>OZ021683.1:704361-1304361 GCA_963978505.1 Listrodromus nycthemerus | reverse complement strand
CGCGGTTTAGGACCTTTTTTTTTTTTTGCAGTATAACAAAATTGGTCGTAAAGTTTCTTTGGTGAAACTAAAAATTCGGACGAGAGCGCGGGTATCAGGTGCGGTTTCCGGCTGATTCAACGCTCTCGCAGCGTGGAATTATAATACGCTGTGCCCTTTTCTAAAACTAACATGTAATTATCTCGCCGTCGGTTATTTCGTAATTTTCGTTGGACCGTGCTCGCGTGTGACTCGTGTGTGTTTACCTTTTCCATGACGAAGCGATACCACCACGACCACTAACACATCGAATCTCGGCGATGATAACCGATATTTACATGGCAGGTGATATCAATTACCGTTCGAGAGGCGCCGCACGGCTCGGGGAGGCAAAAATTGCAACGGTGTGAGCGAGATAAAAGATGACGGACCTGTTTTGGCGCGAGAATCTCACAGACCGGTGAATCTTCGCGCGTTTCACGTCTACCATTAAAATCTAAGATAATAATTTCATATTTTTCTAGCTCCGAAAACTTTCCGAATCGCCGTTCGAGATCGCGGAAGCGATCGTCAGGAAATAAAAAAATGATCATTTCAAATTTTCCTCCACGATACATTCCGTGGAAAAAAAATTGTTCTCATTTGTTTCTTCCGATGTCTCATTCGTTTCGAGAGAATCGTCGCAATGCGGTCAGCAAAGCGATCGCGCGCGAATATTATTCTCAGAATTTCGAAAATGTATTCGGGTCACCCGTAATCTCGTCCCGCTGGCGCGAAATCTCTCCTTTTATTTATACCCTCATGAGTGAATCGATTTTTGAAAACTCGTTTCACGAGGCTCGGCGAGCGATCGTCGGATCGTCACGGCCGGCCTGCCGTCGGGCCAAATGGTGACTCGATAACTACCGTGATGCTGCTGCCGGTCGCAGGGTTGATCGTCGCGCATCTCACAGCGAAGAACAAATAATAAAATGGCCTCGGGCCATGACGGAATTCATCGGTTCCCTTCACCCCTCTTCGCTCGCTCTCGCTTCGAAGCAATCTCACCTTATTTCAGGCAGCGAACCCGAACCGAGGCACCTATCGTAATTTCGAAAATGGTTGTCCCGTCATCGAAGATGCTGGACGGACGCGCGCCCGCGTCGAGCCTTCTGCTGGCATAGATTACAGGGCGCTCGGGCTCCATCGTATTACGGTGTTGGTTTTCGAGCCTTTTGTGTTAAAAAAGACACGTGTAATCATCCCTCGCCTCGCTCCTCGATTCCAAACCGATCGCGCCGACGATGGAAACGGCAGCGGCGGGAATCAGGACGGTAGGCAGGAAAGGGCCTTCCGTCCCGTTCCACGGCAACAACTTCGGACTACCCTGGGGGTGATTTCGACCAACGGTGCATAGCAAGCAATTTTTTTTTTTTTTTAATTTAAAAACCGTTCGCGGTTCCCCTCACTGGTTTATACGCTTTGCATAGGAATCTCGAGTGCCAGACGGACAACGTCAGGGTGGTCAGACTTTAAACGACGCAAATTTAACTTTCGCTCATGTGTGTGCCTCGAAATCAATTCCGTGTTTGTTCCTTTTGATACAAGTTTTTATGGTACCATAATTTAATCGTATTCGATCGAAAAAAAATATAATTCTTTTCAGTCACGAGACAAAATATCTCGACGCCTTTGACGGCTGACTAAGGAGTGTGTGACAACTCGGTCAACATTTGTCAACAATGCTTGACGAGATGAGGAAATTAACGAGGCGTCAAGCGACGCTCGGAACAGCTGCGACAAATCAAGCAAAACCTTAGCAAAGTTGAGCATTTCGCGTCGGCAAACTCAGCATCAGATAGGAGACCGGTGAGATTCTCGCAGAGGCAGCGGACTGTTATTTATGATTTATATTTTCAGATGGTCGTCGAGTCCTCGCGCTGACGCGAAAGCTACAACCACCTCGTTTGTTTCATCCGACAGAAATGATGACTACCAAGCTCTTTTTGTCGCGACCCAGTATGTTTTTGAAAGATGCGAACCGCCACTTTTTGTCCCACCTGGGAGCCGCACCGGAACGCCTCTCAACCCCCTCGATTGTCCTCGTTATAATTCTCGAGTAGATGCGCAAAAAAAAAAATTCGTTCCTCCGCAGAATCATTTGTGAGCATACACATTCGAATGAAGCATGGAGTGCTTTGCGAGCCAGAATCCGGCCAAGGATTTCGCGATTCGAAATGACTTCACGATGAAGTAGGAACCACCCTTTCGCATTACTTAAGAAGTAATCAACTCGAAGTCATGTCTTACATAATTCTCATCGTATTATTTATTCTACCGAAATCAACGGAATTCTTATTTGTCTGCCAATGACTATTCACCGGCAACCAAATTTTAGACATGGGCATACTCCTACATTTTACCACTATAATTCATCTGTGAGATCTCAAATTCCAATGTCCATCAACGAGAGATAATGAACTCTCAGACACTCCGAGAGATGATCTTCACCCAATGAACCACCAAAGATCTATCCGTCCGGGCTCTCAGTCACTAATTCTCGGCAACGATCTCTACGATTTGAAAGAGGTGTTCAGCGTTCCTTACTGAATGATGATCGATGAGGGCACAGGTGTCAAAGGGCCGCCTAAAAGCACTTTATAATTACCGGTTAGGATACTAATCGACGCTGTGGGAACTAAACTGTGTTCGAATCGTACGAAAAAAAAAAAAAAAAAAAAAAAAAAAAAAAAAAAATCTTATTCCTAGTGGTACACGAAAACCTTGGACCACGAAAGTAATCTCGTCTGGACCGTTAAAGGGAATAACTACCGTAGATCCCTGCTGCTGGTGGGTGCAGCTTCGCGGGAATGAGTTCTTGTTTCCAGGCGCATAACATAAAACGAGCGTGAATAGCGATAAGCTCATGTTAAGGGGGGGGATCCGCTGGTTAACCGCGAACTAGATTACTCCATTATCTTTTCGCTCCGCGTCAGTATAATACGGTATTACAATATCTATACCTTATACAAGCAAGTGTAACGAGCTCTCTTCTCGGTGTGTCCATTTTTCAAAGTATCTACACCGCATCCACCTCGAACCTTCATCACTCCGGGCGGAGAGTGCCTCACGGTTGCACGCCGCGGAAGGTCCTCAGGGAGATCGTAAGGATGAGAGTGGCTTTCGTGTAGAGCTCGAAGAAGACCCGTCGAATAGGCGATCGGTTCTCACACTCTCCGCCGGATTGCCGAAGAGATCGCGCAGAATCCGGGGCTCATCGCCGCCCGTGGGCCACGCTTCGAGGATGAATTTGTTCGCGATCAAACAACGCGGTCTTCGGAGTTAACAATTTTCGGCTCGCCGACGCGCACGCGGCACACGCGAGGAAGATGCTGAGGACGAGGAAGAGAGATAAAAGAAAATGAGAAGGAAAGGAAAAGATTGAAGAAGCGTCTCGGGTTGGTGGTTCGACTGCCCCCCCCCCCCTCCCAGTCCTTCCCGTCGTGAGAGTAGATATAGGGTGCGTCTGCATTTAGGAACGCAAGGTGTTCGCGCGAGTGTACGATGCATCTCGGCGCGTTCGCGGCGCGCTGTGCTTCGCGGCTGGCCCCGGGCTAATGTACCAACACACGCAATCGAGCCGTGAAAGTCCGTGTATGATTGAGTGTTGCCCGGGGCATGCTTACACAGTTACGCTGTCGCTCGATGAGCGTAGGAAGAGATGAGATGACGATGGAGCCGAGGGGTGAGGAACGAGCGGGGGTACATATAGATTGTTGCTGCCATATATAAATATGGATATACGGTATATATAAATAGCAGTTAAAAGTACGGCTCGAGCAATGATAAAAAAAATTTATAAAACAGTTACTCGTTACGTTCGTTATTCAAATAAAAATGAATGATGTTGTAGCAAAGTCAGCTGACCGAGAGGTAACGGATAAAGTCCATGGTAAAACTAGTTAAGTACCGCATCGAAAATTCACCCAATCAATCTTTCGTGATTAATGATAATGAAAATATTGATGTTTCCGAAGCGCGCATCATTTGAAAAATTATTGTTCGAGAATTAATAATATTTAAAGTATTTTATTTTAGTACATCAGACTGGCTGACACTGCAACGTTCATTGCTATGAGGTTAGAGAATCAAGCTTAAAGCATATTCCTACGAGACTTTATCATTTCAAACTTTCGATACTTTTCAATTCGCCTTTCGTTTTCCGAGCGCGCTTGTTGATTTTACTATAGCGCTCTGAACGTGCGAATATTTCGAATTCGTCGGTCGCAGTTTCAGGGACTTGTCCGAAATATTCAACAGGGAAGTCGATGGCGAACGTAGTCCCAGTGTTTTCGGTGGTTTGATACTCGAAGTTTGCGCTCCTGGTGGCAAGCTCATTTTTTTTGGCAATGTCAAAGCTCCGGAACTGACCGAACGATACGTCGATGGTATCGATAATTTTGTTCCCGAGTTGTTGTCCACCACCAGAGAATTCGTTGATCTGCTCTTGCTGCGTGCAGGTGCGGAGTCTTTGGATCCGGGCGTGCCTGGACTCAGACGCGAGGACGTCGGTGTCCCAGGAAACGCACCCATCGATCTCCGTGTCATCTTCGACGTTCGATTTAATCCCGGGTAGCAACCGAGCGATGACAATCGACGAATAGGACGGATATTGTTGCTCGGTGCAACTTTCTGTTCAACAAATCAACAATTCTTTTGCTTACTGCAACGTTGCAGAGATGCGAATCATATAGATTGGAGGAGGAATAAAAAAAACGAGCTTTGTTACTTGTATATCATCGATTTTGACGATCAAGTCGCTGGCACAGTCTTTCAGAGTTTTTAGTTTCATGAATATATTGATGAGGCTCGTCCCAGGCAAAGAGCTGTCGCTGCCAAATTCAGTCGCGACCGGCTCGAGTTTTTTCTCCTCGAACACGTCGCCGTTCTTCACACTCTGAAATTCATCTTCACGTACGAACGTATCCGATCTGACGAGCTTGCTCGTTGCTGCATTCGTAACCGACTTCAGCTGTAAACCAGTCACATAAGAAATGTGCGAGAACTTTAACATCCTCGGTTATATTTACGTACCGCCCCTCCTTCGCAGTGGCCGTCTGGCACGTCGATTTTAAAAACATTGTTGTTCTCCTCGACGTTAGGCGTCAGTAGATCGAGATTGGGGAGACTCGACTGACTGTTCGACGGACCCGTCCGAAGCTCTGTCACGAGCGAGTCGTATGATTGAGATCTAGGTAAAAAAAAAAAAACTTGTCTGACTAAAATAACCCGTTTGTACTGTAAGGAAAAATCGTACGGAATTCAATTTATCGTGCTCGAAGTTTTTGTGCAAAAAATTGTGTATAAAATTTCTCATGAATTTGCGATGAAAATTAATTTTTTCATTTTATATCGCAGTGCACATTTAATTGTACCAGTTCGTGCCCGACAACTTCTAGTCCAGATCGTTTGAATTTACAATTTTTTTTTTCCCTTTGTGTCCTCATAGAAATGTTCACGATACCTTTCCTGAATATCGCAGTTTGATTTCATATTAATTTTCGGTATGTCCGGTGCGTCCGGTGTGGTCGTAATAATTCCCGCTGTAGGTGTTCTAACATCGTCTCCCGTCGAATCCACCAACGTTACGTCCAGCTTCAGCTCGAGGACTTCCTGCACACTGTTCAATATCTCTTGTTTTGTCAGTGATGTCGACGACAGATCGTTTTCATCCTGTCGCGGGAAATAATTTCACATCACTCGCGTCACATAAATGCCGATCGACAAATTCCGCGATCGCTCCTGAACAATCAATGTTTTCGCAGCGCTTACCTTTGCCGATGCTGTGAATTGGCAAACTAATTTCTCGAACTCCTCCTTGAAATTTTCACGGTTCATTCTGAAATACGTACGTCTTGAGCGATTATCGAGGTGAGACTGGCCATGACTCAGTAATCTCCCGTGTGCGAACCAATCGTCCTCTATTCGTCGCGTTCTGTGTACATCGCGTGTTTACTACTTCTTTTTCTTTCCAGACTCTACAGACGGTACGTCCTATAGTAGCGTGGAGTGGGGCAAGATGGACTATTGTCCAAGTCTTACGTCACTTTGCCCCGCTCTGTCCCAGCAGCAGGTCCGAATTCGCGAGAGATTAAAGAACGGCGATGCGGATATTTTCACCGGTGTCGCCTCCGCTATGTGAGTCAATTTTGCCTTCTGTATTTAGTCGAGCGTGCGCGTGGGCCTTTTTGTTCCAGCTAATTCTCCCATTTGCTCCAAGTCGCGTTTAACGGCCTCGACGGCGACCAACTACCGAAACAGTGGTTTATTTATTTTCCCACAGGCTGCAGAAGGAAAAGGGTTTCGGAAAAGCGTAAACCACTCGTGGACCGCACCTTGTGCAAAAATATTTTCACAAGCTGCTCGCGGCAAGGGGTTTTTCGCCTCGAGTGGGGCTTCCGTAAATCAACAGACTAATACGAGCGACCGCCAAAGTTCTTCCCCAGCCGGGTTTCAAAATTTTTCTACAAATTCGCACGTACCTCGTAGCTCTCGTAAGGGGGGGGGGGGGGGGGGGGGGAGGAGGAGGAGGAAGCGCGCGAAGATTCGCGACTCTGGGGATAGAGAAAGAGCGAGGCGGACGAGTGGTTTCCACCGCGAAAGGTGCAGACAACCGCTGATGGATGCCCCGTAATTGCAGGCCTTGGGCAAACACACTCGGCGCTCAGAATCCGGTGCGTTTTGCGGGAAAGAATATACACAGGTACGCATACCTGCGCGTGAATGTATCTCGAGTACGGAAGACCACGTCGGTTATATCTATCGTCGGATACGCTGCGAAAGCGAAGGAGACTCTACTTTCCTCCGGAGGAAGAGTCGCGGGAGCGCGATGAACGAGCCGGGGCAGGTTTCGCGAAGCGTGAAAAAAGGCCGGTTTTGAGTCACGAGACGATCGAATTTCTTATGCTCACCGGAGCGTTCGTCGTGTTTTCGCCATCAGGCACACCGAGAGAGCCTGTCCGGACGAGGGAAGAAGCCGCGAGGCACGAGCAGCTATACGGCGAGCGAACGAGCAACGAAACCAAGCTTCGCTGGTTTTGTTTTCTTTGAATTGCAATTACTTGTCGTCCAAAAAATGTAAAAAAAAAAAAAAAAAAAAAAAAAGAGCTGAGGCGAAGCCACCGAAGCGATCCTCCATCTTTAGAATTGGGTCGTAACTACGATCTCGGGTGTACAATTTCGGTAGCCGAAGAGATGCAAAACAGTCGATCCACCTCGTTACGCGAAGCTTCAGAGATAAAAAGACGTTCCCTTATTAGTCTCGTATTTTCACGGTGACGAGGACGAAGGATAAACGAAGACAGTTTTTTTTCTCCTGTGTGCTACGAATTGTTCCGTTCGGTGGAGTGAAGATGCTAGCGGGAATACAGCGAGGATTATCGCCCGTGAGACCGGCACGAGATCTCTCGGTCGGGGGAGACTGGACTAGCGAGAGAATCGGAGAGACGCTTTAGTCTGGATACACGTGATAAATCTTCCTCGAGGTTGAAAAAAAAAACTAGCTGCGCCCGAAAATATGCACGGTTAGATGGATGGGTGGAGTGCAAGGGCGTTGCCGCGACCGATCTACGCTCTCTCCTTCATCTCGGTTTGTATCTCGGGAAAAAGAAGAAGGCGCTGGACGTAAGAGCTCCAGTCTGATGTGCGCCCAAACATCGTGCTCTCGTTCTCCCGACTTTTTGCTTTTCGTTAATTTTTTGGTGATTGAGCGATTAGGAGGGGGCGTCACGCGTCAGTCAAGAGCCGAGAAGAGGATCGGCATACGCAGATGGATCTGGAAGTCGAAGCTGCATGTGCTTCTGACTTTGAATTTTTTCGTTTTATTAGGTTACATCGACGATAATCGTTAGTTGAATATTCATGATTTATGCACTTAGGTAATGGAAAGGGATTTTTGTTTCGGACCTGTTACGCCCTTTTATCTCAGAATTAATTCCTCGTTTCAATAAAAAAATTTAATGTTTCCTTGAATCATAAACGGAGTGAAAAAATGTTGGATTGTTGACGCAGCGACGCGGAGCCACCTGCATTTAAGAAAAACCGAGTTATTTCAAGGTTCACCGGGCCGAGTGCACTAGGCGCATCGTCCCAGCTTTAGAACCATTCCTACTAAAACATCAGCGGCAATAACTCTTTCCCTCTGCTTCAACTAATTTTCGTCTTGTACGTACAAATGAAAGGGTTCGCCGCGTCGGTTTCGACGGGGCATGAAGCAGCGCCAACGGCAGCCCTTCTTAAATATTTATTGTTTCAGTCCCCGGATGTCCTCCGGTGTGTGGATGGTGGGTAGAGTACGAGAATCAAAAGGGCACGGCGAGCTCAGCTCCTATTCTGTTTTCACTCTTTCCTCTCAGTTTCCACAGGACGAGACTCCGAGGAAGTGGCTTTTCGGAGACGGCCGCTAATGTTGGCCCCGTGGAATCTCGCACGAAAAGTCTTGCCGGCGTTTGTTTGAAGTTCGCGTTGCTGTTTGAACAGCGGCCATTGTTTTGCATCCGTTCGTCTTATCCGTCCCGCTCTCTCTCGCCCGTTTATCCTTTTTTTCCCTCCATTTCTCGTCCGCTGCATTCTCAGCCGAGTGCTACTGCAGTGATGAGATGCGGGAAGAATGCTCGTCGTTTCAGATAAGACCCTCGTGTAGAGGAGCGCGGGGGCCGTAAGGAAACGGAATCTCCGAGGAGTCGCGAAAAGCATTTTTACGACTGCTTTTTACGAAATCGCACCGTCGAATTCCTTCGCTCGCTCACTCTCGTGTGGGCTTATCTCGCGGAGGGGGAGAGACGGTAGGTATTCACACCGATACTCGTTTCGAAAACACTTTAGATAATGAAATTATGAGAATACATTCACTTTTATTGCCGTACCAATTAAATCTGCGAGTGTAATCTTGGGGAAAACGAGAGAAAATCAAATGTAACGATCCCTTCGATGTGTTTGTCACGGTGAATTGGTACGGTGCGCTACAGTGGATAATCGGCAATTGAGGCATCGGCTACTCCGAAAATCGAGGAAAAATTCAACCTAATCCTGTGTTGAAAGTACGGCTAGTCGCGACCACCGAAACAACGACGAATGCACACAAGGAGGTAGCGAGAGAACCCTCTCCATATTTATTTCTCTAATATTTGACTTTCGCCAGATTGCACCGGTCTGTCTCCGCGGAGCCGAAACGACGGGCTTCGTGGCTGCACCGCTGCGACCGGAGTTTGTTTGCAGTCCGCATCTCGCTCTCGACTTTAGCTCCACCTCAAACTCACTCGCTCCTTCGTGGCCCGCGGACAGGCGAGCCAAGTTGATTTAGGATTTAAGGATTTCACTTAGTTTGTTATTCGAAGATCACGTGGATAAATACGGTGAAGATGATTTTACGATTGAGACGTGCCCGCGTGTGGGCTCCGACGAAGACTCGGGCACCTTTTTTTATTCCGGATCTATCGGATAGAATATTTATCGAGATTCTGCGACTTTAAAGTTCTTCGGATCTTACGACGATTCACGATGTATTTCGTTATTTTTTTTTTTTTTTTTTTTTTTTTTTTTTTTTTTTGAACCAGCATACGTTGGATGATTTTTTTTGCCTGCGAAATTTTGTATCCCAGGAACTTCGAGCTCGTAGTTCCGACCTGTGTTCTACTTTGTCTAGGATACGTCGCGGTCCGGGAGGGCCGTATTGAAAAACCGGTGCCGTATTGCCGGGTTTGTATTTGGATGGTATTTAACTGACCATTACACCTGAATGGTCCTGCAGGCTGTAAAATGGAAAAGGGCAGAGCGTAGCCCTTGATCCGACCGACCCACTTCCTGTGCGACCCGAGAACCCCGGAGATCTCCACTCTCGAAGCGCGGGGTCCACCGCTTCTGTAACGGACATCGGTAATAATGACGAATGGCGAAACGCCCTTTCGTCGTTTTCTGCCGCTGCACCAGCATTGCGGCCAAAATACCAGTTCCGTTCACGATACAATGACCTTTTTTTTTGTCATCTCCTCGCAACAGTTATTCCAGTTATCGATCAATAGTATTTAGAGAACTTTCCGGAGTTAACAGCGATATGTTAATTAATCGATTTACGAAAATTACCGGCAAACAAAATTGAAATTTATTATTTATCTTCCGCAAACATCAGGCGTTTTTTTGTGCTAGAAATTTTTATGGCGCGTTTGACATTTTTTTACTGGGTATCAGATGTCAAAAAATGAATGTCTGAATTTCCGGGCCACAAAAACCGGACCGTAACATTTATTGTGCTTTACATTTATATTTTTTTTTATGCTGCACAATTTCTAAATTTACTTTCATGCAAAATCACTGGCGGAACATCCTGGTTGCCTGTGGAAACGCACGGATCGACGAGTCGCCGAGAACTCTCGAGACTTTTCCCCCTTATTCTTCCCCAACGACGGGAAAATTTGAAACGAACGTCAAGACGTTTGGGTTTCCTCGTCTCGAGCTCAGAGAAGCGAATCGCCCTGGACAAGACGAGCCACACGACTGCATTTTTTTTTCTCCCCATTCTCTATCTCCGATGTTTCCGACTCGAGCGGAATATCTCGAGCCAAGTGTCTCTCTCTCACTCTCTGGGTTTCGCGAGGATTCGCCCGTCGGTGCCAACCGCACGTCGTCCGCTTTCCACAACTCTCGTGAGAGAGTTTCATCGCAAGCTTCCGAGCATTTTTCCGCGAGCCTCGAACCTCCGCAGTGAACTTTTTCTTGCCATCGTCCGTGCGGTAATCGATCTAGCGTGACGCTGTCCAAGTTTCCTCGTTTCTTCAGTCTCCGTCCGTACCTTTTCATACAAAGTACATATGCACTCTCACCGCGGACTTATTTGTCCGTTCCTTTCGTCCATCCTGCACGACTTCGATCACGGCGCTGACGCACAAATTGTCGTCCCGGGTGCCGCGTGAGAAAGCCGCGTGGCGTTCGACTTGTTACCGGACGCGCGTGCGAGGCCGCAGCTGGGATTCTGGAAGCCGAGATCTCGTTCTTCGATTCCGCTTTTTCCACCGGCCCGGTTACCGTCGATCCCGATCAATCATCGCGACCGGTTCGAGAAGTGCCAACGTCGCTCTTGTCGCACCCTTCAGTCAGCGATCCCGGTCACTCCCGCCTCTCCGACAGACTTCGGTAACTCTCGTCGCGCGAGTGCACGAAGAAATAAATTTTTTAACCGCGCCGACGGAGCATAGAGTCGAAGCACGGTGCGACATAACGCTGTAAGAATGAAACGAGCGAGATACGAATGGCTATTGAGGCTCGCGTGCAGAGAGCTCTGAAACGCGGGGGCGGCCTCGGAGACTCGGCAAAGCCAGCACCTTTTCCGCCCTCGCACGAATTCATCCTTTCTCGAGGAAAACTTCGGGACGAAAAAAGGAGAACCCGGAACATCCGTGCGGCATCGCCCGATCCTTCGCCGTATCCATTTTATAGCTTCGCCATGGATGCTGCATTCGAAATACCCTCGGTAAAATGTACAATAAGGTTGCATTGTCGTCCTTCTTGTTTGCTCAAGGGCCGCTCCGGAAGAATCGTTGTACGCCCATTGGAACATTTCGTACACAGAGTCCTCTATCTCCTTCCGTCTTCCCGCGACTGGTAAGTTCTCTGCTCGATCCTGAGGGATCGATCGCGAGCCTCCAAATGGTGGGGGTTTTTGGTCGTGTGGCCGCCGATGCTCCTCTTCGCGTCTACGCGCTGTTTACTTAGGATCAGCTAGTTTCATTCATCCGAGTCGGCATTAAGGATTATTCCTGGACGAGAAATCCCGAGGAAATCCTTGCGGCGGACTGGTCGATACGGATTGAGGGACCAAAAAGTTCCTTCTCCTCGAGGAACTAGGATGCGTGCATCGGTCGCGTGCGCACGGAATAAGCGACACAGTCGTTGGCCACTTTGCGTTGAATCGCCTATGAAATTTGGTGGAAGTAAATAAATACCATGCGTGCCGACGACTGGTGATTGGCCGTGCCTCGGAAATTCGAACACTGCCGCACGGGTGTCCCCATCGATAAACTCCACCCTACACACCCTATTCAATTATGTCGTCTGAGCATATATGATCAACGGCACGCTTACGTTTTGTCAGATAGACATTATACGGCACCGCGTACCAGAGACACATCGTTCAGGATTTTGCCTTCGCGGGACCGTGCGTGCGACACGCAACAGCGGACTGCGTCACGGACCGCTCAACGACGTTTTCTTCTCCTCGCAATTGCGTGTAAGATTGCGCCTAATCGACTTCCGCCGATAAATCAGAGCCCGAGTGCTTCGGTGAGTCCGGTAATCCGATAAGTCCGACCGCCTCTTTTGAGTTCCTGTTTGTTGTCGATGGCTCCCTCGTTTGCGCATTCGTTCGCCGAGCAAGATTTTTGCCTCTCATTGCCGAACTCGGTGTCCCGTTACCGGGCCACTTGTGCATTCCGAGGAGTTTGCAACGAGCCGGCCACGCCCGCAACTCGACATCGCTGACTGACTTGTCTCAGGAATTATATTTCTCAGCTCCGAATTGCTTGCCTGTCGCGGAGAGAGACTGACCAGACCACGATCGAGTAACGCGGTTCGTTAATTGACCAAGAAAATATCTGCATCTGCAAAAATCCACATTGGCAACGTGAATTTAAAATTCATGAAAATTAGCCGAAAAAAAATTTTCAAAAATTTTCTTTGCCCTTAACGAGCCCAAAAAATAAAAAATAAAAATAACTACTTAAAATCATAAATTAATCTCGCAAATATTGATGTGACTTTAATGTCGAACAGTTTCGCGAGGCAAAGCTCCCAAAAACTATATATTAATTTCGGTGATCCTTTACCCTCGGTGGCGATAAACAGAGTTGCCTAGAGTCGAACAGCAAAACGCGACGCGTGCCAACGTATGCGAGCGATATTTTTTTCCAACCAGTCTCGTCTTTCACGAACCACACGTGAAGACCATGGTGAAAGTCTCGAGTATCCTTTCCAGAAAATAATAGCCCCGGTCGACTTTCCACTGACCGGGGCATCTCTCGCTCGGGCACGGGGTCTCCTATATTTTCCGTATTGCCAGAAGGGAAGTGGGTTGTACGGGGTGTGCCCGACTCCACACGCGCAGTCACTGCGCCAGCAGCGGAAAATAATGTGACCTCCGTAAAAATAGAGAAACCCTTGTACCGTGAATGTATACTCCGAGCCGACGCAGGACTCTTTTGGGCGCCGGCGAGAAGGGCGGGCGGTTCGAAGATGCGGTAGTTCGAAAATTTAATACTTAAATTCCAGAGTGGAACTATAACATATTCAATTTTCTACGTAAAAAAAATTTTCTTAAAAACCGTACAGCATGCAGGTAAAATTTTCCGGTGCTCGAGATCGAGAGGTTTTTTTTTTTTTCAACAAACTCGAGACTCTTCATTGCAGATACTCGAATTCGCGAGCACCACTCGATTTCCTGCTCACGTCGGCTTACGTCACCGTTCGCTTCAGCGTGAATGCACGAACGATTTTTTTTTTTTTTTATTCCCTATTTTTTTCACATCGAGAACTACCTTGAAAATGTTCTCAAGCGAGCGACGAAGAATTGCCCCTCGCTCGTATACAGTGGAAGTAGTACCGCGGGAAGGTATGCGCTTGTTATTACGGTATTACGGATATCGAATGTCCTTTTGGCCCTGGGCGCCCCTACCTCGATCCCTCTCCTCTTCTCATTCATACCTATTCGTATACAGTCCGCACCGAGCGAAGAGAGACGAAGGAGATGGAGGAAGAAAAAAAGCGCCGAGTTCTCTCCGGTACAATGCAGAAGCGCAGGCTGCAGTTCCGCCCACTTCCGGTCCTTGAATGCATCCTCGACTCGCTTAACTACCCTCAGCAGTTGAGCCACGTGAAACGCGTGGACACGTTCTTTTTCGTCGGCCACGAGAAGAAAAAAAATTTATCCGTACCTTGCAACACGCTTTTCCAGTGAAATTCTTCACCCATGGCTACGACATGTTCGCCAATATCAATGTAAGAAAATATATCGACGGCCCCAGCGCCAAGAGGACGAACGGGCCATGCTTCTACTCGGGTGATATTACCTTATGGAATAAAGCCATCGATATTATATGTCTTATTCCTGTTGCACAATAATTCTCAGTCCTCCGAGCTCTTTCACCCGGGAGGGAGTTTCTTATATAGCATTTCTCGATACGGAGGAACAAATCGAGGGCCCCCCCCGGATGAATCCCATCGACGAGGCACTCTTATTCTATCCTGCTAGTGCTTACCTACCGTCGGCGCCGAAACGAAATTGCCGCCAGGACTCCGCATCTCCGCGTCTCCGTCTCTCACCCTCGGCTTGGACGTCATTACCCTGCGCATAAAAAGTCAATGTAAAGTACAATGGTGCCCGGAGCGAGTGAGCGCGATGAGAAGAATCATCTGCTCTCTTGAATATGTATTATG
This sequence comes from Listrodromus nycthemerus, assembly GCA_963978505.1. Taxonomy (NCBI): domain Eukaryota; kingdom Metazoa; phylum Arthropoda; class Insecta; order Hymenoptera; family Ichneumonidae; genus Listrodromus; species Listrodromus nycthemerus. The sequence continues at coordinate 1,289,922 of OZ021683.1, read as the reverse complement.
TGTGTGTGTGTGTGTGTGTGCGCGAGAGTAACGCAGCGTCTGTAACGAGCGACGATCGAGTTTGATTAAAAATAAGATTGCCGGGACGTTGGGCCGACGGTCCTGCACTTCGGTGAGCGGCGATTTTTAAGGTGGAAGATTAGGGACGCGGAGAGCTTATTTGATTTACAATTTGATTCATTCCCGATTGCTCTCGCTCGCGAATTACCGCTTGCCCTTCTCTCCACAGCTCTCGCGAGGGAATCGGAGCAAATGCTTCTCTAACCCACCTTCACTCGCCCGGACGTTTTTCGAAGAGCCAAATGGAATTATATGGTGCACCACTAATGTCTTTGATTTCCTAAACGATCGTGTGCGCAACCACAATTTATCGATCGATCATTCGAATTTCATTCCAACTGGTCGGTCGGCCAAAATATTTTCTTACGCGAATTCGATGTCTACTTTTTTTTATTTATTTTTAATGGAAAAATTTTAACACCAACTTGTACCGGATACGAGTATCATTATCTCATTTGTACGATCTTCAAGTCGTTCGAAAGTGTATTGTCGAGGTGAAAATATCGCTTTTCGTGGGTCCGCAGGTTTCCGCAGGTAGAGCTGTCGAAGCAACGAAAGGAGTACATATTGTGACAGGATGCCATTGTAGTCCGACAAAATATCTGGATCGCAACCGCGGGACAATTTTAATGCTTCGCTAACGCCGGACCCGGGAGATTATCTCCCGAAATTCATTCCGGACCCGTTTCTCAGCGTCCGAGCTCGCAGAATGGATCCCCGCTGGGAAGCTTCGCGCACGCGGAATCGCATCAGGATCGGAACAGCAGCGGTGGCAAATCGTGGCGCACAGCCACGAGATTCGAAGAAAGGATTTTGGCCGATTCGCGAACGAAATCCGTCTAAATGCGAGCGAGTGTCCATTGTTCGGACGTCGAACCGCTGAACAGTGGTACAGAAGCGGGCGCACAAACAGTCCGCGAACTCTCCCGGATAGATGGCTCGATCGTTTTAACAACCGACAAACTCGTCAACCGGCGTTTCTACAATTGCGTTCGTCTGCTCTCGTCGTTACGCCCGTTCCGTTTCGTTCGACGTGGATTTTCGCGGATTCTTTCATCCGGTTTCTCGCGGAGTATTAACGATCGGTCGCGCGAAGTCTCACCCGGTTCACCTAGTTTCTACGCTCGGAGAACTCGAATCATTCTCTCGTGCATACAATCAAGGGGAGTTTCATTAAGGAGAAACACGAACGAATTGAGAAACTTTTGAGTACTCGGACGACGAGAGGATGGTTCCGAGAAGTAACTTCCAAGCCACCCCGTTTTCTATGCTGTGACGTCTTTTGTACCGAATATAACTGTACGGCCAACCGGAGTTGTCTAAGCCAGACTTCTAGCGGGCTAGTGTGGAGAACGTCCTTACCACCAGCAGCGACGAAACTGTAATTACCGCGGCACCTTTAACTCCTAATTACTTTCAAGGTACGCCTTTCTAGGTACGCCTCTATATTACTACAGAAGCGTTAGACGCGGAACGTTGTTCCAACGTCGTCTCTCCTGGGAGTCACTGCGGTCGTGATGCCGCGGCTGCTGCGGCGTCGTCCTCGTTGCATTCTCACCTTCGGTGCTAGCTTCGGTCAAAGAAGTCCAACGATTAGCAGCAGCCGCTGCTAATCTCCTCCTCTTTTCCCTAATTAGCTTATTTCTGGGTAAACCTGCTACGAAGACCTTTCATTATAACCAGGCTCCGGATTTCTCGCGGACTCGCTCTTTCTCTCCGTTGAACAAATGGAAGAAAGTCAATTTGTTTTTTTTTTTTTTTTTTTTTTTTTTTTTTTTTTTTTTTTTTTGGGAATTCCTGTTGCCCCAAAAATTTTCAATAATTGCGCACGGGTTCCGTGACTAATTTTCAAAGTTTCGAGGATTTTCGCGCTGGCGAGATTTTTCGGGTGGAGCAGTGTGCAACGGAAGGGTGCACGCCCACTCTCCGAGCGCAAATGACTCGGTGAATGACTATTGAATGAGTCGAGAATTACAGAAGCGCGAGCCATATGTCTCCATGAATGGTCGGCCGGAGTCGTTTTCCGGAAAGCCAAAGTACACCGCTCTTCGGAGTCGTCGGGGCATTCGCCGCCTCGTGAGAACAATTAGCCCACGGATCGGGCGTGAAGTCGTTACGGTTCCTGGCTCGCGGTGAGGGTTAGAAAGGGGTGTGGTACCAATTTGCAAAACGGAACGTCGGTGGCGCCTTTCCGAAGGAAAGAAAGTGGAAAAAAAAAAAAAAAAATAGTGATTAATTTCGATCCCGGTCTTTGCGGTTGAGTTAGCGATACAGTACTTTGGCAAAGCGTGTCGGGTGGATTTTGTGAAAAATTTCAGTGAAGGACCAAGTGAAGGCAACTTTGGGCGTAATTCCTGAGCTTTGTCACGTCTCTTCCTATTTACAAGTTATGGATCGCCGCGATCTCTGAATATTCGCACGCGTTTGAAGGAGCCAGAAGGTTCGACCAATCATTATATCAGGCACACGAGGTGAATATAACCCGAGGAATATGGCCCGCGGAACAGAGGGCACATCGTCGTGGCCTTCGAGTCGGGGAATCCCCGTTGAGTTCGGCAAATAAATTTCGCGAAAGCCCCATAAATAATTAATAGATTCGTTACGAGGGCGCGAGTAAATCATCGACCGACACGCGATTCGTTCACCGCCGCGCGCTCGCACGTCCTCGCCGTGTTCACTCCTTCGCTTTGGGAACCATCTCGCTCGCCGACCCGCTGGGCATGCGAAAACAAATCATCAATTTTCGGCAGTAAAAGCTGCGATTTCATAGCGAGAAGAACGGAATAAGGAAGAAAGGCGGGCGCGCTCGTGGTCTGATTTATTCGAACGCCTCCGCATAAATTTTACCCTCGAACGGTGAACCTCTTGAGGTTAGGTATATTATCCAGACATATGGATATTACCTCGTGGTGAACCGTGAAAAAACCCCAAAAAAATTATTAAAAAATGGACTCGAAAGATAAATCGCGCATAAACTTAACTGTAAAGAAAGCACACGTGTCTTAAAATTCATATCTCAGAGTCTTTTTATTCGCTTAAAACTTATAATAATTCAGAATCGTTCTATCGTCCAAGAACAATAAAAAAAAATCGAGGCATTCACGTGGAGCGATGCTTTCATTGATGAAAAGGATCGTAGGAGTCTCGTGCCTTTGTCCCACTCGGATTGTACAAGGGAATATCGTAGAAAAAAAAAAATTTATATAAATAAAAAAAAATGTTGAAGCAGTTAAAAAGCGCGTCTCTTGCCCTTTGCGGACGAAGCTCCATGTATAGTTCGAGAGGGCCTCTTTCGTATATAGTGCAAGGAATATAAAAGACACCGGAGAGCTGCCGAGAGTTGAGCTCTTCTCTCTTGTCTCGTCCGGGACCGGCAGGTGTATTCCATCAACTACCACGACGACGAGACCACGTCAGTGCCGCGGTTGCGCGACCGGTATACGCAATTTGCTCATCCCGGTTCACGGTTCATGCCGAGCAGGTCAGATTTTTTTCGCGGTGAAAAAAAAAAAAAAATACACAATAAAAACCGTCCCTGTCCACTTTGGGCTCCGATTCCGAGTTATCATCGTTTGCCCGGGTGCGAGAACCGGAAACTCGAAAACGATCTACCACCGAAAATGTCGTCTCGGAACGGCATGACTGCAGGTTTACCCTCGATCTCCGAAGGTTCCCCGTCGCTGATGATCGAGTTTCCTTCCTTCTTACCGCCGACACGAGGACCGAGACAAATCGCCGGTACGAAATTGGAAGGACATTAAACATCGGCGGCGCGTGGACCGAAAAAGTTAATGGCGGAATTATCGCGGTCGGTGGTATTGCTCTCTTCGTGCCGTCACGAATCGAACCTTCTCCGGAGAGCGTTCTCTCCTTTTTCATCTTTCGTCGTGCACCGCGACGAGGATATCCACGCCTTCGCTCGCGCCGGACAGACTTCGTTAAAAAAAAAAAAAAAAAAAACAACAACAACAATCACCTCCCTCCGAAGAATGTATCTCACTCACAATAATATATATGGAGGCGTCGGCTTCGAGCAGGAAGTGAAAATCAGCCAATTGCGAAAGTGTTGTTCCTTTTCTTTCTCTCATTGATCGAATCGAGGAATCATGTGGGCTCTCGTGAAAGGGACCGACACAAAGCATCGCGCCAAGACGGGACCACATTTCGGCTTGGATTTAAAATCCAATTTCCTGTACCCTAGAATGTAACTGCACGAATCGGAGTTCCCGTTCGATTTCGGCGCGACGTAAGGGTGAGACGTTTTCGCGCACGATCGTGTATCGCGTATACAGCGGAGAATCCACTTTACCTACCTACCTACTTTCCTGGAAAGATCGGAGCTCCGCAGGCGCGCAAAACGAGTTGCCGTGAGCATGAATATCGATAAATTTTTTCATCGCTGCTTCCTCGATCTTGCCGGCGAACCGGCGGCTCGTTCAATCTCATTAGCGAAGGAGTAACTACGCTCGGGAGTTCCGCGCCGCTAACTACTCCGGTCAGCAAAGACACGGAAAGCGCGCCGACGGGCTATATGGACTTGTTCGGAGACGACTCTCCACGCTCCTCGCGGCTTGAAATCTTTCAACGACTGTTTCGTCTTTCGAATAGCAATGAAGCGCGTCTCGATCTGTTTCTCCTCTCGCTCGGCACGTCCTCGCAACTCGTTCACCGCCAGCACGGCGGATAAACGGTCGAGAGCGGATTCGCGAACGACGTCATGCTGTGTTTGCGAACGAGCGGAGCTCGATTGTCCCCGGCGAAGCCGCCCTATCGACCGCCTCTGCGGAAAGCGCCTGCAGTCTGGCGACCCGTCGTACACTACACCGAAACTTTCGCAGGTCCTGCGCTCGCCCCTAAACGAGCAAACCCGTCGTACTTTAGTCGAGGCACGAGACGCCAAGGATAACAGTTATTAAACTATAAAATTAAACCTCACGACACTTTATAGTCCTATATTTCTGAAAGAAATAATTTTCAGAAAAGTCGAGAAATTTCTTTGGGAGAATTTGGACTATCGATAAAAAAAAATAGAATTAATGATTACCGATCAAAAGAGAAGAATCAGTGTGGTTTGAAAAAAAAATGGAGCACCAAATTCGTCTAATTTATAGGCGTCTCTGTTGCGAATCTCGATATCCGTTGAAGTTTCTTTTTTCACGGCCGACCGCGGTCGAAAGAAACTTCATAAAGCTCGATAAGTACCCGGCGAATGGGTACAGTACAGTGGATCGACGAGCGTGCGACGTTCGCGTCGAGCCATAAGAAGCCGATGGTAACGATTGTAAATTCGATCCGCACGTACACCCGAGAGAGAAAGAGCCCTCGCCAAATCGGAGTTACGCCAATTACGCGGACGTCTGGAAGTGCCGCTGCCGTGTGGGACAACGAGGGGTCTGCACGCGCGCTCGCTGACGCGCTCTCGAGTAGCCTTTTCAGAAAAGCGTCTCGCGTCCGTTCCGCCGAGGATAATCCGAGTTTCATGTCGGCGATTTTTTTTTTGCGGGTGGACGGCCAATAATTCTCGAGGCCGAGTGGCAGAGCGATACCCAACCGAACGCGCAACAGTTCGGAACGGTGAGATCTCGTTTGGCGAAAGAGTCTCGCGTCACGACGAATTTAAATTGACGCTTAATTTTTTGGGGCGAGCTATCGCCCTTGGCTTCGAGCATCCACCGGGCACTTCTCGAGAGTCCTACTGAAGTTATCCGTCCGAGGCTGAATCGGGTTATAGCTTTTTTTGTCGATCACCGCGGTGGTCAGAATCGAAGCGAGCTGGCGGAGTCTTCTCGCGGTCTTGACGTCGAGACGGGGGAAAAAAAGAGTAAAATCGTCGTGGCGTACAAATGACTCGTCGCCGGAACGATTCGCGCGAACGAGCGACGATTCTCGCGCGTATCCCGGCCAATTCTCTCCAGGTAACAGTATACGTGGCCCCTCGCCCCGTCCGGCCACCGAGCAAAGTGAGTAGGTGAGTGAGACTGCACACGAGCAAATTGATACCAATTTTATCCACCGAATCGAATGAAACCGGAGAGGCGACTCGCGGGACAAGTGGCACTAATAATCGGTATATCCTTTCACCGGATGTCCCGGCTTCGGATGCAGTCAATCGATTGGTCACACACACCGATCCCCCACCGGGGAGAAATTTAATATTGAATTTGCACCGAGTCTTTAACGATAATAACACCAGTTACCTGTATAATCACACATGTCCGCATTTAAATGCGAGTACGACTCCAACGTCCGAGATGACGATCGAACTCCCTTTGGTGAGAAATCGTCGATCTGACGCACGCACACGCCTGCTTATCTATCCTATCGGGACACCCGATCCGAGATTTTACAACCGCGCCCCGATCGTTCCACCGTTTTAATGAATGGTAACGTCGCTAACGTCCGGCGTGAATGTACACCGACAGGATATCTAAAGAGTACCGATTATATCAATATCGACGTAATGCAGTTCGCTTAATTACAATATTTTAACATAATTACCAGGCAATGCTCTCGAACTTGGGCGAGAAACGTGGCAATGCATACGATCGGGTGAATCGGCGGGGAATAATTGCGAGTATTACGGGTAGATCGGACGGTATGGAGGGAGAGAATCGGCGTGTCCTTGCGACCAACCGGTTTCAATGGCGATCGGGTTAATTAACCGTGCGTTAATATAAATCGCTCGTCGTCGACGAGAGTCACACACGAGAGAATTCGTTACGTTCCCGAAGCGAGCTGGATCGTCGCGGTCACGTGGGCCGGCTTACCGAGGGAGAGCGTAGGACCCGGCAAACGACTATCCGCACGATTTCAATTTAACCCAACGTATATAATCGAACGATCTCGATCTCGTATCTCAACGTGATAAACGACGGGATCGACCTATTAACGGAGCGACATTTAATAAATAGTGTCCGTCAATTATTGGAGCGTTCGCGAGAGCGAATCGGGGCGCATCGAGCTCCCCCTATTTTCTCTCGTTTCGTTCTGCTTTATTGTCCGCGATTCCAGAGTAGACACTCTACGGTAGATAAATAAACACGTACAGATATATGTGCGCGCGTTTAAGTCGCCGGAGTTTATTCGATTCAACGAGCCGGAAGCTTTACGATCCAACGTCTTCTGCAAACGGTTGATCCGAGCGCCGCCTCGCTCTCATGACGCGATCCAGCCAGCTTTCCACTGTCGCGACCGGGTGAGAAATTGGCCGGGCAACTACGAGAGAGGGTATAATCCGACTGGTTTACTCCAACGGCGACTAGTCTGAGTGATTCGGCAAAATACTAATAATACCTGCAAACAACGGTGAAAACAAATATCCGTACATTCGACCGATGTCTCTTATCCGTCAAATTGTACAATCTTCCTCGTCCTGATTTCTCAACTTTTGGTATTCTCAAAAATACGCTGTTGTTAAAAAAAAAAAAAAATTGTTAAACGTACGAGGACTTCACTCGAAAATCCATCGAGATAATTCGACCGTGTACCCAGTGAAATCCGTGGCACATACGCTAAATCAAGAGAATTCTCTCAGGATCTCCGGGTGTGCGCGTGGAAACGGACCGTTACACCGCAAGAGACCGTTCGCCCCTATCTCGGCTGGTGTTGAGAGGCGGAAAGATTTCACGAGCAACCGTAATAATTGCAGAGTGCACGGTGCATCCTGACTCGCGCGCGCGCGCAATTCTCTCGACCGAATTATATCTCGATCTCTCGTCGACTTTCCGTCCGCTTCAGCATCCTGCCCCTTCTTCGTTTAATGCACTTTTTTATTCTGCTTTTTTTTTTTTCCGTCCACCTATTTTTGTCTTTATTGCATTATTTCGTCGACCTGTTCGCGCGAGGACACGTAGCGGATGACTGGCAACCGCATTAATTCTAATTACTCCGTGTGGTTGTGGTTGTCATGACAGGCTGTCCGATGTCGCGAGAGACTCGCGCGAGAATCTCTCTCGGGCTTTTGCCTCCGTCCGTCTTTCTCAGCGAGCTGAATTCGCCGGACGGGAGAGAAGGGTGAAACTTTCACGCGCGTGCCCCAGCTCCGTTCTCTCGTTGCGCGTGCCTCATCCTGCGAGTATCAGCCAGAGGCGCACCTGCGCGAGCGATACAGCGGTACGACGGGTATCGAGGCACACATAAACGCTAGGCTGCGTTACCCCACTGAAATCCGTGCTACCTCTCCCAGCTGCGATTTAATACCTGCGTTACGATTGTTAATGCGCCGGGTGACGTCGCCTTAATTTACGAGCGAGAAAACGCATTCGCGATATCCGAGGTTTAAAAAAAAAAAAAACAAAAAAATCAAACTAAAAATCTCGATGCTTGGCACGGAATATTTTAGAAACATCCGGAAATCCCTTTTTTCTTTTTCGTATCAAATTTAGTTGCAAACTTTTCTTTAAATCCCATTCGTGTCACCGCACAGCCTCGAGCTGCGTCTAAAGTAAAAATGCAATTCCGCGTAATATATTCAGATATTCATATACGTACAGAGTTGATTTTGCGAAGTGTTTGAGCCTCGAGGCTCCGAGTTTTAGCATAACTCATGTGTGTACGTATATTTGCCCGGAGGAATCCGGAGGTGTTCGACGTTGTTCGCGAATTCACGGTGGGTACGAAACGTCGCAGCGAGCCGGTGCATCGATTCGCCTTGGGTGCATACGCGCAGTGAGTCCTGCTCCTGCCCACACTGTCGGAGTACAGAAGAGTGGCGGGGTAGAACGGACCGTCAGGACAAAACGGACTGTCTTTTATTTTTTTCTATACCACGAGAAAAATTGGAAAAAGTTCGTTTCGCTTCGCACGCCTCCGCTCCAGCGCATACGTTTGCGCGTACGCTCATCCATGAGTATACGTGGGAGGAAGAGTCGAGAGCGTGGAGAGCAAATATGTATCAACGCCGCGAACGCCCCCCTCGAGGACCGCGTATCTTTGACGCTGGACGCGCGCGTTCAATCCGTACGGAGACTGCACCGGTCCGAGAGGATGCGCGTGCGATACAATGATGCGGAGGAGGCAGGTGCGTTCGCATTGGGCGAGGCTGAGAGATATCGCTCCGGCACTCTTCATTCCCCCCGCTGATCGCGCCTTCGTTCGTTCACTCGGCCGGCAGTGAGAGACTCGAGAGAGAGCACGTGCTTCATTGCTATGCGCTTCGCTCGGCGCGCGTACGCACACACGGCACGGTATCTCGGTGACTCCTTCTCCGTTAGGTTTCTTCTCGTCAATCAGCTCCGCCGAGACGGGAGAGTGTCGGACGGAACCGGCGAGTCTTTTTTCGCAGCTCTCGCGAGCCCAGCCCCTCTCGTTTCCTCGCTTCTTTCCCCGGTCCGACGAGTGCCCGATGATCTCCCGGACGCGTATGGGTGCACGGGGTCGCGGCCCGTGCTTCGTCGCGAGCCCCGAGCATCGAGCAGGTGCCCGAGTCGACGCTGCGCGCTCGCGGTACGCGCGGCTCCGCGCACACTTTCGACTCCTACGTACCGACGGTGCGCCGTACTCTAACCGTGCGGATAAACCACTCAGGTGCATTCACTCATGCGCGCGTGAGCCGTTACGCGAATCTCTGGTTCACTCTCGCCGCTCCCTTTTTCGGGAGACGGACGCGTACTCGCAACATATATACAAATGGGTGTGTGTGTGTTTTTATGATATTCCAAGCTGACAAGGTGGAGCTGAACTTTGTTGCAGACCGATCGGCTTAACCGTACGGTATTTTTTTTTTTTGTTTATTATATTTTTTTTGTTTCATGTTTTTCCGCGGGAATATTATGCCGCGGCACTGGCTCTCTCGATCTCCTTGTCTCTCCGGAGTCATACGACCCGCCGATGCAGTCGGTGAAATTAACAGCCGGAGATTCGCATAAATCGACGGTGAGGTAACGCGGGCGCGTGTTTCGCCTCGGGCCGCTCTACGTGCTTCCCCCCTTTTCATACGCGAATATATCAGCGCACATATCTGACTACCGATCGTCTCGCGTTGCGTGTTTGCAAACACGCGTTCGGTACCGACTCGACGTCTTTTTTTTTTTTTCACCCGAGATTTCGCGACGGTCACACAGTAATTACTCAGAACTTTATCTTATCGTCGGATTCACCGATTAATAGCTGCGGTCGATCGATGAGATCACAACTGTTCGTTAACTCGAAGAAAAATCCGTGTTAAAAAGTAAGCGCACAGATGTGTCAATGGAATTTTCATTTTTCTAGCCGATGTTGCCAGCTTCCGATTATCCAAGATTTTTTACCTCAACATCCGAGGAAAATTCTTTAATTCCGACTATTATGCACTATGGTAAAATCTCTTCGGCGACACGCTTATTTTTACCGGATCCTTCTCCGAGTGCAGCAATAGCGATAGTAGCAGTCGGCGTATTACCAGCTAGGTTTATCTCCGTGGCCAATGTTCCGCATCCGACAGTTCCGCGGTACAAAGCCGCTGCAGAATCCCTCCATTAATCAGCTCGAGGAGCCAGAGCGGCGCGCATAACGCGATTACGCCCAAGGGGGCCTAGAGAGAGCTCCGTGGCTAGATGAGCGACGCATGATTGGCTGACCGCTGACGACCGATGACGGATGAGGGTATTCCGGATCGTGTCTCAGACTCGTCGGGATTGCGCCGTTGGCGAGTTTCGGCATCGTTCTCTCTGCGTGCGTATCCCACTCGTTCCACATTCTCGCTATCTTGAAACACGCACGAGGAGAGAGGCGCGACCCCGGGGGCGGTGTTGAACCCTCTCGCTGAGGGTACGCGTTTTGATTAAAGCGTTTTCTCGCCTGATCCGACTTGGCTGCAGTCCGACGGTGAGAGTGCACGCGAGAGGAGATCGAACGCGGTCGAGCCTCGACCGCGGCTCGAATCACCGTCTCGAGGTCGAAGGGTAGTGGCGTACGTCAATAATCCGTTGATGTTCCCACAGGCCCTTCGGAACGGAGGTTCGCTACTCCGCGAGTCGCGGCGTCGAAGCCGTCCGAGGGATCGAGCCAGACCACAGAATGACGGCCCCGGATCATAGTGGGAGGCTGTCAGGGTCATTACATTCCGGCTGCACGAGCTTCAGGGCAGAGTGCACGAGGCGCGGCGTGCGCGCTCTTCAGCCACGAGCGAGACTTAGGGCCGATCCAGCGCGATCGGCGTGAAATTGACTCGCTCCAAGCCATTTTCTGCTGGAACAACGTCGAGACTGTACCGAATAGGTCGGCTTTACCGTGGAGCTGCGGAGGTTTCTCGCTGTATAACTATGGACAGAGTACTCCTGCACGGCAAGGGCAGAAGAGGGAATGCGAAATAAGAAGATCTCCGACCACGAAAGGGAGAACGGAAAGCCGGAGTGAAATGGATGATGGGAAGGGAAGAGTGAAAGTTAGATGAAGACGAAGGGGCAGAAGCGAGGGCTTGTGAAGTGTACGAAGAGAGAGACGGACGGAGAACCGAGAAAGCTTCACGTACATTACGGTGCATAGTATACATCTCTTGCGGCCGCGTGTGAGCATTGAGAGGTCACGCTCCGGCAGGTGGCATGCGCGTGATTCACTCGGTCGCGGTGCGAGAGACTCTCGAGCGGAGATGCTGCATCTTCCGCCGAGCGAATCGAGCTCCACGGTATTCGCTAGGTGAATTCGCACGGTGCATTCTGCACTATTATATCCGCTCCATAATGCGCACGCTTCGCTTAATTGTTGAAGGGACTTTGATTTAAAGGGATTCTTCGTGGTCCGACGCGTGAGGCGGGTGCGAGAGGGGAAGTATAATTTCGTGCGCGATAGAATGACATCGCGGATGCCCCGCAGCGACTTATACCGGGAGCTCATAAATCTTCTTAAATGTCTCTACTATAATATCTGTTCATCATCGTGGCGGGCGAGGAAGCATAAACGCGCGAGATTCAACCCAGCGACGGGAGCCGGCGAGAGGCCGAACCGAGCGCCTCTCCCTACCGATCTCTGCGCGGACTTGGGAATCATCTCGGGGCGTACAGCTGCAACCCCGCGCTCAACAGTTGTTGTAATGAGCATGCAGAAGCGCGGTGCGCGGGAGTGCAATCAGACTTAATCTCGTTGCGCGGAGGCTCCAATCTCGACTACGCGGCTCGGAACCCACCACGAAGGCGTGGATGCACCTCGAAGGGTTCTCACAGTTAGCGCGCTCTCTGACCAATATAAATCATGGAAATTCATTTTTATCCCGACATTTTTGATAAATAACGAGATCCAGAATTTATTTACTGATTCTCAGATGCACGGTAGCAAAAGTTAATGGATCGTTAAATTTTTCCACACGTCCCTGAGCACCGTTGCAAATAATTAAATCCACGGTATTTTTTATAGAATTTTTTTTTCGGCTCCAGCGATACCGTTCTAGTTTCCGCTATTTTAACGGGGCAGTTCATGACCTGGGTATAATTTTTTTCCATCGTTTGGCTGAAGTGCTCAACTCTGGTACCAAACTGCCCACACAGTTGCGATCGGGATGCGTCAAAGAGAGGCGAAGGAGGAAACTTTCTCGGACTCCGCCATCAGCGTAATCGGAGGTGAACAGTGAGCGGAATGTGCTCTCTTCCTGTCGAGGCTAAGTGTATCCAATAGTTTTCCAGCAACGACCTCGGACGAGTGAGACACGGGGTAGTTGGCCATTGACCCAGCATCGGTCTATCTTTATCCAGTCTGCGAAAAGTATCGGACGGGAAGCGCGTGATAAAGTGCCAATCGCTGTACCGTTTACTCTAATAAAGACGAATCGTCGAGGAAGCGCCTTTACTTCTCTTCGCTCGAGCGCATCGTATTCTCAGCGATTCTACCCGGCAAGCTCGCTGGGATTTTCTCGAGATTGGTAGTCTCGTAGCCGAGTGTAGAATCCGCCAAGGCCAATCCGCCGACGCTGTCGCGAATCTACCGGCGAAGGTGAGCTTCACCCATCCAGTTCACCACGACACGGTTGCAATTGCACCGCTCACGGATCTTCTCCCCTCGTGCAGTATTTCTCTTCTTTATCGGACTTCTTCTTCATATTCGTCCTGGCAGTCTCGTTCCCTCCTGCGGAGTTCGCGGTGCAGACACGGACACCGGTGCCGTCTCCTTTCGTTACTCTCGTACCGGGCGCGAACTCCTTCTTGGAACAATCGCGTTGCATTGAATCGCGTCAAATGCGCAGCTGTTCGAGGTGTAGGTAAGTCGTGCCACGTTGTGCTCGAAATACCGGTGACTAAGGTACTTCGGACTTCAGCTTCCGTCCGTTTCTTCCGCTTACCTGACAATCCGCGTTCCCCTCGAATTTTCCACAGGCGATCGACAACGCGATCCAGAAAACAAGCACAACCATCGGACACGGAAATGTGGCTTGTAAATCGCTCACTTCCCGATACGGATACTATCCTCGGGCGATCTCGGTCCCAATGAACTCGCAAGAGGCCTGCGCTATGAAAAACAAAATCGAGGTTTTTCTTTTGTTTTTCGAGGGTGACAGTGGACCACCAAGAAGGAGAGAACGGATGAAAGACGAAGAGAATTCGTCTTCTTCACGGTTCGGACCCCAAACGGTCGTTTCCTCTTTCCAGCCTCCGAACCAGACGGACGGTATTATTGTCACCCACTTGCCAACATTCTCGCAGGTTCAATCTGTTGCCTTTCCGAGGTTTTTTTCTGTCTGTTTTATTTTTTACTTCGAAAAAGAATCGCCGTAGGTCGGTGCATCTTCCTCACACCGTAAAATGGCTAATGCCTCGTCCGGAGTCCGCGTGTCCTCCGTCTCGTCTCTTCTCTCGTAGCGCAGTTATATCTCAAGGTGCCATCTGGCATCGGACCGACACCTTGGGTGGCGTTTGCGTTTAGTTGAGATATCCAACGGGCGGATCTAGGAACCTGCTGGTGGTTGAACGCCCGGCTCCGTGAAAGACACACAAACGACTCTCGAGTGTTTTGTCTCCTGTCACGGCTCCATTTTCTCGCCTCGTAATTTATGCGAGTCCGCGAGAGAGCGCAAAGCCTCGCGCACATACTTTACACCGTGCTGCGAGAAGAGCGCCGCACGAAAGAGACGAGAGCGAGCGTACGTAAGCGATGTTATACGCGCGAGCGTGTGGAGTCTCACACGTGAGGACGTAAAATATATTCCGTGTACGAGAGCCCGCGAGAGCTGACGTGAAAAATATCTCGTATCATATACGGGCGCTCTCCGCATTGCGCGCACGAGGGATCCCGAGGAAGTGAGGAAGAATAAAAGGAACGAAGAAAAATAAAAATATTAAAGGCGGTTACAGCAACGTCAGCTTGTTGCACGACGCGTGCGACCGGAAAAATATTCGGCTTCCGAACGCCCATAAAAACGTCTTTGAATCGCGTGTGACTTAAAGCCAGAAATTAATTACTCTCCGTGCGCGAGATCAGTTACACGTTTGTGTTGTAACTTCACTCACAATTATCGTAGAACCACGTCGCGACTATATTGACGCTTACATCGAATGTCGAGAATTGTTTTTTTTCAATTTTCGGATAAAACTTCCGATCCGGTAAATTAAATTTACATTTTTTTCTTAACCGTACAATAACTCATGCGTGGCTTGGCTTTGATGTGTCTTATTTTTGGCAAAATTTAAAACGATATTCCGCTGGCGAACATTCTTTTTATGCCGATGTTCCCAGAAGGCTTGAGCTTCCTCTCACGAAAGTGGGTCGAGATGTTGAGCAGTAAAAAGCGATTCCACGGATGACAGGAGATCCATAAAACCTCGAATCATTGTGTCAGTCTGTCTAGGCTCGTTCGAGACAAGCTCGGTTCCTTCTCGTTCCAACGGCATGTCCGGGCACGAAGCCGACTCGTTTTCCGACCTCGAAAGCGGTGACCCAGCTCCGGAGATCGGTGACCCCGTGTTCCTGACTCGGGCAGGGAATTCGCCATTTTTAACGGGCTATAACTTTAACGAATGGCTAATCCAGGACGACGGTCACTATTTTTCACGTGGCAGTCTAGCACCGCGACGCCCATGGGAGCCTCGAGGGCCTCGCGCTTTATTTCCTCCTCCCTTTGCCCCCCTTTTTGCCTTCTCTTCAACGTCAATTTATCTCGCTCCTTTCTTTCCCTCCTGGCCTCACTCACCCACTCGTCGTTCAATCCTTTGGTGGTATCCTTTCAGTCCCGCGTACGCTGCGCACGGGGCCTTCCTCCTTCGACTCGCTTCGCCGAGAGGGACTCGTGCGAGCCTCTTTGCGGTTAAAGAGGAGCTCGCTATACATTCGCCGAACGACCGGTATTTAAGTCTTTGTAATCCGGCGAAGTTTTGCGGGGGAGCCGAGATGGAGACCGAGGGAGTGAGAGCCGGTGAGTCATGGCAGGTGGTGCACTCGGCGATCGAACCGATCCTCTCTCTCTCAGGAGAGAGGAAGAGGTTCGCGAAAGAACGGGACGAAAAAAAAAAATAAAAATAAAAATAAAAAAATCGAGCACTGGAGAGAAGCGAGCGGGAAAGAAGGATCTCCCGCGACTTCGTTTTTTCCCCGATGCGGCGGTACAGAGGCGCACCGCAAAAGCGGAGTGTGCGCCCGAACGATCGGACGCGCGCGACGAATGGTCCTACGCAGTAGCTCGAGGTATACGACGGAAGCATCGAGCAACAAAAAAACTCACCCTTCCACCCCTCGAGTTCGCGGCGCGTTCGAGTGTCATCGTTTTTGCTCCCTTCTATTATATACCTTGCAGTCAGCCCAACGACCGCCCGTTCGTTCACCATTTATTAGTTCCTTCCTCACCGAATGTAAGAAGCCGAACTCATCTCTGGAAGCGAGAGTGAGCGAGTCGCTCTGAGTTCGAGGGACGGGAAGTAGGTCGATGCAATTTAACGTTCGGTTTTGCCGATCCTACTTTGGGGGACGTCGCTCTGTCGCTCGCTGCCAGAACACTCGCATGTCGGCGGTTACTGCGAAAAAAAAAACAAAAAAAAAACAAAAAAAAAAACAAAAAAACCTAAGAATAAATAAAATCCGAGTCGGACGTCGGCGATGCCGTGGTTCGTCGTTTTCCATTTTTCCAATTGGTACATCGAACGCCCGCCGACTGCGGTTTATCGAATTCTCGTTTGTACCTACACGATGAGGGATAAGCACGGAGCCGAGGGGAAAAAAAAAGAGCAGAAACACGAGGAAACAATTATCCGGTGCAACCACAGCTGCGGCAAGAATACCACGACCTATACGGCGTTGTTGCAGTCGCGAGGTAAGAAGAGGCAGACAATCGAGCGCCATGTGGGGATCTTTTTTTTTTTTTTTTTTTTTTTTGATAACGAGATCGACCGCAACGCAAGAATATACAACGCACACGTGCCCGCCAAAGTACGGCGAGATGGTTTCGCCCGGCGCTTCGTAAAATCAAAGGGGGCAACCGTCAGCTTTCTCTTTCTCTCGTTTTTTCATGGCTTCGCCATGGAGAGGTGTGCGCGCACATCTCGGCACTTGTATCGCCGCGCGGAGAATGGCACTGAGCGGCGCGAAGGTGCGGAGACCGCATGTGCACGGTGCGGTATGAATGACGAAAGCGAAGCATATGCAGGAGCCTCCCGGAGAAGAGTGCGCGCAGGTTTCAATCAGTCCGCAGTCAACGACAATCGAGCGACGGCCGTGGTTCGTTGTATAGCCAGAAGCAACGGTCCGTTAAAGGCTCGTCGTCGGGCGCGAACGGTGAAGCGAGATAACAACGCTCGGGAGAGCGCGGAAGCGAGGTCGCGGCAATTATTCGACGATTTTTTCTCTCATTATCCGTCCGCGCGAGTTGAGCGCTAACGCGGCGGGGGGAATCAACGTTTCCAAGACGAAGTGAGAGGGCGGCGTGTAATGGGCCCCGGAAGAGAGCACGCGGAATCTCGGCGTCGGGAGAGAAAACGAAATGAAAGAAAAGAGGCGGAAGAAAAAAAAAATAAAAATAAAAAACAGGAGTGAAAAAAAAAAAATATGATGAGGCGCATATGCATGACCCCCGTGCATGCGCTCGTGCAAAACGCAAAACAGCATCTTGCTGGCGTGCTGCAATGCGCTTACACTCTATTCTTAGACTCTCTAGGATGGGACAGGTGGTTGGTGCATTTGCAGCGCGCTTGGCCTCTTCCCTATGCAACACGCCGCGCGGTTACGTATAGATAGAACGCTCGCATCTTTATAGTTTTACTGTACCCTTTTTCTCGTCGCGATGCCTTTCCTTTTCCATCCTCCATTCTTCATCCTCCTGTTCGTCTATCTTTCACCGTTTTTCTTCTATAGACGTCTATACTTTGTGTTCGATGCTTGTCACCCTCTCGCCCCTCGTTTCCCCCCTGCGTTCCTACACATAATACGCGTAGGAATGCATCTCGTCGCAT
Source organism: Listrodromus nycthemerus (assembly GCA_963978505.1). Classification (NCBI taxonomy): domain Eukaryota; kingdom Metazoa; phylum Arthropoda; class Insecta; order Hymenoptera; family Ichneumonidae; genus Listrodromus; species Listrodromus nycthemerus. Next base: position 1,272,523 of record OZ021683.1, on the reverse strand, counting down.
GGCTCGGCTTCCGCGCAGAGGGGGATAATAGTAAAAGCAGAAAGTGCGCTGCACTTGCGATCAAGTATCGCGAGAGAGCATTACCACACGAAGTGTATACTGAGAAAAGCTTTTATCTTCTGTGAATAAATCAGCTGATCTCGAGGTCTCATGTTTTTATCGTTATTTTTATTCTCTCTCTTATCCGCGGGTATGAAGTAAAGTTTTCTGACGAGGAACGAGTTTCTGGCATTTCCCACGAGAAAATTTGTATTCGCGGTGAAGTTCCGTGTGTCTGAGATTTCGAGCCACGTCGCGACAGAGTCGCTTTCCGTGTACTCACGTTTCGCGAGAAGCACCGATGGGAAAAAGGTTTCTGGATGGGAGCGTTGTACGAGAATCTCTCGGTGAGAGTCGAGTGAGTCGATGATGTCAGCCTCGTTACCGGTCTTTCACGAAGCTTCACTCCGAAAGTCAAATGGCAATCGATGGAGAGAGCAAGGTCCGAGGAACCGAGGCGCCTGGGGTACGCGTTGGTACCGCAAGAGTTCGGAAATTCAACCACCCTTTCGCACGGTCTTGTATCTCGCTCCTGCGTACGGACGTGGGCAACTCGCGTACCCATAGCATTAGCCTGCCGGGTGGTCGAGCCATCCATGCCCGCCGCTGTATCCGCAGGGACAGTCGCAAACGTGAAATATTTTGCCGACATTGTGGCCTCGGGCCGATCGTCCGAGGCACGCGCGTTACCCGTGGGACGAGAGAAGAAGAAGGCAGCTCCTTCGAATATCGCATTGTCGTGCCGCGACATGCCTCCGAGAAAGACATCACGTGGTCCCCACGAGGATAAAGAGATTTTCCCTAAAAGGAGAAACACTCGCGCAGTCGAATACACCCGCAGCCTCCCCGGAGACAATTAGATTCACGCAGTTGTCCAAAAGTTGTTCCAACATTCGGACGGGCGCATTGTCGTTGCAGCGTGCGAGAGACGCTGAGGACTCCGTGAAACCGTGTTTCGTCTCTACATCCGTGTCCCGTTGGCACAATCGACTCTGTTCTCCCTGTTCGGGATATATGGCTATAGCCGGGCCGGCCACGGAAGAGCACGGGCAAACTGACTCGCGCATTGTCGGATGAACCACAGGGACTTCGGGATCCGGTGTAGTCGCGCGGGCATAGCGCCAACTTGTTTTCCCCCTCGTAGCTCTTCACTGTTCTCACTCGTGGTCGCTATGCTGGACGTGCGGAATAACTCGATTCAGCAAACACCGTAGCCGGCAACCCCCGTGTCTCCTACATCGGCGCAGTCCCAACCAGGTTCACAAACGCCCGTCAAAGCATCCGACCCTGCAACGCCAGTGTGTGCTTTCAATGGAAGTAAATTGCAGAGAGTCAACCGCACACGGTTGATGCTTCTCAAACTAGGCGTAAACTAGACATCACGCTGTCAGCTCGAAAAGAGATTCCAGCTGATGTCCTGAATCGTGCCTGGACGGATGACGGTCAAACGTGTGGTGCGACGGACCAGCAAGCACCGATGTTGCTCCGCGGAAGAATAATGTGGCGCATCACCGGAAATTCCCGCGAGAGAACCCAATAAAATATTCACGGTCCTCGGAAGAAGGAGTCGTCTCTCCGACAGGAGCAAACGAACACGACGGCTCGGAGATGGCTCTCTCTCAAAAAAAAAAAAGAATCCTCCGACTTCAAAGTATCAACAGTCGGAGGAAACTTTCGTAAATACTGGAGGAAATTTGATTATTTTTTCAAAGCTCCCTTTCGTCATAAAGAAACTCGAAGACGTGTCCTTTTCTCGGTCTCGAGTTTGTTCCCTCGAGAAGACGCGTCCACTGCAGACTGTTTCATTATTTTCGCTGCCGCACAGTAGAGTTTGAGCCGCACCGCCGCAGTCATCCGTCCAAGTGCTCCTTCGCTTTCGTGCTCGGTGAAGCCAATAAAAACAAGCTTCGCGACGTCGTTCGCGCGTTCGCTTGTATTCTTATTTCGCGAGAATATATATACACGTATACACAACATAGTTGTGTCGCGGAGAATTGATGCAGCGGCGGTAACCGCCGATGGGCACGAAAAGAACGTCACGTTCGTGTATCCTAAAATAACCAAAACCAAGAAACGACAAGAGCATTCTCCGCTGGATTGCCCACCCATACGACCGAGAAGTGCATCTCTGTGCGGAGTGAGAGTTGCAGAAGCAGCGCCAGAAGTCGAAGTCTCGAGAGGACTCGAGGTACCAGCAGCGGGACGACATTGGAGAGTGCGGTCACGCTCTGGCCTTCGCAAGCCAGCCTGACAAGCGCTCGATCACGGCGTGAGGTCCCACCGTTCAGCCCCTGATATCCTGGAGGATTTCTCCGTCGCGCCGTGCCGCTCCTGCCGTAGCCGCTGCTGCTGCTGCTGCTGGCACAAGTATCGTAGTCGTTGTTCGCGATGCTGGACAATGACCACGAAGTCGATACCCGATGTGCAGCGTCACGCGCGCGCCATCCTGTCGCCCGTTACTCTCTTTCGCCGCGTGAGGTCCACCGGCTCCCGACGACATCTTCGTCCGCGTCTGCTCTTCGTTCGTATATATACACATATATATACACACGTATACACATACAGACTAGCGCGTCGTATGAACGTGTATGGCGATCGGTGGCCAGTTCGACCCAGCTACCAGCTACGTTCTTCCAGGGTTGTTTCCGAGCTTTCCGGAGACGCGTTCAGTGTGCTCCTTCATTAACGGGGTTGCATAAACTTTTACCGTTGTCGGTCGATGCTTCGGATGCTCGTAGTAGCTTCGGGAACCGCCCTCACTTTTGAGAAGTCGAACGTTCGTTCGTTACAGTAGACACGGAAACACCCTTTGCCACGAGGCTACGCAACCGTTATCTCTCATGGATCTATCCGCCCATCTTGACGATCGTGCCGAGGTTATTGTGGGGAACCGCTAACAATAAATAAATCAGACATTGGAGACCCACCTCGGGTAAAGGCCGAGTCGAGGTTAAGGTTGTGAATAAAGTGGCCTCTCTCTTGAGGGAGGGCAAGGGTGAACAAGAAGACGACGGAGAAGAGGAGGAAGAAGGTACGAAAGCGTGAGTGAGGGACCTGGTCGGCATCCCCACCGAACGAAGAAACTGCCGCGTGGCCCCATGAAGAAGTCCATGGGACACCACAAGAACTCAGCAGGCTGTCCTTCGAGCCGTACGGTGTTCAAGCCCTGCTGGGATCTCCACCGCGCTCCTGGCAGACCACCGTTCTTTGTCGTGAAAGCTGAGAGAAAATCCCGGGCCGTGCATCGGAAATCAGCCACGGTATAACTTAAACATCCGGAAGATTTATATTTTTTTTTTATTTCTCTCCCGTGCAATTTTCGATCGAAGTTATCGCGATTTTTTTCCTACCGATATATGTGTTATTGGGTTATTAAAAAGGATTTTAATGTTTGCCCCCAGCGCGAGATGTCGGAGTGCAGCATCTCGTTATAAGTACCAGTCGGGGAGGGGGATCTTAGGTGAACGATGCACGAAAGGTTAAGGAGCAAAACGATATAACGATGTGATGACTGTGTGGGAGGACACTCTGCACTCCTGAGAGCATAGCGGGGAAACTTGCGCGTCCGCGACGGGGAAGACGACCCTCGACACAGCGTGACTTCGTATTATTTGGTGCGACCAGGTCGCAGCAGCCTCTCGAAGTCCTCGGTGACGCGGCCACCAAGTCGTTAGGCACCATTCAGAATCACCTTAAGTCCCCCATCAAGTAGCGATTATTTTGTATCCCTCCCCCTCGCTTTCTCTGCTTGCCGGTGGAAGAATTATAATTCGTGTAAGTTTGAGAGAAAACGACGCGTCGGAGACTCGGCGAATACTGCCGGGGCGTTTGACGCTCCAAGGAATTTTTCTTTTTTTTTTTTTTGCGTCGTGTTTTTTATCGTTTCCCGCTAACTCGACAAGAGTCGTGAAAAAATATTCCACTGCGCGACAACGACGGAGGCGAGCTTGATCGCACGTCATTCGCGCCTCATTTATATTCGAGTCTCGCGTGCACATTACAACGAAATATGTTTAACTCATTCACTACGAAACTTACATCAGTTTTCGTTGTTGATGATGTATTTTCCTTCTTATTGAATCTACCTGCGAGGAGAGGTCCGCCCACGACCGAGGCTCTTCCTTGTTATCGAAAGTGAATAATGATGAGACACGAGGCTGTCGTCTCTCTATGTTCTCGTCGGCTATGCATCGTTCGAGTCGCCTCATGGGGGCCACCCGTGAACGCGCGGTCAGGGAAAAACCTGAGCGAGGATATTTTTATGAGAAGACCTCACAAAAGACCTGTCTACGAAAAAAAAAAAAAAAAATCGAATTTCATCTCGCCATAAAATAAAAATACCCGAGACAGCTATTTTTTTTCACGTTGTATATATTCCTCCTCATGCGCTATTAAATTCCATACTCGACGACTTCACGTGGCTAGGTGAATTACGACGTAAGCGTCCCCACAAAATTTGACCCTTTCTCCTGTCGAAAACGGATAAGTCAGGCCGTGGTTACTTCTATACTCCAATCATCACAATTAAAATATTTTTATGCTCGATACTATTTGTACACTCGGAGTGAAAACGCGCGTGGTACTTTATACTATACAAATAGAATTAGAATAAAAATATAAAAAATATTTCTTGATGAAAATTTTGCCGTAAACTTTCCTCGAATTACAATAAAATCAGTGTTTTCTTTGTCGTCGTCGGTACGGGAAAAAAAAACCCCAAGCTAATTAAGTTTTTTACTCCAGCCTGCAGCGTTGCTGAGTCAAGTGCGTCAAGTAGCCCCGGTCACCTCTGCCTATCACAGAACGCAAGAACTGAAGGCGTTTTATCGACTCGTGTGCCCGGACTGTTGGAATCTCGCACCGCACCACAAAGTATCACAGGCCTTTCATTCATTCCACGGACACCGAAGCGCTGCCCGAAGTTCCTATAATACAAGACTCATCATTATATATCCCCGCTCGTTGATGAAGAGCATCACCGCGCGATGACGTCCGGACGTTGCCGCACGCGAGAGGGCTGCGTTCTAAAACAACGCCGCCCTTTCAGTCTGCCATCGAGCAAAACGCGAAGTCATGCGATCCGGCGTGGCGGTTCGCTGTGGGAAAAGCACAAGCCGGGGCACTGTGCCAGACGAGGGATCGGGTCAGGTTGAATTTCGTCGAGGGCGATACAGCCGAATCGCCGATACCGGCTCTCGACAGGGACATCATTATATCCTTTAATTACAAAGGAGATTTTCGTCCGGGTATCAACCCTTTCTGTCCGTACGTACGTAGCGCACCGGCACCGGCACAAACGTATACCTCCGTTGCTCCCACGAATTCGGCACTGTAATTGGATTTTCGCTCGAGCGAGTAAACGACAAGGTTCGCCGCGATACGCGAGTATCGTACCGGCTTCAATCTTTTTCATCGCTCCGATAAATTGCACGACGAACTCGCCGTCTCTTTCCGCCTCATTCCAGACACGTAGCTACTTATCGATTGATAATTGGTCTTCGAATACAATCCGCCGCGACCGACGGATCCTCCAATGGAATTTTCGTTCGGATTTGTAGGAGCGATAGGTACGTGAACGGAATTCTCATCTGGAAGGGGGGAGAATGAGGGAGCGAGTTTCGTCGAGGTACACACTCTCGCTTCAATGATCGCTCCACTCGGCCGATTCATTGGGAGGAAGATTGCGGTTCGATTTCGCGAGTGCACGCCGAAAACCAATGTCTCTCTGCAATGGACTTCTACTGGCTCGGGTCGCCAGGAAAATAAAATAGTATCGATTATTCTATTTCTGTGAATCGGATACGGCACGAACAAATTATTATTAACCATGAACTCTCGTTTGTGATTATCCAGGCCAGTGCTTCGCGACCTTGCCAGAATTCTTTTGCGAAATATTAATTTCGAATAACGATAACACGCCATACATTGATCGGAATTTTTTACCAACGAATAGAATACGTCTTACAAAGTTGTTCACATCTTTTACAATGCTCCATTTACCGCGAGAGTGCCAAAAATTGACGCTACGATCGCTGGCACAATTAAATCTCACCTCGGAATTTTGTCTCCTGGCAAAACCAATGGTAACACAGTATTCACCCTAGCTTCTATCGTTCTGCCCACTCGAGCACAATTCACAGCATTAGATGCTCGAACAGGATGCAAGTCTCCGTTCTAAGAGGATTATACAAATGAATCACAGCCGATGGCGCATAGAGTGCTTTAACGATGCAGCTTCGAGACGTCCTTGCAGCGTCCGATGACCAAGAGAGTTTAAATCGTGTTTTCTGAGGTCAAGTTTTTCTCGAGTGTCCGGTTTTACAATGAATCTGGCCAGACGGGTGTCTTGTATACCAGGATTTCCTATCGGACGGTCACGGATACAATGCGATGTCACGCCGGTAGGCGCGTCAACCGTCGTTTGTCAACCCTTTCTGCGCAGCCAATGAGCATCGGACGGTAGAAAAAAAAAAAAAAAAAAAAAAAAAAGTTAAAAAAAAAAACCAAACAGCACCGTTTTCATTTCACGTATACGATCGTAAAAGGTCGATTACGCGATCCGCGTCACCGCGCTCTGTCCACCGCGACGTCAAAGGGCCCATTCAAAGGACTCAATTTCGGAACAATCCACACAACGCTATGTGGCCAGGCACGAGATATCTTCGTGGTCCAACAATACCGCGCCTCCCTCCCGCTCTCCACTTCACAGATCTGTCTCTCTCGTGGAACTACTTTCGTTTGTGCCACCTGTGGGTCCCTCCATAAAGCCGGTTATAAAAAGATCCATCGAGTTTATAGAACGAAAAAAGGGAAGAAACGATGGCGAGCGCGCGCTCGCGACCCGACGAAAGAAAAGGGACAGAGCGACGGAGAGAAGGACGAAACGCAGAAAGGGGGATGAAGAATCGCTCGGTGTATTAGGGAGGAGAAAACGAATGTGAGCGAGACCCTTTCACCGCGGTCCACCCAGGATTGGAAAGCAGTTCACAATGACCAATGCACAGTAGTGGTGTATAAATATATGTATATATATATATATATTTGTGAGTGTTTATACTCGCTGGTTAAATTTCGTTCATGCGAGATATTCGGGTGGCTCTCTCTCGAAATATGCATCGAGCAGTGTTCTCCGGTACACAAGAGGAGACCACCGGCAACGGTCTCGACCGTTCTCCACGATCGGAGTCCTGTGTTACGAATCGGCTCTACCGCGTATGCGAGTTTAATTCATCCACAAATCCTATGATTAATGGCGAGACGATAGTCGATTTAGGGAACGTCAAGGCGTTGTATATCCGCGTATACGTGCACATTTATCGACTCCGCGCCCCGAGAGAATTCGATTTCGATTGAAATGCCAAATTATCGATGGTCGATCCCAAGGGAAATCATTAAACACGAGGATAAAACTCCATTATTCTTCAAATTAAAAAGCGAAATTGGGTTGTCCTCATCGGCATAAAGAGAGATACAATGCGTCATGAAAATTCCGATAATTTCAGGTGAAATTCATGAAGGAAAGAGCGAAGAAGATATCGACCTACATTTTAATTCTCACAAAAAAAAAAATTCGGTTGTCTTTATTGTACTATGGAGAGTCAGGGCGGGGACTGACAATTGGGACAGTTTAACGGGGAAATTACAAAGGGAGGACTACAATGACCCACATATTTTTTATTTTATTTTTCGCTTACATTAAGTTGTCAATCTTTGAGGAAGTGAAAGAGGCAAATACGTGTAATGTCGGATGCTCGTGAACGTACGCACGTACGGTCCAAGGGTACTCATTATGTTTGGCGAAGTGACCAAGAGATTATTTGCAGAGACGAGATTTTACGAGTTGTCAGTGGCCAGTCAGTCAGTAGTGGAACATTCGCAGCTCGCACGGAGAGCAGAAGTTGAAAATAAATGGGGCAATTAAAGCCTCGGCGATGCCTGCCGTGCTAAGCCGCAATTCCTTCTTTCTCTCCCTCTCGGTTCGAGGGTTTGATTAACTCGTGCAGGCCCCGCACACGTATTACGACACGAGAGAAGGCTCCGCTGCGCGTCTGTCGCTCGCAAATCCTGGCGTCTTCGTGCGAGCTCGAAGTGCGTGCACATGCGACCCTTGCGCCGCCACGGTGTTTCGGAGCATCGCTCCAATGACGCCGAGCTCGAGACGCATAAGTATATCGCTTCGACGAAATAATTAGTCGAGCCGGGCAGGCTCGGCCCGATGCGCGCGGGCCAATTTAGCATCGCAAACTGGCGTGTACATGACTTCATCTTTTGTAAACGGATAAGTTCTCTTCATTATTATTTTTTTAATTTTTTTAATTTTTTTCTTTACAAGAATGGCTCCAGCCAGTGGCGTTTAAACGAAATATCCATTGGCTTGTTTTTCACGGCTCGTCTCTTTCGTGCCGAATTAACCTCGTTCCCCGCGAAATGCAGCACGGAAAAGGAGGCATACGTGAACGAGTAAATTGGACGGAATTGAGTGGTCCGACGGTGACCGTGCGAGACGCAGGATCACGCGTGGAGCATCGAAGCCGAAGTGTGGCAGCGCAGAAGCGACGCAATCACCATCAATGTCGAGTCTCCGCTTGATACCTATATAAACAGCGTTCGATCGATGGATCGAGCCAAGGATCGGGCACGTCGCCGCACTCCCGTCCTCTCCCATCGAAATTCACTTAAGGCTCGTCCTGCGGACTTTATAAGAGTCGACGAATCTCGTTATTGAAATTAACCGGCGTGTAATCGAGCGTCCTCAACCGTGGCTCGGTTTCAAGCTCGGGAGAAGGTGAGCATGCACGCGAGGCGCGAAACTTGTCGTGTCAGAGAATACTGCATAATTCCTACGGACCGGAGTTCCGAGACACTGGGCGGAAGAAAATAATGGGGATAAAAAAATTTCGTAGACTTCTGGGTGCGGAGTCGCGAAATAAGTGACCCGCACCTGTCGAAAGAAGAATTTTCCAGTTCCTTCGACGAAAGTCAAATGACTCGAGTGAAAGTTGCGACAAAAAAAAAATCCTTGCTTTTTATAGAAATAAATTACATCTATGTTGCCAGCTGAAAATTATGTGGTACATTTTTTCTTGAAAAAAAAAAAAAAAATTATGTCGTTCGGCTCGGAAGCCGCTCGGACACTGATGCTCTACGCTGAATACGTAAAATACAGAATGAGTGCCGGTCTACGCTGAGAAGCCGGCTCTTCGTGGCACTGGGGCGCCGAGGTCCGAGCAACGGTATAGAAGATTACAAAAGTTTTTTGCTCTGCGAAAAATTCACGGACCGTCGGATATTTCGGCGTAGAAAGGTGACCCGCGCGAGGGCGAGGAGGGTTTCAGGATGGAGAGATTCGTCGGAGAATGGGATCGTTGCCGGAGCTCCTCGGCTGGAATTCCGATACAAAACCCCCTGCAACTTCGCAGCAGTACGGAGCCGAAGCGAGCTCCCTTTTGGGATGCCACTTTTCCGCCTCTCTCGCTCTTTCTCAGTGTTGCACGGTCATTACGTACACCCGTTGAATTTCGCTGTTTGTGCGAGGACAGTGCTGCGGACCGGGCGGATCTGAGCGGTAGAACCGGAGGCGAGAAACTGCGGCAACAGCAGCCGTGCGGCGAAAACCCGCCGACGTTATTGAAATTCGTGGCGTTAAAAACGTTCTTCCCGTTCGGTGTTAATGGGCACAACACTCGGCTGATTACAGAGCGGCGGCAAAAGGGATGGCCTCGGAGCGCGAAACTGGCTAAGTGGAGACGTCTCGAGGGAATCAGTAGTCGAAGAGAGACGAAAGAGACGAGAGAACCGAGAAGGACCACCTAGAGGGCCGTCGCTAAATCCTCTCGCGCCCCCTCCGAGCAAGAGACGAGACGCGGTGCCCCCGAGGCGAAACGACGATAGAATTGAAAGCCAGCCGGGACCGCGCGCGGCGATCATCTCTTTTTCCTCCGCCTCAACGCCTTCCTCTTGCACCACCCGCTTTGCCATATTCGAGCGCAAAAACCACCACGAAAGTGTCATAATCTCTGGTTTAGGTCACCCACAGCTGCCAAATTAGCGAGCCTAATAATCGCGCCCTGGGAGACTCTTTTCCGCTGGGCGAGCGTGAGAAACTCATAGCAGACATTTTTTCTTATTAAACCAAGCGCACCAGTGACTAATGCATACCTCTTGTTATTAAAGCTCGTAAAGAATTTTAATCAAGGACTTATAGGCGGTAGAAGAGAGGATATGAAAATCATCGAGGTGAAAGGAATGCGGGGCTAATTTTTATTAAATCTCAACGCACCACGGTGTGCAGCTTCGTCGAAGTTTATCCGAGCCGTTAAGTCCGCTGCGTCTGGCGAGCCCAATAAATATGGGGATATTCTCCGAGGCGGCGAGTCTCCCAGGGAACTCGCGTATGCCTAGCGAGAGAGGTGATCACCTGGTCCCAAGAAAGCTTTGTATCTTGGAAGTCCGATCTGAGAGGCTATCCAAAAGTCCCCCGAGAGATCGAGACACCTCGGCGATTATTCAGCCACTCGATGAAGAAAGGAAGAGGTTTCGAGAGAGCTTCCGGAAAATCGTACACCATCGTACACCGTAGCGATTTACCGGCCACTCGGTTCATTGTGTCCAGTCGGAGTCCACTCGATTGAAAGACTCGTAGCTGGACATCTCGCTACTGGACATTCATAAAAACACCAGCTGGCTCGGTTACTCCACCGATCTATTCGAGAAGACCGGGAGCCCCTCCAAGCCTTTTGCTTTCGCCGTCGATGTAGTACGCGCTTCGTGCCGTGGAACTACGAGTCCATTGACGAGAAAAGGAAAGGAGGGAAAAGATGAAGCCGCTCAAGTGGGACAATGGGTTCACGACGCCTATATACGACGCTCCTCCGGCACGCCTACGATCGAGCAAGTGGTATCTAAGCAAATCCCGAGTAAAATACCCCGTTCATTGACGAGAGAGGAACTCCATCGCTGCCGGCGTGTGCACAGGCTCACGGGCAATTTTCTTTCGCCTCGTCCCCGCATTGATGCCGTCGCATTGCAACGGTGACACTTGGCTCTCCGGTGAATTGGCAGGAAGCCCGCACCGCTTAACTCCTTGCTCTCTTGGCTCAATGAGATTATCATCCCGGAGAGACCTCCGAGCGTTTCTTCTTCTCACGAACCAGAGAGCTTCCATCGTTTCCTTCTCCGGCACCTATCACATTCGTTCATCGGTTGACGCCTCTCCTTCCCACTGCAACATCCGAGAGATCTCTCGTGCGACATCGTTCCATCGTCGCTTCGCTGATTCACGACTGGGGCATCGCTCCCGTCGTCCGCAGCGGAAGGTGATCCGGTGTGTCCTTGCCACCTGGGACCACCTGTCTCGCCCCCTCGGGAGATGCACAACGACTAATCTCGCTCATTAATCGCCTCGACACCTCTCTCAAAAGCAGAGCCCTGCGGTCTTCCAACCTTCTCTTCTTCGACCAGAACTTCAGCAGGCCGGTCAGCAGACTTCTCTTCGTTGCTTCGAGATCATCGCTCCAAGTTTTTCGCTCGAGATATTCTTAGCTCGAACTCGAAGGTACATGTATAGGAGTGAATTTCTTTTGTTTATCAGTCGGCCGATGTCGAAACGCTAACTGGAACGGTGGAGCACGAGCTCGGGCCCGGCCACTTATCGCAGAACTTCGCTTGCTTAGCGCGATTAGCACCGAGCGCGAGGTAAAACGCTGCAGACGCGAATTCGTGGCCTCTCGTACGAGCGAGCTTGGCTAACGTTGCCCGACTAAATAATTAGTGAAGGGGTGCGTGTGCTGCGTGAACGCATTTTTTTTTTTTTTTTTTTTTTTTTTTTTTTTTTCGGTTCCTTTCACCGGAGCGCAAGCGCGCTAATGGGTTCGCGACTGGTCGCTCTCTCTCTCCGTCTCTCGCTTCAGCACTGTCTGTCGGCTTCTGTCTCGCGTTGCCAAGGTATCGGTATATATCGTTCTCTTATACATATGTATAACTGTGCGAGAGCCCGGTGTGCATCGATTAATTTCTATGGTCCGCGCGCACAGGTTTCCCGGGTATCCCCCGGTTCCCGGCGAAGAGAACGCCCGGAATCTATTAAGCTTTATCAAAGTACACGAGAACCGCCTATATTCAACGTTCACTTTACTCTACGAGCCACGTCTCGTTGCAACGATAGCCGATAGATCGTGCGCGTTAAGATTGTGAAAACGATCCTCGACTCTCAAGAATCCGCGGTATTTCACCGGTTATTGATTCTCTCATGTGCGACTGTCGATGCGTGAATATACTCTTGCTATATCTACCGGTATGGGGACAGCCGATGCATACGTGAAAATTGTTTATTTAACGGCTGACCCGCTAACAGATATGTATTTTATTCGGATAAATATTTATTTTCGATGAATATTTATTCACGGGTCATTCGTCGAGTGAAACTCCTTTTTGCCTCAGTGCGGCGAGAATCAGATTTGGTCACCGGCGGATGTTACATTAACTTTTTGTCTTATTTTTTTTAATTTCCATGACTACCACCGACAATATTTCACTTGCCGGCTGTACAAGAGAAAATGTACACAGGGAAAAAAAATCAATTGTGTCAACGAAATGCACGTTATTGGGTGGCAAAAAGAAATGTTTGGTCGATCGGAAGGAATACCTCATTGATCAAACCAACAGGCTCTCCGACCGAATTTTTTTTACTTACTATATAATATAATTACTTCGTTCGATCAAACGAGAGTTTATTTGGCCACCCGTGAGCGCTCATTTCATTCCCTCCATCCATCTCCTTTTCTCACTGCGTTATTAAAAATACTTTCGTATCGTTTTAGCAACTCGCGATGTTTTTTTTATTTATCGATACAATGTATCTAGATGTAAATCTAGATCAATTAAGTTTATCGATATATTATCCTTATCGGTCATGCATGACGTCAGTCGTAATGTCTCACCAAAAAAAAATTGACGTACACGGCTAAACAAAATAAAATAAATATGCCAATGCAACGAGTTGACCGACATAAAATAATTCAGGTGATTTCTATCGATGCAATCGAAAAGAGAAATTCCTCAATTAAGCAGTTAGAAGTTCCTCGTAGTCGATGGATCATGCTTCGATTGTATCACCTATGGCGATCTCGCGTTACCGCATGCAAACGGCATTCGTCTTATCTGCACGTGAAAGCTCATGTTGATTCGACCAAAGGTTTCGTGGGTTGCGACTCTCACACGCGCTCCGATCGTCCGTGAAGGTGTCCTTCTTTTTCGTCTCCCAGTGCGTTAACGAGCCACGGTTCTGCGCTGCTGGAACGGCATCGGCAGTAAAGAGATGGAATCAGAAGGCGAACCAGCATGCCCACTCGCGAATTATAATTGGTACGTAATTAATGATACTTCGGATATTTGACAGCCATTCGACGGCCACCGCGAGTGCGGGGTGCGCGTTACGCATTTCCTGTGCCGGCCGCACCTCCTGTCTCTCATTGCCTCACGTTTCGAACCACCCTTTATCTCCCCGCGCCACATACTCTCACGAGTTTCTCGACGATCGCGTCGCCACAGCTATTTTCGGAACTCAATTACCAAAGGTGTTATTAAATGGGCGCAATACGATGGATAATTTAATGTCGCTTGACGATAACACGTTGACGATGGAGGCCGAGTGTGAGAGGCGGCTCGAATCTACTCGTCGCGTGTCTCCGTTTAATGAAACGTGAACTTTGTCGGGCCCTCTCTCAGAGGTAAATGTGGCGTGTCGATACGATCGATACACGTCATGCGCGATAAGTGTCGGCCCAATCATCTCTTCCTCCCACCGTCCGTCTCTATCTCTCTATGCGAGAGTCGATATTAAAAGTAACGCTGATCGAATCGACGATTGATCGTCTTATAACACAATATAACAGTCATTTATATTTTCGACATTACATCGGCTATCGTCGTGAGAAGGATTCTTGACAAACTTCTTTTTTTTTTTTCGTTATTTTTATTATTTCCTCAAAAAGCGTAATACACGTTACGATTAATGTTATGGATTTCAATGTGGAAGGATTAACACCGTCAACTATTGTATAATATAATGTTTGTGTATACTCACCTAAAATCGTTTGGTAATTGGTAAATGGCTTAATAAACTTGTTAGTGTTTGTTTTGTTTCGTGTGTCGATTGTGGTTTTTGTTGTCGCGTGTGTTTTTGTATCTTTATTTTTTTTTTTTTTTTTTTTTTTTTTCAGTATTCCTCTCATCGTCTTCATCATAATATCACAAATACATTATTAATAATTAAAAACATTACTTAATTTCGTAGTGATCGAGATTTCCCTTGCGCCGCCGGAGGGCAGTCCAATTGGCGCGATTGTTCTGGGTTATCGAACGTCTCACGTTCGCCCTGTACTCGTCCTCGTACGCGTTGAGATAAAGATTCTTAAGTATTATTTGATTATCTAGCTCAGACGGCGGCAGGAACCTCTTTGAGCGGCTCTGCTGTTGCGCGTCCAATCCGTTCAGAGTGAATTGCTTTGATTTAGCCATTGCCTCCGGGTTCGTGGCGTGGAAATTCTGGGCGACCGTAGACTTCGGGCGTACGTTGCTGAGCGGCGAATGTACCGACAGCAATTTCCTGTTCTGATACGCGGCGGTCGTTTCCTCAACGGCGTTGCGTATTCGCTTTGTACGGTGTTTCTTAATTTCGTGTTGTTGCTTGTTGCTGCTCGTTGAGATAGTCGGAATCTCGTTATCCAGTCTCGATTCACCGACGATGGTCGGTGCCGTAGTTCCAGCCGCGCCAGTGGTCGCGGCGGACGTTTGATTATCGTTAATTTCCTCGATATCCTTCGATACGATCGTGCTGCCCGTCGTCGTGGCAGCCTCGACCGCCACCTCGTCCGCGGTATTCAATTTATTTTCTATGATATGTTTGAAGAACGCGTATATCTCGCCGACGGTAAACGTCGTGCCGTTTCTAACGGTGAACTTGTCGATATTCATTTTTCTCATCAATTCGTCGGTGCCGTTTTGGGTCTCCAGTATCGAAAGCTTTTCGTTGACGTAGCCATTGATAAACTCGTAAAAACCCTTGTAGTAACTCTTCGATTTGTTTCTCTTCTTCTTCTTGTCTCTCGCCGCTTTGATCTTCTTCTCGCCGTGTCCCTCGATTTTCCTTTTCTTCGACTCTTTGCGGCTCTGCTTCTCGCTCCATCGCAGTGACTTGTTGTAAAACTTCATTATCCTCTCGAACTCGCGCTTCAGCTTCGTGAACTCACGCTGATTCCGCACCTCGAAACCCGCATGCGCTCGGCCGGAATTGTTCCTTCGCATTTCCGCGAGATCAACGTGGAAGAAGTTCTTGCTCATGAGGTTGAGCAGATCGTGCATGCTGGTGTTCGTGCCGTTGCTGCTTCGCTTCGAATCGATTCGTCGAAGTTTCCGATAAACAACGCGCAGAAAGTCTATCATCTTCTCGTCTCTGAGACGCGATTTGCTCTTGTGGCCCGCGTGTTTCTTCCGGGACGTCGGCAATTCGTTCGTGTTGTTCGCGGCGGTCTTTGATCCTCCGTCCTCGATTTTTTCGTCCACTCGATTGTGAATCAACTCCGATTCTTCGGTCTCGTTGCTGCGCGAAGAATTCGACGATTCGGCCAGTCTCGAGTTTCTATTAGCGCTGTGATGAGATTTGTTGAGCTCGAGATGCAACAATTTCTTGCCGATTCTTCGGAAGAATTCGATAAATTTTCGGTAACTCCCGGTGGTGTCGTTCGACTTGTTCTGGGCGAGATCGATCGATCTGCGACGTCTGCTCCAACGGAGACGCGGATGTTGACCGGGAAGACAGGCCGGAAGTTCTCGCGGGCTCCAATTTCCACCGACGCAAGTGGCGCCGGGTGCTCCTTCGCTGAGCACGTAACCCTTGTCACAGTCGTACATTATCTGCTTGTTGTTCGGTACTTTCTTCACGTACGGACGGTAGTCGTAGACACCCATATTTCCGACGAGAAGTACTTTACCGTTCTCGAGGTATCCGGGAAAGGAGCAGTAAACTTCGATGCAATGAGGAATGTCGCCGGTCCAATTTCCGTAGCGACACTCGACGTGCTTCGACGAATTATCGGGACCGCCGCCTATCAGGCTGAATCCGTCCTTGCACTTGAAAACCGCTCTCATACCGTGATCCGTCTTCGGCGCGATGACCATCCCGTTCTTCGGCGTCCTCGGCATCTGCTTGCATCTCGCCGGTGAGCAGCTTGGAAAAATGGACCAGGTGCCATTCACGCACACCACGGGAGTGCTGTTTGCCGCGAATTCGTAATCCTTTATACACGACACGAGCAATTTTGCACCGTGCTCGACTATCGTCACGTTATTTATGTGATCGCCCTCGTGACCCGCCACGGTTATTTGACCCTTCTCGATCTGCGGGACTACGCAAGGCGCCAAACAGTGAGGCAGGGGATAACGCCACTTGCCGTCGACCTGACACAGTGACGATGTGTTTCCCTCCAGTTTCATGTGCTCTTTGCAGCGAAAGATCAGACTCGCACCCAGACCAGTTCCTTCGAGAGTGAAAAAGAAAAAAAAAACACAATTTTTTTCGTTTCGAACGAAATTACGCGGCATTGGTGATTCTATTGGGATGCGAGGAGAGAACAAAACAAATGCTTCAAAGGGGAAAAGTTCCACCAGTCAAAGCTAGACTATTTCTGGTATTTTCTACTGAGGGATCCGTCGGGACGACCTTTTCGTTTGAAGAGTGCAACAAAGGGAAACAACACTATAGCAGTAAAAAAAAAAGGAGGCGCGCGTTGGCACTGAGGGATGGCGGAGGAATCGATAGCAGACGATGTGAGTTTTATTTTTGCCGGTTTTTTTTTTTTTTTTTTCATTTTTTATGTTTCAATTCACCTGACTCGATGTTGTCGATCCATCCGTTGTAGAGAACTCCCGGCGAGCCGCAATTAATTTCCTTGCACATAGGAGCTTGACCCGACCAACGACGATCAGCGCTGCATCTACGCGTCGCCTGACCCACTATGGTGTAACCGTAATTGCATTCGTACGATACTATTGCGTTGAAAGACGTCACCGTGTAATGAGCTTTTCCGTGACGTGGAGATTCCGGTTGGGGGCATTGAACCGAAGTGACCTTGACAATGGAATTTTTAGTATTTAATTTTTTTTTCTCAGGTAAAATAAAAATTGTCGAATAATGTCACGAGGTTTCCCACCTGTTCAGCGTGACACAAGACTTCAATGAAAAAAAAATTAACTTGCGGGCGACCAGAGGGTTTTTTTTTCCAACGTTCAATTTCATTTTCGATTCTTGAAATTTCGATTCATCCAATTGGAATAACGATTTTATTCTCTGACAGCCCATAAGCGAATTCTACTCGAGACATTGATCTTTAATTTTTAGAATTCATACTTACTTGCACACACTGCGGTGATTCTTTGGGCGACCAAGTACCGTCGGCCAGACAAATTTTTTCCGACTTGCCGACGAGCTCGTAATCCGTGATGCAGTGATAAGCGACCCGACAATCGTAAGTGTAGCATTCACCCGCGTGCCACCCATTTGCGATATCCGCCGGCGCTCCGCAGCTTCGAGGCTCGCACGTTAGGTCAGGACCGAACCAACTCGCGCTACCGTGCATCATGAGACACTTCGCCTTTGGAATTCCAGCGGTCTGATATCCGTGATCACAGAAATACTGTACCGTGGTGTCCAGATCGAAGGTCGTTTGCTCGATCGGTGAGTTGTGTTTGGCATTCATGACTTTCGGCGGATCGGAGCAGAAGGAAGTTTGTTCTTTCTTGCAGGCCGGCGTCGTACCGGTCCAGTGTCCGTCGGCCCGGCAGCTTCTCTCGGCCAGTCCGACGGTGAAGTAATTCGGATCGCAGGTGTAGTGAGCTCGATCGCCGAAAAATCTGCCCGTTACCATCATTTTTCCATTATCAATCTCGTCGAGTTCGGGACATTCGCGCTCCGGCTTGATGCACGACATTCCGCAAGCACCGTCGCACCGGCACTTCTTCTTCTTGCTCTTGCAATCCTCGTCGGTGGAGCATTTCCTCAAACACTTCTGTCCCAGAAGTCCCGCCTGTTCCTCGTCTCGGGGACACATCGCCGACGGTGAGTTTCGAGGATTTTTGTAAATTCTACTGTCGTCGTCAACCTCGGGTTTGGCATATCCGTCGACGTCCTCGTCATCGTCGTCCCAGTCGTCGTCATCGTCGTCGTCTTCCTCTTCGGCAACCGCTGACTGTTGCTGAAGCTTCGCTTCGGACGACAATACCACGAAAAAGACGATCGCGGCCGACAACAATACTATCGTACTCGGTCTCATGATAATTGATAAATACTATTTTGACATTCGTTTCTTCGTGAATATCGGTGAAGTCTCTTCTCCCGAATGACGCTTCAAAAAATTTAATAAAACGAGAATTTTCGTGTCGTATCGATATCGTTTATCGCGGGATTTTTCCGGCAGGAAGATCACATGGCCCGGTCAGCGCGTACGACTCTCAAGCCGCGAAACGCTTCGAACTTCCAGCCGATACTTCCGCGTGAAGTATTGCGCACGGGATACGAAATTCCATTGAGATAAATCGCGCTTAGGTACCGACTTATTAAAAGATTTGTTTTTTTTTTTTTTTTTAGTACATTATTTCCGGTAGGAGGTTTCTGATACAACCCGGCTAATCGAGTAGCTTCGCACCGGCGAACGACGACGATTAATTCAACTCCGTTATTGCTTTCTGGGCGGACTAACGTTTTTGTGCAGACTGCGGCTCCCCGAGAGCTCGCGAGGTCTGGAGAGATTCTAGGGGGTGGCAAGCGCATCCAGCTCTGCGCATCGGGGCTGTTCAATACATCTCACGGTTCGCGCAGCTTCCAGCAGGTGGCCGAATGTATATGCTGCGGTGGTTGTTGAAAAAAAATTACTTCGATCGCGAGTTTTAAATATTCAAATTTCATTATTGAAAACGCCTGAGCAAAGTTGAATTTCCTTGAAATAAATAATCAACCCGGTAATTTATGCTCCCTTTCACTGAAGAATTTTCTTTAAAATTGTAACGGCAATATATTGTGCTCCTCATTCAAAATAGCAGCCTTTCAGAATATCGGAGTAGTCGTCGAGGTGTTCGATGTCACGGTCGTGCTAGACGAGCCGCTTCGAGAGTAGTCACATTCGATTCGACGACACAGAAACGAGACCGGTGTGTCCGAAAGTGTTAACACGTGAATGGGGACACCTGTGCAAGCCTCCACGAGTTTTCGAGTACAATATTAAAACGGTTGCCACCTGGGTCTGACTGTCGTTCGGTTATCCGCCTGACTCTCTCCGCCCTCTCACGTCTGTGCCGTTTCTTTTACGAACGATTTAACCCATAGCCAGTTCGTGATGGAATAATGCTATTTCCTTTATGTCTATCTTCCTCCTCCTCATGTATTATTCCATCGATCATCAATAAGCTTGTACGTGACCAGACGGTATTACTTTCTTTTTTTTTTTTTTTTCATTTTCTTTATCCTTCCCATCGAATTTTCTTTTCTTTCCTCGTCTGATAGGAATACACGCATTTCTCGAGGGACTCGTAAAGCGAATATTCATCGTGAAAGGGATAGCTGACGGATCGAAGACCCTCGAGGAAGGTCGGAGATGAGCCATCCTCACAGCACCGTCCACAGCGCATCCACCGGGATCCCAGTTTGTTTTTCAATTTAACATTTGCATAACGAAGATCTGCATAATAAAGTAGCAATTTGCCTACCGTCGGCGAGGTCTGCGGTGGCCACCGCGGTAGGACGAGCCTCTGAAAAATGTGCCGCTATACGCGTGGGGTTGACATTGCGTTACTTGGCCGAGGGATTAATTTTTCACGTTAATGTTAAAAAAAAAAATAAAAAAAAAACGTGTATTCGCAATTCGGTGAGCGTGATCTTGATGGTTTGGCAGCCGATCGAGTGCTCTCACGTCCCACTGCTCGGTATAATCCTCGATTATCTCAAAGTTCGTCAAGTCGTTGCAGTGAACCCGTGTAGACCATTGTCAGGATAACGATCGTAATCAATCGGTTCGCGGTTCAACGACACAAGGGGGGTTGGCTGGTCGTGCGTAGGCGAGATCGCAGCGGGCGCGACGCCGATCGTCGTCTTTATCCTCCTTCGAATCCTATCGGCTTGTGCAGCGAGAGGCTTGCGCTCTCGACGCTCGAGTGTCTGCCCGATGTCTTCATTTGTCTTATTCAAATGAGGCACCTTGAAAAGGCCTTCGAATTCCATCGCTCGTTCGAGCAAGAGCGAGAAACTCGCGAGTATATCTTCATCCTTCGGCCATTTTTTTCTATTTTATTTCCACCGCCTTCCCTCGTCTCTCAATCGTTTGGCGCGCCCCTGAGAAAATGAAAATCGAGGCCCGACGAGAGAAAGACTCTTTCCTCCTCGTTCAAGAAAACTTCCGAGAGTGGCTTCTTCGGCTACCGACTGGAACTTCTTCAAATTAGACGAAAGATCCTCACCGACGGAGAAGCGCGTAATCGCTCGTCCTTGTTCGATCCTGGAGCGCGTCGAGCTATCGTTTCTCTTCGGCGCTGGAGATAAATCAACGTCGGATACGGATGCAGTTTCGGAGCGGGACGGGAAGATCTTGAAGGGACATCGTAACAGCAGAAGTCGCTCGGCACGGATACTCGCTCGCCTCGCGATCTCTGACAGCAGGGCGGTAACTCGGTAGCCAAAAGTGGGAGTGGCTGTAAGACAAGAAGACAGCTTCGGGTCGGCGACATCTCTTCGGCGCCTCGACGCCCCGGAACGTTACGATACAAAGGAGACACTCCTGAGAGGTTCTCAAACTCGTTTCTCCGCGAGATCTCATCGTGACACCCCGGCTGGACGTTCCGAAAACAATTTGAACGACAAAAATGTTGGTTTACGGTCATTTCTTTTCATCGTTCGAGCCATCAGTTTTGCAACCGTCGCTGATCCAAAGACGAGCAATCGCATCGTCGCGGTGTTCTTTTTCCGCGGGAGAACATTGAGAATCACTCTTCTCGGATCCGATAAGCAGGATAGACGTCTCTCTTATCTCGTGATAGACGGGATGGCGGGTCTCAGCCTCGGCGAACAACTCCCGACGTCGATTTACCAAAGTTCACCGTCGTTATACTACATCGACCCGGCGAATGCGTTATTTTCGTTGGCCGTTCACAAAGAAAGGACGAGACTGTAAATTTCCATCCATTTGCCATCGGAGCCTCCCATCGGAACGAGCGACTGTTCCTCTCCCCGCGAGGGTTATTCTAAACCGCGCGCCGGCCCTTTCATTTCAAAGAATCCTCCCGAGTCGAACCGAATCGACGATCCTGCGTTCTCCGGACCGCGCGCCTCGTTATCGTCCCATTATCGAGAGGACCGCCGAGGCATCTTTCACTCCTCACTTCTGGACTCTCCGCGAAGCAGAATCGCAGGCAGCACACGTCGCCGCGGTTCTTCTTCCCATCGGCAATGACATTGCGGAATTATAGTTATGGCAGGGCTTCGCGACGTGGGAGCTGATGCACACGATACAACGTCGCGGTCCTTCCCGTGCGTATTTACACACGCTCCTATATACGTATATCCTCGCTTCCCGTCTTGTTCTTCGTCCTTCGTCCAATCAGTTTGAAATCTTCCTCATTCAGACTCTCGGCGCAAACGACGGCCAGCTGCCGGATTAGGACAAGAGTGAAGAGAGATCTCGCTAAGATGATGATGCCCTCGGTGGTTCTGCTACTCGAGCCATGAGATTCGCATTAAAAAAAAAAAAAAGGAAGTCGAATAAAAGAAAAACGAGTTCGAGAAGAGAATGACGATGTGTACGTTTTGCGAGCCAAGTCGCGTCATTAAGATCACGTCGACTCTCGTTTATCCCCTCGCGAAGTCGAAGTACGTCTCACGTGTGTTCTCTAAAACGCGCTAAGACAAGGGACGAAGAGTCACCGTCGAAGATCGACTATCTTACCCCGCTGTGGTATAACGAACGCTTGTACTACTCTTCGTCTGGGAGTGACGTTAAGTTTCACAAACTACGATCCCTGTACGGAGCACAACCGAGCTTCCCTCGTACGTTATCCGCTCGGTTAATAGTCTTCGACGTTGGCTCGATGTGTCACACAACGCGTCGTCGGAGAACTTCTCTACCAACCCCCTTTCCACCCCCTCGCCGTCTTCGTCCATGCAACGATGCACCTACGGAAGCCACCGACAGAGACACCCAATGAAAGTTTCAACCGAGTGAATTTCACGCTTCCATCTCGCAAGCTCCGGGCTTCCTCTTGTTCCGGCTCCGAGACGACAGCACCGCATAGACTTACTTTCTAGACAACTCGCAGTCTCTTCTCACCGGCTTCATTCTCCATTCTCTTATTCTCCCCGAAGCTGACTACTTTACTCTGTAAGCGAGTTACCCGAGAGTTTACTCCTTAAAAGCGTTATCTCGCCGAGGGAACCATCACGTACACGTGTGTCGGCGAGTGTTGACGAGAAAGCGTTTCGCGTATTCCCGCTAGCTTCGTCGACGGATTCTCTTCGAGTTCTTACGTTTGTGCACGTACCAAAACAAGAAGACCGAGGATTTATTCGTCGTCCTCGTGGGCTTTTTCTTCCGCTCTCCGGACGTAGCGCTTTGTCGTTCCCGAGGGTTCTCTCACGGGCGATAGAACTTCACCGCGTTTATTGCACGCGGATGCACCTCGACGATCTCGCTCTCCCTTTGACGCGCGCAAGCGCCCTGAGACGCTCACTCGGTGTGTCCTCTTGCGAACTTGCCGTTCGGTCTTGTACACGTCCTCTCGGGGAGTCTTTACGGGCACCCGCCTCGCAATTCAGAAGGCAATTGAATTCAGCGTTTCCATCCATTACGAGCGTCCGGAAAGGATTACGGATTGCGCGAGTCTCGCGACGGCGACATGCAAGCCCGGCGAGAGCGTGCTGCATCTGCATCGGGGCATTCGGCGCTGCGGCGACCATAAACGGGCGAGACTGCACACACGGCGAGTAACCCTCGGCTGTTGGGAATAAACGAAAAATAAAAAAATTTCGAGATAAAATGAAGAGAGCTTAATATTATACGAGTGTGCGAGACTCGTGCTATGCCGGGATAAAAGAGCGTAAGGATGATTCGTCGTCGGCGCTCCGTGGAGCCTCTCACCGACTCGGGAGCGGAGAAACTCTCCACTGCAAACTATTCACTTATGCATGTGCCGGGGGAAGGAGAAGCGATATCGCGGATATATACGAGAGCACGGAGGCTGGGCTAAACGGCCACGGCAATAAACAATGTGGCAATTTTCACGGAGGTGAAATAATAACGTACAATGGTCGTTGAAATATTCATTGTAAGTTGTTTGCGTAAATTACGACCCGTCGACGGGTGAGGTAATTCATTTTTTTTTTTTTTCAGTGTTAGAAAGACGGCAGTCAATGATAGTTTCGAGTGATCGAGGCATTTCGCGAAATGGCTCGAGGTAATAAAATTCATGATTTTTCGAGTTGATTCGACTATAATTTTTTTTTTTTTTTTTTTTTTTTTTTTTCAAACTTTTTCTCGCGTGAAAGAGGTAGAAGGCTCTCGGTCGCCAGACGGTGAGACGAAACGTGGTGAAAGTACCTTCGCTTTTGACGCGAAAATTGCCGGTTTTCATCAAGAGATCGGTCGCGCGCGTACCGCGCCCTCTTGATGCGCGTGGGTCACCATTCAGTCGTCGCAGTCGTCGTCCGCGCCCAGCTCTCCTGTCGTTCGCAAAACTGGAGCACCGTGAAGTCTCAAGATCATAGTAATTACCGAGCGGCGTGCAGAAGCGGATTCACACGGCGAGGCAATAACGCGACGCTCACAATGCAATTAAGTCGTCATTGCACATTGCGACGGAAGAGTGCATCGTCTCCTGGTTTGCCCCGGGTCGACGCCGTGCGAGATTCCGGGTGTCGCGCTTTTGATTTTTTTTTTATTCATATTTCTTTAGAATCTTTGCGCGAGCATTTAATCTACTCGATGGCACGCGCGCAACGGCTTTTCAAATTATAATGAGTGTCAAAAAATTACGACTGGGCCAACGACATTATTCAATATATTTGAGTGCCCCGAAAATCAATTTTTTATTTTGCTGCTCGAAAAAAAAAGTGGAGTCGAATCAAGTTATTTTTTGCGTTACAATTTTGCGATTTAAACCGACAGGTAGGCGATTGTCAATTCATTGATGCCGACGTCACAATTATTCGATTGATTCAAACCGACACGAGCTCGAATAACAATACGAAAAAAAAAAAAAAAAAAAAAAAAAAAAAAAAAAAAAAAAATTAAGGCACGTCGCACGTTCCGTCACGAAGTTCCTGTTGCTCGCTACCGGATCACACGGAGCCTCAAAGTCCTTCCGGTTCGGAGTTCCGCATCATTGTCCGCTCGCTAATTATCCATTCAGAATTACTTCCTATTCGCCGACTCTCGACGCTCGTGCGCGGATGTGACGTCTTTGCGACGAGCGCGTGTCGCTTCGAGAGATTCTCGCCGGGCGATAAGGAATATGCTTATTGGCACTGTCGTATCAAAATACCGGGGACGCATAAGAAATTACCGGCAGATGGTCGACACTTGTAAAGATATAATAATTATTATTATCGCGGCCTCCGCGGTGTCTTACGTAATCGCCGCTAACGACTATTAAAATTAATCTCTCGTACGGTCGGTGAACGTTTGACGATCATACGTCCGATTAATTTTCGCTGTACGACCTCTGTGCAATTAAAATTTTTTTTAATTATAGAAAATTTCTATGCGCGTATGCGTCGAGAATTTAAAAAAATACGTTTCCGAGTACCGAGCTGCGTGCGCGCTCGGTTCACTGACAAAGGAATAACATTTCACCCTCGTGGGATCGCGGTACCATTTGCACCTACGTAGCGCGCACTCGGGGGGGCTCTCGCTGAGGGTCTTTTTCTTTCGTTACAACGCGCGAATGGCGAAGGGGGAGAGGGCTCGCCAAATTACCTTCTCGTTAAATATTTCAGGCAATGCGTTATACTCTCGCACGCCCCCAACGTATTATAAGCGACGGCTGATTATCTACTCTCGGAGGCCTCTCTCGCGTGTCGGTGGTTCCGTTGCAAAAGCGCCTCGCCCGGTACTCTCTAACGACCGTTCGCGCCGCGATGCAGCCCGCACCGCAGATCCAACACGCGTCCGCGGATCACGGCCGAGGCCCTTTGCGAGGCTCGAGACGCCCGCACTCGTCGGTTCCGAAACATGCCACGTATCCATCACGATCTCATTCGCCCTAGAGGCGATCGGCAGAACCCGCGCCGGTGAGGAAGTAGCACTCGGCTCTTCGGCCCGTGATCAAACCGCGCAAACACGCGTCTTCCTTCCATTGGAACTCCCTGATCGCGGAAAATTGCGTCAAGAATTTCACCGTGGATTTTGCGACCCCGACTTTCTCATATACACGGTGATGTGATTATTGCAAATGAAAAAAAAAAAACGAGTTTATCGCCGAAGATGATTCAACGGAGCTCGTAATTTTTTACCCAAGTTCCGTCGATTCAAAAAAATGAGTTTTTTTTTTCATGTTTATTTTTTCGTGAATTTAATCGAGAATACCTTGCGACAGAGAGGAAAAGGTAAAAAAAAAAGGGAATTTTTTTATGACGCAGGAGGAAAAATTTGAAGGAACGACGATGAGTCAAAGTGTTTGCATCTCTCCGGTCCATGGTACGAAGTACTCGTATTCGTGTTCCGGAAATGGAGATCAGATAAAATGATTCGAGGCGCCCACGTATTTCACAACCGTGCGAGTGTCGTTGGAACAGTGGGCGAGAAGGAAACGTTTTAATGTTCGCCATAGCGGCTTTTAAGAATGTAATCAGTCATTTACGGCCACCACTCTCGGATGTGTAGAGCGCTGTGAATTGACCACTCAATCGGTCGCGCGAATGGAATTTTTCTGTCGTCTTATCTCGGGCGGTGTTCTCTGCATCGATAAGCCTATCTCTCCCCGGGGATTGCTTGTAAAACGTACCGGACCCTACGGTCATAATCATCGAGGCTTCATTGCGAGAATTAAGAATTTTTATTTAAACGACCAAACGTGCGAGACTCAACGAAAAACAGCGAGTCGTTCCGATGCCCTGCTGCGAGCACGGACGAGCCTCGAAACGTATTCGCATCCCGAAGAATTAGACGGAATATTCGCTCCTTGAAACGAGTTCTCCCTTCGTGAAAAAAAAAAAAAAAAAATCGTACGACTTCTCCGCCTCGTCGTGCTCGATTAAATTCACTCTCAATGATTGGCCCAAAGGCGCGACGTCCGACGAGCGATAAAATCGATCTCCCGCACGAAAAGCGAATCATCGGACACAAGCAAAAAACCTCCCAAAGTCTCTCGACTTCTTTCCCCAGTCCCAATCCGATCGACGAACCACTGTAGGCGCCAAATGGATCGAGAAACGAAGAAACGATCATCAAATATTTATGAATACCCAAAAGTTAACAGCTTCGGATCATGCAACCTTCGGCGCATCGGCAGATAGCACTGCTACCGGCTCCGCCACAGGTATACACACCTTCTCAATGATACTGACTGACTTCGACACAACAACCGCCCGTCTCGCCGAACGATCCTCCGTCGCGAGGAGTTCAGCTTCACCGCGGAGTTTCGCCGTTCAGCTTTTACCGGGGCACCTGTATCGCTTTAAGTGCTACCCTCTTAATCGTCTCGTCCGCATCCTTCATGCATTTGTTTTTCAGTCGCGTTAGAGCGAGAAACGGATACAGAAATAAATGCCGAGAAAGCGTATTCGCGACGGCGTTTCTCTCGCGCGGGGCGGACTTCACGGATTCACTCCGGCACGAATTCAATCCGAATCCGTGCTGGAGTCCACGCGGTATCCTCGCGAAGACGATCAACGATCGATAACTCCCGATCGTTCGCCAGCTCGTTCGATTCCTCGGAATTTAATGTGCCTATCGGAATTATCTTCGACACAGGATCAGCACCGAGACCGAGAGTGAACGTTGGCGCGGAGCTCTCCGCATCGTACAGTACAGTGCAGCGGGCATTGAGTTTCGCGGCCGCAACTTATTAACGTCTGGTTGATTTAAAACTCGTATAGCGGAATGGTGTATAATGTAGGAGCGTACGAATACTCCGCCTCGTATAAGAGATAGCGGCGCACTGGAACGATGAACGAAGTGGAGTGACACGAATAACGAGTTCAGTCCGCCCCGAAGGATAATATAACAAGTGCGAGCCGAGCCCGCCTCGCTCTCCCAACCGTCCTCTCTTTATCTTCCTCACGGGTAGATTTAACCGTTAAGCACTCACGCCGAAGTTGCGAGGGTCTCGCTAACATCGAAACTGCACCCGCCCTGAACGAAAAAGTGTTCCACATTTACTTGACGATTATACTTTATGCCCAATACGAGAGACAATATACGGTTTATGCAACTTACCCGAGGGGGCTCCACCTTATTTTCCTCGGCCGGCGAGACACAGCGCTTCGCGAAATTCATTTCGTTCGGCAGTGGAGCTCTGGGTCAGCTCTCGATATCAGTTATTATCCCATCGTTTCTGCTTCGAAGCGTGAAGCCGTGAGACGCGAGATTCGCAACGTTGTAAGAGTTCTGTGAACGGACAAAAAAAAAGGAGAATGTGAAAAAATGAGAACAAAGATCCGTGATACGATTTCCTCTGGACGGACTTCGCGAGAGCGAGCCTCGCACATTATTCCGTTCCGCCCGGTCGTTTGGCAGCCGCGTATTATTGAATTTATTTTTATTTTTTCATAAATAAATACAATAATGAGTTGACCCCGAGGGTAGAATATCCGTCGACCCGGCTCGTCGAAACATGTGTTATCTACCTGTGTCATCCGATCACCTCTCTCGTTTTTCCCCTCGGAACTCGGCATAAGCACATCCCGCATTTATATGCTCGTCATTAGAGTCAGAGAGAATAGCTTGTAACGTCTAGCGAGCCACTTGTGGCTTTTCCAAGCGACGTTCCCACAGCGCGTTTCCGCTTCCGGCTGGCACGTGCATGCAGCACCTTCGACCGATCGTGCGTGAACACCTGAACGGAGAGGCCTCGAATTCCACGCGTTAAAAACATCTGTAATTTCTTAGGTGGGGCCTTTACGACGCGGTTAGAATAAAACGTCTGGAACCGAGACCATTCTGCAATATTGCGAACTTGTCATAGGGTTGCTTTTTTTTTTTCCTATTTTTTTTCTGTTGGTTCAACGATCGATTAAGTTTAAATTCAGTAGATAATTATTGGCTCGAGTATGCGGCGGAGGGGAGGTGGTACTTTATGGATCTGCATTTGTCCGAGCTACCAGAATCGAATGGCCGTACGCCAAGCGGATAATTAATAATAGATTACGATGGGGCGGAGCTGCGCGAATGAATTTGCATCTGGGAAAGGTGTGCACTCCGCGCTGAGGTAGCTTTTATATATACGTGTATTTATAACCGGGGTACCGAGTGAATAATTAATTGCTGCATTAAGGATGAAAGGGATGAGCTACGAAGAAATTTGCAAAAAACAGATAGAGCTGTGTATGGGCCGTATTGTGGAATGAGCGACTCACGGGAGGGCAATCAAGAAGATTTTTCGTTTTTTTTTCTTTTTTTTTTTTTTTTTTTCAATTCTTATTTTCGTTAATTTATTTTATTCTCAAGCGCACCACTCGATCGTATATGCAAGGTCGATCAGGCGGATTATTATTATTATTTTTTCTCGAATATAATGTATATCTCAGAGCGCCGATTTCTTTGATATTCGTTGGAGAGACGAAGATGAGTAATGATCTGCCAGCGATACAAATCTGCGCGATTCACAAGCAGAGGCACCAGCACCGCGTCGCCCGAATCGCCGATTCAGTTCTGATTCCAATTAAAAGAACACAGGTATGGGTCAGCGGGTGGACCTGGCAAATCTTCTGGTTGGTCTTCTTCATTCTCTCTCAATGGGAGACTCACGTGGATATCCCGCAGGGGCATCGGTACTTTGGATTCGAATCTTGGATTATTAGTCATAGGAAAGCCTTCGGGAACACAACGGCTGGAGTGCAACACCGAAATATCGATCTAGATCGCGTTACGGAGATAAAAAATTGGGATAATTGGCTCGAAGATTTTTTTTCTCCTCAGCTCGTATCGAAAAGATAGATGCAATATTTTATTGTTAGTGAAACTGCGTATTACCAACGTTGGAAAATTCAGATTAAGGAGAAGCGCGTACCGTGTGGATTTATTCAGTCGTGTAGCAGAGGCGAGCAGCACAACAGCAGCAGCAGAAACGGCGTTAAGGTTCCTTCTGCTCAACAATTTATAGCCACTCGCCGGTCTCTGGATACCCATTTAATTTCCGTGGATACCGAAAAACAAACTCTCGCCCGTTGCACACGAGAGATACTTCTCGAGTCGGGGCTCACCGAGAGAGTCCACGGTTCGGGTTTCCACACCGAACGCCTCGCGCGAGAAGCGTAGGCGTATGTAATAACTCCTCGCGCTCGGCCGCGTGTGCTCGAAGTTGGGCGAGAAGCCACGTTGAGTATACGAGAACCGAGTCTCCTGGCGCGCGTTTATCGCTCGTCGGAGCGAGCGAGAGAGTTCAGTTGGATGGCCTTTTAACCTTATATGGCGGCTGCACCTGCCGCCCTCGACGATGGGACAATTCTTTCTCGTTTTTTATCCAACGCGAAACTCGCATCAAGCCAACGAATCAGTGCTCGATCCCGATTCCAATATCTACCGTGACCTCAACAAACAAATAAACAAATTCAATTTAATGCGAATTACGGATTTATACGGCAACTGACTGAACGTTCAATAAGGTGGTAAAAACAAATCCCAAAGAGTGTAATTATCTATTTATATTTATTTAACGGAATTCACTGAATCACTTTGTACGATCGAATCGATATGCCGATTATTTTTTTCACTCTCCTATCGACGTCGATATTTTTTCACCCTTAAAGTCTGTATCGAAACGCGCAAAAAAATTAATAATAAATGAATTCTTGTGGGAAAAAGAATCGGGATGGATAGGGGAGCGTTGCAGGTGCCGAGCCGGTGGAGCAAGCGTGGGGTCATGGTCAGATTAACCCCGATCATGTTACCCCAGGCGTGGGAGTGCTCGTGAAGGCCCTCCCGTAATAATAGGATATATATAGGGTCTCGACTAGGCGAGATTGTATTCCAGATCTTGGCTGGGATAGATCCTTCCTTGGCTCTCTCACTCTCTCGGGTTCCGATCGTTATAAACGCGCTTTCATCGCTTCCATGATTTATCCTCGAGCTCTCCGCGTAGCTGCTCATCGTTCTCCGCGCGATTCGTTCCAACGTCCGAGCGGGAGACTCAATCACTCCGTATGGTCGGTATTCTCGAGCGCATGAAGAATTTACCAAGGAATTTTCCAAGACGAATCGGGACTGTATGAGAAGCCGAATTTGTAATGATATTTGAACAGCCGAAAGAAAAGTGGAGGACGTTTAGCATTATGCCGGACAATAAAAATCGAATTAATTGGTGAACGCCGCAGGAGACCCGACGAGATTTATTCATTGCGAACTAGGAGAGCCAGAGAGAAGCAGTCGTTCGCGTTCTCCCCCGCCGAGAAACTCGACGGGGTTAATTCTGTTTTATTTGAGCAGCGCGCGCCGGAGTGGTCGTCTATATCGTACAGCTCCCAGCATTAAGAGTCCCGAACCTCGCTCTCTCAAAGTTTCTCATCCCCAAAGCTACCGGAGCAAGGCTTCGAGAAATACCTCGGCGTCGTTCTCTCTGAGCCGCGTTGTTTGATGTTTCATCCATTCCTTTTTTTTTCTTTCTTTTTCAAACGGTACAGCACCGACGCTTCCGCTGCAGTTGTGCAGCGAGTACGACGCGAGCGAGGCTGTACTCGAGGCTCGATCTCTCTTTCGGCGAAATTCGATAAAGTCTTTATCCATCCTGCGGCCGATTCATCTCTCTTGGGCTGCACAAAAACTTCATTTCCAATTAACGAGATTTCTACCGAACTTGTATTTGCTTGGGCTCAAACGATAGTCCCATGCAGGGCAAACTCTCTCGAGACATCCTCAAACAGTGGATATTTTTCACTCTCAGAATCCCTGATATACACGATAAGAGACTGGTGCGTAGATTCGTGGATACAAATTGAGGAACGAAGAGAATTTACGTTTCTCGATAGCCATACAAATCGAACCCGGAGCGTCTACCAGAGCCGACACTTTACGAAATCGTGCGGTGGGAACCTTTTTTTTTTTTATCTTGAAGCTCGTGTCGTGTGTGGACCTGACCACCTGTTACCTGCCGCTGAGAATGGACCCGGGTGATTTATACAAGAAAAATAAAACAGACTATCTCGCATAGGTGTATCAAAAAATATTCGCCGAGCTGAAGTGCGTAGTCTCCGTGTGTTTGGGTATCACAATCGGATAGATATGTATTCAAGCCCCCGGCTATACTTCCAAGCGACGCCACAGTATCCGCATCCACGAACATCCCAAAATCCCCGCTGAATAAATAAATCTCTTATTCGTAATATACCTAAAGCGAAAAAAAAAAAAAAAAAAAAAAAAACAGGAATAAATTGTCCCCTTGCGAGGTCCAAAATTGAATTTAAATTTCTTTATGGAATCTCTGTGGAAATCGGAATACGGCGTCCCTCTTTGATTCTTTGCAGATTCTCGTCTTCTTTCGGGGAGGAGCGTACACAATGAAATTCAACGTTTAACCGTTCGCGAGGCGATTCCGGGTACGTGTCGGTTGTATCGAGAGGCCGACCGGGAGGAAGAGAATCGTCGGAGAATAAGGAAGGTCCGAAAAAGGCGTGCACCGATTTCGCAATGAGAAAAGGGGCCTCACTACTGCCCACAATCTCCTCTCTTCGTGTCGGTATATACACCGCGCGGAGCTCAGACGCGAAGAAGCTGGCGCCGATAATCTGCTTAAAATTCGAGCGGCCGGCTTGCTCGAACTCCGCTACATCTCGGCGGTGTTCTCCCGGTCAATCTGAAGGTTCGATCGGTGGAGGAGCGCATTGACTGCCGGTAGGCCGTCTATAAAGTTTGATGCACTCGCGGAGGAGATGCCAGCGGCCTTCTTCTGCCCAAGTGTTCTTAATCGGCCGTAAATAATTGCATTTATAACACCTACGGTCTCTCGGAGCGCGGAGGAGGAAGCCGCTGCAGTCCGATGGGCTTTCACATCGGGAGCGAGCATCGCAGAAGCTCCGCGAGTCTGCATCGCGGCGGTTATGCCGACATCGCTGAGCACTCTCTGCTCCTCCTCGACCACCATCACCGCAGGATAAAACTCGCCTTCCGCGAGTTCTCCCGAGAACGCTTCACCCTTCGATCCAGAACGACTATACTTTCATCTCTCGTAAAGTCGTTTATTATACGAACTGTGATCGCGCAGATAGTTTGAGGATCGTTAAATCACGAAGTGCGCGAGAGGGCAATTGCGCAGAAGCGTTTGGTGGGAGTGTTCGGTATCGAACTCAACGATGTTTATAATCGCCCGTATTGCAGTTATAATAATTGGCATAGGTCTATATAATTCTTTATCATTGTCATCAATTTCCCTCGCGAACAAACGTGCATCAAATAAACTACCGAGGAGAATTTCAAAAGTTCAATCCCACCGGTATCGCGAAGTCGTTTTCGGCGATAGGAAATTCGCGATCACGTTAACTTGTGTGCGTAGGCATTGTGACCGTATGCGTAGATTATAGAATTGCGACGAGCTCGGCAACGAACACGATCACCGATCGTAAATAACTCCGAGTCTTAAGACTTCGCGAAATAAGAAACGTTCGGGAAGGAATCGTCCGATTGTCCGGAGGTTCTTCCCGCGTGTATACTATCGTATATAAAGCATAAACCACCCACGACATAAAGCTCGTGTTATATCGTAGAGCTTCTCGGGGACTCGTCTGCACCTGGATACGAACGGAAACCGGTCCAGTCATTGGCCCGTTTAGTCCAAGTTTCATTGACCGGTTATCGTCATCCTCCCATCTCTCTCGGTTGAGTCCGCCCGATAGGCCGATCACTGTGAAACGGCCGAGGACTGTCGAATTCACAAACCGTCCCCGTTGGCTCACTTCGGACATTGTAATAGAACGAGTGGATGCGATACGCGCGACAGCCTCGGCTCCCGCCGCAGCTCGTCCAGTGTCTGCACGCCGAAGCGAGAGAATTTACCAGCGTGGACCACGTATAGATTATGGGAAACACCATCCTCCGGACGTTTATTGCTGTGGAACTCGCGATCCACGAGGCACTCAATCGCGGATTTGATACAACTTAATCGTGCTCGCCCATACACGCGTGAAAGGAAAAGAGACGAAAGACTCTCGCATTCCTTTCAGCCTTGGCACGACTCGCTGAACGTGGCTCTCGTCTCTCTCGTTCTCGCATCGCTTCCACCGTTTTCTTCCTCGGATATTCTTTCTTCACTCGATCTTCGGCGTATACCTCTCCGT
The DNA here is from genome assembly GCA_963978505.1 of Listrodromus nycthemerus. NCBI lineage: Eukaryota > Metazoa > Arthropoda > Insecta > Hymenoptera > Ichneumonidae > Listrodromus > Listrodromus nycthemerus. Next base: position 1,238,970 of record OZ021683.1, on the reverse strand, counting down.
CTCGAGGATATTATTCTCTTACGCGTATCCCTATACTGTAATAAACGACACGAGGCACCAAACGCCAAAGGAATTTTAGCGGAGTTACGTTTCAAGTAGTCGCAGCGAGCGAACAACGAGGATACGGCTTACGGGAGAAGATTGAGGCACGAGAAAATCGAAGGGACAGAGACGAAGAGTCTTATCCGTATAAAGAAACTTGGAAGGACTGCTATACTCGGTTTCAAACTGGCAGTGCTATACATCGAAGGCTTACACTGTGGCTCTCGTATAATTATTCAATTTGGATTCTCAACGGAGCCGAGGGATTCATGCAAATTATTGCGGTGGGGAATTTTTATTTATTTATTTTATCAGCAAAGATCAAATGTCCGTGGAGATGTGAAGTACTGAGAAATTTTACGACGAGTAAGATCCGCGCTTTCAGATATCTACAGTTTACACAGGACATTATTGACCGGAGCTCGGAGAGCACTGCGGATCCTGCGAGCGCGGAAATGTTTATCTATATTCTACGTATGAGTAGGGCAATAGATCGCGATGTACGTGAAGCGAGATCTCTCACACGAGAAACACGCTGCCGCGGACGACCGATGCAGATATGGGTTATGTACCGGACCTCATTGTAAAACGCCTTTGCTTCGTCTCTCTGTCCACGTCCCGCTACACCCTCGTTCGTAACGTGTAGATCACGCGATACCCCTCACTCGGCGAGGAGCTGCTGCTCCTCGCCGTACTAATGCTCCAGTTTATAAGGGTTATCTTCAGTCGTGATCCTCGCGATGCTGAGGGGGACGGACAGTGAGCGAGGAAGAGCGGATCATCGCGAGTAGTTAAAACTGCAAGTCGGAAACCTTCTGGCGCCCACGAACGTCGAGGGACGGAACTATTAATTTTTCATATTCTTAATTCTAAACTTTTTCCTAACGTGACTATTCAGAAAAGTTTCCCGCAAATTCGTCGAGTTGATACACAATGCTCGATCTGTATCCGGTTCGCGTGGTCGATAGTAACCGGATGGCACTCACGAGTGGTCGTCCGACGGACTGGAGGAGCGTTAAGCGCGGTGCCGTTTTAATTACACCGTCGGTCTAATTTATTGCGAAAACTGCACCGGTGGCAATTCGATCAGATAAAACCCACGTTCATAAACCAACGCGTCATATAAAAAGTCCTTTTATTTTTGCGCGTTCCCGACCGCACGCGGGGCGGGTTTGGCCACTCGGTTCATCTCGCGAATCCTTTCCCACATGTGTGTACAGGATCGTTCAAAGATCACCGATTGCGCCTTTGGATCTCGAAAGAACTTGGCGTATGGATCAGTTTATTTTGCTTCGACCTGTATGTAGCTTCAGACACAGCATAGGTCGAAGCTGAAGAGCTATCTCCTCTCCCCCTCCACACCCTCCCACCATTTATACCTCTCGTGCTATCCTCGCATTTATCCACCTCTTTCTCATCCTCTCACCTCATCTCTGTCTCGCTGCCCAGACAACGTAGCCGTTCTTCGTGCACGACGAGACGCGCGCCTGCTTCTCGTTCTCTCGTTCGCTATTCCGTTGCACTTCGCTTCACCGTTCGCCCGCGCTTTCTCCGTCGTTCCACACGTACGAGCAGTAGCGCTCTCTCGCTCTCGGGACGTGCGTCCTGCCTGCGGCCGCCCACGCGCCGACCCGATGCTCTCCCCCATACCCATTCTCATAAGGTTCTCCCACTGTGTTACCAGAGCCGAGCGCGCCGTGAGCTCCGGAGCTCACCGCGACGTACAGTCAGCTTCAGACGTTGTTTCCATCTCCGGTATCCGGTCGGACGAGAATCACCTGAAATGAGAATCGAAACGTCCACGTAAATTAAATTCAATAATAATACATTTATTTTACTATTTTTTTTTTTGTTTATTTGGAAGAACAATAATGTAAAGACATCTTTGTTCAGGATATTTGGACCAGTTCAGAAAACGGAGTCGGTTTCCGATTTTTTTTTTTTTTTTTTTTTTTTTTTTTTTTTTTCAATTGAGGACACAATTTCCATACTCAATAATAATGAAGACTCGATCAGGGAGTTTAATCCACTCACACAGTGAGGGTACGTAGTTGTAACATTCGTTACCGACATCCCTGAAGAAGTTTCATTATAATGGCCGTATCGGCCAGGTGTTTCAGTGGGAGGACTCGATCGAACAACTAACAGGTCTTGTATTAATAATTCAGAGTCCTATACGGGTCTCCGCTGTTCCTCGTCTCGACGATTGGAACGGAGAACATTCGCCCTTGCTCTTGTCGAGTGCTTGGATCTTGATTTACAACTACGCACATGAGCTATGCAACACGCTGCATACGTTCGGCATAGTAGGCAGTCCCATAAACATTTCATACTCTTTGCTCGTTTTATCGCTGTTATGCTTTCATTCGTGGATTGTTTAAATATTTTTTTACGGTAAGACTTTCGATGGAAAAATTTTTGTTTCGTTCTTCCAATATTTGCTTTTTTTATTTCTTAAAAAATCATACACAATTCAACGAGTTTTAATATCAATTTGCATTAACCTTCGTAATTTAGTTGATAAATGACGGTTGCCTAAAGATCCGTTCGGATTTTTACCGATCTTCGCTGCCTCGCTGATTGTCCTTGCGTGTTGCAATTTGCAAGCGTATCTGGGCCAGCGATATTTTCGCTTTTCGCGCACTCGCGTAAGTACATACTCCGCGACGTTTAAGGAGCATCTCATTTTCGATCCGGCGTGTAATATTGGTACGAGACGAGTATGACTTTCACGCCACACGGAATAAACCGATTTTCACGCGGCGAACCGTAAGTACAGGTAGAGACGCTGGGCTACGGGCACGAATGCATATTCGTCACGCTAAATTAATCTCCGATGAGGAGATAAGAAATTGAAAGATGATTGAAAACTGTTGGGTCTGGGCGAAACGATGTTACAACGGTTCATCCAAGCAGGCCCATATTTCAACGTGACGTCGAAAAGGAGATTGAAGAAAATATTAATTATTGATCAGCGACCCATAATGAATATAAAGTATCGCTAACTGGACGAATTATGAATTACGGAGCGTCAATGAAAAAGAAAAGTACGGGTCGTCTCGGATTGATTTACATCGAAGGCGTTCGAAAAAAGGTGATGGGCTTCCGTTAGTTTACGGATCCAACAGTGTCTCCGAGTACGGAGATGAGACCGTCTTAAATCATCGGGTAATTGGTGGTTCTTCGAGTATTTTACTTTCAAGACCCAGCCTTTCCCGAGGGACGCGTATAATAGCTGGGTCGGGACCGAGGGAGAGCAGAGAGTCGCCGCGCTGACTCCGCCGCAGATAAGAAACCGGGACACAGCAATTAAATTCATTTGTCAATTATTTGACGAATGTTGGCCGCCACCGCGCGCTCTCCCCCATGCGGTCACGATTCATTCCGCACGAGAGTTTCAATTTACAATTAGCTTGCATACTTTTGCGAGGTCCGATTCCCGAGCGGCTAATTGCCGCGCGCCTTCTTTCCTCCGTTCTCTACGAGCGCAGTCGTCCCGTGTGTGGCCGAGAGTCCTTCGATGTTCCAGAGTAAAAAGTCGCGGTTCTACTGATGTCCGTTTTTGCGCGCTCGCGTCCCGGGGAACTTTGATGAGGAAGGAATATCACGCAATGAACCATTCAATGTCCCGATTCCAGACTTTTTTTTACAATCCCGCGAAGATAAAATTCAAATACTTTTCTTTCGAATCCCGCTGCGTTTCCTCTCGAGTCGCGAAACGAGAAATCTTGGCATGTAGAAGAGACAACGAAGTATCGTAAAAATTAATTATTATCTCGGACTACTTCACGGTTTGAAGGAGAAGTTTACCAATTTTGGCCTTTAAAATAATCTGTCATTATTATGATTTTTGTTATTCCCGGTGATTTTCGATTTTCGATTTTTTTTTTCATTACAAGAACATGTTCGCTTCGAGAGCCGAGGGTCACGGAATTTTGTTTTCGATGGTGGTCGAGGAATGGATTGAAGAGGGAAGGAAAGGGAAAAAGGGGTGTGGGAAAAAGTATTTCCGTGCCGAGCAATCTCACGGAGACGATGGAAGCTCGAAACGATGTTTGGAATCCCCCGGAGCATCGGCAGTGCTCGGTTCTCTACTGTGCAATCCAAGTATGTATTTTCTCGTTTCCTCACGACGAGGGCGCGGTACTCTGCGCTCGTCCCGCGAGCACGCTTCCAACGCTACTCCAAAACGATCGTAACTCTCGATATCGCGCGTGACCGTGCTCCATCGTACGTCCCGAAGAACGAGCACCAACTCCCTTACGTACACTCACTGTTCACTCCTTGCTGATGCTCTATGAGAGATCCCCTTTCTCTCCATAGGACACGCTCTCCGCTCTGGCATCTCGCCAGGGCATCGCTAACAAAAACCTTCGTGAATCCACCACGCCCGAGAGATCTAGTTTATGTGCGAGGCTGTCGCGAGACCGTCACGTACGCGGCGTTCAGTTTACGAGCATCGCACAACGGCCACGAATTCGACGATCTTTCCTATTCCCTCCGATGCTTTAACGAGACGACAAAAATCTGCCGAAGTTCTTTCGCGTCGGCCGATATAAAGATAAATTTTGGGGGGTTCTGAATATGTTTTCATTAAAATAACGAAATTAATTGTCACCAATGTTTTTTTTTTTTTTGCCTTACTCTTCGTAAATCTCGACTGCTCCACGTAGAGCCTCGCCGAAGCGCCGGAGTGGAAAGAATGTTTTCCCGGGTAAGATACTCGAGGAAGTTCGATGCACGGAGGTCTCCGACACCCGTGTGACATATCATCGGTTGACGAGAGATTGCTGCTGCCCCTTGTCTAACCGGACACGGGACGTGCTATCACGTTCCTCGGTCTTGCGCGGCTCTCGAGCAAAGTCGCCGGCGACCATTCGCGAGGCGCCGTGCATCGCTTGCCCCGAGGAATGCCGCATCGATGTTGGTGTCGTCATACATGAAATACGTCATACAGTCCATATCCATCGAAGCCCCGCATGCTCCACAGCCGCTGCTCTCGAGACTCTACCCTCGAGCGCTTTCCATGCAGGTTTATCCGCTGAAAAAGAAAAAAGATAAGCGCGAATTTTTTCACAAACGAACATTATACCATTCCATGATATCGGACCGTGAAAGTATACAAATTCGAGATACTCGTTCAATGGAAATTCAAAGACTTACACTTTCGTTTTCTAGGAGATTGCGCATGGGATAATTCGCTCTCGACGCTCGCGGCACTGGCCAGCCCGCTGGACCGACGTGAGAGCGCTGGGTCTCGAGTCGCTGTTCGTCCATGCCGTTGGACCTCACAGTTTCAAACGCCGGAGATAACGCGAGCTTTAATACCGACTCAGACGTCTGGTTTTGATAAGCCGAGAGACAGCAGGGGAGCAGGTAATTAATTGGAATAAGATAGAGTAGTTCGCAGTACGTGTGTAATAGCAAACATCCGCGAGCCCGCTCGCCACTCGGAGACGGGACACGTGCGTGGGGTATATATATCGTTTCGCGACGTGAAACCGATAATTCGCTCCACGGGCTTATCCGCAGCTGATGAAAAATAAATGAAGCATCGGTACAGAGGATAAAAGTTTATCGGAATAAAGCGTTAGAACTGGCCGACTCGTTGGTCGCACTCTCGCGAGAACCGGTAGATTGCTCCCGACGCCAAAACCAATAATTGCGTACGAGATTGGCCCGGAGCGAGTCGGAGAGGGACCAGCGCCAGAACGCTCCGACGGTTATATATATTCACCGGGTAAAAAATAAGTAGGCGGTCGAAAACAGTTGGTTTTCTTGCGCTCCAATGCCCTGCGCAGTGCGCCAGTCGGGCCCGAACGGAGCGAGCGAGCAAAGGGCAATTTGCGGTTCGCTGTGAATGTTTCATTACCGAGGGAAGCTCGCGGGTAGCTACCGAATTTCGAATGAGCTTCTGCACGGATGTCGGGAGCTCTTCCCGGCTATACCGCGAGCAGCGAGAGTCTGTCAGAGGCCTGTGAAGAGTCGTAATTGAAATTCGCTGGCGCTCTCTCATCCACTTCTGCTCTTTCCTCTTTGGCGCTCGGATGACCCGCTTGCTAGTCCGTCTTTCGGTGTGCATTTGTGTTTGTGTGTGTGCGTGCATCTCACTGCGCCTCTGCCTTTCCCCGTGGATCAACCCAGCGACCGCAAATTGTTCGAGCAAATGCTTTTGTTTCGGCGCCCATTGCAATCTCCATCGTTATTCGTTTGCCAACTCGTACCGTGCAGGGATGTTGGGCGGTGCGAGAGATTTTTTCCCCGCTTCGGATGAAGTTGGATCGTTTCGAACAGTGTCTGCCGCGGTAATGACAAAGTTTCAGCTGTCGCAAAGAGGTCAGCTTTACGCAACGGAGATACAGGTTCGCCGCACGGTAATTCCGGTCTCTCGTTCAACTGCGGTGGAGATCATTCGCGCTTTTGGTGAACGCGCGTGAGAAACTTCACATTGCGCCGCGCTTCCTCCCGCTATATTCATACTGTTTAACCAAAAAAAATCAATTTCCGAGTGAATACAATTTCCAGCAAGATTCGCAATTCACCGTTCGCTAATCGACGAAGAAGCAAGGATGATTGTTTGTTATTACGCGAGAAATAATTTTTTTTTTTCCATTTTATTCGTTTTTTTTTGTGTTCTCACGTCATTCCTGCAGGAACGCCGTTTTCTCGGTTACCAGAGGATGATACACAGCGACGAGTACGGCTAAGCGAGTAACTCGACCTAAGTATAATATTCGGTATCCGCCAAAGCCGAGCAGAATGGCACCCGTATTATGATATATTGTGATATTCAATACTAGACGGGAGGGTGGGTACAGAAGTGCCCCGAGGCTTCGGCATCGCAGTCGAAAACAGGTCCATGAGTAGGGAGACTGCGTAACTGCAGGTTCACTTCAGCTGAGAATATTTCGACCTGCTAACCAGTAGCAACTTTTTTTTTTCCAGCAACGAGTCGGTCAATATATTCCGTCCACTTTCGGACGATTACACGGATGAGGACAAAACTAGATTAATGCTTTTGTGGATTCCGAAGGTTCGTACGAGATCCTGTTCAGCACCCACTCCATCCTCCCCAGATCGTGTGTGCCGTGGGATCCGAACGTGTCCCTATTTTTTCCCTCCTCTTTCTACCCGATGAGACCAAATTCGAGATTCTCTCCTACGGTTAACCAACGGAGGGATTACCGGGATTCTCCCGCAGAGCCTTTTCACATTCGCTTGATCTATACCCTTCGGGTAGACTAATCTTAATCTTAAAAAAAAAAAAAAATCACCGCAGGACTTCGGCCTAATGTTACCTTGGCAACCCTGCGGCGTTCGACGATCTTTGGAAGACTTTTATTTTTTTTTTTTTTATCGAGTCGTTAAATTTTGGTAACACTTTTATGACCCAGTATCTCGGAAGGTTTAAGTTACGCGTCAACGAATTTGCGATCCGCGATTGTGCAAGTTCATTCGGTAAAAGACTTTTTTTATTTTTTTTTTTTTTTTGATAAAAATTGATTCTTTGCTTCGAGTTCCTCGAGCTTGTCAGAGGTCCAAGAGGTCGCCGAGGTCATCCTCGCCTCCTCGACTCTATACCACATTCGAGTCCTGACTCTCTGCGGACACGGCCTCGTCATTTGCATGCGAACCTTTCGTTCATAATACATACCCGCAAAGTTAACGCCACGTTTCCCGAGAGAGCCTTATAAGGCTCGTCGACTGTCGCAGCCTCTCGTACTGTCAGCAGCGACCGGAGACCGGGACGGCTATTGTCAACGACAGATGGACGTCGAATGTGCAGCACACGTTGCATACCACGTACACACACATGTACACACACGTAGCAAACAATGTCCGCACATTGTATGCGTACGGCGTGCCTGGCGAACCTCCGGAAGAGAAAACTCAACGAAGTTCTCTTCCTTTGTCTCGATGCTGCGATGTGTCGAACGTCCAAGGGACAAGTTCCTGTTGCAACTGCATGTGCAGAAAAACGTTTCGATCGTTGACGTCAAGTGGCGTACGGGTGTTCATAACCGGTCAACAGTATCGAATCAGCGAGGTTCTCGGATCTTCTCGTTGAATCGCACTCGGTCGCACTCGAGCCTCGAATTGAAATTGTCGATCGCCGTTTCCCCTGAATCTCACCGGCAACTCGAATTTCCATCTTCAAATAATTTTTCTTTATCTCATATGATTTTTCTTTAGAATACCTTGGGGAAGATTATAATACGCGGTGTAGATAGAGCAAGGTAAAACAGTCGGAAGGTGAAACAGTGAAGGCAGGTGGATGTGTGCGGAGAGGCTCGCCAGTCAAGGTCCGAAAATTCAAAAGCGCTAAAGTTGAATGCGATAAAAATTCAAGGTGTTATCGCGGTGGTTTTTTTTTTTTTTTTTTTTTTTTTTTTTTCCCTGTCCGAGCATTTGTCCTGAGTGGCTGTTTATCTCGCTCGGGGGGCCATCGCTGGTAATGTCCTGTAACCTAACACTGCGTCTCGTGGCCGGCGTTGTCGCACGACCGACAGATAGCCCAGGACGGATGGCGAAGAGCTATGCGACTCTTGAGAGCGCGAACGGCACGGATCTGCGTCGCGAGGCAAGTGGAGGACACTCGTCGTCGTCCTCGTCGTCTTCGGGCTGAGGTGGCCCCGTAGTGTCTTCACGGTTCTTCACACCCCACGCTATGCGACGTGACGACGGTGAGCACACGTCTTCTCGTGTCCTTCTTTCCCTTTCTTCGTTTTTCTCTCGAAGGATTTCTCAACCACCGGTGAATCTCAACCAGGCCGAGCGAGAAACGTGTAACAGATACGAGAGAAGGGCTTTTCACCCGGGAAAATTTATGCCTCGGATACGTGTCCTGGGTGTTTCGAATACCGATACGAATCCCTTACACTCCATTTTCTCCTCTCCACCTTCATTTTCCCAGCTCGAAAATTCGTCACGATTTTCGACCCGTGTGGAAACGAGCGCTCCGTTCTCCAAGTTCTGGCTCGAACGAAATATGCGTCAACTAAAATTGAACACATTCCGTTTTTTTTTCCTCATTGAGCGACAACGGATCGATGAGATTTCTTGCAATTGCAGCAATGACTCCACTCCATTAGACAAGCACCATTGTCCCTGATGAATAGCGTTAAACGAACACGGGGAGAAAAAAGAGTGTCGATAATGGGCATTGTTATCCGCATCGGAGGATCTTGATGTTTCTCAATGACGATCGCTAAACTGATGTTAAAAAAAAAAAAAATCACGACAGACGAGACACTCGTTCGGACATGCGATTGCGTTTCTCTCCGTCTGTGTCGCTCGCAGCGAACAATCGTATGTTGCAGATTCGCGACGACAGGTGCAAGCAGCTCTAACACCGCTGTTCCACGATCTCCAGCAAATGGCAGATAAGGTATTGAAACTTGAGATCGACGAGAGTTCCTACGTGGAAGAATCTCGACGCGGTAGGCCTGGTGAGACAGCACGTGGAACGAAAGTGGGTGATGAGGCAGCAGCCGAGCGGAATTACCATGGTCGACTTCGTCATCAACGAGCAGTTAGTGAAAAAAAAAAAAAAAAAAAAAAAAAAAAAACAACGAGCGGCATCGCAACGGGTCGTTCAATGACTCGTCTAGCGTGCATCGCTTTACGATCAATTAAATACGTAAATAGCCGATTCATCAGGTTACACCACGCTGAAAGAGACGGTGCGTGTACCGCGAGGCGTGCAGACACGCCGGCGTAAAACACGACCGGTACAGCATTTTGAGCCCTGCAGTTACAAGACATTAAGACCGCGGTTGCTGAGTCTCCGGCGGATATCGTGGCTCACGGAGTATTTTAAACCTCGTGTAGGCACTGCCCTGGCACATAACGCGCCGCTTTGGTATATCCTCATTTAAATATTTTATTGTTACGACTTTTCAATAGCGCAGTTGCCGTTGGCGTATAACCGACTGTGACTCTGATACGATGTGGAGGACTTTATGGGCGGACGGTGCTGATTCGACGTTCATCGTATCGCTAGAGTATTGTAAAAAAGAAAAAAAGAATAAAAAAAAAGGTTGCGTAAACTCTCGGTTACATAGTCGTGTGCGCGGAGAAGAAAGACAGACAGAGAACAGCTTGGATCGCGACCCAAGTTTGATACCGTTCTGTTATCAGATTGCGCGTAGGCGTTACAAGCGCGTGCCCTTTTCTCGATGCTGATAGAGTGAAGAAAAAACTCGGAAAGGGGTGCGAAATATCGCGTGAGAACGCGGATGCAATGTTAGCGTGGAACGGACGTTTACGAGGCTCGATGCAGGACTTTTGTTGAAGTTGCAACATTCGTTGAAGTTGCAAGTTTGTCGAGAGACTTGCGAAGACTGCGGGCAATGTCTTCGTTCAGGACTTCCGGTCGGGTCAAATCTCGGCCGTGACCCTCGATAATTGTCGGGCGAGCTCATACGAACTCGATGATTTCTCTCGAAAGTCACTTGACACCCGAGAAATCACGCCAGTCGTGCGAGCCACGGCACCAGCGCACTAGCTTCAACACCCCGCTGAGTACCGACAATGAGAGCGTCGAAGGATCCGGAGACAAGTACCTTGCGTAGCAGATTCTTTTCGAGAGGCTCACGCGAGCCGAAACGCTGAGGTGGCGACGGATAGAAAACGGCCCTGCCAGCGCTCGAAAGAAGCAGATGATCATTCGGGCGCGCCTGTCGAAGCCAGAAGAACCACTTGAAGTCCTCGAAGATCCGGAAATGTGCACGGTTTCCAGACTCGCGACTCGGGCACTTCGAATTCTTTGAGATATTTCGCAAGTTTTCTTCCGTCCCGTTTATCTCGCGCCACGATCGGGCGTTTCCTCGCCACTCGACGTCTCGAAAATCTGGAATATTTCGGGACAGGCGTGCACACTTGTGCATTGTGCCGGCCGGGAAAATATACGCGAAGGGAAAGCATCGCGCATCGATCCGCTCCGTGCATCGCCTGCAAAGTAACATTCCAGCCACGTCCTGGCGCACTTCCTGTGTCTCCCTCGCGGCCCATATTTATCTGTTTCCCTTCGAAAACCGAATGGTAGTGCACACCAGAAGGAAACGAAGCGGAAGAGTAAGGAGAAGAAAAAAAAAAAGAACCCGTTGCCTAAACCAACACCTCTTGACGGAGAAAAGGGTGTCCTTGGGGGATTCGTATCTTGGCCCGAATCTCGCACCACCAACAGGCCCGAAACAGATCGTATCCTTGGGGCATGCCGAAGGCAGTTCCGCTGCGCAGTGTCCATGAGAACCCGAGCGCACCCATTAAAACAGAGAAGAGCCGAACGAGCGCATTCACAACATCCCTTTCCGCTTCTTCCACCTCCACTCTTACCTACCTGCCAACACGTTTTCCCGACTCTCCCGAACATCTTCTTCGAAATGCCACAGGCGCATGAGCTGTATATGCAAAGGATATGCGATGATAATTCATCAACTCTTCATCCTCGAAGTTTGTCAGGCGTCTGACGATAATTTCATTAAAGTTCCCACCTTGCGTCATGCGAAAAACATTCATCCTGCTTTTCGTCTCTGACCTTTGTCAGACGTTTGACGATAAATTCATTAAACCTCCCACCTGTAACCTTTGATATCAAGTACCGGAAGGATTACCGAACAGACTTATCCCGGTGGTGGTCGAGGGAGGCCCGCGTGTTCCCCGAGGCTTCGGAAGACGGCTCCATGACGAGATACAGCCTCGCCGGTCTGCCACGGACTCTACAGGCAACATTCACGGGTAAATACACCCACGCGAGTTAAGAGAAACGAAAGAGAGACCACACACGACGTTCTCGCGTCATTTGTTGGACATCGCCACGGTCATGTCGTGTTGCACACGAGAGAGCGAGACGCCGGGCCGGGATGACCAGGGGGGTAAATAATACACAGACCGAGCATTGTACGATTCTCTCGTCGTTGGCTTCGCGCCGCCGCTGTCCCCCGGGCGTGTCGTACAACCACGGACCGCGCGACTTTATGGTCAAGACCTATTGCGTGCGACTCGAATGGCACACCGGCGAACCGCGGGTGAGCTTCGACCGCGATCGAGACTCCGGACCGGAGAACGCTCTCGCGAATCTACAACGTTCACGACAAATTCTCCTCTCCCACCCTTGAGATTAAGAGACGCGCTCGGAGCATCTTGCCAGCAATGCTGAACGACGTCCGGCGGTCGGGAACGCCGTGAAGGGGGAGCTCGGATGAAACGGGAAGAATGACCCGGAGAGATGCATCATCAACGCTGCGGCGGAGAGAGAAAGACTCCTGGCGTTTTGCCCGAGAGATATGTGAAGAATGGGCAAAAAGCTCCGTGAACCGCGGTCAGATTTTGCTACTCTTTCTTCCGGAAACTCTGCCGAGTGGAAAAATGGATAATGTCCGGGAATAACTTCCGTGTAAGATTTTCCAGCGCTCTAGTGTTTCATATATTCGGAGGATGGGCCCGTGTATCGTAATTGACTTTATTAGAAAAAAAAACCCTCTGGGCTTTAAAAAAAAAATTATTATTTCATCTCTACTGACGATTTAAAAAATTCTCTCCGATTTGAGCAAGGGACATTTTTTTTCATTGCTCCAGAATCTAAGAAAAAAATGACTCACGAAGAAACGATTACCGATTCTCGGTCCGTTCCGCGATATCGCTGAAAACGAAATCGAGTTCCCGATCGCACGGTAGTTTATACACGACCGCGGAGGACAGGACCCTCGATTTACGTACGCTGTTCCACGCCAGTTCGATCAAAGTCTCTCGGCGAGTCGGACGCGCGCGGGAGCAATTCTTCGACGTTCGAAACGCAAGATATCCATCTACGATCCCGCTAAGGGCCGAAAGGGGAAAAGCGGCAGCGTCTCTGGCATTTGTAATCCCGCGCAAAAGCGGTGGACCAGCTACGTTCGCGGCAGCCCAATTTATATTGCGTTCCACGGGACGTCGCCGATTAATCCTCGGACAGAGTCGCGGGACCACCCAGGTGAAACTAACACCCTTTCGCCCTCGCCCTGACACCGGTCGCGGGCCGTCGTAAAAGTCTCGACTCGCGGGCTCGCGTCTCCCGCTCCGAACGCTTAAGATCTCTTTCTCGCTGGCTAAGCAGAGCCACGTTCGGTCCTAAACTCCATCGTCGGACAGCGAGAGGAGAGTTTGAATTTTTAAAACGAAGTATATGAGGCAGCTGCTGCTCGAGAGCTTTCGTTTATTTTTTTTTTCCCCCTCAGCCTATCCTCGAATGGCTCGATAATATTGGGTTCTTCCTTCTCGAGGTTTTTAGGGCTTAAAAAAAAAAAAAAACTCTCCGAATGACTCCGACGAGATAACGGATTAGTCACTCATTATTTTAGAGGCGAGGATATAAAGTTACGGCTTTTCGTTTGACTAATATTACGTCTGAGAAAAATTCAACGAAACGCTATCCACCGTCACGAGTAACAGAAATGATTCTTCGAGCACATACGCTCCCGCGTCATTATGATAATATTTCATTGGCGAAAGAGTTTTTTCTCATTACGAAGACACGCGCGAGGCGGCGCGCGGTGGGAGCGAGGGACCACGCGCGAAGAGGTGAGCGCCGGAGACCCCGTCTGCTAATTTGAATATTGAGTTTGCGGGGGTGTCGGTAACGGGCAGCTGCACAACTCGCATAAAACATAAAACGTCTCTAGAGTCCTGGCGCATGGGCGCCCTCGCGAGTTCGGTTAACGTGGGTGCGACCATTCGCTTACCATCCAAATACCATCGAGAAGAGACGAACCCCGAAGACGCGAAATTACACTCGGCGATAAAATCGATTGAGCGGACCGAACCTCGAATCGAATAAACAAAAGAGCTCACAAACTTTCTTCGGTGCATCTGTAAAAAAATTCGAACAAGGAAATTATTTACACGCGCTTCCGACGGATCTATCGTAAAATAAGGAGAATCTATCGATTCATGGAAAGGAAAAAAAAAAATTATGAGGTGTATCTAATCGATACCTTGTAGCTTGGCGGTGTTAATATTTCCCATCAAACCTGTTCGGATGTACGTCTCGGCGTGCGCACGATCGAAAGAAATAAACACACGTTGAGTATACGTACGGAAGAGAGAGGAAGAAAGAACTCGCATACCTCGATATTTTCTCTAGTCGATCCACGAGTCTAAGGTTCTTTCTACACCGCCTCGGGTCAGAGTTCATCCCCCTTGGCACGGCGAACACTATGCCGTGGCCACGCGCGCACCTGCTTCTAACATTATAACAGACATCACACGAGTATATTGCCTGGCTCGTATGTTGCTTGATAATTTTAAAGTTACCCTCGGTTCGGCCTCTCTTCCCTCATATGCCATAACTAACGCTACTTATCGCCTCGTTATTTATATACTCTAGCCGTACCATCATTAATATTCAACGAATATTTATAATCTCTACGTAATTGTCCCCATGAGAAAAAATTTCCACGTCGCCAAGATCGAGCTCCGCGGACGGCATAGTGCGTGGGGAATCGAAAAGCCCTACCGCATTGTGCCGACGATTGCGTACCACCCAGTTTGGCCGCTTCGCATTTGAGGCCCGACAGCATTATGCCCAAGCGATTATTTTCACCGTCAAATCCGCCAGGTTTATGCAAATATCGTTTTATTTTACTTTCATCCTCTCGTTCTTTCTCTGTACTTTGGGCATTTGTTATGAAATGTTTTTTTTAATTTTTTTTTTTTTTTTTTTTTTTTTTTTTTTTTTTTTTCATTCACGTTTGTCCGCGGTGTGTCCGGAGCGATGATACGGCCTTTGTCGTGAGAGGATTCCCGCAAAGGGTCCAATCATTCAGCCCGCAACGTAATGAATGGCCGGCATTTACATACCAAGATGGCGAGTATCTTATTACAAGAGAAGCGCTCTCTCGCATGGCGCGCGCTCAGGGGGTGAGTTCGCTCGTTCCGTTCTCTGGGCAAGCATCGTCCGAGCCTCTCGAGGGCTCCTCGCTCTCTCTCTCTACATCTCCCGAGGAGAGCAACGAACAATGCTCGCCAAGGTGGTCGCGAAGGTAATGCCTGGACGACGCGCCGCTGAAGACATGATTAACATCCGTTAATAAGACGGATGCGCGTGACGTCCATTGTTGGCCGGTCTCTCGACATTCGGTGTGATTTAGATGGCTTCGGTATCGGAGGTTCTTACACTCCGATATCGAAGGGTTCTTCGGTATGCCGCGACATACCTAGGTCATTTTCAGACGCATGCTTCCTCGTCTCTCGAAATCTCGGTCTCACAAAAATTCCCGTTCTTACACTTCCTCTTTGCAAATTAAATTTGAATAGCGGGTAATTCTATTTTCTGTAGGAAATTAATAAGACGAAGCGAGCCCAGTGCGTATATCGAAGAGTGTGTGCGGTACTCTTCGCCTCCGCTAGATGCTTCGTATAATTAACAAGAAAAATCATTGAACGCCATATGCCGTGGGGGGGTTTTTGCGGTAAGGGTGTGTGCGCACATAGTGCGTGGATCGCCGGTCCGAGCGTCGGATATGCTCGGGAATACAGGTACGAGTATATGCACCCGAGTCGAGCGAGGCGAACATTAAACCCTTCCGAGGAGAGCGCTATCACACGGCAACAGCTGCTATGCGCGGCGCTTGTACATACCTGAGAGGCCCCTCCGCGCTCGCTATCATTGCATCTTGCGGTTTTGCGTGAACCTCGAACGGGGGGGGGGCAGAGGGAGGATGGACTCTCACCTCGGTATTGCCTGTTCAAAGGGAACGCAATTGCGAAAATCAGCGGAACCGGCCACGAAGGAACTCGAAGGCCGCACCTTCGTGTATCTCGCCAACTAACATCTCGTAAACAGATGAGAAATTATCCAATATGGCCGGTACACGCGATATCGAATTTGATACCCGCGGAATTTCGGTCCCACCAATCTAGACATCCTCTCCGTTCCATTTACATTTAGGCTGTGTGTATTCGTGTATCTACGCATACTTGACCAATTTCACGGTGAATATACCCGCATGAGCGTGAAACATATATTATTGCGGCGGGGCGTAGATTAAAGAACCGATCGGATGAATAGAGAATGAAAGCCCTCATGCCAACATCGCGTGGCATGTTCTTTGCTCTGGAATCTTCAATGCTCTGCACCTGGTACAGCGTCAACTTTTCCAATTGGACCGAGTACAATTACCGTACATCCGTACCAATTATTCCGGAATTCGGTAATAATCGTCCTGTGTCAAGCGTCGCATAGAAACATTTCTGAAGATGCAAACGACTCGATGGTAGATTTTTTTTTTAGCCGTTTTTTTTTTGCCATAACCATGATCCAAAACGGCACGCAACTAGCGGAAAACATCGAGATTCTTCGTTGTCGAGCGATGTGTCTCGTGAGTGCGTGGTGACCACTTAGGGGACTTTCAGATCTCGGACATCTAATTAACTCTTTCGTACTATGTTGGTATCCTGTTCGAACATTTATTCTCGTTTCCAACCGAGGATATACACAGGTTCTTATCTCGATTGTCGCGCAGGAGGACCTCACCGAACGATCGAAAGACACTGCGTGGATGTGCGTGCTGGCGGAGTGAGAGCGCCGTTTTTCAGCCACGCAGACTTCTTTCTTTCCTCGGCTCTCCGGCCCACCTCCGTTCCTTCGAACTATCGATTGGTCCTCGTAACCATCGACAGTGAAAAATGCGAGGGTGAAGTTTGCGATCGAGCTCATGTTAGGCAAAAAAAAAGCGGAGCGCCGATTCACCACGCGTTTCATTGCTACACCCACACCTTCATCGGGTCTCACATGCGAGCATCCTTCGGTGAATATACGTATGAGAGATGCTCTATACTCCCGGACACCCTATGTTACACGAGGTCGACAAGAAAATAAGATATATGAGCCCGATACACGAGGACTGTACAAGGTTCGTTAACGTTCAACGTTAACCGCCACCTCGCTGTTGTATGCTCGGGACTCGACGAGAGTACGTGTGTACGTACTAGGTGCACACAAACCGCGAGTTTACCCTTGGCCAAGGTGGATAGTTACACACTCCTCTCGCATTAATTTTTTTAACATCGTTTTTTTTTCGTTCCATTATCGTCTCGTGCATCATCGGAGATGTTCCCAGCGACGAGGGACCGCGTCCCGGTGTGAAAGTCTGATCCAACCGGACGTCGGCTGTTCGAACGAATCGTTTCCGCTCAATCGCAACCTCGCTCGACATATACGAACTTTTCACAAAGGCACACTTGACGAAGCGTACACACGTGTTAGTTCGGAGCTTATCCGCGTCGCTCGCAAGCGTGAGAATGCCCGAGCAGTGTCAACCGGTGACTTTAGGAAAAATTTAACGTCACTCCAAAAACTATTGGAGCAATGGAAATTTCGAAGATTCAGACTTTTATTTTTTATTATGTTTTGTCGTCAATGTCGGAAAATGGTAATTCAGTAATTTTTCCAACTTACCGTTGAAAAATTATTCTCGAGCTTGGTAAAAAAAATATATATATATATATTTTGAAGTAATTTTTTCGACAGCAACGAATTACGCCTGCTCCACTCTACCTGCACAGTCCTCTCAACAGCGACGTTAAGCAATGTCATTGATGCACACACGGTGCAGCTGGACCGGGTCTGAGTTCGCGTGCACGCGAAATATCGAGCTGCACGAAACCCATTAAGGAGATTAGCTTCCTCTCCCAAGCCGCACCCGCGTTACACTCGTGTTACACGGTTTCCCTTACGCCCCTCACCGCAAAACCACCTTCGACTTATAACAACGACCGCTCGCGTTCTTAATAGAGACGTAAAGTTTGTCGCCGCGCTGAAGGCAAGACCGTATTTACGTAGCTCGCGTCTGGAACACATGTGCGCTGGGCGGAATTATGTCTCGCGAAACAGATTAGTCCCATATGCATAACGTACCGCAGGTCTTCCGAGCAAAGAAAAAAGCTGAGTTCCAATCTCGCGGAGACTGCGTGAAAATTGATTGCACCGCGGGTGGCTCGGTATGTTTCGCGATTGCATATGAGAACAGCGCGTGTGACTGTATCAAGGAAAGCTCGTCGAATCGATAATTTGCGTGTCAATTAGCGTTAATGCGCCGTATAATTGCGCCCGACGAGACGTAATTGCATGCATTCGCACCGATGCAACGTAAACTGTACTCCGGAGAACGTACGAGATTTTTGGCTCTCCGGGGCCCCGGCCTCGACCGTGGTAGCGATGCTCGCCCGTCGCTCGGTGCAATAAGCGTGGATTTATTGAATGCACTCGCTGTCCGCGAAAGAGCACGAGCTGCTGAGCCAGAAACGTTCCTCTTCGGGCTCTCTCACCATCGATTCGCTTCGCGATCAAGTGAAATTCGAGATGCAACTCCGTCGACGACACGTCGACGGGTGAAAACGCATTTTGTCACCGAGCTCCAAAAAAAAAAAAACGTTTGCACTCATGGATTCGACCGTATCGATTTCGCGAGTCTTTTCCATTCGATAGATTTTCCGATTCTTACCTACGAATCGTTTTTTCAGGATGGCTAAATTCTACCTCATAGAATGTATACAGGTATAAAATGCCGAATTTAATATAATTGGAATTTTTTGGCAGACGATCTGTTTCCGCAGAAGCTGAATCACGTGTTTGCGGGTCGCGCCAAGACACTGAAATGTGGTAGCAGATTCTCGTTCATCATGAACTTTCTCGCCGTGGTAAACAAACTGCTGGCACTTTGGAACTGCTGGAACGAGTAGAGGAGCGCGGCTGCGGTTCGAGGCGATATGTTGGAAGCTCGAGGAATCGTCAAAGCACAATGGAGAGATATTCGTTACCCTCGTTAAGGCAGAGAGAAACAACCGAGTCGGCTCCCCCGGTCACACCGCTAAAGCGATTTAGGTGAGCGAAGCGTGCATATACACAACTATGTGCTACTGCAAAAGAAACGATTCAACGCAGGTCCTTAACCAATTTTTATTCTTGGTCCTTCTGGCATTTCTCCCCTCGGAGCGCACATGCTTCGCGAAAGTCGATAGTCGCCCGATTTTTTGCGATATTAAAAATAATGGTGACATATATTAGTTTTAACGAAGGAACAGGGCACGCGAGGCAAGGACATGGGAGATCCATTTTTTTGCACACGGTATTTATGCGTCTGGTCATTTGTTTCCCGAAGCTGAGGGGAGTTGCTGAAGGGAAACTGGAGATGTGAAACAATGGCAACGCGAAGAAACGGGAAGAAAAAAAAAATAAGCCCTTCTACTTGCGGTCCTCGTGAAAATATATGTATAGAGAAAAAGTCGGCGAGACAGAGAGAGAGAGAGAGAGAGAGAGAGAGAGAGAGAGAAGAGAAAGAAGATAGGAAGGCAAGAAACGCAAAAAAAAAGAGAATGCTTCCGAGAGCGGCGAATTCCCAGGGCGAAATCGAACATACATAGTATCGCCGTCTTCGCGTAAAGTCGAAACCGCACGGCGCTCTCTCTCTCTCTCCGTAGCCGTGCCGCAATTTCAATTTCAAATTATCCAATTCCAGGGGTGTCGCATGCCAGAGTTTATGCCACTCCGATGACTATCAGGAGCGTAAGACACCACGGTATTTTTTTTTTTTTTTTTTTAGCATTATCGGAAAGTTTTTGTTCATTCGGCGAAAGAGACACGATCGGTCGTATCCCAGCGATTTCTCGATGGTATTCGGAGGCCGAGGCTTTCTCACGTCCGGTAGCCGAAAATATGCGGCAGCAGCAGAGGCGTACATACACAAACGGGTTAAACGCTCCGGCCATAGCGAATACCCTTGTGCCCCGGTGACCTGCCGAATGACAAGTGGGCGGATCGCATCGAATTTACAACCCGAGGCAAGCTGCGCCTGTATACGAGAACGATGAAACAAGCGCGCGCGTGCGACCGTGCGGTTTACACCGAATCTATTCGGTCAGAAAATTTCGAGGAAGAAAATCGGAAACGACCAGCGGACTGGGTAATGCTTACCGAGAATCGAAGGGGTTGTCCTCGTGCAAACCCCGGCCGCACGCAGCAGTGGCTTGGAACAATCGCCTATAACCATTTTTCGCTACCGTCGCCACTACCGATTCCCAAATTCCTCGACATTAGCACCCAAAATTCCGGAAAACAAAACGAAAGGATTGACTCCTTCGCCGCACGCGGCCGGATTAGAACTTCGTTAATCCCTCAATATTTACGGCACGCCTGCGAGATCCTGGCAAACATGAAACAACCGCTGGTTTCGAGTTCGACGAGTCACCGACGTCGGGTAGAGAGTAAGAGAGAAAGGCGAAAATTCTTGCGCCCTCCTGCCGCGAGTTACGCCGCCCACAATACACGACCGCGCGACCGACGACTCTAACTGACTTTACGACCTTTTGGTCCAGAAGTCGTCATAATCCCTTTAGTGCCTCGCGATGAAGACATCATTCCCGAATAAACCTTGGGATGATCCTGGCACTGTGCTTTTACGACCGTATATTTGTCGCGATGGAGGAACACGCCGGTGAAAGACGTCGAAGCGAAGGCGTGTGTGGAAGAGCGGGTTGAAAAGATGCGCGACACAGATAGGAAAAACATTCGTTAATCCTCGGGACGACCACTGGCAGTTTTCGGATAGTAAACGGCCCGAACTCATTGTTGTTGCTATAGTGAAATTCAATGCCAAGACAGTAGAGATTTCCTTCCACAGCGTGGTCGATCGTCGTAGATTTACGGTGACCTGCGAGGGAACGGATTGTTTGATTCGGCTCGCTCGGCCACGAGGGAGGGAAAGACGGACGAAGAAAGGCAGAAAGTCAGATCCCTTCGAAGCCACTCGAACGTGCGGTTTTCTTCATTGCTACTCTGGCTTTGATATAAATGGATGGTGGTGTTGATTTATTGCCGTTTGCGGTGACGCGCGAGCCTCACGGATTAACCCCTTGCCAAGATCGCTGACGAAATTTACCGCTAGTCTTCGTGTAGCTTCTTCCCGGTAGGAAACTCTGCTTTGTTCTGTACGGAGGTAGAATTTGCTCGGGAACAATTTGGCCAGGCAGCGTGCGATGACAAATTTGTGGAAAAGTCGGAAATGGATGAATCACATTTTAGGGATGGATCAATTCGAGAATGTTAATTTTACACGTCTTTTGCACCTTTTTTTCTAAGATCGTAGCTGAACGTTTAACGAGCTAATTATTTATCGACGTCTCAGTGTAATAACGAAACACCGATAAATTCCAAATCTCGTAGCTATTTTTGTTCACCTTTCGCCAGTCCCGCAATAAAAAAAATCGCACTCGCCAAAGGTACCAGCCGGAGCAAGAGAATTCCTCGCGGTGATTCGTTCGGCTGCAGAGCGCACAGAACGTTACCGCTAAATACTATTAGCGATCGTTGCGTTTTACGTACCGAAGATACCGCCATTAAAGTTGACCGGATCTCTGGGCGCGGTGGCGGTTACGTCGTTACCGGCTAATAAAGTAACCCTGCTCAATGCTCGGGCGCGACTCTCCCCGTGCGTAAAGAGCTCGTGCGCGAGCGAACGAGAGGATGAATGAATGTGAAAGAAAAAAAAAAAAAAAAAAAAGAAAAAGAGAAAAAGGAAATAAAAAGCAACTAACATTTTATCGACTTACCCACGTACTTACGCACCGTTTAATCTCGCGGCAAGTGCATCGGCGATGGGAATAGTGATTCAAAGTAATTTTGCAAGTATCGGCTCGAGAGAACGGTTATCCGAGTCTTGCTTCCACGCTTCGTGCGTACGTATGTGTATCTCGAAGGCGCATACGTACGGTCACTGAATTATCCTTGCGGTCTCCGAGCGAGAGAAGAGCCGTGTGTGCACACGAGCCGGCGTATATTTTGCTGCGGTGATCGTGAACGAGGCGCGACGCTCGTATTTCATACTCTCGCCTCGGGATAACTGCGCACTGTGCATACTGTCTCATCTCGCTAGCCGAAGAACGCATTCGTCGACGTCGCGATAGTTGCGTATCCGCACCGGAGAGCCGGACATACGAATCGCATACGCGCACGTGAATTTACACGAAACCCAAGAGCGAGGAGAAGTTTATTCGCGATATACTCATTTCCGATTAAGCTCACTGTGAAAGACATAAATTTATGGATGCGACGACGATTTTTTTTTTTTTTACGCATTAAACGTATAGGCTGGCTGTAGAAAATTCGGAAATGAGATTGCCGAATTCTGAAAGGTGCACGGTTGAAAAATATCGGAAATGAGCCCGCCATAATCGACTCGGTTTTTAATAAGTATTTGTGCGACTCTAATTTTAACAGTCGGCGATTTGGGAACCGCCGGTGAACTTTGCAGCTGACGAGGCAGCCGAAACCACCCTCGTAGCCGAGGGTTCGCGGCTGGACCCTCATCTTTGTCCTTTCGTTTCCGTTTGGGAAAAATCACCATGACGGAAAGTTCGAAGGCTTCCGGGGTCCACGCCGCAACGATTTCGCCAAGGACGAGGACAAGGAGGAAAGTATACGGTGCTACTGCAATTTTTCGAAGAGACAAGTGCAGCTTGTTGAGTTTCTCTCGTCCGGGGTTTCACCGCACAGCGGAGATCTTAGGACCAGGGAAGATCTTCTCTCCCACGGAATACCGCGGCCGGGACTCGCCATATTTTGACCACTGGCGACGTCGTATTTATGGCCGCAGAAATATGCCCGAAAACGTTAGGAGGTCGGTAAACACGGTGGTGCGAGTTGCGTTTTTCGACGATGCACTCCTGCAGCGAGAAACAAAGACGGAAGGAGAACGAGAAGAAAGGTACTCGGAGGAGCCTCGCTGACGACCAGCGGAGAAAAGTGCGAGGATCCTCTTCGCTGGTGTGTCTCAGTCTCGCTCACTCTCTTTGGGAGATATCCACTAGTTTTTTCCTCTCATTGAATTATGACGAGGCAACTCGAAATGCGTGAAAAATCTACGGAAAGAGCGAGCAGACCCTCGCGATGTTTCCTCAGCGTTTTTCGGCTGGACAGCCACCTCCCTGGAGAAGGTAGTCTCGTAAACATATTATTTTTTTTTTTCCTCTCATATTTCTACGTTCGATGGGCTGCGTATTCGTCTCATCGTCGGGCGAGGCGGAGACCGCAATAAAATTGCATAAGCCGCCGAAACGCGATGATATACGACCTCGGACGAGTTTCGATTGTCGCACCAATGCCCGGGGACAATTCGTAATAATGTGGTCATATTCTCGAATTGCACTCGGTGATGACGTTCGAGAAACTGCTGCAGTCGTTTACACGAAATGTCGAGAGTGAGGGAGGGCTACGAGAGTTATTCTCGAAGCCCGAGACGGTTTTACCGTAGCTCCGAACAACTGTAAAGTAATTTTTGAGAGATCGTAAAACGTTCTCTCGTCGGAGGAGCCCTGAAAGATTTACGCGCACGATCATCGGACCAAGAAGACATTAGTAGACTCGCGGACTCACGTACCTTGTAGAAACAGTATGGTTGAAGGATTTCCAGTTGAGGATGTGCATCTCGGATCTGCACCGTTCACTCTTAATCTATCCTCAAGGACCCGCAAGCCATTTCGTTATTGCTCGGGGTAAACGCAACCTCGCCGCGCTCGGGTTTATTGGTTCGAAAGGATGAGAGGTAAAGGATTCTAGGGTCCTTATTCTCACTTCCTGGTCGACGGCTCGATCGAGTATTGCGCAATAACTGCCTCAAATTCTTTCACGATGTTGGGAACCGTCGACGGAGGCGAAGCAGATTTTTTTTTCGTTCGCCTTTCTCGGCTGTTGAGGTGGTTTTTCTTGGGTCGCTGCCATTTGCCGAGCTCTCCCCTATCACCGAAGGAATACTTCCACCCGCATGTGCATCGAATCCACCAAATCTTGGACACAAAGAACGCGCGTGGCAAAGCTCCAGGGTGAAGCGTGAAGAATCTAGAAATTCGGGCGGATCACGAGCGGATCGCATCTGCTAACAACCACGATAAATCCGTGAGAGAACTATGGTTCATACTCTTCATGAAGCGCATTCGTCTGTTTACTTCTCGGTGGAAATCACCGTTGCCAAAGGTGCGCGGAAATCGAATGAATGCTGATTCGAAATCCGTGACGGTCCCGGGGATTCTTCGGTGCTCCTTTGAAAATCGACCGAATCAAATTCGGGCCAGCAGCCGTCGTCTCACCGAACTTTTCAATACGCGGAAAAACTTTTCGTTGCTCCTGAGAAAAACTACCGGCGCTCCTTGCCCGAAAGGAATCGGACGTGTTTTGCGACCGTGTCGTTCGGAACGACGCAACGTGACTTTTTCCAGAGTCAAAAGTTTTCACAAAATAAATTTGTATTAAATTCTCCGACAAAGTATTTTTATTCTGCTTTCTCTCGATTAAATTTTCAAAAATACGAGACGCATCGGGAATTCAATTACACCCGCGTGCGCGTTTACGATACCGAGTCGCGTTATCGTTTTCGCTTTCGTTCGACAGTTTTTCGGAGCAGCTGCTCTTCGAGCTGTACGAGGAAACTTTAACGAAGGGACATTGTAAAATTGAGGACACTGCACTATACAGCGCGGCTCTCTCGTATATAGGCAGAGAAGAGCGGAGAGTTTCGTGGGCGGAGAAGCCCGCAAAAGCCGCATCGGTCTCCGTGAAATCGGTGATTCGATCCGGCGACGATGTTCTATGCAGGGCTCTGGTCGCGCGCGACTCTCCGGACATAAGGGTACTTCTTAAGTAGCCTGAAAATTATCGTCCGAACGTGGAACTTTGGGACACGGAAAGAATAAACGAAATATTTTCCATCGCTGCGACTGCCTCAACGACGCTGCACCGGACAATACTTTTACCTCGAAGCGGCGACTCGTTCACGATTTGACTCGCTCGACCCGCACTCTTCGCTCTCTGCTCGATCCTCCCGCGAATGCTATTGTGTTTCTCTGTTCCTCCGGATCTCGTTGCGTCCCGATACGGTAGCTGACTACGGGCAGCTAGAGAGGTAGTCAAATGCAAACGCGTACGATAACTATGCTCCTTGCTTGCTTCTCGTACGTGCGTGGAGCTACGTTAGAGAAACACGCGTGCATTCTTTCTATTCGTTCATTATAATTTCTCGAACGCGCACTTTTGTCGAGGGGTTGAGGTGAGCATGCTGAATACCAAAATAGGAGAGAACATTCGAACGGCGACTTTGAAATTCCAAGACGGTCTATTGTGAAACGTTGTGTCAATTTGTGTAGAACACGTTGCTTAACTATACTCATAAAATACCGCTTTTTTTATTATAGTCAGTGGCTATTCGAATGTTCCACTGTCGTCAAAGTTATCCGGTGAAAATTTGATTAAATTTTTTTTTTAATATGATTTTAGTCACGGACACGACATTTAGCGATCGTCATTGAACGAGGAATTGTTTGCGCCCGAAGACTCGCCTGTTGTCATGTTACCGTCAATCGATTATTATTCGTGACTAAAGCAAGCGAACCGTGAAACCGCGCGTCCTTGTCGTTGAATTACACGAGTATTTTCCGGGGTAAAGACAAAAATTTTCATGCACTACGCCCCATCTTCGATTTCACGGCGTCGTCTCGGGCCACTCTCGTGAACACGATCTTCTCGGTAGTTTTTCCCTGCTCTCTTATTCATGGCTTCGTTCCCCTTTCACACTTCGGTACAGCGAGGAAACTGAGAGACGCCGAAAGCTAGGCAACGTACCTCGACGACGACTGATTCTTCCCGGCCCCCGACACAGCCCCCATAATAAAACACCCCGTGCCTCGAACCGGCAAACTCCAACTCTTACAATCGACCATTGTCCCGATTCTTCCATGGAAAGCCGACTGTGACTTCAATTAAGTTTCCGCACGCTTTGACGCGCGCGCACGTCGGCGACTCTCGCGAACCGTCAGCCACGCTCGGAATTTGGCGTCTTCACGAAAGAACTACTCCGCCCATCGGCGAACCTCTTCCATCGGCGAGCAATTGTTGTTCGATTCTCTTTCAAGTCGTGGGAGTGAAGCTGATGTCCTGTGTGTAGCACAGAAGTGCACGGCTGCCCTCCGGTATCTGCAAAAACGCCCGACGACTTATCCAGACTTATCGTGTAAAAGAGACCTTAAGAGCAAAAGTGCCGCCCACCTTTCTACGACCGAAAGCCCCTCAACCTGACGAGTTCTGTTTTCAAGCTGGCAAAAAATAGAACATATCGTCGTCGTCGTCGTCGACGAACGCTCCGCTGATGAACCAATTTCAGCCGTATTTAGTTTGCTTAGGGAATGCTAGTCTCGTCGTCGGAGAAGCAGCTGCACGCTGGAAATTGAGAAGCATGCGCGTGATAATGATTTGACCGTCGTAAAAATTCCGTTTCACACTGCAATAACCATGCAAATTATGCGTCTCTGGAGGAACGACACGGTAAAAAAAGAAATCGAGCCTTCACGAACGAGTCCAGAGGGAGTGACTCTCGTCCCAGGAATATCTTCCAGATATTGCAAGTTCACACTTTTTCCTCAACTGCCTTTCGCGAGAAAAGATCAAAATCGTTCCAACTCGCAGTTGAGACTGGGGCGAAACGGATCGAGCTCTTCCATCCGAGACCTTGCATTTTCAGTGCCGAGGAAAATAACTGAAAATATTTCGTTTTTCCCGACGTGCCGTTTCGCCCCGTATTACTTCCTTAGAGAATAAAAAAAAAGTATACGACGCGGAGCAGGAATATTGGGCACGTCGACGGTTCGGAGTTGGTGCATTCGAGCGACGACGAGAATTCTGATCTGAGAAAGAGTGAGGTAGCCGATTGAACGCGTCGGGAGAACCGACACTCTTTGTAAAGGAAAACTTCTTTCAAGTCACCGCCTTTTAGTGCTACTGGAACGACGCCGCGCGCCCTATACAGCCTCCGAGTTGCTGCTCTTCTGTGTCGGGCCATGGCGGCGTGGCCCTAATGAAAATTTCTTCGCGATTCACGTGAGATCGTATACAACCATCGTATCCGAGCTGAGAGGCTCAAGGAATCTTTTCGTTAACGATGAAGGGCTTGCCGTTTAGTTTCCGCAAATATTGGCTCTTCGAAATGCCACGGTCTATAAAAAAAAAACAAAAAAATTAACCTCTGTCTCAGAAGCAGAAAGCTTTGAGGGTTGGAAAAACGATATTTGAAGCCCGTGCAAATTAGCACCTGCGCGGAGTTTCGGAGCTGCGAGCCACGAGAACTTCGTCAGGTATATCCTAAGAGAAAAATAAACTAAGCGGAAAGGATCCGAGAGATTTTTCTCTTTTTTCCGGCAACTGCAAGAAATTAGATCTTCGTCTTTCCCCCAATCGTCCGAAATAATGTTGCCACGTGATTTTCATATCCTGTGGAGTGCCGAGGCGCAAACTTTACGGGGTAATGTGATACGCGCGAGATATCCCGTGAAACTTTGTACAGATACGCCGACATGTGTTTGATGTAAATTAAAAGGCGCCGTGTAAGAACCGGAAACTTAAACGCGATATTTAACGTCAGCGCGAACGTTCCAGTGAAATGATAACGAGAAAGTCGACACCCAGGTTTTTCCGAAAAACTTCGAGTGTGCCGGTCGTGAAATATAATTGGTCCCGCGCGCGTGCACGCGAGTTCTGTTGTCGATTCTCTGGTAACACCGCGTTCACGATCTTTCCCTCTCTCGCGTGTATTCTGTTTACAATAAATAAGAAGCTCGAACGTCTATTAGCTTTATAAGGGAAGCGAGACGAGGAAAGCTCGAAGTTATGGTCATTGGCGGAGAGGAGAGCAGAAGCCGCGAGGCGAGAGGCCATCTGCGAACTCGAACACGGTCCAAAGGAATAACGAAAGAGTGGGCGGCGAAAGACACAGCAGTGCGTTACACGGAGACAGACGCTCGTACCGTCCAACCATTCTCACTTCTCGTCCTCGCCTAGATACATCTGGTTTACATAAAACGGGAAATTCGAGCGGTTTTTCTCGTGGCAGAAGCTGTTTACGATAAAAACTTGAAAGGCCACCGATAATCTTCGCCATTGCTCCGTGCGGACTCCCACAAAAATGCGATTCACGTTATCCCTTTTCACGCAATTTAAATACCAAAAAAAAAATCAAAAATCACATTTCTATCGAGATTTTTTTACGTTTCAGGTTTTTTTAATTTTTTATGAAGTATAAGTACGAAATGAAAATTCAAGACGTAGGTAAATAATGAAGGAGGCTCGAGGTCGGCGAATGGACCTGGCACGTTTCGCTCAATTCCGCTGTTGCGGCTCCGCGAGCATGATTGCGACTGGGCAGAGTTGCGGGTCAATGATGATAGAGTCGAGAAGCCCGCTGACTAGTACTGTCTGAGGTAGATTATAAAATTGCTTCTCACTCTCGCTCTCGAGAGCGAAAGAAAAAGAAATCCCGCGAATCCAAGCGAGTCTTGCTAATTGCGTATCTGAGTGCGTTACCGTGCAAAAATGATTGACTCGCGTGTGAATGCGAGAAAGAGGCGTGGACCGGGGAACTGTTGGGTACATAAGATATATCTCTGTGGGATTGAGTGGATTCACGCTCGAGTATGATTTCCTCGGTATCAGACACTATTATAAATTCCGAGAAGCATAAACGGGGCGAATATATGCGAGGAGGAGGTTCGCACGCGAATTTCGACGTTTCGCTAATTGCGGATCTGAGTTTGCCGGCGAATTTCCATATTTCGATACCAGCTCGATGAATCGATACGCGGATATTTATTCCCGACTAGGGTGATGCTTTCTACGTACACACACCTTTGGAAAGGGACAAAGATACGCTACCGATTACCTGAGGACTAATGCGCGAAACACGGGTGTAGCATGTTGCGAGAAATAAGTATATGTGTACAAGATGTGTAGGCTTTAAGATACACGGGTGGAGAACGGGTAAGGGCTTCGGTACACGAATATTTTCGTGCGCAACGCACACGCGAATTCGCG
Organism: Listrodromus nycthemerus; assembly: GCA_963978505.1. Taxonomy (NCBI): domain Eukaryota; kingdom Metazoa; phylum Arthropoda; class Insecta; order Hymenoptera; family Ichneumonidae; genus Listrodromus; species Listrodromus nycthemerus. The sequence goes on along the minus strand of OZ021683.1, from coordinate 1,210,046 downwards.
GAAATGCAACGAAAATAAAGAGATTCGAAAGAAAAAAAAAAAAAAAAAAAAAAAAAAAATCAAAGAAATCAGAAAACGAATCGCCTCGCGTGAATTCTAGAGTCTAATCTTAATCGTGAATCTCGCATCACGCCAATGCGGGGGCTCACGAGCTCACTGGGGTATGTGCGAAAGGGAACGGGTTTCGAAAGGGTTGAACGATAGTCTCGGTGGGTGTGTGTGTGTGTGTGTCTCTCGAGAAAAGATATAAACGCGTCGGCAGAGAGAGGGAGTTCCAACACTGCGCGTGGTTATCGCCCGGGAGCCACGTGAGACCGTAGGCTTTCAGCCCGTTCGTGACTTGAGATTTTTTTATTTTTTTTTTTATAAAAAATTTTTATTTCTCTTTCCAGAGCTCCGACGTTGCGCTATCGTTCCACGAGACTTAACGACGTCTAAACACAGCTATATGCACACCAGCGTTGCCGAGAACTCGGGCATTCGTGACACACGCCCCCAATAAATTGGAGTGTCGCCTTCGGACGGTGACTACGCTGTTCGCTCCCGCTGCTGCTGTTTTTCAGGCACCGACGTAAAAGAACACAAAGAAGTCGCGTGCCTTCGGCAAAACCAGAGCACGCTTATGCCAGACGACAAAAAATTGGTCTAATAATTGTAAAAACTGGAGTAGCCCCAAATTTGCGAGGAAAAAAGAGCCGCGGTTGCCAGCGAGACGAGGTCCTCAGTGGTGGTGGCGAAAAAGAAAGAGAAAAAAGGAGAAAAAAACCATGGTTCCGCCGTGCTTTACGGGACGAAACAGGGAGCTCTCCCTCTTTCGTGTTTTGCGTTTTCCCGGAAAGCGTTTTAAACGATGTCCAGGACTGTATTTTATGACTATAAAGAAGCGACCCCCGGACTCTCTGTTCATTTTTCTCTCGCTCCGCAGTTACGGAAGACGGAAAAATTTGACCATCTCGTAAGCGCGGCTCGACTATGGTGGTTCCCGTCGACTGGGCTACGGTACACCCAAAAAATATATATAACACCACGCCAGATTCTTTATTCCATTTCGTCCCCGCAATATAACATTACGAGCGCGTTTCGTTCAAAAATAGTTCGAGAGTACGTAGTTTCTCGTGTTTTATTTGGGTGACCGTAATAACGCGGAAACTGTACCGAAAAAGGTCTCTCGTCACCGCGGCTCTCCGGACCGTCGCAAAATATTCACGGGAGATACGAGGACGGTCTTTTTCTTCGTTAGGTGAAACATTTTAGAGCGGTCCTCGACATTTGCGAGGGGAGCCAACGCGAAAAATCTGGGTCTGCGAGTCTTCTCGCTCCACAAAAACGTTTATGGTGACCGAAGTTTGCTCACCGTAAACGCGCTTCTTCGCGCGCTGGGTTCCGGGAGCGGCAAAAATCATAAAAATAACGTTCTAGAAACAACTTGTTTTTACCATAAAACCTTGTCGTCCAGATCGCCGGGGACTTTCGGCTGTACTGCTCGAAATATACCTACACCTCCTGTGTACCCTCCATTACGAATATGAGACAGAGAGGAAACCTTTGAGAGAGATGCGTATAACTACCTATATACACTACTACTACAGCCACCTCGACGAGGCTTCGGTCTGAATTACATTTGCCTGTATTTGTATCAGGTCTGCGTCATTATTGGTTTACTGCTCCGGGCTACGGTAAAATTAATGCTGAAGGTCGAAAACCCACGGCTGGGCCCGTCGGTCAGTTTTATTTCGAGCCCTCGTCGAGTCCGGAAGACTCGTTTAGGTTGCAAATTTTTTCGCCCGACATTTTTGACACTCCATCAAATGCCTTACTGTATCGAGCTTTTGAACAAATTTTTTAATACCGAAAATTAGAGTGCTTTCATCAATCGGTTTTCATTTTTACGATTTCCGCATTGTCCGAATTTCGTATTTCTCCTTTCAATTTCCAGAGTTCGAGTGGAATTGCATTGAAGTAAGAAAAAAAAAAGTATTAAAAAAAAAAATTAATCGGGCTATCCGAAAAAGTCACCCGATCGAGGTCGTTCCTGCTGGATTGTTGCAGTATCGAACCATCAGCTTTACACGAGAGTTCAAGCTTACATGCCCAACTAGCTCCAGAGCAAACTGCAGCCTGTTATCTCTTTCACGGAATGAACGAAAGAACTGAGTCGCGAAGATAGGGTGAAAAGTTGTAGCAGTTGGCACAGTGCCGAAGGGTACGTCGCTGCTGGGATACCGAAGATTCTCTCCGGTCTCTTTCTCTCGATACATTATTGAAGTTTACGAGCGTGCGCGAGAGCGAGAGGGAAATCGACCGTAGGGAGTAAAATCGTTGCGTCGAAGGAGTCGACGAAACTCGCCCCCGTACCGTTCGAGAAGTTAAGCGAAACTCTCCTTTCGCCAAGACAAACTCGAGAATCAATCGGGGCGGAAAGTCACGAGTTCCGGATGCGACATTGCGCATAATTTACGACGGAGCCCTCGGCGTAACCCGTGGCAGAGCGTAAGATAGCAGTAGATGGAGCGTGCTGTTGACTCTTTCGCTCGGTTGCGGCGTGTATTCCGTTCGGACTCGAGTGCGGCCTGATTGCTGGCACAACAGTCCAGTTTAACATCGGGGATAGCCCGGGCGGTTCTACCCTTTCTCGGAAACAGGCAAGAATCAACCCTTGGATATTCAAAACTCCAACCATCCCGCCGAAACTCTTATTTACAACTGGAGCACACTGCGAGCCGAGAGACGAAGAGACAATCGACTGAATTTGCGTCGCTCGCGCGCCGTCGCTCGTTGCTGCAATTGCGCCAATTGCTCTCCATAAAAGTAAAGCGAGCGCTGCGCGCACAGCAGCCTTCGGCTTCGTGCCCGTGGAACCCTTCGTCGTCCACCATATTTCACGAAAAGGGTGAACATTTTTAACCCTAGCCTACAATTACGTCGTAAAGACGATATTCGTGCGACAATGAACGGGCGTGCTCCAGTTGCATAAAATAATAAAATTCATCCCGACTTCGAGCCGTTCGGGGTCGAAGGTTAAAACCCTTTTCCGAAAATCCATTTCGCGTCCCAGCGGGGAGCTTCCCCGGACGATGGCCACGGGGCATCGCAACGGAGACACGAGCGAAGGTCTCGTGAAGACGATGGGTTCGCGCAGGTTATGCCTCTACGCCGTTTTCGCACTTTCCGATCGTAGACCCCGTTCGAGGATGCTCGAATTTTTCGTACCTGCTCCAGTTAAACGTCAGTCAGACGCACAACCTAACGGACGAACGGGCTGCTACTGTTAGACGACCCGTGAACAAACGGTGAGCCCGTTCACTCGAAACTCTTTCCGTAATATTGGAAACCTTCGGCCTCGGCCTTTCTTCTTTCCATCGTCCGGGACAACGAGACGCTGAGAATATACCCATTAAATTTCCATGGACAAAATTTATTTTCGTATGGGGATTTTTTTTTTTTTTGAACTAAAGAGATTTTTACGGAGCGATACGAGCTTATTTAAAGACTCAGGATGAAACAATTGAAATGGCACAAAATAATTATGAAATTTATCGTAACCGGAATAAAAATAATAAAAATTCGAAAAAATTAATTCGTTCGCAAAATTAATGCTCCATTTTTCGGTATGTTGAAGGGAAGGTCGTTTCGAATATTTGAATGGGTCGGAGAAAGCCGAATGGCATTAAAGAAAAATTCTTGAAAAACGCGGTTTCTTTCGGTGAGGTGTCGAACCTATTTTTACCGCGTTTGCGTAAACGGTCCCTCCTCCGCTGCATCTTTTCCGCTCTAGTTATAAATTTTCGCAAACAATTATTTTACAGTCCTCAACCCGTTCGCCAGCTTGTTACAGTTACGAAAACGGTCCCTCGCTCTTTTACGGTCTCTCATCCCAGAGCGCGTAGGCGAAAAATAATTTATTGCGTTGAACCGTAACGCCGAAAAGCGCACGCGGCAGGATCTGTTTCGAAAACTGTTACACTTTAAATCGAGCATCTTTTGTCACGAGCAAGTACCGAGACCCAGTACGAAATTTACGATTGTCCTCGTGCCCGGCGTTCTTTCAAAAGTTTGCTCCGAATCGTCCTCTCCCCACCGTCGGGAACATGTTTTTTCCCCGGTGAGACCGACGGGCATAAAACGATGTTACAGTTTAGACGAGAAGCTTTGTAAAACGAGGCCAGTCTCGGTAATTATTTTTGGGCCGATACCCCAAACCTGAAAAAGCCGACGGAGATGCTCGCAATTCGGTATTTTACAGAGCTGTCGCGCCGACAGCCGACGGGTCTGTGAAGAAACATTTCTATTTTGCGCCTCTTTACCACCATCGCTCGTAACTAGAGTGAATTTATTTTTGCCCTCTCCGACAATCTTGCGTACGCTCTCTCCGAAGAAATTCAATTGTCGAGCCGAAATTTTCCGCTGAAAAATTCTCCGAAACTTTATTGCTTTACCACTTCGCGAAATCCTGACGATTATGCAAGTCCTGCTTTTCTGGATTTTTACTCATTAACACGATTTTTTTTTTTTTTTTTTTTTTTTTTAATCATGACGCATTTTCAAGATCGTCCCGAAAAAGGTGGGATAGCCAAACGAACTCGAGGCAGCTGCATCAATTCTCTCGCGGTACCACAGCCGGTAGTTATACTCAGTTATACCAAGACCGCGAACTTTTCACGACCACTCGTTTCCCCATTTATCCGCTAACGTCTGTCGCCGCTTAATTTATTATTAATTCCGCGACGGCGTTGATGAATGGTTGCGGACGTCAAGTAATGCGTTTTTGAGTGGTTCACGCGGTTCTTTGGTATTACCAAGTGTGCCACACCGCGGCGAACCTCGCGCCGCACATCGCGACTAAGCGCGTTATCTTTCGGTGAGACCTTCGGCTTGTACCTGCGGTCCGTGCCCCGTTGTGGTGTTGCTTCTTTGGTGGTCCACGCACGAATATTCCCCTTCTGACGGTCGTCGGACAAGAGCGCAGGGAGAGCATCGGAGCCTTTCAGGGCCGCGGTACAAAATACGCTCGGCTTACGATTAAAATTACGATACTTTTATCTTCTCGACTAACCGAAAGTTAATGCTCCGTCAAATATTCGTCTCGTTTTTTTATTGTTATTTTTCTCTCGCCTGATTCGTCGGCTTCACACTCGCACGGCTTTTCACGACTCAACGAAAGTACTTGGATACGTGACGAGGGTTACGGATAGTCGCTTAGTCGAACCCGAATGATTCTTCTACGATCTACCCAAACACTCGTTTTATGGGCGGTAAATGTGAGAAATTAAAACCACGGACGAAAGGGTCCGATTTCCGAAGCTTCCGCGATGAATAAAGTCGATGCCGACGAGTTTCAGGATCGTTACGAAATTTACGATCATCGATGGAGCCAAGTGCCGACAAACACATTTAAACGAGAAATATCACAGTTTACCTATTTTCGTGAGAATGTTCTCCAAACGGTTCTTCCGGGCCTTCCAATAAAACTCTTGACACGTCAGAGGAAAGATTTTTCTTTCGAAGGCGGCGATCATTTTACAGTTAACTCTTTGGGAAGGGATGAAGGAAGGGTTAACGGGCGCGAAAGCACCGCTTGGAAAAAATGTGTCACGAATAGCGTTCGTTAACTCCACGGTTAAGAGGTCAATTTTTTTTTCATAACTTTTTTTTTTTACATAAGCTTCGCCGCGAGTGCCTCATCGTTTCTTCTGCGACTCCGAAGCTCCGCTGCAGGCAGTCACGAAATTACTGGAACGAACCGTACAACCCCCGTAGCGGTAAAACCAGCGGTAATACTTCCTGCCGTGCGTCCACCGACGAATAAAAGAGTGAGACTCGCGAGACGAGAGTCGCTTTAAGCTGGAAAATAATAAAGTCACCGGCGGTACTTTTGAAAACGCGGGGGAAAAAAAGAGTTACCGGAGAAAGTTTGTCCCAAGAAGTTTACGGCCGTCACTCGACTTTAAACCTTTCGTGCAACTCTTTTCCGCGTCCACGTCGATGCTTTTTCCCTGTGTCTAACTCTTCGAGACGTGTTTTCCTTCCCTTACGGGATTCCACAGTAAAACACTAAAGTCAACGCGAAAACGGTAGTGTCGTCGAGGGACGACGGGATAAGCCTTTTTTTTCAGCTCCAAACGCTCGAGCCCATCTCCGTAGCTGATTTCGGAGTCAACCCCTTCTCGGAGAACCCTTTCCGCTCCCGTGGAACATTAAAATTATGGGCACCCTCAATAAAGCAATATTTTGACTTCCGTCTCTCGTGTTTTCGTGCACGCCGCGTTTTTCGTTTCACCTCTCTTTTCCATCTCCCGACGGATTTGTAAGGGGTTAAAAATATTCGTCGTTCGCACCGTCATAAAATCCACGACGCTGACTTTATATTTTTACCGGACGGTGCTCGTACCCCTTTTCAGGAAAGGAGTAAAAGGAGTAAAGTAAAGGGGAAAAAATAACAAATAACGCACGAACGAAGCAAAGACCATTTCTCGGCTTAGCGAACGCGGAAAAGAGTTGGAGAACGTTCCTATTCATGACATGCTCGTATAAATCATTGTCTTCATTTTTAGTGCAGTGGCTCGGTGGAACGAACCGTTCTACCCCGTTTTAAAAGAAAAAAATTCAACTACCGTATTTTAACCCAAAAGTCCATATTTTTGGGAAACGCCGATCGGTCAGTTCGAGGCGTCCCTCTGCTATACCCTTTGCTCCCGGAAAAGTTAACTGGACAATTTTTTTTTGTCAACTTTTTCTCTCGGTCAAAATAGCTGGACTTTCGGACGTCTTTCTCACTGCAGAGAATCCGGCCTTTACTCGGTGAAAAATAACTGTCAAAGATATCACGAATTCACGGAAAAATTGGATTCACAGTATAGCCAACAATTTTTTTCCGTGAAGAAGTGGGAGCATCAATTTTTCTGAGATCTCTCAAGGGTGAATTTCGTCCGAATTAGGAGCGTGCAACGAGTGTACTTGAAAAAATGGCGTCTTTCGACATGTCGGACGGAAGGTTGTCGCGTGTGTAAGCGTATCTCGTCCAGCGAGTTCTGAACGTTCTTAAGAACGAGAGGCGCGGTGCACGCTCGCCGATCCATGAAACCCGCAGCACGAAGATTCTCACGTCTGGTTAACCCCTGAACCCCGCGTTGAAGCGTCGCGTGGGCCGTCACTCGTTAAGTTAATACGGGCTCGCGCGACACACTCCAAACCCTGTGAGAGGGACTCTCGGTTGGCGCGCGCGTCACGAGTCACCGAGACGAGATAGTTGCGACGGGATCACGGCACAGTACAAAAGGAACGATACAAGAAAAAGAGAATGAGCGACGAGGGTAAGGAAATAAAGACCGGCGTGACTTTACTCCGTGCCACAGCTAAGACGTGAGCCACATCTTGACGGCAATCAAACTCTTCTAATACCTGGGTACGCAAAGCTTGTTACATGACTCGCTCGCTTTAACTACGCGCATGACAAACAAATTTTATCGTCGAAAAAAAAAAAAAAAAAAAAAAAAAAAAATTATATTCGGACTCTCCTACAGGTAATTTACCGACCATTTATTCCATCGGTTCTTGCACCGCCTAGCGAAGTGAGTAATGCAAGGAAGGAGCGCACCAAGAATCTCTATCGCACTGCTGTCTCCTCCGCTTCTCCGGCTTGTACTCGCTCGCTCATTCTCTTTCATCTCGACGAGGGAATTGTTTCTGTGTCATGACTCGGCGCAACCGCGTTGTCACGGCTGTCGGTGCGCGAAGGAATATTGAATTAGTGTATAGCGCGGCGAGCCGCGCGGGCTCTTGCATCTCCCGCGGTCGTCGGGTCGCGCGCCGAGAAAGCAACCTCGCGCGTTTATCGAGTACCCGGCCGCGTGCCACGAGTGCCGATCGGTATCGACGCCGTTCGATCTTTCTCCGATCGATGCCCCTTGCCAGCCGAGGCATCTATCCGACGCTCCCCTTACCGGACACACATACCTGCGTACACACGTTATTTATTTCCCTCGATGGAGCTCGAGCTGAAACACAGGGATCGTGTCTCAATCATTGAACAATTGAAAAAAAAAAAAAATCACCGAATAAAAAATCCACGTGTACGGGCTAAAGCGAACGTCTCGAGCGAACGATGTGACGTCTGCGTGCCTGATAGAAACTCGTGGCCTCGCTTGGCCGACCCGTGAGAGTTATTAGAGTCAGCGAAAAAATTATGAGAAACAAAGAATAGACAGTCTAACGCGGCAATTAAAAGCCTTCCGCGCCTTCTCGGGAAGTTATTTTCAGCTTGTTTCAATTAGAGACGCGAGCGAAACGGGTAAACGGAACGACTCATTGCCATGCCGGAACGAGATGAGTCACTTCTTTAATCTACAAACGTTTGTATATACTATAATATCGCGCACTCGGCACCGCGGACCCTTCAGCCCGTCTTTTTCTTGGCGAGATGACGTCAGGGGGTGGCGTCATCGGAGCTTCTACGCTGCGGGCTCGACGGTTCCCACACTCGGTGACCCTGCCTAACCCTCGACGGCGATGAGTCGGATGAAACCCTTAAGGATTCGTTGGGTACGAGGAAGGGACATTAAATTCACGAAAATTATAACTTCTTTGTAAAACCGAGAACTTCGCGACCACTCAAAGACTGATACAGTTTCTCGAACGTAACAAACTTGAGAGTGTTACAAAAAAAAAAAAAAATCAAAATCTATCTACGAATCTTTTTTTACCCGCAGCCTCTTTTTCGATGCTATAATAATTTACCGTAGTGACATTTAATAGCAAGCTTTATATCGATACGGTTATTTTCGATAATCGCGTTACCAAAGGTATTTTCCCTCGGGAGTTCATTAATCTTTCGCCACGGCGCGTATCCCGTAATTGAGGCTCTCTCCACCGGAACATTCTGAACGTGTTCTTGTCGAAGCCTTATTCCAAATTCAAGAATCGGACGAATAGTTTCGATTGGTCAACGAGCTCGCGGGCCTTCCTCGAGAGCACGGGCGATCCCGTTTCCCAGCCGTAGGTTCGTCATCGCGGCGGAGCAAGCGGTATAATAATATAAACGGGGAGCGCGGCGAAGCTCCCGACGAACGGTTATAAATATCAATTATACACTTCGTAATTCCCAGTATTAGCATAATTCATGGATGAAAAAAAAAAGAATTTGTGTCGACCACCCAGTAAGAGCCGAGAGTGTAACGGAGGGACGCGAAGGTCCGAACGAGCGAGGAAGAGGCCGAGCGCGCGATGGAGTTTCGGTGGGTTATACGAAAACGCTGAGGCGGAGAGCCAAAGGAAGAAGACGAGCGTGCGGAAGGACTCGCTACCGTGGCCGTAGGAAAGGAAAGCCGTATGGGCGTTACGATCGTTAAAAACTCTTAAACTTGAAGATTACACGAATTAAGAATGGAAATTTGTGGTGTCACCACGTGTTCGCGATGGACGACCATAGTAATACGCGCGTTCCGCAACACCGGGGAGACGTTCAATCTGCATAATCGTTCGTTAGCGTTGAGCGAAGCGCGTAATACTGATTGTAGGTGGGAAGCGCGCCGAAGGGAACAGGTGGCGAGAAGATCGATTATTACCTCGACTGCGGGCGTAACGCGGCACGTCGTCTCATCTTATCTTCGAGGCAGAACAAAATTGAAAAAACAAATAAAACGAAATAACAAAAAAAATTCGCAAAATAAGAGAGCTTCTGCATCCGACGATAAATACGGGAGTCATACGGAGCGCCGTTCGTGGAGCGGCGGAGACTTTAGCTACGAGGTAATCAGGCCCGTAAATGTGGACGACGGATCAGGGGAATAAATAAGTTCCCTAATCGACGAGGCGCCGTGTTGAATCGGCGATTGTTGGAAGCGGCGAGCTACCGACGAGATTAAAGCTCAATCGCGGGGCCCCAATCGCGCACAGCGGTAGCAATCTTCCTTGTACTTTTAAAGGATCCCTCTCCGCACCGTTGGCTCTATCTTGTATAGGTCCTACTCCAAGCGAAAGGGATGCGGCTGCTGGAGCGAGCTGGTAGCATCGGCGCGAGGATGATTGTCCTCGTAATTCAATACGCGAGTCATAATATCCAATTAGGCCGAATAGATTCTAATTTGGCCGATATGGGGAGAGAGGGCAAATCCGCAGGAGCCGCGATCTTTACGCCGCGCCGCGATGGTAATTGAGGCTACTGGGATGGATATGGAAAGGGAGAAGAATCCTCGGAAATCACCGATTGTGAATGCCCGGTCGAATCGTGCGCGAGACGGAGACTGAAGAGGGAGAACACTGGCTAAGAGCAAACCCGCACAGTAGCTGATTATTGTTCTGTATGGAGACGGCCTGAGAGCCGCGATGGTGCGCGAAACCCAGCACACGATCCAAATGCTTTTGTGCCAGCGCAGGATCCACCACCGCTTTAGTCCGATCGACTGTTTGCCTCTCTCGCCTACAGTCGGCCAATCTTCGACGGATTCCATTACTCCACCGACCTACGACGTTCCCCGCGGGGAGTAAACACCCTGATTGCATTTATAAAAATAATTTCGATCGAATAAATGTGCGGTGTGAGGGGAGGGAAATAAGCATGCAAAAAAATCGCCTGATCGAAGTCGTTGGGAGATCGGAGAACAAACGATAGGAATAGAAATTTCATTATTCTTCTGTCTGTCTGTCTGTCTGCAATCGTGCAACCGCACCGATTCGACTCGAGTATCCAGCTATGGTTTTTTTTCTGTCTTTCAGATGAAACATCGAACACTCTCCGCAGACAATTAGCATCTCAAACCGACAACCCCTTTCGGGAAGGGTGCTATAGCAAATATTGACTTCTGCCCGGGGGAAATAAACAGTGGTCGGGGTGTTTTTCGAATCTACTTCGTCGCATAAGGTAAGCTGCACGAACCCTCTTCCGCATTATTCTACTCTTGCCAAATTATCATATTATTTCTATTAGACAGTTCGCTACCCACAATTAACGCGGTCGACTCACGAAATTAACGAACCGAGACCCTTTCTCTCTACAAACGACACGTTTCGTCGCTCACTTGTGTATCCGACCCTTCTTTTTTTTTTTTTTTTTTTTTTTTTCCACCAAAAAACCTGCTCCTACCGTCGGAGACGACGATTCTCGGGTTCTCGTAGACGCGGAGATGGTGTAAAAAAAATTCGGTACTACGCACAGTATAAAGAACGTGCGTGTCCGTGCGACGTTTCACGAAGCGCTTAACAAAGTGTCAGTACTTCTCTTAACAAAAATATTTTTTGCCGGTTCTCTTTCACTCGTGACTTCCGCTAATTAATGCGAGTGCTATGCGAGAGAGGCCGGGTGCGAGGGACGCGCAAGGATAATTGGAATTATGCTAGAAGGACCGGCGGAGGAACAACCGCAGAGAAACGAGATGTGCGAAGAATAAAAAAAAAAAAAAAAACCACCAAAGTCCCCCGTCACGTGACGGATGTAATTGACGCTACTCGCTGGTTCTGAGGAACGGAGTAATTGAATTTACGATTTCTTTTTCGGCGACTGCCTGCAGCCTAAGGAAATGCACGCGGTATGCTTGTATCTTCGTACCTGACCGAGGGGACGGAGGTTTGACAAAATTTTTCGGCAAAGACGGACTCGCAAGCGTTTTAAAAATAATGGAATCGACTCTCGGTGAATTTAATGATGTAAAATAAACGGTACAAAGCTGGCTTTCCGTGGATGCCTCGGGTTAATTGGAATCGAATCGAGAATCTCGTGCCGCTGTTATGGAATCGCAGGAATTTCTATAAATGATACGAAACGGAGAGCTCCACCGATTGCAGCCGTAGATTGCGTGACCCGGTCGATTTATTACGAGTCTAATGGGTACTTTGTTGGACAAAACAGACGATAAATCTCACGGTTTGATTAATGGATTATGTTTTTTGCCAGGAGAAGATGAGATAACCGAGTCTCTCCGCGCAGGCATATTATCGTACGGTTTTGGTGAACGGCCCGAAGGTAAACGACGAGAGTCGAGAAATAGCGCCCGACGGTTTCCCAGGAGCCGTTCGCACATGGAGCAACTTGAGACCCAGCGTTTTTCCCATGGTTTAAACATCCTCGCCAAACGGGTTAGCATAATCGATCCATTCCCATTCAATATTCAAACGACGACGAGGACGATATAGAGAGAGGTGAAAGACGTCGATCAGGCTCGATGCCTTTGAACAGACACACCTGTACGAACGATTGTACACGCACACATGTTTGTAACTTCTCTGTAGATTCGAACGCACCGATACTAGAGCCAGAAGATGGTCGAGCGACGCAATAAATTTTGATGTTCCGGCATCTCGTGAACTGATGAAAATTTACATAAAACGACTTTTCGGTGGGAAAATAAAATTTCTCTGCACAATTCTTTTATCGACCTTGCGCTATATATTTATATATAGCAGTTATGAAAGTTTCTTGCAGTGTGTGTGAAGTAAAAAATAATTTCGTAAATTTTTTCCTACTTTCAAAACTTTTTTATACTTCTCATTTTATTTATTTTTTACATTTTGTTTTGTTTTTTTTTGTCACTGAAGACTCGAGCTTCTGAAAGAGCTGAATAAAATTATTATGATAAGACCTCGATTAATTTCGGGCGACGGAAAGTCCGGTAGTCGCGTAGCGTGGAGGCTCCTTCGTTCGTCGTAAGCCAGGTTTTGAATAGGCTTACCGGTACACTATGCGAGAGGGGATACGATATTCAGGATCCAGTCGTCTCTCGCGCCGCCGAGTCTCTTCTTCGCGGTGGAAGAGGAGCGTTTGAGGGACCGAAGGTGAATCCTTGAATCGTCTGCAGGAACGAAGGAGCGCGCATAACCACGCGGCTCTGGGTCTGGTAAGACGCAGAATCAAGGATCATTAATATTGTCGGATTAAACGGCTGCGAGCATTAATCCCACCCCGTGAAAGGGAGACGGAGCTGCTCACTGAATCCTATTTCGAGTTCCGAAGTCCTCGCGGCCGGCGGGAGCGGAGCTGCGCGAAGGATATAGTTACGGAATGTCGGTGTCATCAACGGACCGATTCTTAATCGACAAAACGATCGTGAGGGCTGTAAGACGTGGGAATGATCGGACGATGTCCGGACACGGCGATCCTTGTCGCAACGTCAATCTCCCCTGCCAAAATCATATTGTTCGACTCCGATAGATCGTCACTCGAGATGTCTTCGAAGAGCTCGGACTCCCTCCTGGCATGAGACACGTTTTGATTAATCGTAAAAGACAGTTATCGGATCACATCAGTCACACTTAACGATTTCTGAATTTACTCCCTGGCTCCCTAAGTAAAGACCAAAAAATATCTACCAAAGGCAGTCCGCGGATAAAAATATAAATTCATCATACCGCAAAAAAAAAACAAAAAAAAAATTTATTTTGGAAACAAGTCGAAATCCAGGTTCCACAAGTCTCGCGCGCGCCGTTTCGTGCAGCCACGAGCGCGAGCATATAAACGGAAACTTTCTTTTTCTACCTGGCGATGCAGTCGCATCGTCCTCCCCATTTATATCGCTGCGTCTCGTTTTTCACCCCCTACTCCAAGGAGCACCCTTCTTCCGTTCTTTCGTGCCACGAGTGTCTCGCCCGTGTTCGAGTAGTAAAATTAATTCTGTAAACAGTTTATTGTTCGACGTCGTTTTATAGCAGGTCGTGCGAATTACTTTTATTGTAGGGGAGGCCCCGATGAGCGGGACGGCGAGTTTACGGGAACCGTGTCGTTTCAGCGTCGTCGCAGCAAACACGGATTTCGTGTGTCGCGCGACCGACCGCTCACCTCCTCCCCCAACCCTCATTGCAGTTCAGAGAGAATGCTCGTGACGTCCTATGCAGATGCTCCCTTTATTTCGCACGATAAATCGGTCCCTGGTGAATTCGATATCTGAACATTGGTGTTCCAGAGCGTGCACAAGGGCGGAGTGTTATCGAGTTTGTTTGCTCCGTCGGGAACGCTCCGAGCAGTTTCGGCCAACCATACGCGGATATCGGTATTGTTCCATCGGCAGAAAATGCCCGATGGCCTCGACAATGATAAATTGCGTTCAAATTCCACCATTTCAAATATCTTATTTTTTCATATTGCCAAACCTACACGACCGACGTGAAATCGACCTACGTGACCTGGGGTCAATTTTTGCATCCTCTAAAAAAAAAATACAAAAAAATTACAGTCTGACTTTCTAATTACGAAAAATGTTGCCAGCAGTTAACAGGCTCAATTTACCGAGTCGTTTACATATCGAGGATCATCGCGCTTGATTTAACCCCTTTGAAAACCGTTGCCAATGGCCGGTTCGATGGCGCGTGGGTTGTAGCCGCGTGCTCGATCTCCCGCTCCGCGGAGAGTCCGCGTATCGTCTGTCGTGAGCGTGCGTGTTCCCAAGGATTCCCATGGCCCGCCTGGCGCTCGCTATCGAAGCGATTAGGCACGAGAATCCTCTCGGCAGGGGGTATCTCGTATCTCATAGAAACGGTCGAGAGCCCACACATTCCGTACGGAGCAAGGTGTAAAAACCCGACGGCGATTACGACGCGTGGCTCGGACGAAACCTCGGCGACGTGGGCGTGAATTATCGACAGTCGTTTCACGTTCCGCGAGTACCGAGTCGTACGCGCTTTCGTCGTTGTCATTCGGCGAGACTTTACCGTCGAGGGTATTTTTAGTTTTTTTTTTTTTTTAGTTATCTCAAAGAGAGCGAGAATGGACAGCGAATGTGAGTTGTTGATTGCTGTTTCGGCATTTACAAAAGCGCTGTTATTGCTATCGGCAAACGTAGCGTAAACGATCGCACCTGTGCCAGAGCTCGCTATCGCTCGCTTATAATACATAGTTCAACGCGGCACAACGGTATCTTCTTTCCAGGGAACACGCGAGGCCATTCCACGTGCTGAAAAAGAGGGCAACCTGATATGAAACAAACGGAGTGCACATGGAGGACGATTCGCCGCGAAAAAAAAAAATTTGCTCCGGCGGCCAGAATCGGGTGTGTGTGAGTAACTCGTTCGGACGTGAGAAGGAACGCGATACGCCTGCGGTGGAATTACCACGCCGACGAGAGGCCGCATCGATGAGGGACCGAAAAATAAAGCGGACGTGTGTCAAGTCATTATCGCGAGTCATCGAATGATTTCCATCGAAGTTCGTCGAGCTACACACGAGACGATCTGTGGGAATAATCGAACCTCGTCGATTAATATCCTTGAACCATCGACACGAATCACATCTGAGGAGGGATGAACAGTGCGATAGAAACGATATGAGAGATTGAAAAGTAAGATCGGTTTCGGCGCCTCGCAATCTTAGTTTCCAAAAGGTAAAAAGTCATTCCTCAGAGGAAGGGGAATATTCGCGTGCCTCGGTTATTTCGTACGCGTGCCGGTGCTATCCTTTACTTTTTAGGGTTGTCCCGTGGCTGGTTAGAGAAACCCTTTAAAAAATACAGCGTAGCATAAAAAGGGTAAGTCCAACGAGCGGGTTGAGCAGAAAGCTTCTCGCTGATCACCAATAAAAGGGTTCAACGCCGGTGGGCGAAGTTTTCCTGCGGTACTGCAACCTCTAATCCTTTTCAACTTGGCCAAATCGAACCGAAGTTCCGCCACCTTCGCAAGGGGTAAAGCGTACTCGCAACCCCTTTACAACTCTTGCCATTTCGTTTCCTCCAACGCGTTTTTTTTTTTCAAGTACGTTCGTAAACGAAAAAAGTGAAAGTTTCCTCCGATATTTTTTGGCGAAGGACGAAACCTCTTCCGGAGCTTTACAACTCTTTTTAGTGCGTCGCGGGAGAAACAGCCTCGCTGTGCTGTACGATCGAAGAGAGATGACAGAGGGAGTAAAAAAGAATATTCCTAAAACATGTCTCCGGGCCTCGCGACTGCAAGGGTTTATGAGTTTTCTTCGAGATTTTTAAGCAAGCTTTATGGAGGATTTTTTTCGCCTTTTTCTCCCCGTAGCCTTTTGCGCATCCGTAGCTTCGAGGTACGTCCACCCTTTTACAACCCTTGCGAACTTGACCCTTCCAGCTGTATTTTTTTTTTATGACTTAACTGTCCTTCGTCAAAGTTTCGACGAAAAAACCTTCCAACCCCTTGAACTTCCCCCTTTGTCGGATTCAGGTAAAAAAAAATATTGCCAGTCGCAAAAATTTTGCGGTTTTTCACCAATACTCCGTTATATTGCCGAGTTACCCCTACCAGGGACGTGAGCGTCCGACTAACTATCGTTTTTTTTTTTCGCTCACGAGCCAAACTAGCGGTTTTTATGGTGACCAAGCCTTTTTACGAGCTATTCCGAAGGTCTTCCATCGTAACGACTGTTTTACCTTCGTTTTCGCTCCACGCACTTTTCTGCCCCTTTATTTCGCTTGTTTCGTCGGAGAGGTTTTTTTTTTCCGCAAAGATCCGTTCGCGAAAGTGCATTCGTCGAAACGCGAAAAATATCATCCCTTGCCAAATATTCCTCGAGCCAGTCGAGTATAATATGGCAATGTTGCGAACGGCCACAGACTGCACGGGTATCGCCTGCAGCGATTCGCTCTGGTGTAGTAGGCGTACCGTGAAAAGCGACGAGGCATGGGACGAGCTCTCACCGTAATCCATCAAATTTACAACCCCACCATTTGCATACCTCCTTCACAAATTCCTCCATTCGCAAAGGCTTAACAATCCACCAAGGACGAAGCGACCACTGCGTTTTATGATTTAACCCTAATTGAAGAGGCGATGCCATCTCTCGCGCTGTCTCAACCTTCGCAAAATTCGCCGTTAGTTTCAGCAACGACCACGATGGGCGACCACTTTGCAAAATTCTACCGAGCACGATACCTCGCAAAACTGTTGTCCACGTCGTCTATAACACCACGTGTACCGACTGTCTCATCTATACGTGGTCCTTCACTTTCCCCTCGGATTCCTTCGCGAATATTTCGGTTCTCTCGTTATTCCTCTATAATTTCAATGCCAAAGTCAAAATGGGCAGTTCGTCATTTACTGTCGACGGAAAATATTAATTTTACGACATTGAATTCCCCGCCGAAATGTCGCTGAAGAGTCTCAGAAATTTCGTAGAAAAATATGCCTCGTGAAATGACATGAAATTTTTTTTGAAAAATTTCGAAGACGAACGAGTTATCGGAACGGAATTTTCTTTCTCTCCTCGTGCAAAGCTTGTATTTACTCGATTATTGCACATTATTATTCCAACCGAAGACTCGCCACGTGCCCGTCAACCCTTTCCTAGTAATCTGCTCTAGGTATAACTGTTTCCCAGCAGGTTTACCCCTTTCACGCAGTCCCACGCTGGCAAGGATAATAATCGAACCAGGGATTAACCCTTTCCCAGGCTAAATAGGCGATGGTCGATACTCGGGAAACCAGAGAAATGCGATCTACACCGAAGAAATGTATCGCCAGATACAATTGTTAGCCTTTTGTAGCACCTTGCTTTTTTTTTTTTTTTTGAATATCAATACAATTTTTTCAAAACTCGTTTGTTGCTCATGGAAAAAATACGGAAAGTTTACGCGTCCATTTTGTATTTTTCACTCTTACCTCTTACAGTTTAATGTACCATTCGGCCATGGATTCGAACCAATTATCTTGTATTTTGACACCTGTGTCGTTTTGAGAACACGGTCAAAACTGGGTCGTCGAACTTGAAACTTTTTATTCGTATCTCAAGCAGCGATCTGTGCGGCCCATTCAAAGCGCTCTCCCTTCAGACACACTCACGAAATCACGATAGGCGATGCACAAGGGTGCGAGTACGTCAACCCTCAACGATGCTGTGCCAGCAGAGACGTCAACGTGCTGCACGTAGATTGTAAACGACACGTATTGTGTATCGGTTGCACAACAATGCAAACCCGGAAGGGTTCGTGAGCGGTCGGCAGGTAAAGGGTTGCGAAGAACCCGAAGAGCTTCGCGTACCCGTCCTCGGCGGTGCCAGTCGAGACGGTCAGTAACCCTTTCCGGCGTGGCTAATGACGGCCAATTAGATGGGTAGATTTTTTCCACATAGAACCGCAGGGATTAAAATTCGGTGCAGCCTTCGAGAATTTTTTTTTTTTCCATTCGCGTCCCCGAAACCTTCGGCATCGACAAAAACGACATTTTTTTGCACTCGCCCCCAAACTCCGGCTAAAGGGTAGAATTTTTTTTTCACATCGCAACACTCGCCACGCACTGACGTTTACGATGTTCGTCGTAGCGTTTTTTTTGTTGTTGTTGTTGCTCGACGTAAAAAAAAAGCTACGGAAATGTTTACGAGTAGTCGGCTTCGGGGTGCATTTTTTTCATATTTTTTTTTTCAGCTAGTTCACGTGTTAGAAAAGCGAAAAAAGTTTCGTTAAAAAGAATAAAAATTGTAGAAAAGTGTCCGTGGCGAGGAAAAAAAAAACAGTACCGGATTATCTTCGGACAGTAAACACGATCATGCCGTGGAGCTGTGACGGAATGTTTTTGTCATCAGTTTGAAAAATGGACAGTATAGTCTTCGTCTATTTTTTCAAGATTTTTTTTTTAGCACAACTCTTTTTCTCGCGGAAAACAGCAACGAGCCTCGCTTCGCGAGAGTAGTGAATCGTAAAAAGAATAACTGCTTCGTGTATTTTTAAGAGGACGAGAGCTGCAGTAATTTTTCCGTCACGGTCTTTCCCGCCTCGGGGATAAAAAGAGAATGAAATACGAAGGCGGAGAAAAAAAAAAAAAGAAAATATTCGTACAATAAATCACGTTGTCGTGATGTTCACGTTCGTGAGAATGGGCGCGCTGCTAAAAGTCCGGAGACGCTATTCTCGCTGCGCTCGGAGCCGGTTCTCTCTAACTAACGAAGATAAAGATTGTTTCTCCCGCGCGCTTTGACGATCTCGCGTCTCATATATATATAATATTATACGTGTGGATGAAAAGGTTAAAAAAAAAATTGCGGAGTATTAATGCGACTTTGCGTTGTGTTCGCGAACGTGTGCAGATCTTATACTGATATTGGGAAGTGCGGACGCCCGCGGCGAGCAATAAAATTCGTAGGGATCTCTCGAATCTTTCGGATCCCTCGCGAGACGGGGAGAGCGAACAGCCCGATAAAATGCACTCTTCCCTCCCCGAGAATTTCGTCGTACTATTGGTTACGCAAATAATGCCGAGAGACCTTAAAAGAAATGTGCATTCGTAAAATTCTTCTCTGTTGATCGCGCAGTTTCCGCCGGACCAAAGTGTATTTCGCCTTGTATACACGCCTGACAGCAGTTTATACCGTAGCGAGCTATTTCTCTCGTGGCGCGTTATCTCGAGATCTCGTCAACCTCCCGCAGAGACGGACCGCTATCAAAAGCCCCGTCTTCGCACGTTTCACTGTGAAACTCCCCGAGCGCTTTGTCATTATTCTTCCAGTCGGTGACACAAACGCCGAAGAATCTCTCGACTCTCGGAGGCTCGACTCGCACAGCCTGTAACTCATTTTAGAAATTCGTCCGACCAGTGAAATTCGAGCTATTAACGAGTCAACCCCATCGTTACTCAAAGTATCAAATTTTACATAATATTTAAAAAATTTCAAAATTAATTAGCTTTGTATTTACGATCGATAAACATAGCTGTGAATAAAATCCACTCTAAAGACACATGAAAACAAAACAAAAAAAAAAACAAAAAAAAAATCAAACCATATTCATAAAAAAAAATGATCGAAGCCAAAAATCGACGGAAACGAGGGATTCTTCCATCGATTCAAATTCCATCCCGCAGCCGAGCAAATTGTGGCCACGTTACGTAGCCAATCGAGAAACCACCGTCGAGTTAATGACTCGTGGGTTCACCGAGGCCCACGGGAGTTTGCAACAGGTGGCGGCGCGAGGTTACCCCACTGAAAATCGAGCACGCGGCGAGCGCGTTCCGGCCGATACTCACGCATCTTTGGAACATCGCGAGTGCCGAGGTACCAGTTTATCGCGAATCCGTACAGCGAGGGCTGAGCGAAGCCCACGATTGCACGGTACGACTTCGACGTACGTGCTGGTGCCTCCTCGTGTGTTGCCATCGCACACGAGTGAGCGAGGCGAGCCCGGCGAACGCGGGAGAGCCGAGGTGCGCGAAAATTTATTACGACTAATTTCATTATAGCGACGGCGCACTCGCATGGGATTACGAGGGCGCGCGGCCGGCGAGGAGATAAGTGGATGTGGCGATGCACAGCAGGCTCGCTAAACGAGCCCCGTGCTGTTATACGATTACGCGACTTCCTCCTTAAAATTCTTCGGTGAACGGACGGACGGATTGCGTTATCGGTTATTGATCCGAGGGATCGAAGGGAATGGCGCGATATCGCCCGAAGTCGTACAATAAAGACGATAGCGGCGTTAATGCTTTCCGGGTGCCTCAAACAACCTGGCGATAGAACGAGGTCCTTCGCACGGAGAGTTCGAGTCCCGGGACGATCGTGGCGATGACCTATTGCTAAGGAGTTTCGACATCGAGCCGGAAGAATCGGCGTTCGTTTACGCCCTGTTTGTACATATATATACATGACTAAAGTCGGGTACGTGCTATCCGTTGTTACCGGGCTCTTACGATCCTCATCGGACAGAAAGTCTCGTCTAGACGTACTTATATGCAGCGAAGCCAAGAACTCGTGACAACCATAAAAGGCCAAGTGTTAATAGAGTCGACTGGAGTGTCGAGGCATGACGATTTGTGAGTTCCCGAACTCGCGCTTGTCATCGTGACAAAATTCTCATTAATTTCGACGATTAGCGAGATTCTCGATCCGCTTTTAACTCCTTACCTAATATGTGAGATTTTAATGCATTTGTCGGAATAAGAAACAAGACATTTTTTAAAGCTGAATCTGTGCATTTATCTCTCCCAAGCTTCCTTTCGCGACTGCTTCAGGACAGGCCGGAACATCCATATACAGCAAAAGTTGGAGCGTCCTCCAGCAGGTGGAAGCACCACAGCATCGCGAAGCACGGTCCTTCTCGAATTACCCCGGGCCTCTCTTCGCAACCCTCAGGTGCTTCCCGACCATCCTCGACGATCGTCTCTCGAAGAAAAAAAATATTTATATATATATATCTATACACACGACAATTTCGAATAACCCCTTCCAATATTAATCACAAACGGAGGAACCTCGCGCCTGCCTCATCCTTGTGAGCGAATACCTGCAGTGGACTCTTTACGGTTATATCCCGACAATTAAATTGAGATAAATGAATCTCCCTCCTTACAGAGTACTCGTCTTTCGCTCTCTCCCACCGTCACGTCCAAAAACGGCCGGTCACCATCGAGAGCGAGAGAAACGGTGAGGTCGCGTGCAATCGAGGAGACGCGGTGGCGACCGAGAGTCGCGACTCGCGTGATTCACGCGGCGTGCCGGACGCTCTAAATAAATTCGTGCGGGTGAGCCAAACAGGTAGTTCTGTGTCTCCCCCACCAGGATGCATACATCACATGTGCTCCCCGCACCCGGGCGCGGAGACGGAGCGAGCCCGAGACGGCCGAATCACGCCGTCCCACGCGCCGCCGTCCGTTTCGAGCTCTCCGACTGTGCGTGTAAAACCCTCCGACTCTCACACACACGCGCACACGAACGCATAGAAGTGCATGCTCGAACGAGCGGCTTCGTTCGCGGCCTGATCTCTCAGACGCTAGAAGTCGAATGCGACGATCTTGCCCCACTACCCACGAGAGAGCGTAGATATCTCGCGCGCGGCACGCTCGGCTTACTCCACCACGCACGACCGAAGGTCGCCGAGGAGTAGGGTTACCGTCTCGTCCAATAAACGAGCGTCTGTCGCACGCCGCGTCGAATCCCACTACCTCGATTGGCGGCGTGGAATTCGCCGTCCTGCTTTCACTCGGGTTTCAACCTCTTCGCTTCCTCGTCTCACCCTCGGCGAACTCACGCTGTTGGAGAACGCCGACGCTTCTACTCTCTCTTCACGAAACCGCCTCGCGCGTCTTCTCCCTCGCTCGCTCGTACTCG
Source organism: Listrodromus nycthemerus (assembly GCA_963978505.1). Classification (NCBI taxonomy): domain Eukaryota; kingdom Metazoa; phylum Arthropoda; class Insecta; order Hymenoptera; family Ichneumonidae; genus Listrodromus; species Listrodromus nycthemerus. The sequence goes on along the minus strand of OZ021683.1, from coordinate 1,188,082 downwards.
AGCCAGCGGCTCTTCGGGCCTGCCGCCTTCACGGGTCCGCACTCTTTTTCTTCCTCTTTTTCCTCTTCTTCCTCCTCTGCCTCTCTCACCACCGTTCTCTTCTACGAACTCCCGGCTTATCCCTTCTCCCGAGATCACCCTCCGTCCTTTGCAGGGATGAGAGGGTCTCTTCGAGGCTCGACCGAAGGAATGCAAGGGGTTCCGCGAGCTATTCCCTTCCCTTCGGATCCCCGCGATACACGCTTCTCCCACTCTTCGTCTTCGAGGGGGATAAACGGAAAGAGAAGGAAGACGACAGAACGATCGTCGATCTTGAATCAATCGATGCCGAGTCTGCGCACGTGTCCGGAAGAACCTTCGAAGATTTTCAGATTCGTTTTTCCTGACTCGATGACGGAATCTATTGTTGCACTCGATTTCGTTATGTGAATGTGTGCGCCACGGCGGAGATAACAAGGCAGAGCCGGAGGCGTATCGCACGCTTCGCGAACGACTAATTGCACGGCGCTCGGCGATGAGCAACGCGTGCAATTAATAACGATTCACGTTGTCGGTAATTTCGCGGGATTACGAGTCAAAGTAGGAATTTAGAGAGGGAACGGAGCGGCATTAAGCGGATGTATGTATGTGTGTGGCTCGTAGAAACGATTGGCGACGCGTGCCAGAACGAGTCGCGTGCGTCAGTCGTCGTCGTCGGCGAGCGTTAGCATAAACTCAGCTATTTTCGATGTGCCAGTGTGTGATATAAGCCTATGACGTACGTCAACGTGTACGCGGCTAGCGTGACCGCAGACTTTCGCGGTCGCGCGTCCCTGATGCCTAGAAATTACCATCACCAGACCCGATCACGCGCTCGCGCCTGCTCACCGACAACCAACCTCCGCCTGTCCTTTGCGCGGAACTGCGCACGACAACGCGCGTACCTAATTGCTCGCTGATCGAGGCGTCGACGTTTTTATGCAAAATCCAGCAGTTGACAGGAAAAAAAAAAAATCAACGTCCCATCGTACTGATTGTCCCGACAAGAGGCTTTCGTGTTTTTCACCTTCATGACTAATACATAAAAATATAAATGAAAAATTTCAGTCATGCGTCTTAGATTTTTTTTTTCTACGTATCTTGTGATAATCATTCTGGTCAAGAATGGCTCCGTTTTGAAAACGGTTGCATAATATCAAATTCAGACAATTCGGAGCGAGTATAGTCTAGCGGCGAGTGCGCATAAAAAATCTCTCGGGATTTGCATCCGCGTGTAGTGGGAAAGTTGACGAGACGGTTTATCGGAGCTCGGGGATTTCTAAGCTCTTCGATTAATCGTCGGCACGCAAGCCCCGAGGCCCGACGGGGGTTCCCCGTTGATGCCGCACGACCGCGCGCCGCTCGGGCCCCGATTCATCGTTCGTTGGTGGGAGTTCGGACCGACGATGGGCCCGAACCGGAGTGGGGGACTCTTTTTCCGGGAGGAGGGGGAGAGAAGTGCCGCCGTAGCGTGTCGAGGGTCGGAATTGAGGGTGGAGTGGGGGACGGTCGTATACCAGCGTCAGAGGGTAAATCCATGGGTGAATCGTCACGCGCAATCCCCACTCCACGATCTCTGCCTCGTTTCTCCTTCCATCGCTTCGGCACACAACGCGCCTTCGACGATCCTCCACCACTGCGAGAATTCCAAGGCTCGTAGCCACGCTCCGGACCAAGGGACAGAAATCGTTGTGCTCTCGTCGAGTCAGTCGAGCTCTGACGCGCTTTGCGAGAGGTCGAAACCTCGAACACGATATTTAGCCGTGATCGACGACGTTACCGAACGAACTTGGATAACATATCCCGAAGTTCCTCGTTCACGAGATCAACGAAAGGATATTTTTATTTTTTTGTTATCCGTCACGAGTCCTCTTTTTCGTCGTATCGACATATCGTTTGGATTATACTATCGATATTTGCTTCTTCACGAAGATCGAAGCAGATACGAGTGTTCTATTTTATTATTGGGTACAAGTGCGAACCCAGTACCCCTGGATTACCTGTGCAGTGTGCGAGAAATTTTTTAATCGAGAGTGATTACGACTCGGTTAAAAAAAAAAAAAGCATCAACAGAAAAATACACAAACATATTACACGAGAAAATATAATTTCTGTGATAAAAAATATTGAACAATGGTGACCGGTGTGGGTGCTACGATGCCTACGGGAGGTGTTACGGTCGGTGCTACCCCACCGGCTCCACACGTGCCTCAGGAGGCTGGACAGCCGCCTGCGCAGACCAACACTGCGAATAATCCTGCGACACCGACCACCACCACCACGAGAAGATCGGGCGAAAATCGACGGGTTAGTATTTTCTTTGATCGAATATCCTATCGGAATTTTTTTTTTTTCAACGACAAAACATAAATTAGATGGTCGAGTGTTCGATGGAATTTGAGATGTTCGCGTGTCGATTCCGACCGAACACTCGCAATTCATTCGCTTATTGCCAGTTGGAACATTTTTCGTAATCGACTGACTTTGCAATTAATCATTCGCTCTTTCGCACACAAAATACTCATGTCTCGTATTTTACTTTTTATTACAGAGTAACAAGCCAATCATGGAAAAAAGACGTCGCGCCCGCATCAATAACTGTCTCAACGACTTGAAGACACTTATCCTCGATGCCATGAAAAAAGACGTAAGTATCTTGATATTAAAAAAAAAAAAATTTCTTCGATCCTCATCGACTTCTGATTTATCTTGGAATTCGCCGGTCAAACTCCTTTGATTATTTTTCAACTGAATTCTACTCTTGCTCATATTTTCATATTCCATCATTTTTCATCCACCAATCCGTCCAAGACGAATATTAAAAAAAATATTTTCTGACCAACTCTTTGCTTTCGTCTAATTACAGCCAGCGAGACACTCAAAGTTGGAGAAAGCTGACATCCTCGAGATGACGGTGAAGCACCTCGAGACTCTGCAGCGTCAACAGGTAGCCCTAGCGGCGGCCACGGATCCGAACATCCTCAACAAATTTCGGGCAGGATTCACGGAGTGTGCCGGTGAAGTTGGCAGATTTCCCGGGTTGGATGCATCGGTCAAGCGTAGACTGATGACCCATTTGGCATCGTGCCTCAGCCCCGTGGAGACGAGCAGCGCGACAGGTCAAACTACGACGACACAGCAAGTCGTGCAGCCAGCTCCGCCGACGACGCAGCTCCAGGTTCACATTCTTCCCCAAGTTGATTCCACGCCGAGGATTCAAGTTCAACAATCCAACGGAATATTCTTCACGAACGCGAACGGCACCGGACTCCAATTGGTTCCGACGAGATTGCCGAATGGTGACATCGCCCTCGTACTTCCTGCCGGCGCGAAAGCAACGCCGGTAACATCGCCGTCTTCCTCTCCAGCGCCGACCTCGCCACTTCCAACCCTAATTCCGATTCCACAAAGAACCGCCAGCACGGCGTCAGCTTCCTCCTCCGCGTCGTCATCGGCGAGTTCGACCTCCACCTCCGCAGCGAGTCCGATCGCTTTCGAGGCACCTCCGTCCGCGTACCGGGAACAATCACCCGCCTACACCACCACGACCAGCCACAGGGATGTCGCGACTTCACCCGCCAACGGTTACACAAGCGATCCCGAATTCGATCCACGAGTGTACAGCCCACCGCTCCAAAAACCACTGGCTCTCGTTATGAGGAAGAGCGTTATGCCGGAACACGAGGGAAAACCATGGAGACCGTGGTAAATACGAAAAAAAAAAAAGATCATAATCGTGCGTCAAGAAAGAAGTGCGTGTTGAAGAGACAAGCTGAAGACTACCAAGTATTGCTGGGATCAGAGCCACCGATGCATCTCGTGTCGAGATGAAATTCACGGGAGATTCTCGAATGACTGACGAGCAGAACAGGGATTAGAAGTTTTGAATCGTGGACACATCGCGGTCACACAGCCCAAATGGAGAGAGCCGGAAAATAACAATGATTTTCGTCCAGCTTGGCCAGTAGCCTATGAGGCTGTGCCTTATACAGTGCCTTGTAAATAATTCAACGTTGACGCGTTTTCATTTTTTTTTTCCATTTTCTTTTTTTTGCGAGCGAGCGAGATAGTTAGCAGTCCGATCGGCCCGACACGAAAGTTTGTTTCCTCCCCGCCCCTGCATCGTTCCTCTGTACATAGAAGAGATTAAAAAAATTAAGGAAGTGAATACATATATTATATATATATATTTTATTTTAAGTGCCTTACGCAACAAGAATCACCGACGTCTTCCATTTTGTTCTTGTAACGTAAAAAAAAAAAGATGAGATATCAGAAAACCAGATAAGACGAGACGCTACGAAAAAAAAAAAAAAATGTATAAAGAAGTTGGACGGAGATATTGGCAGAGAGAAAGATAAAAAGCGCTTGTAATTATTCATCGATACGGTACTAGTTCGTAAGATTAGCTGTTAAGTGATATGAATGCGATTGCATGAGTGATAAAGTAAGAAATAAAATCGAGCGCCTACCAGAGAGAATAGAAAGAGTGTCCTATTTATATTTATGAATGCAAAGATTGAGTTTATAATTCCTCTCTATTGTGAAAATAGAAAAAAAAAAACATCCACGCTTACTACTACATAGGAGTATCAAATAAACAATTGATCTCTTTATTGAAACTTAAAAACATGAATTTTTTTATTGTTCTCCTTCACCTCTCGATCCTTCTGGAAAACCTCAACGTCAACCAATGAACTTTTAAAAATACCTTCGGATGAGGAAGGGTCTTTTCGGCAGATGCTGCCATCCAGCGGAAGTTTCGAGAAGATATTTGAGTCCTCGGACCGGTCTTCGACCCCGTAAGGATGCTCGCTCGAGCGCTTTAGGGCCCAAAGATCCTTCGTTGGCCGGTGCACCGAATGGCCCACAACGGGGCTCGAGAATATGCCGCCACCTGGCAGCATTCTCTTGAACATCTTCGCGAGCCCTTCGGTACGAGAATCGACTGTACCTTCGTAGGGCCTCGGAATCGCTGAACTATCGAACAGCATTGTACACTCGAGCAGACATTTCTTCCTTACAAAAGTGTACAATTTAATTGTTTCTCACATTTACACAATTCTTCAATCGAAAGAATCATCGAATCGTCAAGAACAAAAAAATTCGACATTTACGGACGAGAAACGCGGGTGTGACGGAAAAATTTAGAGTATTTAAGCCGCGATAAATCTTCAACTTGCAACAGACTCTCACAGTGAATTGTTTTTCGCCTTCGCTATCGTATTTACCGAGCTTCTCACCAGTCAAACACGTCTTGGTCAGTTACGTAAAACTATGCATAAACAATCCAGCGAGATAGCGCGGAGGTTCGAGTCTCTCTTCTTACCCGGGTCATCATACACTGACGCACTGATGTGTGCTATGCACAAAACCATTGAGTACTCAGCATCGATAACTCGATCTCGGCTCGTGCTGGCCGATGTACCTTCAAATAAATCTCCAGTATCGATATTTCAAGCGGAAGTCTTTGCATTTCCGCCGGGAGTGCCTCGAGGCGTATTCCAAATAATTCGAGTCGCATTCGAAAAAGCGCGTCCACGAACTGCGTCAGCACAAACTGTGTATATATATAAATATATACATATACATAAAATAAAAGAGAATCGTTATCCGGACGTGTACTCGACGATTATCGAATGGGAATCGACGTGCTGAAAGTCCAGGTGGCGTAACGACCCTGTCGGTCATCGCACGTGCTGGACGCTCGAGCGTATGCGAGGACTAGCCAAACACACTCTCGATAATAAGACGAAGTTTCGCGACTGACTCATCGCGAGTCGGGCTGCGAGGGAGCAGCCGAGCTCGCGCGTGTCGCCCAATATATCATACGTTTTTTGTCTCGTACACGCTATATCACTCATTACGATATTGCACGCACTCGGATGCCGCCAAGGTCTCAGCTGCGACAGACCGGGTCTGACGAGAAGTCACCGGGAACGGAATCAACGAATCGCGACAGTTCGCGTGTGTACTAACGCGATAACCCGCGATTCGGCGGATTCCGAGTCTCGAGCGATACCGACGGGTTAAAAAAATGTAATTAAAAGACGAAAAAAATTATGCTGATTGGAGATTGGGATTCGCGATGGCCTAGCAACAATAACTCGTGCGTTCAGCCGTGAGGCGCAGTATCGTAAGTCAGTGATTGGCAGCGTGCAGCCACGTACAGTGTCGTACAGCCGCAACGAATATTACTGCGGGACGATAAATGAAACTTCGATCGAAAAAGTCACTGACCCGTTCTCCGGTGACTCGAATAAAATCTCTGTATTTCCGTGTCTGCTTCAAAATTCCCGTACTGCTTCACATTATCGTTCGGATTCTACAATAGGTTGACTGAAAACGAAGCGATTGATCTCTCGCGAATGATTTATATCGTCGGGCGAAGCCCCCCCAAAAAAAAACCCCCCGTTCAATTGAGCTCGATTTAAAATTCGAAGCCCCAGAAAGTCTTCATTCCGCGAAAGGTTTAACCCCTTCGGCGACCTCGTCGATCAGGCGAATTCGACTTCCTCGAAGTCGCTAACTCGGTACCAAGGGGTCTCTCCCGAGGCCGAGATGTCTTCTTTCATAAACTCCCATTTAACCCATGGCGATTATGTTCGTTTAGAATTTTGCCGAAGAAACATTAGTCCTAGTTTTCATGAATTTTTTTAATAAATATTAAGTACATGAAAACCAGGCGAAAAAAAATTTTGAAAATTTTTTTTCTGTTGATATTCTCTTCGTTCATTATTTAACCCGTGATAGGGTGCCAAAATATTAAATTCGTGAAAACTCGCTAAAAAACTGTGAAATAAAAATTCCGAGAAAATGCGTTGGTAAAGATCCAAAAAACAAACAAAAAAAGTATTTACACTTTATTGTTTCAAACCGATAATGATGGCGCTACGCGTCGCCAAAGTGAATTTTTGAAGATGCAGATATTTTCATGGTCATGAAAAGAACGTGTGACGAATGCCGAGTGTTTATTTGACCCGCGATGACCACGAAGGGTCAACGAGTTTACGCAATACACGTACACGATTGTATAAATGTATCGGCGAGGCCATCGCACAGCGGTGAGAAACCGTACGGAGTAACGAGAGGTGAAGAAACCAACCGGTGCTTAGTAGTTGTACACGCGCTGTATTGGCATACGTTCCCAGTCGCGTGGTTTCAAGGACAAGGCAAGGTTGACACGCGCCGCCACGACTCTCTCGCGAGCGACAAGTGGGGGGTCCATTCGACTCTGGACTGGCGGTGTTGAGAGACGGAGACACGCGGTATCGCGGCGTAGCGCGACACGACTCGCGGTTCCCGTTGCCCCTTCGCGGTCATCACCGTCGTCGGCGGCGTCTTCGTTATCTGCGATTAGAAATTTTCCCACCCGATCGGATAAAAACGAGCGAGCAAAAAAATCAATCCAAAGAATCGATGGTATCGTCGATAGGTCGACGAGAAAATATCGTCTCATCGTCCAGACGGTTTTGTATTTCGAAAGACTTCCTCGACAGCGCGAGTGTTCGTACGATGAATTCGGAAGCGTGTCTTGCGTGCTGCGAAGAACGCAGACGCTGAGTAGACGAATTCTAAAGATCATGCCGCAGCATTGATATTGGATTCCGATTATCGTTGTCCGGCAACGCGGAGCGACCTTTCCGCGGAGGAAGTCTCAGACTCAGCACGCTTTTTTGTTCGATGGACTCGACGAAAACAAGCTGAAATTTGACTTCGTCAACGTCCAGACGGTGTACGAAAAAATATATCCGAGACACGTCGTTGAATTTCTGGTTTCGGCTTAACGAAAATAATCAAGACAAAAGCAACGTGAATAGCTTCGGAGAGAAGATTTCATCAGGAGTACTTTCGGAGCGGTGAATCATCGGTCGGAGAGCAAAGACCACCTGATGAGTCGCCGCGGGTCGGGAGGGTGCGAGAGCCCGCACAGAATCGTCGGACCTCGCGCGAGTCGTAACGAAACAGGCTTCAATTAACCGAGTTGTTATTAAGAGAGCAGACCATTACGTCTAAGATCCCGGAGAGCTCTAACGGGTCGACGAACCCGCTTCTAGAGAGAGAGACGTAATAATACTCACACAACTTTGTACCCGACATTGTCATTCAGTGGTTGATGAAAGAATAAAAATGAGAGCCAAGCGAGAGGCAGGTGCGGCCTATTTGCACCGCGAGCTGTTGCTCCGATGTGTTTATTCGCTGTACGTTACCATAGCGTGCTGGACCTTCCTGAGTGAGTCCCAGCAGCCATGCTTAGACCCGACTATAACGGTCTATCGCCTCTTTGATCCCGCAGCTCCGATCTTTCCCTTAAGTTTCATCTCGGTTTTTCCCTCTTTCTCTCGCTCGATCTCCTTGGTTAAGCTGTAATCTAAACACAAAATATGCTCGAGTCGTTCGCAGGATGCACGCACCTGCATCGTTGGCTACGTGTCCCGAGAGTGGCCATTAAAGCATGTGTCTCAGGCTATATGCCTCGAGGAATGAGGAAACGCGTTTAACAACACACCAGACACAAGTACGGAGGGGGAAAATTACGGAGGAATGAATTTCAAAAAATTCTGATATACCTAAACGGCTCGAAGTTCATTAAATTTTGTATATTTTATTCGTCGCGCATGCGTGACTCGAATAGGATAGTTCTAAGCGTCCCGACATCGACGCACTGTACTCGTCACTTAACTGGCAATTAGCGCGAAGGGGAGCTGCTCAATGATCGTGTGGACACCGAGCACGGACGAGACTTATGCAATTAAGAGTTATAAATAGAAAATATTAATAACCTCTCGGCGGAACGGTGCGAGTGAACCAGAGTCTCCTCGGCCAAGAGCGACCGATGGAACGGATTAGAGAAGTGAACCATATCTTCTCGTGACATCGACGATGAGAATCGTATTTCCGCGACAAGTCTGCTCTGCTAGATTGTGACACGCGGCTCTTGTTGGCGACGAATGTGATTGCAATCATTTTTTTTTTTTTTTACAGCGACAGAAACGGTGAATTATTTAGTTAGTGAACAAAAAAAATGGTAATTTTTTTTTTTCAACAGCGATGAACAATTAATTACAGGTGTTTTTTTTTGCAGATCGTTGAGCACCTTGCCAAAAATCGAGCCATTTGGCATTCAGAAGAAAAAATGGGAAAAAGACGACAATAAGAACGATAGGAATGGTGCGAACGCTGCCAGGAAGTTTTGCTCCCACCGACGACGAGCCGCGCGCGACAAGGCAAATTTATGGGCACGCGTCATTGCTCGGCGGCACTTTGTCGCCGCCACGCAAGAGCAACGAGTTTATCGAGCTCCGAAGAGTCATCGTGACGCAGGATAAAGCGGCGTTTCGTTCTACAGTTCGAGGTATAAAACGGATGGGTAGGGTAAATGTTAACTGCTGAATAGCACACAAAGCGTGTAAACAGGCATCGTGTATAAACGAGCTCGGACACTTTTGCACTTTTCAAGTCGAAAGACGATCATTCAGCGATCGGTCGGTTGTAGAAGTGTCCCGGTCTGTAAAATATACTTGGGAATAGCGAACGGTGAGCAAGAACTCTCGATAAGGGCGAGGTGATTGTGTAACGCGAATTCGTATATATGCCTACACGTGATATAACCGTGTAGCAAATATATATATATATATATATATATGATCATTCATGAGGGCGGACAAGTGGAGAGTAATTCAGGTTAATCGCACGAGAAAACTCGAGTAAGCGCACGACAGTTTAAGAAGCCTGACTGCCGGGCCGTCCCGTAATATTGTTATTATTTTTTATCTTTTTTTTTTTTTTTTTTCATTCATTTTTATTATCGTTCGACGTAAGACGCGAACGTTTGTGTATAGAACCGCAGACACGCATAGAATTCGAGTATAGAAACGTCGCACACATCGCGAAGACGAGACCGCACGCACGCACGCACGCACGTATTTTCTCGTGTGGTCAACGACAGAGGCCTCCGCAGAGTTATTTATGAAGAGCCCCGGCTCGTTCATGAGAGCCTACCCAGATATATAACTCCTCTCTCTATCTCTACCTATCGTATACCTCGTGCTCTCATTTCTCGTCGTACTGCTCCCGCGTATTCTGCATTAGAAAACCGCGACACGTGCGTCCCGCGCCGGGTACCAACGCAGCTACCGCGGTATTCTCATATTCTTCCCTCGTATCAGCTCGGACAATAATGCGCTATTTCTGTGTGCACTCGAGCCGAGGCACTCTCACGGCTTCCTTTGACCCCTGCCTCAAGACGCGGTTGAGTATCTCACCGGATCTTTTTTTATCACGAAGATTTTTCTTTTTTTTTTTTTTGCGACAATTTTAGCTGTGGGTGGAATTCGGAGACGTAAGAATTTTTTTGCCATTAAAAACGTTTCGGTTGACTTCATGCGGAAATTTATTTAGACAATTTTTTTCGAGCGGGGTTGTGCCGTCACTTCGGGACTTTGATGGGACGTTGGAAGATGATTTATCGACGGCTTTTTTTTTTTTTTTTTTTTAATTCTTCGGTGCGAGAATTGGCGCCGCGGTTTCGAAGATAACTGATTAAATATCGCTGAACCGTTCAACAGCTCGTAAAGGCAAAGAGCATAATTTTCTAACTCTCGTATCTTCTCTTGGCGGAGTCGGAGATCGGTCGAGCTGTAACGGCACTCCATATACGCACCGCGTCCAATCGCCTTCCTGCTCGAGACTCTCGCCGATCTCTCCCAATTCGATCGTCTCGTTCGCTTCTCGTAAAAACATCCCGGTTAATTAAGACATCCCGATGTTTCGGCGAGTTCTCTCGGTTTCGCGTGCGCAAACTGTAGTCGCGAGAACGATGAGCGATAAATTATTCACAGTGGTCGGTCGGATGGGTAATCGAATCAACCTTAAATTTCCCATTCGCGCGTGCACCGAAAGAGAAGTCACGGAGAACGGAGCCGAGCAACTCTCTGCTTTCTAGACGCGCCATTCGTGAGTTCCTCATCTCTCGCGGTTCGTGAAATACTCGGAATGTCCGTTGTCTACTTCGTCCTCCTCTTCTTCTTCAATAGCTTTCGCTCTCCCAGCCGCAGAAAGCTTCGTCTACTTGAGATGTAATTAAGACTCAATCACCGCGCGCGTGCTTCAACAGCCGAAATCTCATTGTTATTCACTGAACGCGATGCGCTGACGGACGTCGTTTCAACGTAATTAATTTTCGTCTCGGAGAGACGCCGATACATATTTACGTACCCTAATAGCGCAGCCTATTTTTTTTTTTCGTGACTCAGTTTTCGATCTCGGCGACGAAAGCTATTTCGAAAAAAAAAAGTGAAATAACGTGGCCGGAAGCTAATCATCGGTGGACGATATTAGCTCCTGATATCAGTTACGAGACGCATCGCCACGGTCGCGAGATTATACCGATCGATGCGAGTCTAATAATCGGTAATCGCCGTCGTTGAGGTTTCACCCTATCTTTAAGATCCTCCCCGCGTCGGCTACCGGCTCTCGTTCTTCTCCTCGTCGACACTTGGCCCACGAGTCTCGTGAAAAATTGCATTTCGGCGGGGATGAGACTCCATTCTCCACGTCATTAACGTACAACCTGTCGCGCGCGCCCGCGAGAGAGGTTCCGAAGCCGGAGAGCTCCTGGCTGCTGGCGACGGTAAATTACAGGAGGTGACACGGCGTGATTTAAGTCCCGGCTATCATGACTGTAATCATCATATATTGTCCCGGCTGTGGACACGTTGAGGGACTCCCGCGGCTTAAATGCCACCGCGTAGGAGCGTTTACTTACCGACATCGTTTCTCCTTCCGAGATTCTCCGTGGTCCTGCAGTCTTTTTTTTTTCGATGAACTCTTTCTTCTCTCGAAGGCCTTCGCGTTTACACCGACCCGACACCCAAGACACTCGAGGATCAGACGCGGTCTTAATTATATTGTACCGTTTCGAGGGTGGAAGAAGAAATTCAGTTTTTAATTACGTTCCTTTACTGTTTGTTCTGTTTATTGAAACTTGCCACAAAAATCATTTCACACAAATATACAGAGCACCGTTTTCCGAAAGAATTATACGATTTTTTTTTTCAGATGACGTCATATCTTTACTGAATGAGCGAATGGAATCAATAATGTAATCGACAGGAATCCAGCATCGAAGGTACAAGGTAAGAAGTTTCTCTGATTGTGTCGAACCCGCAGCCCTCAAAATCGGCGGACGAAGTGTATATATATATATATATATATATACTCAGCGTGGAATGACGAAGGACGGATAAATTCTTTGATCGCGACGAGCGGCTTGTTCTTCGTCAAAAACCCCACCATATACCTTGCATGCGCGTGGCCTGCAGATCGTGGGATCCGCTGGGGCCAAAGACGCTCGCGCGCCTCGACTACCAGAGTACCTATAAGGAGCGGGCTCGAGGATCTTTGGCGTTCAAAGTGGAGGACGTATTTTTTTTTTATTTAATTTTTTTTTTTTTTTTTACTTCTTCTTTATCTCGAGGACGAGGGATGCCCGTTAGACCAGTAGCAAGTGCGCCTCGGTCTTTTCGGCTCCCTCGCTTAAAAATCTCACAACGAAATTTCCTTCGTATTCACATTTATATACAAGATAAGCGCGGTATACGTTGATAGACATTTTTCTACAAATTTTAAAATAAAAAAAAATAAAAATCTGAGTCGATTTCGAAGTACCGGCGACAGAGACACATTCAGTGTGCATTCGTTCGCGTCGATCTCGACAGCGTCCCACGGTTTGGTGTTGACGCGAAAAAAGCGAATATCGATGGGCAACGAGAACTCCGTGGAGCCTTTGGTGGGAAGGAGAACTACTTTTTGCGTTGTCCCGACGACTTCTAGTATTCAGACTCTCGTCGATGGTTTCTCCTTTTTCCATTAAATAACAATGCAATAAGACGAAGCAATATCCAGTCGTGACGCCTCATACATCGCACTCTCCGGAACAACAATGTAACATCTCCGTTCGCAATACAAGATGCAACATTAATGTTCTAGTGACTGCGACATGCGTTTTGCCGGTCGTGTTCTGTAAACGAGAAATTTGTTAGAACCGGATGAATTTTTGCCGAACGGTTTATCCGAACGTCGATGGCTGGAAACGCTGGAACTGTTTTGAATTCCTCTGAGGCGCGCGCACGCTGACGAGCTCGTGCAGAAAAGCTTCGGAGGCGACCGTCGAATATTCCCGGTGAGTGCGAGGACGAGGCGAGCCGATAAAAAGTGGGAGGAATGCGCTCGGTGACGAGAAGCCGAGAGGACACCGAACGGGGTGGGAGCTCATCCCTTTAGGGACTGATGGGGCGAGCAGCGGCGAGGAGCGAGGAGATTCGAGAGCCGTATCAAATATTGGCTCGATTCTCCAACCGGCAGCTGCCACTTCTTTGTATTCCGAGCTGCCCCCGGGAATGACAGTTCATTTCGTCATTGGCAGTTTATTCGAGGATACGAGTTTTCGGTCCGAGCACTGCGTGAGACCGAAACTGGAAGAACCGATGTACGCGCGATTATACGACGAATTAACTCTGACGGATCTCGTTCTCGGCTCGTGAAAATTTTATTCCTGCGCGAGCGAAGAAATTGAGCTGTCGGTTGATTCCTCTTCCTTTGCATTCGAGCGTCTTCTGCTGCACAGTATATTCCGTAACCATTCAAAGACCCATGCGCCATATTTGCCAATTTCGATGATGCACCTGAAAAAAAAAGTTCACCTCTTCTAAAAATTCTGACAAAATTTGGCGAACCTCGATGCATCGAGAAGAAAGTTGGATGAAGTTTTGGTAATTCGACGTTGCTTCAGCTTTCGTTCTTTGAAGAGACTCGATCTGTTTCCGTTGCGAAATCTCGGCTTTCAGAAGTGAATCAGATTTGTATTTTTAATATTTTTTTAATTTTTATTTTAATGAGCGAGTGACTCGGTCTCTTCGAAATTGCGTAAAACCGAGCGAAAACAAGTATGATCTCAGGCCTCTCCGTATATATTTTCCAACAATTGAGAAAGAATAAACAGAAGATAAGTAGGTCGAATCTGTTGAACGACGTGGCGTAGGTTCCCGAGACGATCGTGACGCTCGAATCTCGCGCGATCGACGGAGTCAGCGGGACAAACTTAACGATCATATAACGCTTATACCCGAGAGAGTATCGCGAGTGCTCCTTTCGTTCGGTCTCGCTATGTAGCGATAACCACCGTGCCGATCCTTAATAAGACGAGAGATCGACGTGTGGGTGACAAAAGCGATCGAGCCTCTGGGTGCCTTGTACGGCGTGTGGGCTCCGTGCAAACAGAATTTTTTTTTTTTTTTTTTTTTTTCCGACAGCGACATTTGTTGTCCGTCTCGGCTGCCTATCTTGCAAAGCTGCACGCGTAAGTCACCTTATGTTCTGCATTTGAACAGGTGTATTACACTCGAGCAAATCCCCCGTGGGGCAAACGATCATTTACCACCTTCGCGACTCTACCCAATTGAAATTTAGTCCTTGCACAATCTGCTGTATTCCCCCGCGACGAATTTGATCAGTCATGGAAATCGAGCGTGTTTCTTATATTTACCAAGCATGATTTATTTCCGGGAAAAAAAAAATGTTTTCCCATCGAGCACATAATTAATTCCATAGATTCTTCGTTTGAACCCGTACCTTGGTTTAGATCGTCACGAGTCATCATCGAAACGCCCACGGCTTGCAAATATGTCACGTTGTAAAATTACTTTTATTTTATTTTTTTTTTACGTTAAATTATTTTACACGTTGAATCGTGTGGGCCACATTCTTCTGCTTTCAAGTGAATCGCCATAATTTTAACGTGAACAAACTGTTGCGGACGTTAGATCGGTGGGACTCTCTTTCCCGAGTTCCCACACGCTCGGCATGCGGCAGATTACGGTGCGCCACAGAATGCGCGATCGCCAAATACGAAACTTCGTGAAGGCGAACCCACACTTTACGAACCCACACTCTTCTTTCCATCAGAGATCATTGATGCCTGCTTCATATTGCGGTGCCCGTTCGCAAATATACCGTGAGTGCGAGTGTGCGTCGCGTACATGTGTGCGTACGTTAGAGATAGTGAGAGTCCGTGACGACGACACGCGGTGGCAAAAGAGCTCTCCCTTCTTTTCGCTCGACGCTAAGTTTGGTAAAATCGTGCTTTATGCTAATATTTGGAGTAGGACGAACCCGCGGGGCGAGGGTATACGCACGGAGGTGTTAACGATTGCCAATTCGTGTCCGCTGCGTGACCATTTTCGTCACGAGGCAGCGACTGTGCCTTCTTTTCCTCGTTAGACGAATCACGTGTAATCACGCGCTCCAGTCGTGTAGGAGTCGACAGTAGGTCACGTGCACAGAGACATTTTTTCTGGTACAATCAATACTATGGTACTATCGGAAAAATTGGTACTATGAGAAAAAGTGTAAACAGTAAGACCCTGGGAAGTTTGTTTTATAATTCGCTCAAAGTCCTTAATTTTGATATTCGCCGTCGCAGCCTGACTGGACCACGCGTCTCGCAAAAGGGTCGTTAATATCAGTCTTCGAGGTCTCGATATCGACCGGATGCATTGACAGCTAAAATTTATAATCGGAAATTTTCGAGAGCGACGATTTATTTTTGAAATTTTCAACACACGCGATGTCTCTTCCTCCCGTGCAACTTCGAACGATTCTGTCAACAGCGAGAGTCCTCGTCTCGCACGTCTCGGCGGCCTCGTTCGTGGCTCTCGTGCCCGATATATCGAACGCGCACGTCGTCATACCTTCGTGTCTCCCGTTTAACGAACGTTCGCGCACACATCGAAGATCCCACGCGACGTATCGGGCGACACGTGGTGTTCCGGCGGTTCCACCCACGTTACACGTTACCCATCGCATGGCTAGGTGCTGCTCCTTGAAGCCCAGCCACGTTTTTCTATACGCTCGACCGAGATCCCTCGAGCCAAGTTTCTTCATCGAATAAGTCCCCGATGTCAGCTCGATTTTTTCCGCCATAGTTGCTACCGTTGCTGGCGCAGTCTTTATCGCGGCTCGGTTCCGCTCACCGTTCGGCTTCGATCCTACCGACGAGTCCTCAATAATCCTGATGACATACACGTCCTGACGTCGCTACTTTCCTCGTCGCCCTCGCCAAGTCCAAAATTGTAACCGGCGATGAGCTCATCGCGAGCTCTCCGACTTCGCCGGAGACTTCCGAGAAGACTTGGCGACAAAGCCACTCGAAACTCTTCTCCTGTCGCTCCAAATTTGTCGTAGAAACGCTTGCCAACGTGTAAGCTTATTTTCTACAAGACAATTTTGTGAACATTGATGTACGCGATTGTTCTTCGGGCTTTGCGCCTCAACGATCGTCTCTGGCAACGTCGTGCGGCTTCGATACCTCGGTCTCGGCTTCTATAATTGTTGTCCGCGAAAGCGAGACGCGAGCTTCGCGGACTACTTGTCCGTCGAATAATTCGTTGGATCTTCTTCATTGAGGCGCTGCTAACCGGTCTCAAATTTCGACCGAGTATTTTTGGCGCCGAACGGTTTTCGCCTTAAGCACACAAAAGTCGGCGGAGAATTGCCGATCTATGATATTTGCCGCGCCGTAATAACCAGTCGAAGAGCGTAGTCGCGGCCGCATTCCTCTCCTTGGCATGCTTGACTACGATAATCCTAAATCGTACGACATCGGTTATATCCGACTCGGTTAATAATCGCCTGGATTTCTTTTTTTATTATCTTTTTTTTTTTTTTTAATACGGAAGTTCACAAGCGACGGGAGCCACGAGTTGCATCGAGGAATCCGAGGCTCCCGAAGCCCCTGCTGTGATTCTCTTCATCGACGTGAAAGCAAACGAGCCGTCCAATTAAGACATCAAATTCCTTAAAAGCACCACCGGCAGCAGCCAGCAGATGCGACAACACCGGCAGGAGAACGAAGAAAAGCTGCGACCGCGGAGATCGAAGAGTATCGTCTCGGCTGGACAGCTTTTGTGGACAACGCTAACGCGCGTATACCGATCGCTCTGAGAAATCGTGGAAGAAGAGGGACTCGGCCGGTAACCGGTGAGGATGAGCGCGAGGCTCGTGCTCTCGGCCAGCGAGCGCCAAACTTGGAGTACACAGCTGCCGCTCAGATTTGCCGTTGGATAATTGCGTGGCTTTTCCACAAAAGGCAGTCCGAAGATGAACGCGGACCGTGCCAAGACCCGTCGGCGAAAAGTGCCCCGGCCGGTACATCACCATTGTTCTCGCTGCAAAAAAATGACTTTAATTTTATGCGACACACCGCCAGTGGAATTTCTTACGAGTCCGGGACGTTCGCTGCTCCCGCTTTTTTTTTTTCAATGTCGCGACTACACCAACATGTTTTCGATCCTACCTCAATCGAGAATTTATTTACAACGACGAGGTTTGTGATTAACAGTTGCTACTCTTTGATATAAAATTAAAACCGAATAAAATTTAATAAAAAAATGTGGTATCTCGTGGACGATAAATTGTAAGAAGTATAATTTTTTTTTATCGTATATTCCGTTCTGTCCGCAGTATTATCTTTGCGTAGATCCTCGAGATTGTTAGTCCAATTACCTAGAATCAGTTAATTAGTCGCTAAACAGCAGGATACCCTTTCGTGGCTCTTGCGCTAATCGTCAACAAAGTGGAAAATATTTGTTCTATTTATTTTCTTAAATGACGAAAAATTTAATTTAAAAAATACCTTGGGTTGATTTTAATTGACACTTTTGCCGGTAACGAGGTAAAAGTGTCTTGTCGTCGTTGAATAGCGGGCGCGGAGAGAGTCCCGTCGTGAGGAGAGTGGACAGGTTTCTCGTGGCTCGACGGCTTGCATGCTCTCAGCGGTGGTCCTGACATTGCACCGAGGACTCGCGGGTTAAGCTCCGTACCTTCTGTACGTGACGTCTCACCGAATTGCGCGGAGCGAAGGCGCGAGGACGGAGTCGGAGTACGACATACTGCTTGCAGGGAAGTTAATCGATTTAAATCGGATTTTGGAGAGAACGAGTCAGGAACGAAGAACAGGGTAGGCCGAGGTGATCCAGGGTGGGGAAAGGAGAGAGCCGCACCGCGAGCAAAAACTCGACTGGGCGATTTAAGGTGAATCCGATACGGGCGCGAACGATCCTCGAAACGGGCGTGCTCCCTTGGATCCTACCTTTCTCTCTTTATCTCCGCGTTCGATGCCCGACGCCCGGAATACAAAAATATTACCAATTACATGCTGCAAATATGGTGTATCTCATCGACAGCTATTCCGGAATTTTTTTATCGGACAGGTGTGTGCGTGTGCGCGTGTGTGTAAATACATCTCCGATTCACCAGAAGTTCGTTAAATTCTCGCGTATCCGTTCATCAGCGACCGCGAATGTTACGAGAGATAATTATAAATCCGCGAGAGAAAAAGGAGCGATTAAAATACATATATGTAGACAGTTACGGCACGTTGCAAGTTCCTGGTGGGCTCGCGCTTATGATGTAACAGCGATGCGCCCGGTCGATGCACTCGATATAATCGTCGGTGTTACAATAATTCGATATTGATAAAGCCCTTTAACAATATCACGGCGGGCTTAAATTAGCGATCAACAAGTAACGGATGTGGATTTTTTTTATTATAAAAAAAATAAAAATTAAAGACATAAAACTATAGTTCGCGCGATTGTGGATGGTTCAATGAATGAACAGTGGCTTCAATTATGAACGAAGGGAATTGCGGCAGTTTGACTATATCGTCGGTGACTGAGAGCGAAATGGTTTTACACTGTTCATTCACTGAATTTATCGTTCCGTTGAGTGTTCATTCATCGGTAAAGCTTCGCCAACTCGAAACTCGTCGAGGGAGCACGAGCGTTCGCGATTTCCTCGCGCGGTACTCGATCGGGATTCATTACGCCGTCGCGGCTCCGTTGCGAGGCGTGCTAAGCAAAAATAATCGTAATCGTGGCGGATGAACGATGATAAATAATGATTTCGTATTAACAATCGGTACTGAATGCCCGAGGCTCGCGCGGCCCTCGAGCCGTAAATCAAGGGCATTTGTTAGCGCGCCAGGCACGCCTCGCGCCACTGACATTGAAAGATGCATGCGAGTCCCAATCGTCGAGCTATATTTCAATATTAGTTTAGCCATTGTGGCAGCCCCTCGACCCCCGCTCGAACCGAAGTAAAATCCTCGATGTTATCTGCAACAGCATGCGCGTGTGTGCTAACATTATATTTTCCTTAATTTAACACAAACCCCGGCGTTAATTTTTGTTTTGAATTAATCCGTCATAAAATAATGTACCCTTCACCGAGCTCTAAAATTATCAAGTACAAAGCATCAATTTTATTTTAAAAAAAAATTCCTCGTGTCATCGTCTGACGTCTGAGGAAAAAATGAATTTTCATCGACGTACCGAAATTGTAATTTAAGGTGCCCAAGAGTCGTCGTTTCAGCGGTTACAAATCTCGAAAGGCTCTCAGGGCTCGGGTACGGAGTGCATAGCGATGCATTCCCACTCGAGGCTGGCGTGCGTGCGGAGCGCGCGGCGACGCGACGCCAGTGTTCGGCGACGCGCGTCGGCCACGAGGAGGCACGAGCCGACACGTGGGACTCTAGGCGGCTCGACGCGACGCACTCACGACTCTCGTCCGCGAGCTGCCGCCTCCACTACCGGCCACAACTACCGACGTTCTCTCTTTCTGTATCGCGCGCGCCTCCGGCTTCCCTGCTCGTCTCGCCGTCTGGCCGCACACGCACGCACGGACACACGCACACGCGCCAACGCACGCATTGCCAGAGCAGTCAGAGAGAACGTCCCGAGAGACCGTTCACGGAGTGTGGGTAGATTCAGGCTCGC
Organism: Listrodromus nycthemerus; assembly: GCA_963978505.1. Taxonomy (NCBI): domain Eukaryota; kingdom Metazoa; phylum Arthropoda; class Insecta; order Hymenoptera; family Ichneumonidae; genus Listrodromus; species Listrodromus nycthemerus. The sequence continues at coordinate 1,168,229 of OZ021683.1, read as the reverse complement.
GAGGGTGTCTCTCTCCGTCCTCCTCGTCTTCTTCGTTCGCTCATTCTTCTCCTTCGCTTCGTAAAATCCACGGCAATGTGTATTCAACACTCTCCCGTTCGTTTAGTAACAAAAGTGAACTTGATTTCGTGTTTCTGGCTGAAACGAGTAGTCGCCGCGTGGGAGTCGAAAAACGATGCACCACTGGCGCCTCGTCTATCCGGCGCGACTGTTCTGTACACTTATGATGAAAAAAAAAATATATATATATATATAAGACAGAAACGAAAGACATATAGATAGGGTACTTGATCTTTGAAACAGACTTTCTCCGGATAGACCACTGCATTTATGGTGCCGAGGGACGAGAGCTTCAGTAAAATATTATACTTACAGAATTTGAAAATTGTAGGTTTGCTCTGCCTACACTGAAAATAAAAAGTGTCCGCGGGCTGACAAAAAATATGTAATCCCACCTGATGCGGATAACGCGAATGTAGAATTGTGGCAGCACGGTGGAGAGACCATTGACATCGAAATTGCCGGAATAAAAATTTTTCTTTGATTATGTCAAATGAGAAATGAATTACTGGCTGCGATGCATTTCAGACATGTAAATTGAAAATATTTTGAACATGTGTTGATCTTTAGTTCCACCTTTAAATAATGACTCGATGAATCAATCACTCATTGCTCTGACATTTTCTTTTTTCCCACCGTATATTTCGGAATTTTCTGTCAATTTGCAGCACCGTGTACTTATATCGAAAATAGCGTAAAAGCAGGGGATGATTTGTCAACGGGCTGCGTCATCCCCGTCATCCTCACTCTCGCGTCCAGAGGAGACGACAGAGCGACAGTGAAGACATAATAACGGTCGTCTCAGCTTTGGAGCCTCTTCTTCTCTCCTCTGTCCGGCGTTGATGTACCACCGGCACAGCCGCGGTCGCCCGTAATAATAAGGTCCGGAGAATACGTTGTTATGCGCCCTCACGAAGCGACGTTGAATTTTCGGGTGTGGTCGCAAAAATATTCACTGTGCACACGCCTCGCATTCTCAGCTTTTTCGGACGATTCTTACACGCCCCATGGAAGAAACTGCAAATACGTCTATTCCTCCGGAAAGGCAGGACGAGATTTATGAAGTTCGCCGGAGCGAAAAGTAGCGAACATCTCAAGTTCGAATTCGAATTTCGCGAGGGTATCTTCGCGATGGAGAAGAAGCGAGGTAGGCAAGGTGATGAGGTTGATAAAAATTCCGCGTGTGTTCTCCGTGGCAAAAGGCCAATCAAAAAGGTCTATAATCACGAGCTCCCTCGTCGAGGTCCACTTCGGCCGATGCCGGCAGCGAGCAGCGTATTACGACGGATCGACCAAGGCCCAGCTCACGAGGGCGCGAAACAACAAACTAGACGAAATAGCTCGTCTGAAGATTTAAATTGGTCTAGATTATTTTTGATCCGACGGGGTCTCTCTCGCGTGCTCGGACTGGCGAACATTTTAGATTAAATTTTCGGGCGGGGAGAGCGAATGAGGCTGGAGCGTGTCTCTATGTCTAGCCGGGTCTACGGGAGAGTCGCGAGAGAAACGAAGCAAGAGGGAACACGAGAGGGTGTGGGTCGGAGGGAGCGAGGACGGCGGAGAGTTTCGCGGACCTGGTGATTACATGAAAAAGAACGTGAGGGCCACCGAAAAATTGCCAGCGAAATACCGCGAGACATTTTTATGGCCTTTGATTGGAGCGCCGGTAGCGAATGTAATTGCCACGAAATATTTAGGATGTCGAAGGCGCTGTGGTCGTGAGCCATTGAGCGGGTTTGGATATGACAGGTGGAGGGCAGGGGCGAGACCAAAAGTGATTCGAGGAGGAAGAAGAAAGTAACGAAAGAACGCTCCGTTCCGCGGACGGGCGTCGTCGCGGCCGCCCAGGGAAGCTGCTGCACACGAAACCGCGTGTGTTCTTTCCGGCTCCGGACATTCAAAATACCTACGCGAAACCACTTTTTCATCGACTGGCGTTTTCACGCTCGAAAATGCAAGCCCGGAATGGAGCCTCGATATTTGATGCGGGGACCCGGATCGACGAGGAGTTCACCCTTCCGCGCCACGAAAGACACGGCCTCGAGTCGACGACGATGACGAATATAGAGTATAACGCGAAAGAATTTATGGAAGATGCGCGTGCTACTATCGAAAGGCCGGATCGAAGGTGGAGGGGCGATCGGTAAAAAATTAATTGCCACGACGATTACCGCGGGAAGCCCACGGACCCACGATCGGTTTCGTGGCTTTAATGATTACAGCCTCTCCGGCGTGGCTAATTCTCATATTGGATAGTCCTGACAACGCGCGTATACAACACCCCGTCGCTTCAACACCGTTCAGAAACCGAAAATAGAAGCTGCCTCGTGGAAATCGGTCGCGGGGAGATCGAGAAGATATTTTAAAAGTAATCAAGAGATGATAGAAAAATACCTATGAAGGTAGCGGCTCGTGAGAGATCCCGAGAGAAGAAACTCCGCGGCTGCGAGACGCGGGGTGAATATTTATCGGCCTCGGGCTGTCTAATATTTTATATACCGTGGGACACGGGCTATAAACGAAATTTCACGCGAATTGATCGCGAACGTTCCCGCACGCGGAGCTCGTTCACTCTGCCAGCAGAAATCCCTGCCAAACTTGCAACGATAAATTGCTTCCTCGCATCCTCCCCGCTTGGACCGAGTGTGTGGACTCGAATTACACTCGAGGCTTTTTGAGAGACTTCTTAATCGAAAGATTTGCTTTATCTAACTCCTCGCCGATACACACAGTCTTGATTTCGTTGCCGCAAAACAAGTACAAAGAGCCGAGTCGAAGAACGAAGAGCTCGCGGCGTCGGACCGAAAAAATCTCTCGTGCCATCGGAGGCTGCGAGAGAGAAGAAGAGCCAGTCTCGAGTGGTCTCACTCGACAAAAGTAATCTGTAATCCTGCAGCGAACACTCGCGATACCAAATTCGGCTCCATTGTGGAGTCTGTATTGGGTGGACAGCTGTTTTCCAGGGTCGCGTCGGAGCCGACGACTTTTGCGCGAGACCGCAACGAGGTCGACGAAAATGACGATGAGAAAGAGACGACGACAAGATCAACTCTATGATTTATATTTATGAGTCTCCGCCATTTAATGGCTCCCGCGGAGCTGGCGGCAAAGTTTCATTTGTCCGAGATGCGACGAGCCGAATATCAAGGGCCTCGGAAATCCGACCGGCTTTGACTGTCGCATCATCCAGATTAAAAATTCACCGCAAACTCGAATCGACTCTTACGAATATCGTCTATTCTAAAGACCGACATTTCGTATCAGATCTCCCAATGACGTGACAATTTCGCATTTCCCGGATACATTCAGAAAATAAGATGTTTATACATCCGTGGGAATGGTGCTAATTCGTGGGAACGTTCGGTGAGAAAATTCGCGACGGCGTCAACGAGCGACCGACTGACGCGCGAGACTAAACGAATCTTAACCCCGCATGCTTAATCCCTACAGTGAGCCGAACTCTTCTCTCTCTCTCTCTTTCTCAGCGTGCCCTTGCTCGTTTCTTGGTACTGCCTGCACTATAAAATTGCATACGAAGCTGGCTCCCAGCTGGCTTGCGTCGCGGCTAAGAGTCAGGACTGAAAATGATAATTAACGAGCGTACATTGTCGGTCGTCCACCGCCGGCGACGTCGTCGAAGTTCGCACTGGGGATCGCGGTGAGAGGACGAACGTTGCTTCAACGATCCGGTCATTAAATGTGTTGGCCTCGTTGGAACAAGCGGGCCCTCAATAATCACCGATTAAAATTGTCTTCCGCTATTCTCATCGACTGCACGAACCAGCGTAATAAATACCTACGGGACCAATACCAGAAGGACGAAGGACGCGATCGTCGCGGTCGCGAAGCAACAGCAGGTTCTACCTGCTACCAACGTGTGTTATAACGCGAGTAGAAATCTCAATGGGTATCGACGAAACTTTCTCCCGAAGGGTTGATGAAGGTTGTCCTTTATTTGCATGGTGCATGGCGCTTTCCAATGGATAACCGGCAACTGCCTCTGTCTCTTCCTCTCCACGTCCGCAGCGAAGAATCAGGGCACGGCATCCGCTCCTCCATTGTCATGCATATTTCTCAACGCAACCCTACACGCATCTTCGATACCACACTCTGTGTGCAACCTCGCGCGCTAGGGCGGAAATTGGTTTTATAATCCAAACTAGGCATACAAGCCGCACGGCGTAATCGTTGCGACGAAATGGAGCAGAGTCCCTTTTTTAAAATCAGGCTATTAGGTTCCCGTGTGTCGTCAATGCATCGCCATTCACGCGGGAACAACCACCCGGAGCTCCCTTACAAATCACTTTCCCTGATTGACACTCAATGCTTTCTCGCGAGTTTTCCCTCCGAGACTTCGTCTCACCCTCCTCTATTCGATCAGGCCTCACAATAACGAGCGTGCCTATGTGCATGCATCGCCTGGAGCTTCTCCATTCCGCTTGTCTCTCGCCGCCTCCTTTCCTTGCGGCACACACAGATGTCTATTCAGCATCGGCTCGTTCAATATTGTACGACCGTGTGTTTCTCTTACGAAAGTCCTCCCACAAGCGTCTTTATCGCGGCCTTGATCGAGACCGTGTATGTGCGTTTCCGATATGTCTCCTGCTCGTCCGAGGAACTGTTTCATCCCCCTTTTCTTCCTCGCCTGTAACCGGTGCGACTCTCTCGCTGCTGCTCGACTATGGAAGAACCGACGAACGGATGACAGGTGCATATAGTTTTTGCGTTTGAAAAATACACTCGTGTCTGGTCTGCGCAGCAGTGGTGCACGTATGACCCAGTATCGAATTATTCTGCTTGAATGCACCGCACGCGTTGTTTGTCCCACAAGCTGCGACCGATCACGCACAGTGGTGTGCAGTGTTGCGCGATTTTTTTGTTGTCCTCGGTGGTTTTGCGCACTCGGGCAGAATAACACATATCGCGAGTCCGACCTATATACGTACTTTTTATATTGCAATGTTATTAAATACGGTCGTGTACATGAAATGGGAACGAGACCGGGGGGGAGGGCGAGCGGACGGAGAACGTGTATCGAGCGCGTAGACCGGGCGTAAGCAACGTGCAACGATACCGCCATTCCCCATCAAGGACGCCGCTGATCGGTATAATCGAGTGGAGGTGAATCAGAGTGGTACGTGTGGATAACATGTGTCGCGATCCGTTCGAACGTGAAGCAGAAATATAAGCTCGGTTCGATGCCGCTCGAGGATACAACCTGTATACTTTGGATGTGGGGAAGCTTGTCATCGTCGGCTTCGCGTGTACGTCGACGATGCACTCGTGTGTTTACCGAGGTGTGAGAGAACGAATTGCTCGTGATTATTCGTCTCGCGAGAGGCGGAAGAAAAATTCCATGGTAAATCGTGGCCTTTTTCCTTTTATTTTCTGCTTTTACCTCGGGGATAATATTCGTTCAAAAAAAAAGGGAGACACCCTCGAGGGTTTCATTGCTATATTGCGTGGAACTCGATCCCGAGTTAATAACATATTTTAGAGGGCTATTAGGACGGTGACCACATGCACACACACACACACACACATATACCAGAGATCGACTCGAAAATCAAAAATGAGAGTAAAGCTTCGGGAATGAGATTCTTCCTTGGACCGACGTCCGATCTGCCTGGAACTGATTGACATGTCGGCTTAATAACATTTTTTTTTTTTTTTTTTTTTTTTGAGTCTTCTGTTTTTGAACCGCCCTCTTCCGCGATGCTGCGGTCCTTCTGCCGTCTGGGCCCCACGGGACGACGCCACGCCCCAAGATCCATATCTTACTGCTAAATCTCTGTGCGGCGCTGGGCTTTAACGGTCTTCTAATAACTTGTCGGAGACTAGACATTTTTTTACGGTTTACCTTAGTGCTAAAAACCGTAGTAAACCTTTCTTGTTTCGAGTGAAACTCTCCCTGCGAGAACCGAATGGTCCAATAACGCCGAATTGCACCGGCAATGTTTCCTTTTGAAAAATAAAGCACCGCAGCTCCGAGAGAAGGGAAATTCAAAAAGCGCTGAGTCATTCGTGAAAGTGGCCACCCGAATTTTTCACCAGCTCCCATTAACACATGCCACATCCGGTTGTAGCAAGGGTGGTTCCGAGTTTCTGGTTCCGCCGACGCTGCAGGTCTTCAGGGAAATATAAACGATTTTCTAAGGGCGTGTGCCTGTTGCGCACCGATCAAAGGACGAAAGACCGCTCTCAACTCTTCCGCCCACCCTGTTTTTCTATCCCCGTGGACTCCGTATTTCCTGCTGGAGGGTGTGTTGTGCATTGCCGAAGAGCAGGTCCCGCTCGAGGACCACGGGCAGGAACGGAGCGGAAGGCAGCAACAAGCAGAACGCACCAGGCACGTCAGTGTGGTCCGACCAGATCCCGTCTTTGCCATACGTCCGCCCCACGCGACCTCAATTTATTCGACACCTCCCCTCGCCCTGAGCGTCGAAAAAATACAAAAAAAATTGCTCCGGTTGGTTCCTTCGCGTCCAGGCCGAGCGCCAACAGGAGACGTTCCACCTTTTGTACACGATATACACCCGGTGGAGGAGGGCGAGTTGCCGCACCGAGTAAGTTGCCCAACATTTTGAGAACGTAAAAGAGTTATTATGCTAATGAAGAGACCATCCCTAATTACCCTTTCGGTGCTCGCCAGTCGGTTGCTCAATCCGAGTCACGAGGGTGAAGCGAGCGCTCGCAGCCCCCCCCGAGGAAATCAAGTGGCCGATTCGATGGAAAATCCTTAATTATCTACCTGGGCCATGACTGCTGCACCTGCCAGACGAGATACTGCTCGTTGCTTTTTCGATGACCAGCCCTCCCCCTTTGACATCCTACCAACAGAATTATCGCGGTCACATGACTCGGAATCTTTTGCGATTACGAAGTCTCCTCGGTCGGGACTGCGGAGGTATTATCTCTCGATTTCTCTAATTATAAATTCATATTTGTTGAATTTATCTCTCGTAAAATTAACAGACGATACGCGGCTCTGGAGTAGTGCAATAACCTTTCACTATTTATATCATTAGGTGGAACATCATTCCCGTAGCGCAATTTCGTACGGAGATAGGAATTCGAGATTCGCCGGATCCTGGAATTCATTCCGTACCGTCGTTTAGCACTGTTAACGATCCCCGCGCTCTTTCGCTTCGTAGCTCCGTCGTTGCTCGTCGGCGGTCAAAGTTTACGGAGTAAGGGGCGGGTGTAAAACGTAAAAAAAAAAAAAAAAAAAACCTAGAGTAAGGAATTCACGGTATTTCGCTCGATACCGGAGTCATCTTATACTTGGATTCACGTACGATTCTCATTATTTTCCTTCTAGCGAATGGTCTGCGATGCCGTTACGGCTACCAACTACGAAATCCGGTACGGGGCCGGAATGCTACGTTTTCCCGTCACGAAGCTGTCCCATGTGTACCAAAGACACGGAGGCAATACTCGCAAAAGTCCGGCTAATATGTGTTCGAGGGTCTTCCCTCGTCTGCCACGTGTTGGTGGTCCCAGGCTGGTCGGCGATCGGCCTGCGTCCAGCGCAATCGGTTCCCGTCGTCGCCGGCCGCCGACAAAGGACCGTACACGAGTTGTCCTATTGTCGACGCCCTAGTCCATGGAAACGCGATGCATTGTCGTGACCGGAATTCGTCCGACACGCACGCCGCACGAATTTACACGGTTACTCCGAATAGAAAAAAGAAAAACGGCGGATGATCTGCAGCTTCGGTTAGCTCGGTCGTCTTTTTACATCCGTTTTTCTGGCAGTCCTCTCAAGGTTCTTTAAAGTTTCCGCGAACGGCAAGTTACGCCAGACCGAACGATGCTGAATAATTAGTGATTTATTTTCTGAGACCGGTGAATACATTTTTTACCAGACTGTGGTACAGTGTATAATTAAGTCTGTCCGCTCTTCTTGCTCGGCACAATAAAGCAATCATAATAAAAGCACAGTTCTTATTTGAATTGCCGTGGACTCGTGCGTCTTCACCACCCAGCTACCCCGGAGGAGGCTGCCCGAGGTCCTACTTCTTCATCTTATCCTCCTTGCAGCAGTGCACCGGACTTGTACCGTGTGGGAAGTCGAGGAGAACGATGCTGCGGTGGAAAAAAGAAAAAAAGAATTGCTCTCGCTAGCTGGAAGCGTGCCAACTTGGGAGGTCGCGCGTCTACCACGGTGGGGATGGCTCCACCATCCTAAATATGTTATTAGTTCGGTCGTATAACTGCTTCATTTTGAGTGGATGGCCCGAAGGGGATCATCTGCCTCTCGCTGAGGCACCATCGGTCGTCCATCCTCTGCTCCCGCTTCCTCTCGCGAAACATCACAACGGTTTCGCGCATAGATGCGACCGGGCTACCCGCTTGGATCGAGCTGGCCCTCCCAGAAGTTCTACCAGGGAGGCCTAGATTGTTTAATCGCCCCTCCCGCCCCCCCCCCTTTCCCCCTAATCAATGTCTCGCCCCCCTGTAATTTAGATAAATCGCTATGTGGATACTTGGAGCAAGCGGTGAGCAGGACATCGAAGGTCCTTCGCTGTCAGAATCGAGATGCGTCGGTCCGGGAAAGGGGGAGGAAGGGCGTGCTGCAGAACCATGAAACGTCTTAATTTGGGAGCCTGGAGCTTCAGCCCCCGTGGAGAGCACGGTATTCAACATCGTGTAAATGGAAATTTGATGCACTTACGTGGATTGAATTATCGGGTTTGGCCGTTGTCGATCGCATCATTCCCAGTGCGTGCGTGTTCATAAGGTACGACAAAAACTCCAGAATTCGACGGATATGAACGCAACCTCGGGTGGGTCGAAGACACGGCGAATGGCGATGGGACCAATTTGCTTCGCTCGAGTTGTTTCGTCGTATTTTTAAACGACGCACTTCGATGAGTTTTTGTTTTTGTGTATTTGTTTTTTTTTTTTTTTTTTTTTTTTTTTTTTTCTTGTCTCGAGATATTTTTTACCTCGCATACTCGCTGACGTGTTGCTTCGGTGAGAATGAAGGGGAAAAAACGACGACGACGCAAGAGGAGCACGTACGGTCGATACTCGGAGCATGAGCCAATCGTAAAACTACTATGTGCGTCCGTTCCGAAGCTCTTCGCCCTCGACACAATCAGTGCTGGATGAGAGTGGAAGAACGCGAGAGGCTCCGTCGTGTTTCTGATGCTTTTGAAACTTTACGCTACATTGATTACAGAGGCGTGCGTGCCGACGATGCCGATGTGGGGGGCGAACGTGACTCTTCAACGACTATTAATCTACATCTTTGTAGGTTTCGAATGCGGGTAATAATTTTGTTAAATTAACGGCTATCCACGGAACATTCGAAGTTTCTTTGAGGACTTGAGTGAATTTCTTTTCAGAGTGATTGTGCGTGTTGCTCTCCGGAGTGAGCGGAATTCTAACGCTCGCGAGAGTCGAACGTAAGACTTTCGAAGGCTTTGCCGGTGTTCTCGCGGTTACAATTATCAAAAAATGTCCTACTTTGCTGCAACTTTTAGGATTTTTTGAGGGCCTTTTTAAATTTCAAGCCAAAATGCGAAAGCGGACGATCCTTCGGTTCTGTGTGTGTTTGCGCGTATGCGTGCGGCAAATAATAGCTGTGGACGAGATTCGTCTCCCTCCATCAACGAATTTCTCGATCCTCCCCGTGTTTCCTCATTCGCCCATGGCTGCAGGGATTCCGGCTGCCGGGTCGAATCCACCGGACCACACATGCCGGATCACGTGAATCCCACGACTTTTATGGAATCAAATTCAATTTCGTATCACGTAATTGCGCATCGCGTGCGCACCGTCGGGAGCACCCAGCGTTGCCCGATTTCTCTCTCTCTCTCTCTCTCGTCGGTGCGTTTCGCTTTCAAGGTGCGCTGAAAGGCCGGCTGTAAAAGGACCTTGCCGTGTAATTCCGAGATTGAACGGAACTTCGGGTTATTTCGAATCTCCCGGTTACCCTCTTCACCGATCGTTACGATTATTATTATCGTTGTTTGATGCCTCAAATGATAATAACAATCAATTAAAATAACATACCCGACGTATACTCGCTCTCGTACGCGGCGCTCCTCAGATCCGAGAAATCTGTATGAGGATCCAGCTGACGAGGAGGCGGGCGACGCGCGGTCAAACTAATTGTGTATATCGCGCGGAGAGGCGGCTCGGCCCACCTGTATAAAACGTTATCGCTATCCTGCCCCTCTTATCGTATTAATCGATTCTCGTTAATACCCCAGTGAAATGAATCGTATTTTTTGTAAAGTTAAAAAAAAATGCCTTGCTCCTCTAAGCCCTCGAGGGTTTGCACATAGTAGGAACGCAAAGTATCGCGGACCGCCCAGGTCGGCTGGAATACCGATGCACGAAACTCGTATCGTATTATGAAAGTTTTATCTTCACCGGCTTGAGACCGGTCGAAGTGGCAATCGACGAGTACTAAAGCGCTAATTGTGAACCGGTGATCACCGCGAATATTCCGTTCGCATAGTATGCGGCTTATTTTTTTTTTTTTTTTTTTTTTTTTTACTTCGGGACTAAGATCGGGGGAAGGATTTGAAAACTTGTAAAGCCTTCCTGTCTCGTACCGTGTGGGCAAATTCTTCGCGAGGGAATGCGTGGCTCCGAAATTCCGCGATGCTAATAAGTTAGGGTTTATAATGACGGGGATGACACAGCGATTGGCGATACCGCAGTTATTGGCCCATCGGGGCTGCCGAATGAAAAGAGACGCGCGGATGTCAGTGAGAGTGGACGTTGGTGATCTTTTGCAGAGCCATTTACTGGACAACGTTTTTCTGAGCACGTGGATGTCGGGATGTCCTGTCGGCTCCCATCCATGCCGCAGACGCGACCTGGCCCATTCTCAACCATCCCACGAGTGTTTCCACTTATAATAACATTTCGGAACACGTAAATATGCTGAAGTAGCGGCTATGGAGAAGATGAGAGTCGAGATTTTCGCTCCGCTGTAGGTCGACCCGTGTCCGGTCCACTCGATTCACCTAACTCATCCTTCCACGGGGATGACTATTCGTTCTGGTCAGAGAAAAGAGGGTGGAGAAAAAACTATACTCATCGCTTCAAACGAAATTGGAGATGTCGAAAGAACATCCATGAAGCACATGGCTAATGATCGAAGCCGAGATCGAACGTTCTCCGCGAGATATCTTCAAGATAGATTCCTCGCTAAATTTTCACTTTTCCCACGGAAATAAAATATAGTTCGATGTACTGTACACCGAGGATAATAATTGTATATGTAAAATATTTGTTTAACCAAAATCAATTCGTAGAATATTCATTAGAGTATATCAAATTCGGAATTTTTAAATGATTAACATGTGAAAATTATAAATTGCGAAATGCTTATGTAACACGTATGCACACTGGTTTACCTTTGATGTAGCGCGTAAGCTATAACGATTTATCGTTATTAATCAAAACGATAATTTATCGCTCGGTGGTGCATTAATTTCCGACTCATTTATCGTCTCTTTCGGAATGTTAACACCTCACCTGGCTTCACCGTTATACGCGCTCGTAAAATACAATTTTTTACGTCAGTTAAACTCGATACCGATATGCTAATTAAACGAAAAAATATAAACGCACTTCTTATTAAAGTTTCGGTAGGCACACTCGAAGTCTCCCCACCAGCGTTTTTATATTTCAAGCGCGTGAGATACCCTCTAGAGAAACTGATTTCGCTGCAACTTTTTTTAATCCGCAGTCCCGCAGCTCCGCGGTGCAGCGCGACATCGCGAGTGATCGTAAAAAAGTCTAGTTAATTCTCGTGGAAAATAAATAAATAAATAAACAAACAAACGGAATCGCTTCAACGAGCGCGCGTTCTTTCGCGATGCCGCATCGTCCCGAGCACCAAGTTTGTCGCGCCTATATAAATTAAGATCCATTTAACGAACCCAGAAGGTAACGATGACGTTAAAGTCTATACCTATATCGACATTCGTATATCATGCCCCGGACAAAATTATACATTCATATGGCACCGGGAGACTTCTTCAGTTTCACCTCTCTCAGCCGCCTCGCGAGACCGCGAGAGGATCGCACTCTACATGCCCCGGTGACACCTGCGGAATCGGAACGAGATTCCCGCTCGCTGCATCCCCGTTGTTATACATTGTCCGATACACTGAGTCGCCGCGGGTGCGCTTGGAATAAAATAATTCCGAGGCGATTACAATCCGAAGAGGGTTCAACCACGTCGCCCGTCGATCCCGATAACCCGCTGCTCCGCTGCTTTGGCGAGCCCTCGATGCGCCTTCGACAACGTCGCTCCACGTCCGTCCGTCCGAGCAGTCGTTAATATTCAGCTTCCAGATTTTACGGGCGGTTCGCGCGCCTGTGCGCTGCCTGGCGCCACGAAATTAATGAAAATTTTGTCGTCGTCGCGCCATTAGCGGGCGTCACTCTTCCCCAGCGCCGTTATTTCTATGCGTCGTTCTTCCCCTCCAGGGATAAGACGTGGATGAAAGGGAACAGATAGACGGACGAATAATTGGGAAAGGAAGTTACAGTGAACCTGTCGCGACAGACGGACATGGCAACCCTTCGAAATTTTTATTATGCCATCCGCGTACAAAAAAAAAACACCACAGGTTTTACCGGAGGTCCTTATACGGCGAGGAAACTCTCCGAGACGGCTCCTCGTCCGTGGAGAACTTCGTAATGGCTCGTAATTGCTTAATTTCTATTTTGTCTCTCGTCGCCAGCAGACACGAGAGATAGAAACGGGGACGGACGCGCCACGGAGTGCTTATTAAAATCTTAAGACGCGAAACCCCCAGAGTCCTCACTGAAATTACTCACTGGCGCGTCAGGATTGCCTATAATTTGTCAGTTTGCGGTCTACGACGCAAAACCGCACGCACTATGCGCTTACAAAGCGATTCCACGCTTTAGGGATCATCAGTGCAGCCCGAATTGTCTCTCTTCTCGAGAGAGGAAGCGAACGCGTTTACGTTGGTCAATAATTTTCTGACTATCCGAACGTAAACCCGCGTAACTGGAACACCTGCTCCTTTTTTTCCACCCGGTTGTTTAGAAAATTTTGAGCTACCCCGAACGAGCTCTTTGGCAAAGGGGCGAGGACGGCGATTTTTGGAGCGGACTCCGTCGTCCAAAAGGATTTGTCGCTTGTCGGGAGTCTACGAAACACGCGTAACAGCGCGCCGCGGTTAACGTAACGAGACTCAATATTTACCCTCGAAGGGGTAAGCACAATAAAGACTCGGCGAGTTCACGAGCACCGCGTGAGATTTGGATCTCTCTCGCCAAGGGTGCGATTACTACACCATCGAGCCAGTTTTCTCGAATTACGCTGTTCGGGCTTTGGGGATTCATTGAGAAAACGCACTGGACGGGTTTCACCCAATACCCGTCCATGGATTAGGGTTGAGCCGGTCGTATGCGTCGGCTACGCCGAGGAACTTTCTTCACTCGATGGAGTACAATAAACTCTTCGGGCTATCGAGGATGATCCAACAATCCGGATTTCCTAGGATTGTTGCCGACGTCTCCGAAACTTTTCAGAAGAATTTATTATTCGCATAATCCGTACAGCAACAGCGGTACGAAATATCGAATCGGAATCGGAGACGAAAACGTTTTGTCTCGTTTAATTTTTTGTTTTCATATATAAAAGTAAACGACATTCCAGCGAAATTGCGAAAGGTCCAATTTTGTGAGAGGAACACGTTTTTATGACGAAGTTTTTGTTTCGGAGCAAACTCGGAGAAAACGTACCAGACCGCTGGAACACAATCCTCGCTGTAACGACAAAAATTATCCACATCGATTCTTGCGGCGCTACGGGTGGCACGATGCACTGAAATAATAGGCACTGCCTGTGAAAACATTTTTGTGGCGACGGAACGTGCTCGAGAGGAAAACCTACCCCAACGATACTGTCGTAGCTTCCAAGCCTCGACTCGGTACACAAACATTTTCCGGAAACGAAAATAGTCGCGGCTGGTAGACAAACTAGGAAGGATGTTTTCGCGATACTTCCTCGACTCTCGGATACAATTTCCCTCGTGCCATGCGCCGTGTAATCTCTCATCGGTGTATCGGAATATTTTTCGCCACGAATCTACATACCAGGCTGCATCTGAATTTTTGTTCGCCTTTCCGCTGCAAATGATATTTTACGTCAACGCGAGCAACAAAAGTAAATGATCTCGAGGCTCATTGCGATATATAACGAACAGGTGAGCGCGCGCATCGTCGGGCAGGACGAAGACTCGCGGAAGATGCGAGGCAGAGAGAGGGTGAAATCAGCGACGCTAACTTCTTAATTGCAATACGCGGCCGGCGAGAGGTCTATTGGAGCAGGACTACTGTTTAGCGCTGCCGGGTATGGTCCCGGTATTCGATAAATTGCTCGCCCGTCCGAATCTTAATACCGTGGCAAAATCAATTTATTGTGGGTGGCTGCTATACATATCGAACGCGGAGAGCCACGTTGTAATTAAATTGTTACTTCGGGCGGACCGCACGCCAATCGACATGGGCGGCCACTGAACACCCACACGTTCACTCACTCCTTCTCGTACGTGTATCATGGATTATCTCTCTCGCTTCCTCTCTCATCTCTCTTTCTCGTATTTATTGGCCTTTTATTCCGAAGCTTGTCCTCTATTAATAACCTAGCGTATTAATGAGTCCCAAGAGGCATATATACCTTTCTTTTCTCTCTTTAGTTTCATCCGATGCGTGGGTGGCGAACATCGCCGTAGGTGTCTCTTGAACTCGCTGCAAAACACATTGCACCACGTTGCAGTACGTGGAATGCTTATAAAACGTGTCCTCCCCCGATTTTTTTTTATTTTTTTTTATTCCCGCGATTACACGAAGAATAATTGGTAGCCTTTAACGGAAATATTATTTCTCATAATTTTATAATCTACTCCGCATATTCGATAGGATCCAGCGTTCGGTCCTGCACCGCGGTGAGATCACAGACACGACGGGACAAAAAGAAGACGTACATTTCGCAGGGACGTTTTATGTTTCTCCAACCGTCCCAATCGCCGTGTAGAAAAATTGTGGATAATCGGAGCCGGGGTTCTCGCACAATTTATCTGTCGTAAAGGCGTTCCTCGACGGTCCGAACCGCAGAGCTGCCTCCCTTCGCCGCGGAACAGCCTCTAAAAGGTTGTAACTAACGATTGAGCAGTTCCTTCGATCTCGAAAGAAGCAAATCCTTGTTCATCACCCGTTGCGATATTCATACTTTGGATTATTAGCATACGTTACTTTTATAGTTTCTCCCCACTGGTAATAGGCTAATATCTGGCTTGGTTCGCGCGATGCATCCGTAACTATCCGTTCGCCCTGAGGCTCGACATTTATTTTAACCGTCTCAATTATGTCTTCGAGAGAAACGTACGGATTATTAGTCAGCGCAAACAACTGCTCGTCTATTTAGACGAGAGTGTTGAAGAGCTACCGCGCCTCGCGGACGTTTGTACGGGAACGCGAAACAACCTCACGGTGTCTGCAATTTAGTCGTCGTCGGCTCACGATGGGAGAGAAACAGAGAGCGCTCACTCCCATCGTGTGGCTGTTTGCGACTGCTAAAAGTAATTAAGCTTTGCCGCGTTGAGTTCCGGGGGCTCGCGAGGGGGAGCGAGAGGACTCTGTTTCGAGTGCGTGCGGAGCATGGTAGCTCTCCGCCGTCGGGAGGAGATACGCGAGACCGAGACATCAGGACAGAGTGCTGTCGTTGGTCTTTGGTCAGGGGGCAATTTCGTTGAAGGGACAAATAATTGGCAATAATGAGCGATGCTGGTCGCCTCCTCCGAGCTTCGGACAGGACCGGGGAGCGGCTCCCAGAGAGACATCGGAGAGACGCGCGACGTCGGCGAGAGAGAAGCCGAACAGTCCGGACAAATTGGACGTTTGCTCTCGCCCGACGAAGGAGTGCGTAACGAAAGAGGACGAAGCAGCGGAGGGCTTCGGGACGCGTCGCGAGAGAGATCTCTCTGGCAAAAGGTCCGGAGCCCGGATCGCGCAAGGATAATGAACGTCGGCGAGCAAAAAAGAAGAAGAAAAGAAAGAAAAAAAGAATTGGCGACGCTACCAGAGCCGTGCCTGTCCGACGTAGCGACCGGCGACCCAGAGGAATCCGTGTCGCTGAGCCCGCGACCACCGTCGCGCTAACTTAATTAGACCTTTCGATATACATCTGTCAATTAGTAGACCATGTTCGTTTCCTGTATACACGAGTTCGTCTCAACCATCTTCGGAAGTATGTAATAATTCTCGATAATGGAGCATCGCTGGATCGAATCACTGGTCCAGAACGTACCATTCCCATTACGCCTTGCCGTCGATCCCGTCGAACTGTTATTATTGCTGTTACATTTTTGCCGCGACCGGGCTATGACGACGATTTGTAAAACACGGCATGAAAGCGCTACGAATATACAGAACCATGATCGAATATAATCGAGGTGGCTGGGATCGCGAGACGGAACCTCGAATCGGCGAAGCAAATCGCGCGTAATTGCAAAACCGCGCGCACTCTGTGCGTCGGCAACGTCTTCCCGGCCGCAGTCGCGGTGCGCCGGTTCGATTGCCGCGCTGCGTGTGTGCACAGAGAGAAAGGTTCCGGCGATGCCGCTGGTGACGAGAACCAACGGGTGGCAAAAGGTAGCGAACGGGGTTTGATTGCTTGTTTTTATTGATGGCCGAGTGGCCGGCGAGTCAGCGCGCGATCGACGGTAGCATCGGCGAGTTCTCATCGAGGCGCTCTTCGCGAGAGCCACGGACAATATCGGGTGGCTCGATCGCCCGGAGGAAAAACTTAACGAAACCCATTCCGTGAGGGTCCCCGTCAGCAATCCACCTGCCGAAAGGCAATAAATGGTGGATCGTCGTCGTCGATGTCCTCGGTAACTTTGACTTGCCACCCCTCCCCCTCGATCCTTCTCTCTATTAATGAAAGGCAAAGTAATTAAGTCAAGGGACAGAGGCCGAGAGGGTTCGACTTCCTCGGGACATCGTCGATTAATTTTTCATTCGCACACACGGTGCATCGACCCGTCCGGACTCCTCCGAATCACCCGCGATGATTTATTATCGATTCTCCGTATCGTCGCTTTCTTACACACACGTCGATTATACTTCTTACCCGGCCGGATTTATTCATAGCCGGTGAATGAGAATGGGACGAATAACGATCGGTAAAAAAAAAAAAAGAAGACATGGTCCGATGGCGGTAAAAAATGGCGGTAAATTCAAAATTCGATCTTAGATACTCGACGAATCGATGGTGGAATACTGTAATCTTAAAAAAAAAAGCGCACGTATCTTACAGCTGACACAATAAAATCGAATCCGCCATTGTGCGAGTGTTTCTCCGAAGCTCCCTGTAATCGTCGTTCGTCCGATCGTTCGAAGCGAAGGTACCGTTCAATGCAACGTGCCACTGCGTCGGACTACGAACCCTTGCTCGCCAGAGGGATCATCCGAGGCCCTCGAATTTTAATCTGCACATTTCTTTTCTCTCGTATTTATTATATTATTCGCTTGAGATTCAAATGGGATTCATACGGGAGAGCCAGAGGCGCTGGCTGGCTTCACGTCCCGAATGGATTTCGAGCTTGGATCTTTGTCGCGGACAAAGTATCGGTAATAAAATGAGCCGGCTCATACCGCAGCGTGCGCTGGCTCTCCCTCGACATATATATGTCGTCCATCACGTCGATCTCTTCCTCTTCTCTTTTGCTTCCTAAATCAGCTTCGGTTCCATGCGGCGGCCCGTTTCAGAGCCAGCGCGCGTCGTCACGTTCGCTTCGAAGCATCGGGAGAAACGATTCTACGAGGCCATCGTCGATCGCATTTGTGACTCGGGGCCGAAGGACGAAAGACGAAGCCGAATCGGCGACGAAGAATACAAGAATTTTTGTGTCTCCCATCAGGTTCTATCGGAGACTCTCGCGCTGATAATTGCTCGCGTTCTATCCAATATCTATCTGTTATCGTGAAACCTCGCCGGAGATGTTGCCACCGAGTCGATTCGATTTCTCGATGTTGAGCCCCGAGGAATCATCGTGGAACCGTGCCAGGTTCGCGGATTGAAATACCCATCGGCACAAAACCAACGGAACGTGTTGATAGGCGCCGCGGCATCCGTGGGGCCTTTGTCGGTCCCGAAGCAATACGCGAAGGAAAACGCTCATCCGATCCGCGGCTACCCGCCCGATCGTTCGAGGGATCGAACATCGATCGATGCGGACCGTTCCGTGGAAGCTGCGTTTCATTAAAAATTATTCGACGACGTCGTCGTGGAGGACTATCTTCTTTCGTGAGCGTACACGCGGTACCGCTGTATAATTCCGTCGTTAACCGACCGGTCGAACCGACCTTGCGGATTCAGCCGAACGCACTTTTCAGGCGGAAACTCCACGAGCGACCCAGGTAGCCGAGCCGTGATTAAGTGTCGGATAAGTATCAATAATGATGAGCGTAATTAGGTGTCAAGGCCACCCGATTTGCCGCCCAGACGCGTACATTATTTTCCCATCCTCAAGGCTGACCATCAATTCAACATTATCCGCGAAGCTTCCATATGCTCTTACCGACTCTTCCGTGGATTCGCGATCGCGGCGAGGTAGGAACATTGAGCTAAGACAAAATGACAATTAATATTCATGAATTTCCGTGTAATCGTTAAGTCGGTTATTAATGAGATTTTTTTTTTTTTAATCAAAATATGAATACTCCATTAAATATGGAAAAAAACAGGCAGCTGGTGTTGAGTGCATTAGGCAGGCCCGCCGTTTCTCGGTACATGATCGAGAGATGGGTTGCGCACCTTACTCCAACTGTTTTCCTTTCATTTCTTCTCGTCCTGTACGCATCCGTGACGCGAAGCGTGCAATCATCGGAAGATTCCCTGTTGCGGCAACGCGTTTTTCTTGTAAGCCTCGATATTGGAATTTATTGGTACTTCGAGACCCTCGTGTTGTCTCCTTCTTCGTCTTCTTCGTCTTCTTCTTTTTCCTCTTCGACATTGCCGCAGAGTTTTTGCTTCGGCGTTCTTCCGAAGGCAGT
The DNA here is from genome assembly GCA_963978505.1 of Listrodromus nycthemerus. Lineage (NCBI taxonomy): Eukaryota > Metazoa > Arthropoda > Insecta > Hymenoptera > Ichneumonidae > Listrodromus > Listrodromus nycthemerus. The sequence continues at coordinate 1,149,101 of OZ021683.1, read as the reverse complement.
GACGCAAGAAAGACCGCCTCTGAATGAAGAAAAGTGCATTCGGTGAGCCCACGTTTTGTGAGTGAGCCGACGGATATTTTTTTTTTTTTCCATCGGAACCATGAAATTTCGTAGTTTGAAAGGGGTTGCGCTCGCGCGCGTGCACAGCAAAGAGGAATTAAGACACCGTAAAATGGTGAACTCAGCAATAAATGCCTTTTCGCAAGATGCAACTCACTATCCCACCGCCGCGTTATTGCGTCTCTTTTTTTTTCGACTAGCCACGTGGATGCTTTTCCTCCCGCCCATCAAAATGCCATTTCCAAGTTCCTTGCAGCCATGAAATACGGCCTTGTCAGCGCAGGTGGAAAAAAATATTTATTTTTCTCCCTAACATGGCGTGAAGAAAAAGTTGCATTATAAAAATTCTATTTCATTTCGGACACCAACTCCCGAAACTTATTAATGCCTCTGAATGGGCAGCTATTAGCGAAGTCTCCGAACCCTCTCGAGCCGCCGCGAGCCAAGAGAAATAATTTCGAGAGGAGTGAAATAATTTCGCTCCCGTTTGTCTTGCACGCCCGCGGGCTTATAAGTACAATCATCCCTGAAAAAAAAAAAAAAAAAAAAAAAAAATTTGCGTGAGTTGCACGAGTGTGCTTGCACGCGGTCCCTTAGCAATCTGCGAATTAGCGTGGAGGAGTCAGCACAAAAAATCTTGACAAATTGGTCATCCGGATGGTTTCTCTCACCGGGGCACACTCTCAATTAATTCCGGACGCTCGCGCGGTGCACGGCTACGAAATTAGCATCCGGTCATCAAATTTTGCCCGCAGGTAACCCAATCCAGAAGAGAAGAAGCGCTGGTGGGACGAGCTTACAGTTTCGTCTCTCGGCGAGGGACTTCTCCGCGGAATTTTGGCCGGCACGCTTGCTCCTTAGTGCGATCGTGGTCACGCGAGGAGGACGATTGTGCGGAAAGCCTAGGGCGTCCCTCTGACGGTCTGCGAGGATGATATCGACGGAAAGTGATCGGGAACGATCTTCAATCGAACACTCATCGAATCGAGAAGCAGGTAAAAAAATTAAGTCATTTTATCAAGGTCTGAATTGTCTACCGAAACGGAGCAGACAAAAAAAAAAAACCATATCCGAATACGAAGAATATTTTTGGCTTTCGTGTATTAAAAGTCAATGCCATCGAATGAAACTGACTAAACCGCTGATTCATTGGAGCATGAGTTTTGCACTTCTCTGTGGGGGGGAAGAAGATCAAATTAAGGCATAGGCAAGTGGGAAGTTGCGGAGCGAGAGTCGAGACGGTTTGCAGTCAAGGGACACGGTTAATTAACTGCGAAGCAGCGGACAGAGTCTGGGATGACACGATCGAGAGCGAGGGCCCGGTGAAAGCCCGGTAGCCACGGAGGGTTACACACAGGCAGCTCGTTAAATTTTAGGGGCGTGTAGATTCGACCCCGTCGCGCATCCAGACGCGCTCAAGTTTAACCAAGCGCGAGTCCTCGGCTCATCGCGTTTGCCACGGTGATGCGCAGAAAGTACCGAACTCGATTGAAATCTATCAGCGACTGGCTAATTAAATTAGAAGCTCTCGAGAAAGCATTGATCGACTTCAGCCCTCCAGTGCAGGTTGGTCCGGAGCAAAGCGAAAAAGTAACTAAGCCGTCTTTCCATCTGTTGAATGCTTCCTCGGCGCAATAAAAGTAACATTCGCCAGCTCGTCGGGTCGATAATTGTGCGTGATTGCTATCGATTTCGAGGGCTGCGGGGCAAACATCTGCCGTTCCGTAAAGATGATGCGCTTCCTGGACCCCCGGATTCCGTCAGGTCCCCGCGGGGCAGCTGGGTCCGCGAAGCCCTGTTACAAGACACTGGCCGCACGTGACGGCACGGTGAATGCGTTTGCCGGTCAATACCACGTTGGCGGAAGTCGTTCGAGTCATTTCAACCAGTCTCGTCACTCGCGGCGTTCGCGAAAAAAAAATTTACACAATGCCCCACGGTTACACGTACATCAAAACTATCGATACGACAGATCTTGAGAATCGACCGGCGCGATTGGAGCGACCGAGATAAACATTGAACGGAATGTGCCGCGGATTAGAGTTTCCTGGTGAAATGAGTTTCTGGTCTACCCGCGATTTCTATCCGCGACTGTAACGTTCCCTCGCGGATATCGAACGGTGTACGCGTTGTCGCACAGACAGACCAGGACGCGGTTTTATTTCCTCACTGATCATATGATTCATGACTGAGCCAGTTTCACATGGACCATGAGGGGACCACCCAGCCGAGAATCTTGCTCCGGTATAACGCTCCGGCCAAGAAACTACTCCGTTCCCGGATCGATACGGTGGGCCGTGTGGGCGCCCACGCTCCGGTTCTCCGCCGTTCGTTTCTCCTCTCATCTCGCGGCTCACTCGTTCGATCATGCACCGAGAACTTCCATCCGCGTCTGTGTTCGGACTGCTCCGCTTCTGCTGCCGCTGTCTCTGCCCGCCGCCAACACTCCGAGCGACTCCGCTACTCGGGCCCACCTGGATGCAATCGCTCCAGAGATATCGGGATAACTTCTCGGCGGCGGCCGAATTAGAGAACCCGCGAGGGCTTTAATTGAAGCCCTGAATAATGATCGTCGATTCGGCGATACGTCGTGTCGCGAGGGTGGGCACGTTGAGGTATAAACCGAGGTCTCGTCCTTCTCGTTTTGTTCACCCGTTTTTTTTTTTTTTTTTTTTTTTTTTTTTTTTTTTTTTTTTTTTTTTTTTTTTTTCGTAACTCTGCGTCCTCGCAACATCACCGAGTCGAGCGTCCTCACCCGTTCCCTCGAACCCGGGTACCAGGGTCTCGAGAGGAGGCTCGCGAGAGTCACGGATCCCGATGGAGATTAACGAGCTCGAGCTCCCACTCGACAATTTTTTAGATTACCAAAAATTGATAGACATTTGCCATTACCGTCTGCAAACGAGAGCGACTCCGTCGACGTCCGATTCTCGCATTACAGGATTCGTACTGTATAAACACCGTGGTTTGTACGTACGAACGAGATGAAATTTACTCCCTCTAGATCCACTGCATTACGAACATTATTGAAGACCACTGGAGCACATTATCCTCGGCTGAATAAATCACACGGAACGTTGCAAAACGTTCGTTCGTGTCAGGCACGCGCGCTCTACCATTAAATCACTTATATTCGCAAGGGAGTTTCTCTCTGCAGGCTATACGCGCATTGATATCTGGATCTTATACACATGCCGGAGCGCTTACTTTGTCCCGACATATCGGTCCTCGTGTGTTTCCGCGAAGGGAATGAATATCGCGCGTCGTCCTACAGACTCACTTGCTCATGCGCATTCCACGGATAGAAAACAGTTTCGTCGGTTCCGGCCGGGATCGGCAGCGATCGTGCGTCGACTGCCGACGAGAGATCGCGAGTCGACGCGGAGTCATAGAAAAGCCGGTCGAGCGAGTATCGATCTCAATTTAGCATCGGCAATGATGCATCGATCGTCGCGTATGTGTCCCGTGTCCGTTCTTCCGTCCATTAATACAAAGATCGTGCGGAGAGGGCTCGGCCGCGCCGGATATCGCGATCGTACCGCAGCTCTCTATTATACGAGATCGTCTAATGGCATCGGCCATTAGTTCGTCCGTGTGTCCCGCGGTGAAAACCTCGATTCCCCTAATTACGTACCGACGCGACAGTTATATACCCTATGGTTTTGCGCGTCCTCCGAACCATTTTTCTCCGACGTCTCGGACGGCGTCTGGTCGTGAAACGTGCGGCGCGCGCCGGGCGCAACGCTCTCGCGCACTCGGTATAACTGGATCCAGTCGCGTTGACGTACAGCTGGAATTTCCACATACTTCACCATCGCTTCTTTCATTCTCCGTCGTTCCTCGTATCCGCTCGGATCGAGCATCGCCCATGAAGCGAATCCCGCATGGATCGCTTCTGGTTAACTATGCTGAGTCTTCGCGGTCACGCGTCCTCCGGCGCTGGTACCGTGCTCGGTCAGCCTCCGGCGAAGAGACCGCGGCGGGTATTTTCACGACGGACTGTCGTGTACGTGCCGGATCATACACACAGGTAACAAAAAAAAAACCGGGAGCTCCGGTAACCTTGATTCGCTCTGTAATGCTACTTGTACTCGGTGCGCAACAACTTCTGTTAAAGCCGGATGGATATATAGCTCCACGGGCTATGATACATTAACTATACACGGTGTTCGTTAAGTCGTGACTATCGTCGTTACGAGCGACACGGAGCGTGTCGGAGAGATCTCGCGAACAAGAATTTCTCGAGCACCGGCAGCGTCGACGGAGAATGAGAGAACAGATCGTAAACGACCGGGCTCTCGGTAGCTCTATCACTTTATGGACTGGGAATTAGCTATTCAATTCCGCTCGACTGGGCTCTCACGTCTATCCTGCAGCGTAGAATAATACGACCGAGAAAAAAAAAAAAAAAATCCTTCGTATCGCTCGAATTGTATTCGCTGGGTGGGTTCGCAGCGCTCAAACGCACGCATGACTGCTCGACTTTGCTTGCCGAGGTTCGCTCGCCGAGCGCCATCAATTTTTCTCCGATCCGAACTTAACGCCAGATCGTTATCTCTTAATTATAAATATGTACACAAATACTCGAATCGGGCCGCGAAATCGTTGCTGGAAGGTGGACGGATAGAAAGGGTCGAAGGCGACACGGTTGACCCATTCGCGATATACGTATTAGACACATCGAACATGGTTTACTCGATGTACATCGTGGTATCCGATGCGTGTCGAGAGTTCGCCGTACATTCCGTACGGATTTATCGTTCGACGATCGTGGCTTACCGAGAACCGTTTATTCCACGATATTTGTCAGGGGACTTTGAGCCAGGTGAGTTTCTAAAAATACATTTGTTTATGTTTAGCCGGCAATGTTGCACAAAGGAAGCGTGTCTCCGCGAGGCTTTTAAATCCCGACCATGAATTACGATTTCGTTGGGAAATGCTCTCGGTGCACTCCGAGTCATAATAGAACGACGGTAATTGCGATTAGATTTATCGGAGTCCAGCTGTTTGCGTGTCGGTATCGCGGCGCTGCGGAACAGTGGGGAATTCTTTCGATCTGGTCCGATTTAAACGATAATTTATCACCGCGTTTCCCCGCCGCGGAATCGCGCCCCGCCGCGTTGTTAATTGGAAAATTAATACATCCCTGCCGGGCGAACGCTGCCCATCGCGGAATCTAATGTCCGTGCACTCCCGCGATTAGCGACCGCCCTGGGCCACGTAAACTGTCGGTAATACAGTCGCGACACGAGGCGCCAAATATTTTTCCCCGCAAATTAACTTGTCTCACCCGCGAACGTTTCGTTCGTATTTTATTATTCACCTTTTGTAACTCATTTTCCCTCGAGACGAGAAGAAGCGAACAACACCGGGACGAACCACGTGTCATCGTCTCGCTCACTATCAATCCTCGCCAGGAATCGCGGCTGCGGAGCCGGCGCTCGGGTGAAATAAAATTTAAAAGAAGATATATCCAGGCGTGTTTCGTTGCCGATGAAAAACGAACGTGTGCGATACGTCTGTTCGGGCGCCGAGTGAAATTCGTGGTTTCGTGGTCTGTGAGATTGCGTGGACGTAATGCGAAACTCGAACTTCTTCGAGCGTTATTAATCATTCGTTCGTTACATCAATCTTTTTTTTTTTTTTTTTTTTTCACAACAAAAAATAAAAATAAAACACTTCCCCGCGTTTGCATTCGAGGCAAAGCAATTCGTCCGTCGACGTCGGCTTTAAGGATCGCTCGGACTCGCGAGAATATCGTCGCGTAACCAATCGCATTAAATTAACTGGCACGCGGTGTGTAACGGTGTTAAGGAGCGGGCAACCGACGAGACAGCGACGTCTCGCGCGGACGGAGACGTAGCTTGGTCAGCGAGACCAGCAGATAATACTGTAATACACAAGACTTTCCCCTCTCGTTAAGTTTGATTTAAGCACCATCCCGAGGGATTATGAATGGGTTGTGTGTATGTTACGTACAACATTTCTCACAGCTTCTCCGCTTTCGATACGCCTCGTCGAAGACGAATCGTTTCTGGATGCCGAGTCGTCACATACGCTGCATCCGGTATTAAAAATTTTTTTTATCGTTTCTGGTTACCTTTTTGCCACTGGAAAAAAATTAAAAAAAAAAAAAGGTTTTTGCAAGGGAGATCGAACGGCTTATTACGAGAAATTCCATTACGATCACCCCCGTCGCGATGAGCTTAACGAGCGAATTTATACGTCTCCTTGCGCCCGGTTGTCGATACGTTTCACGTTACACCTATTAAGCGTACACGCGTTTCGTGTACACCTCTCTGCCTCGCACGCTCTAGATATAGAGTCCGAGTCGGATAACTCGCTGCGATTATTGCTATGGACAGCGGGTGCGGGGCCATCGAGAATTACACGATTATTTATTAATTAATCGTTTAGTTTTACGATCAATTTTCTCACTTTGATAACTCTGTTACGGTACGAGAGGCGCGCGCAGCCTCGATGAGATATCGATGAAGTTTCGAGCCGATTTGTCTAACGACCGGTAGTTTCTCCTTCTTCTCGCCGCACCGAGATTATATTTTTCTGGAGGCAACCAAAAATAATCGTGATCTTTGGTCGTCGGACGGGCGGGTGATTAGCGGTTTCGATTTCTTGAGCTACGACTCTACAGTTATCCGAAAGGCGAGGACAACGACGCCAGCGACGAGCTCTTGGTACAGTAAAATATGATCGCCTCGAGTGACACCCCAACGAAGGCTATCATTTATAAAAGATACGCTTCCGCAGGTGACCCCAACCTCGATATTAATGGTAAGTTCTGGCGAGAGACCGCTGAGCTAAGATTAATCGAGACGACGAGCGTTCTCGAACCGCCACCTTCGCCAGCGGATATACAATACGAGCGAAATACATACGACCGGTTCTCCCTCTCTCCGAACCCACGTGTCGTCGACGTACGGGAATTACAAAATTGACCTCGACCAGACACAAAACGAGACGTGGAAGTGTGAACGTCACGCGCGAGGGAGTGGCGGATGGTACTTTGGCGCGGGGCATCGACGACTACCGATTAATCGTTCGATCGATCGCTGTTTCTCATCGGTAACCTAAGAATTATTTCAGCCCGTTCGTGGCCAAGAAATAATATTTTTTCCAACGAGAGGAATTTTTTTTTTTTTTCATGAATAATAATTCATAAGACATTCCGCGGATGAGGATTGCCGATTTCGAGAGAGTATGAAATGAAAAACTACCATTCGCCGAGGACCGAAAGTGAACGTGTCGAATTCGACGAGCGACCGTTTTTTTTTTTTTTTAATTTTTTTTTTTTTTCAGCGGATGTCCTGCAAGATACCAGATCTCAAGGACTTCAGGAAACAATGGAACGGAGGAAGTGCCAGAGTCTTCTGCCATGTGGCGCGCAAAGAAGTCATTTCCAGGCTCGTTTAGATTCTATTCATAGGGGAGACGTGCGCGTTAGCCGAAAATACGAAAGACACCGGAGTGAGAGAGGTGAAGGAAAAAGGCTCGCAGCATAGCGAAGATCGGCACAGCACGTGGGAAACGAAACAGCGGCACGTGCCTCCGCGGTGTCGTTTTCGACTGCGCGAGCGACCGGCCGGAGTCTCCCGGTGAGCGAGAGCAACCTCGTCTCTTATAGAAACTATTTCCGCATGACGCCGCGCCCGACTAGGAACGCGGTACACGGAGAAAATTGTTTCTGGTGTGCGCGAGCGAAAGAGTGCCGGAGGTTCGCACCGCGGGAGACGCGACCTGAGCGTCGTCGTCGTCGCGCAGCGGGGGCGCACGGCCCTCGCGATGTTTGCTCTCGATATACCACGTCGTGAACATTGACTTATATACTCCGCACGACCGGTACGACGATCGAGCAAGGTGGAATTTCCAACCATCGTACTGATATATTAATATCGGAAACCAAAATAACGGCTCATACGCGAAATGATTTTTCGACAGGCATCTTTCCGGGAACATTCCGGGATCGTTTGATCGACCGGTATTTTGCATTTGTTAACGACAATCGTTGTACGAAGGCTGGCAGGCCAGTGATCGCTCGCGATTCCACAAACTACCGTCGTGTGTCTGCGAGAATTCTCGGATCGTAGGCGACAAAGAACCCACCCATTCTCTCCGCGCCTCGTCCGCTGAATGACGATGACAAGACTCCGTCGCCCGGAGAGCGAACTCACGGCGCGCGCACCGGGTATACGATCGAATTCCAACAGAAAATGTAATCGAGACTCGCGATCCAACAAAAAGTGGTATTCGTCGAAGACGATCAGGACTGTCGCCGGGCGTCGAGACTCTTCGCGGTTCTCTCGTTCTCTCTCCTCCTTTCCGGTACGGCATCTGCAACGAACGAATGAGAAATCGACGAGCGTTGTCGAAACCGCAGGTGACGCAGCCCTCTCGAACCCGCGAAACGAATTAGCCGTGGGTTTCGCGGCGGTGGAAATAATAAAAGAATTTAGAAAAAAAAAAAAAAAAAAAAAAAAAAAGAAAGGACGACAGAAAAAAGATACCGAAACAAAAAAGCTGCAGCTCGCGCCCGCGCCTATTTCTAGTTCCTCCGAGCCTCTTCTCGTTCCGTTGCGCGTTTCTTTTCTGCATGAAACACACGCCGACCCGTTCTCGAGTCGATGGCAGGTGCGAGAGAAACCCCGTGCCAACAACTCGGAGAGATATTCAAAAAAGAGTCTATAATATCCGAGAACGAGGAGGAGATTTCTCGCGAGGGAGCTCTTTATACGCCGGTGTAGAACTAACTCTTGACGCCACAGCCGCCGTGGACGACTACACCGAACGCCGACGGAGCACATCACGAGACGAAAGGATACGAATTTTACCTGACTATTCGCCAATATTCAGACGGAACGGGCTCGAGGCAGCGGACACGCAACGAAATTCGGACACTAGCCTCGCGAATCGTCGCGTTCTCCGAGCCGCGATACGATGCTATTCGAGGCACCTGCTGATGACCCGGTCTCTCGCTCTAAAAGTCACTCCGATGCGCAAAGAAAAAATCCAAAGGACGAAAGAATACTTTCGGCTATTATAGAAACCTGCCGCTCGATTGCCCGTTTCGCGCCCGGTGTATGCACTCCCAGACTTTGGTGTTTACATTTCTGTTTTAATCACCGCCATACGCTACACCATTTGCTCTGCCTCTCCGCTCTCATCGGAATATTCCTCGAAAATTTATCGTCGTCCCATCGCCGGCTCGGCGAGAAATTCCGATTTCATTGATATACGATCGAGAATCAAAAAGAGAATATTTAATTCACTCGCAAATTCAGATTAGCCGCTCGTCGTTCCCAGCGTGGGGTATAAAATTACATGCCCCTTTTTTTTTTCTTTATCGTCATTCTCGTAACAGGGCACGAGCGAGTTTGTTATAATGATTAGTTTCTCTGGACGAAACTGCTGCGATACGTGTCTATTTTTTTTCTCTCGTATTTCTCCGCTGTTTCTCTATGCGAAGTCTACTGCGCGAATCGTTCGTTTCACCTGCCGAAGGCGGCACGGGGTTGGTCCGAAGGCGTACGCAGACACCGACTGCACGGCATGCGGGGGTTTATCCTAGGCATCTCTTCGTCTACTACACTTTTTGCCCGTCTAGGGTTCCCAGCGCAAGAGGAAATCGGGGTATTCCGCTAATACGTTTCTCGGCCCCGGTAACGGAGAAGAGAGCCAGAATCACCTGCCGCGCGCCACCGCCCTCGTCCTTGGATAATTGCGTCGGACCGGGATTACTAGTTTGGAAGCAACAGCAGCAGCAGCAGCAGCGAAATAGCACACGTGGCCCTAGAACCTATCTTCTATTTGGCAGTCGCCAGCACAAAAAATCAGTTTCGTTTTTTTTTTTTTTTTTTTTTTTTTTTGAGAGAGAGAAACGTCCGCAGAGCCGAGAGGCAGAGACGTTGTCGAGTCCGAGCTTTTCGGTTATTCTCGAAATCCCTATGATCTGTGTAGGTTTCTTCATCGATTATCCGCAATTAAGGAGAGCAAAGTAGGAACTCTCGTCTTCGGCAGACGAGATCGCTGTCGATCGTTTACGAAACGTTCACAGGTGTAAAGGTCTGCCTTTGGCTGTCTATTCGCGTCGCATTTAATTGTACTGAAGAAAAAAAAAATCGTATAATGAGCCTCACGAAAACCTCGTGTCTTCGTGATCATTGTCATTATCCGGCGTGTTTCCCTCGGGATGATTTAGTTTCACACGTGAAACGTGCCGGGGATTTCGTGAATCTAGGTTCAACCGATCGTCAGATTGTCGGATCGTTCGCTTGTGCAAATAACTCCGCCGATGTGAAGAAAAACGATCGGCAAGGCAACACGCCCATAGCGATGTATCGATTCGTGCGAAATTGCCGACTCGCCCGCGGTCGCGAGTGGAATCCGAAGAGTCGCACACTACCGATGCACTACCGATGACTTCGCGGTCGTCCGCGGTAATGGTATTACGCAGCTCGCGTGTGGCGTCGCGCACCCTCTCGTTACATCGACAGTTGCAATCTACGATGCAGTCGCAACCACTCAGGTGCACGAGAGTAGATGGTACAGTGCCAGAAAGACTCGCATGCTTAGCTCGGTAGGAGGTTCGTGCGCCCCTTCTCTCACGAGCCCGTCCATATCTTGCGCTTTTACCGTTAATGCAGTTTCCTGCTCGTTAAGAAGCGCGCTGCGCATTGGCCCTGCGGGGACCGTGCATCTGTACGATGATGACGAGGACGAGGGTGACGATCTACCGGGGCGTCGTCTCCGAGGAGGGGTGCGATGCCGCAGGGGTTTGAGACGCTGCAGTCCGTGCTTCTTCTTCCTCTTCGTCAATTTTTTTTTCTTTCATTCTCCCGCTTCTCTCGCTCTCGCTCGTTCCATAGACGCTTTCTCCGGTCTTGCCTTCGAGGATTCGGGAACGCGGCTTCCATGCGGAAGGTGGATCGCCGCTGCACGATTCTCTCGGGGCCGTTATCTCAGCGTGAGGCGCGTGTCCGGCGTCGGCACGAAGATTTCACTTGCGGTTAATCCCCCGAGAATCCCGCGGCCACCTTCGTCGGACCGGTAGATGACAATAGATAAAATAAAATTGGCTTTCGGAGGTGGACTGGGCCGGTAGTGTGGGCGGAGTCCGTCGACGAAAACCCGAGGGAAGAAACTCGCGCAGCCCGAAAGGAACGGTCAGCCCCGCAAACAGACACGAAACTTGCTCGAGCCGTTTCGACGTTTCCTTCTGCGACCACCTACCGAGAGAACCGCGGTGGAGTTTCCTTCGGGACATCCGTCTCGGGCCGAAAGGACACTGCGGTGAATTGCGGAGCTTCCGAAATAATGTATACAAAGATGCGTTCATTATTCATTCCCGAAGCGTCAAACTCATTGTTCATTACGCGCACGTGTTATATTTCGGAGCTAACGGTTTTTTAATGTGCCGAAATTGTATAATTCTGCATGAAATTATTACCGCCACACGCGAGGGAAGATTGTTCTTCCGGGAACATTGACGGCGCCAGTTGGTCGTTTGCTACGTTGCGTAAAATTAAAGTTGGTGGATAATTTCATTTTCATTTTTCAGAATAAAGCGGTGATCGCGCAGTTTCGTCGGACATTGACTCCAGCCTTCCGGAGAATTTCCCCGAGGTGTATCGCCGAGGATATACGTAAGTAACTTTTGCTTCCTTGACGACTTGAAAAAAAAAAAAAAATCTGCACCTTACCCGTACAAACTATATATTCAGCACGCATATACGGTACTCTCGTTTCAACCGAACGTTTACCTTGCACAACCGATGCAAGCTCGAGGCAAACACTTTTGTCTCTCTTGGTGTATAACTTCCGCGGACTTCGTGTTCCTCGCGGTGCGCGTTTTAACATTCGCACGAACGCTCTTGGCGAGAACGCATCACGGAGAAACGCGCGCTCGGGCTTGATTTTCTGCGTGCAGAACGTCCAGCGTGAAGGCGTAACGACCAGACCGATATAGCCCTGAGCTTTTTCGTTGGGGAGGTTCGCGATCGACGAGAAATCCGCGACGTAACATCGTCGAACACGCACGCTCGATGCATCTTGCTCGGGCAGCGATCTCACGTGACCGATTCACTTGGCATATGCAGTGCACGTTCGCCACGTGCAACCTCGCGCGAGCACGAAGCGGTCAACGGAGAATCAGGTGGACACCGAGCGAAGCGGGACGAACGAACGAAACGGCGACGAAGAGTTGCCGTTGCTCGTCTGACAAACGGCGGAACGGAAATTGTCGCTAATGAACCTACAAAAGGACGACGAGTTTGCTCGCGACAGACCGGCGTCCCAGGGAGAAAGACTGCGAGAGAGAGAGAGAGAGAGAGAGAGAGAGCGAGGGAGACGCAAGCCAACGAGCCCGAGTTACTGCTCTACCGGCGCACCGGCTGGTACACATAAAGCCTGATGAAAATGAAGAATCGTAAAAGTCTCAACGAGCAAGAGGGACATTAAAATCAAGAGCGGGAACATTAGAGGAAACGTAATGATCGCCCCGAGGCCGTCGAGCAGAGAGAACCCAAGAAGCTCGCTCCAACCAATGCGCGATCCTTCGTGGACCGAGGAGAGCTACCCTGCGTGGCTGGTCCTCAAAAAGTCGGAGACGAAGGACTCTCCAAACAGTTTCTACCGGAGTTTCTTGAAATCCCTTGTTCATAACATTATTCACCGTCGAATCGCAAACTCTTTATCTCGTCCCGCGTTTCACACGCGGAACTGTGGTACGCTTTTATACGAGCAACATTTTAAATGCGGAAAAAATATATGTCGTAATTACACTTGCAGACCAGCCTGGAGCCATTTTCGCATTCACTACATGTCGCCCTCGTTCTTTTTTTTTTATTGCCCTCCTCTTACCTCCCCCAATTCGCGTTGCACACTTGTCTCAGCGATCGGCAAGTAACAGCTCGCTGGAGGGGATGTCGAAGCGTGGCAAAACGTGTGCCTCGTTCGTTCGGTAAAACCGATTCGCGAGCAGAGAGCGCGCAACTCGCGGGCGCCTACCTTCGGGCCTGACGATTGCCTTTCATCCGAAGCACATCGGCAACGAGTTTCAGACTCCGTGAAGAGGTTTCCTCCTCGCTCCTATACGGCCGCGCGGTCGAGCACGCTCAAACGCCAACGAATACCGAAGGTTGTTTCGAGGTTTTTACGGATCCGCGGGCGTATACAAACCGGAGGCCGAGACCGTAAAGTCAAACTCTAGGAATGCCTTTTTTGCGCCGTTGCCTTTACTCTCGCATCCTATTAAAGCGTACTCGCGCCACGATCCCGACGATACTTCCAGCTGTATACGACTATACTTTGAGAGACGTGACGGGACAGTGGAGCATCGGTTATCGGTGCTGCACACGTGAAACACGTCAATCACGAAGTGGCATGCGAGCTGAGTTACGTTCGATCGTTGGACGGGTTGAGTCGCGGGCTTTGATGTTTTCCAACGAAAAAAAAAAAAAAAAAAAAGTAAATGACGCACTTCGGCATAGACTTTTTATCGGGACCACTATTTTGTCTTACTTTTTTTTACATTTTTTCACGCCAGTCGCGATACGCGGATTGGTTTTTACGATCCTCGACCGACTGGAAAATACGCCTATCGGAATCATTTTTTTTTTTAATTTACAGTTTCGCTTTATCTCTCGCGTTGCGGTCACGAAAAGTCGGGCTATTCCGGGCAAGTGACGTTCCACCGTCGAGTCTATAAACTGTCTATCTTTGGCCGAGCTCGTAAACAATATCTCGTATGGAAATCTTTTGTAGTTTTTTTTCCCTCTTATCAACGAGTTACGGCTCGAGTTACGGGCTGCGAACGTCGGTTCGCGGGGTTTTATGCACACCCGCAGAATATCTCTTTAAGAGGCCGTTAGTCTTTTTATCGGCAGGTAAATAAATATCCTTCGGAGACACTCGTTTCTCGACCGTCGAAGAAAAAAAAATTGTTTATTCAAGGTGATTCCCGCGGAGTTTTCGAGTTCCGCTTCGATCGAACTTCTCATCATCGCCGTCTGGTTAAATTTTTAACGCCGTCTTACCATGTTTTATACCTCGATGTAATTAATTGATATTCACGGCACGTGTCGACCGCGTGAGATTTATGGTTCGGCGTTTACGCGGCCAAGTTCGCGGCGATACCGTTCTCTTCCGTTTATTTTTCTCGGTGAGGCGCGCTCTAGATGCATCCGGTGTTTGTTACGTCCGGTGGACCGCGCTCGTATTATCGTACGAAAAAAAAATAAAATGAAGTTAAACAAAAAATTCTTAACCCCGGGCGTGATGCACACACGCACCGGTGCGCCAAACGGTTCGCGCGGAGCGGCAGCGCCACCGAAATGCCAATTTCGTTGTCTCGACTGTACGCGAGGCATTTCGGAAATAAGGGCGGGTTCTCTATATTCTTTCGGCTCGTAGAATATCGCCGGCACTTGCTTGCGAAAACGAAGTCGATGCTTTCTCGTGCGGCGAGCACGCGATTCTATCTCTCTCGGCTTCGCTCGATTTTTGCTCCTGAGCCGCGGTCCGGTAGTGTTGTATCCTCTCGCGCGAGAGCTCTCAACCAGTAAAAGTCCAATGTACTTTAAACGGCCAATTTGGCAGCCGTAAAAACAACATTTATTTATGGCGGTTCGCCCATCGACGAAAAAACCAATGCCGAAGAAAATTATGCTTCCTAAAAAAGGCGTATTACCGATGAAGCGAGTCTTCCTTTTTTTTTTTTTTTTTAATTTTTTTTTTTCGGAGCGCCCGTTGCTGCTCCAACTCTAGCTTTCGCGTTATCCGGCATAACCGTTCGATTCTGCGTACGCGAGATGATCCGCCCATCGGGACACGAGTCTTTTGAAATATCGCGAGTCCGAAGTTGCGGTCGAGGAGTGAAATTTCCGATGGATTAGTCATGTGGGAAACCATGTACAATCGACTATTTTTTACGCCCTACAATTTTTGTTCCGAGGGCCAGCCGATCGCTTCAAGTATTTTCCTTTAAAGAGGTAATGAGTCCGCAGCCACGCATGCGCAATATACAGTAATAATCATCAAGGCAATTAGGTATGCTCGGGATTATTAATTGGTTTTCACGACCAAAGTTGTGCACACGCGAATCTCATCTCAATGAGGACGACAAGGGGGTTTGGGGAAAAGGGCAGGGAGGAAGCTCGTGGGAATATTTTTGCCCGACGATCCACGAGCCGAAAATACAGTCGGCGCGTGTACAAACGAGAGCCGCGTTAGAAAACGGAGCCTTCCTCGAAGCTTCGGCACATTGCGTGACCAGGCGATAACTCATTCTGCTCCACTTCTTACTCGTTCCCTCCAGTGTTTAACAAGAGTTTGCGAATATTGTGCTAGCGTATAATTATGCAGACACTGACACACAATGCAGAACCAGAATAAAAAAAAATAATTCGTACGAGATTTATCCCTGAAATGACATCGGGATTCAATATCGCGCATCGGATGAGAACGATTTAAAAAAATCCTCGTTATGTTTACGATCGCCAAAAATCGTCGGTGTGCAACTCGTTCGAAAAAAAAAAAAAAAAAAAAAAATATACGAAGAAAAAAGTCGACAATTATGAATGTCCCGGTTTCATAAAGCGCGTCTCCGGAGCACACGATATAGCGCATCAGAAATCGCATGTATCGAAATTATTCGTATTACGATTGTACGAGCAATAAAATAAGATAATAATGGCGTCGCGAGTTGGGGCCGGCCACCAATAAATAATTCATGCATTTTTACATTTCATACACGCGAAAGCGGGCCTTATTGGGTCTGGTAATATATGGTCATGCTAAAGAGAGCGAGAGTTCTCTCGCTCGGCGACCGAGAGAGAGAGTTTCGCAAGTCCGCGGCGAGCGAATAATCGTTGATACGAGCGGGTCGCGAACGACGGCTCTCGCAGAGATCCGCTTGCCCGATCATGGGCTCCGACGGGAATCAAGGACGGTGCAATATAAATTCATCGAGATACCATAAGCACTCAGAATTTTCATTACTCCGTGACACGAGAGCCGGTGCGCGCACCGCAGATGCGTGTAGCTTCGCGAGCTCTCGAACCGTCGTGATCTCGAGCCTCGCCCAGCTTGTTCGGGCTGGATTTAATTGCGTCTAATTAGCGTCCCGAGCTCACGACCGAGCGGTCGAAAGTCGTCGGCGCAGCTCCGATTTTCTTGACGACTCTGCGTTGTATACCGCTCTCGATTTCGGTACGTCAAAAAATATTAAAGATGGAAGAAAAAAAAGACAAGAAAAAAACGTCCGCTCGCACTGCCAGAGGGTTGAGTATACGGGCGCCGAGTAACCAGATGTGGATCATACACCGAGAACGTCGTCTCGTGTTTTCTCGAAATGCGTTTCATACTTGTATCGTCTGGGAATTGAACGCAACTCCGGAGGGTCGAGTTCTTGCGTAACTCTGTGAGATAATCGAGTTTATCACAAGTTTATCGTCACGGATGCCCGTCAGGTCGATCGCTTGAGAAATCTCGAAGGTCTCGAGCGGCGGATCCGGGGATCGACGAGTAACGTAGCGATCCGCTGCGCACGAAATAACGCAACGGATGGCCTGAAAGTTCCTCGGATGAAATAGTCATAAATCATTCTGTAACCGACACAAAGATTACCGCCGCTACGCGAGAATTAAAACAATGTCTCGTGGTTAACTCGCTTTTGGCGGAGAAACGTTGAAGCGCGTGTGTTCTCAGCTCGACGAGGATCAGCGATAATCGGGGCCAACGGTGTAAGGCTCTGTATGGCATCCGCGATCCGCCGGGTGCATCGGCGTACCAAAATGGTTGTAAATCATGCAACATTATTACGAAGTCCACCGTAGACGGAGCGGCGAGCACGTGGGTATAGCCGCGTTTAAACGGGAGAGAAAGAGCCGCGGTGAGAATTCGAGTCCTCCTCGAACCGAGCATTATGCTAATTTTTGCCAAGTTTATTAGTGCCGTAAATCATTGCGATCACGCGAGAATATGCGTGGCTAGTTTAAAGTTTGCCCCGCACGTACGCGCGCGCTTGCGCATTGAGTATTGCACTTTTTTTTGCGAGCGAACTTGATTGGGATCGAACGTGGAAAAAAGCTCGAACGTGATAACCCAAAGCCATTCAATCACTGACCCCATCGAAGTTACCGTGTAGCTTTTCACGATGAAGCCCCAACGTCGGTTAATTACTCCACGGCTCGTTGATCCTCCACCACAGTGTCCGTACCTCGATGAATCTATCCTGTTACGATCGCTGAACAACGTGAATCTTCCTCCTCGCTTTGACCATTATACCGTCCCAACCATATGGCACCCGAATTCACGAGCAACGGGACTCCACTTCCCACTACCGTGTTACCCACACCTGTCGCACGGTCTTGCATTCTCAACGTTTTCTTGAAGAATACGAGAAATTCCAACGACTTTTTCACCCCTGCGGAAACCCGCTCCAAATTAAATTCTCAGAATTATGTTTTCCATTAAATTTTTTTTTGTACTCGGTGTGTCGAGGAGGTACGTATTTTCGAGACAAGTGCGACATTTAACAAATATTTTTAGTTCACGAAAATTTACAATTTTCTTATCGGTTATTCTGAAATTTTTTCCGTCCATTTCACCATTTTTTTTGTTTCGCTCTACCGTACACGAGGACACATGCGAATGGTATCCGCAAATAGCGTGAGACGTTTTAGTTGGTACTTACTTTTTCTCGCATAAATTTGTTCGCTGGATCGAAAAACGGTAAAAATTCGAAAGCCCGAGTATGAATGTAAATGAAAAGGAAAAAAGCCGTACGAGTACCGCGGTTTCCTTTTTGTCGGTGAACGGGTAACATTCACGCAAGCGTTTTTTTTTTTTTTTTTTTTTTTTTTTTTTTTTTTTTTTTTATACACGAGGTGCATAAAAGCCTGAAGCGAGCATGAAGAATCGGGAGAATCTTTCCGCGTTCACGGTAATACTTTAACCCTCCGAAGTAGTCGTGGTAGTCCGGACGACGAGGAGGAAAGGTAAAGGACCTACGACGACGACGGCAGCGGTGTAAAGCGTGTGGCGCACCGCTTATTTGCATTTTTTTCGCGAGGATTCATTAACCTCTGACCCTCTGGTATGGTCCACGATCGGACCCGCACCGAGCACCGGGAAGCGGTAGAATATTCATACTCCTTGCCCGTAAATATTACCGACCGACGATACATCCTGAATTCCACAGTGGCGAATCGCCGATGCGGGTGAGAGGCGAGACGAACCGTTTGCTATTGGTTAAAAAAAAATTTGGTGGCCGAGAAACGAGCCCGAGTCGCGAGAAAACTACGACGCAGTGAAGAAGCAAATGCGAAGCAAGAGGAGGGAGAAGACAGCGAAAACGATGGGTGGATATTCGTCGAGGGGTAAAATCAACGTCGTTAACGTTCTCTTGCGTACAACAGCACGCGTTTGCCCGCGCCCGAGCCCCTCCGCGTGGACCATAAATCTCGAAATTATCATGTCGAGAATTTTATACATCGCGGGTGAACGCGAGCGCTCGCGGGTGAGGCGAAACCGCACTGCGCGCACAGCCCTCTCCGCGTACGGGAACGTGAAAGTCGTCCGAGGCCGCATTTACGTTGTTTCTCGCGTCCACCTATTCCGGACGAATGCGCGCAAATAAGAAAAAAAAATAATTTATCGCCCGTGTGTTTATACGCATCCGTGCATATGCATCTTCCCCGGTAACTTTGGTACATATATATATATATATATACATATAGCCATTACGCGATATTTGTGCTGCGCATGCGCGGCATGTTTCTACCGCCGCAATATTTTTCCTCTTCTTCTTGTTTCACTACTGTCAGATTTATACGGGAAGAACGGGGGGGTATTACGTGTGCGAAAGTACCGGTATGGTACGTGCCGGTTTGAGTAAGAACCTCGCGGGCTTTGGTATCGCCGAAGTATGACTTGTGCGATGTACCTCTCGTCGATCGGTGAAGTGCCCTGTCAAGGGGGTGGTATCGGTATATCTCCTCGCTGAGATCAAATTGAAGGTCTCCGAGGCAATGGGGCCTCGATGATCCAACCCTTTTTCCAGGCACGCACACACAACCCCGCGAGCCCGTGTCGGAGCGGCCAGGGTGATCCTTCGATGCAGGTGCAGGTGCTTCCTCTCTATCCCTCGTACATGCGCGATATGCACCGTTGTGTACTAATGGACGAAACGGGTTCTCCCGATACTGCAGCATCATTATAAAACGTTTATTGTTCCCGGGCATAAAAATTCAAAGTGCAAATGCTCACTGCGAGCCACAGGTACGGAACACGCGGGGTCGGACGAGTCCCGATGACTCGAAGCTCGGGGCTTCATTATTCTTCGTCAAATTCGTCTCTATCTGCCGCACTCTCCTTTCAACGAGGCCCTCCTCGCGTGAGTAAGCAATTTGTCGTCGAGAATCTACTGACCTATATATTCCGAGCCGCGCGAATTTAATCTCAAGCCGGCAGGCTCGAGGAACGAAGCCGAGAAAATTGGTGCCTGTCGAATTTTCATTAATCGATCGTCGATCTCGCGTTCCATGGAACGGGTGAGACGCTCCCCCGTGCTTCGGATTCTCGAAAGTCTCATCGAGCATCGTACCTCGCGGAACGCCCCCCGTGAAACCAGTTTAACATGAAAGCTTTGCGCGTTTATGCGCTTACGCGCGACTCGCGGAATCTCCGATTTCACGCGGTTCCGCGCGCTGCCTACTTCTGCGCGGTGGTAAAAGGCGCAGACGCGAAGCGCTGGAAACGCGCTCTTCGCGCTCTAACTTTCCGTCGCGTATTCGCGACTCCAGCGGTCGCGGCTTTTCTCGCGGTTGCGTCTCCGGTTACGCGCTCGGAACGGGCGAAATTCCACGTTACGCCTACCAACGTCAATGCGCATGTCGATCAGGATTCCTTAAAATTTTACCGAACAGCCTCGAGGTAAATTTTTTCGACGCAAAGAATATCCCTCTAGAGGCACTTATTTTTTATTTTTTTTGTAACTATTTGCGTTGGCCAAATAACAAAAATTGTACACACGAGAGGGTCAAAGCGAGTGGCTCGAAGCATTTAGCCTGCTGCCTCGAGCTATCCTTGAACTGGCCATTCATTCGCGATGGATATTAAAATGTGCCTCCTGGCCAGGATTTTTCAGTGCAACTAAATACCCACCGAAGTGGGGAAGAAGAAAAGGAAAAGTGAGAGTATTATCGTAGCATGCGATACGACTGCTCCGGTTGTACGTCTCGGCAGGATCATGAGGCAACGTTCGAGTATCAGAGAGCCACGCCTCTCTCGGCAACTGCATATTTTCTGGGTGGTTAAATGCTACCAGCAAGAACCCTCGGTACAGTCGGGTTGGTAGGTTTACTGGTCGAAGGATAGTTACGCGTGGCTCGTATTGCTGCATGAGCACTCTCATTCCGGAGCACTTTCGGCCGTCGCGGCCTTCGCAAAAACTTCTCGTATCCCGACCCAGCGGGACGAAGGCGAATAGGCCAACGAAGAAGAGTCGATGCAGCACCGGGAGAAGAGAAAGAGTCGAGGGCGAGAGCAAAGTGCCTCAAGATTCGCCTCGTATTTTTCTCCGAGGGAGTCCCTGGCGTGGTGCGCGCTCAGCGTGTCGGCTGCGATCCCGGCACCTCGATGCACCTCTCCGGATCCGCAAGGAAGCTCGCTTATCCAGCGGAGCATACACTCCGCAGCGTGATCTTCTCCGGTGCAATTTCGCGGGCGTCGTCTTTCCACGGGGATAAAATGTGAACGACGAGAACGAACATTTCGCTCTCCCGTGGAGAGTGCACGGTCCCGGACGGCAGCGATGCGCTTCGTGCACCTATATACAATCGCGAAAGACCAAAAATTCGAGCGGGACGAGACTGGACCACCTGTAGTCGGGGAGAATTCTCCACCACCTCGGCAAACCACCAGCAAACCACAGGACGCGGTAATTACGCCGTATGCCAGAACCGAAAATTCCCCCGCGCCGAGAGCGCGGGCAAAGGTAAGAAAGGACTGAGGAAGAGGAGGATGAAAAAATATGGCTTGCAGGACGAGAACGAAACGGTGAAACCGCTTAAAAAAGCACTTAAACGATGGAGAAGCATGCGCCGGGAAGAAACGGAGCGAGATCGCGGGGATGAGGATCGTCGTGCGCTCTTCGTGGGCAAGGGGAACGGGAGAGACGGCAAAAGAAAGGAGGAAGGGAGGACGAAGGATGGAACGTTGGAGAACAGGAAGAAGAAGAGTTGCGGGCACGGGTGCACCGAGCGTGACAGTGGGTGCGCGCCGCGTGCGAACACCTGCCCATTCCTCGAGAGCTTCGTCTTCGTTCCACTGAAGTACAACGGTAATCGCAAGGAGAGCGGTGTGTGTGTGTGATTTATGGAAACAAAGGTTCAAGCCGCACGTCTCGAAGATAAGTTGTACTCAGCGGGATAATACGCTGCAGTACGTTACGTAGAAGGGATGTTCCGCGGTGATAACTGCGCGGGGGGGGGATAGAAACACGACCGAGATAAATTCTGCTCATTCGAAAAAAACATTCGGTTGGATGAAATATAAAAATAAGGGCTCGAGTCACATCGAGCAGAGCAACAAAAAGCTATCAAAATTGGCAACATTTGCCGCGTACAGGAAATGGGAATCGAAATTCACGATCGTTGCACTCAAGAAAGAGTAGAATATAATACCATTTTGATACCCGATCATCGAATGGGTATGGTAACTTCAGCGAATCGGCCATTCTCACTCGAAAGCCGCTTTCGATATCGACGGATGAACGCGGTATAGACGCATTCGCGTATATTTTTATTTTTATTTGGGGAAGACAACCGAGGAGAATACAGATGTTAAATTCGAGTTCCGTGTGCCGTTTCGCGACCGTTACCGTATACTCGATAGAGCGGCGTTACGACAGACCCACTGTCGAATTCAGATATCCCGAGAAAGCGAGAGGAGCATTGAATGAAGAAAGAGCGTGTCGGTTGCTCCGACCGCGACGCGCAGTCATAAAAGCAGCCGAAGAAATAATGCGATAAAAGAGCGCGAGACCCCTCACGACCCACATGCAGTAAAGCTCTACCTGCGCCATGCATTCGGCGCATTTCTCGCGCGTGCGCGCACATCTTACGGTCCCCCTTATTACAATATAAAGTGTCAACACCTTCGGTCGACTCGGTCGCGAGAGTCGGCAAACGTCGATATACTTATAAAATGTACTGTCTCTCCGGTATAGCGAGTATACGATATAAAGACCGACGAAGCATCGTCGCTTGGTGCATAAAGATCGCTCGTTCGGTAAATGCGACCGTAACCCGAGTATATTACTTTAGAAAATTAAATTTTTCACTCTTTCTCTGTTTCTCAACGGTTCCGTTCGACGCCCATCGCAAAGGCTCGCCGCGATGGTCTGTATATTAAAAAATTTATGCGATAATATTTATAGGTTACACGTAGAATACGAAGCTCTGTAAAAGCCATAAAAACCAGAATCGTATCGAGGGAGTTGCAGTTTCTCGACTCTCGCGTTTGAGTATCCGAGGGTTTTGGTTCTCCGCCTCCCGGTCTCTGCCTCGTCGGATTTATATTTTAACGGCTCGGCCATGCGCTCTCCTCGGTTCTACTATGACTCTTTTATGCGCGGAGTTCTCTCGAGTGAGCCGATGGATGCGAGGTGAAGGGTAAAATAAAAGGAGGGCAGGAGAAGTCACGATTCAACGATTTAACTTCGTAGCTTTCAGCAACTCGTGCCAAAGCTTTTTCTGATCGAAACTTCCCGCCTCGTCGAGGAATACTTTATATAGCGTCGAGGTCCATTCGCTGTTTCCGAAGCAATCAGGCGGGCTCATGAGAGAACGTTCGCATGCTTCGACGAGATACAACAACCTGTCGTGAAGCGGTTATAGGTCTTAAGTTTCCCGTGCGGAGGGCTCGGCGCCCACGCGCGACTCGATACTTAGCGGCACTCTTGTGGCTCACCGGCAAAGGTGCGGTTATTAACGGTTATTACGTTACGGCAGTTTAGCGATTAAAAATCAAGCTAGTCCCTTTTTCTCGGCATACCTCCGAGCTACGAAGAGCTCGGACTTCGGGCACAAGATACCTCGTCGAGGTCTCCGTACGGCACAGCTGGTCGAGGTTATCTCTTCGTCGAGGAGCTCGGACAATACTCGCGCGAGCGATCCGGTCGTGTGTACGTGTGCACCACTCGGCTCGAGGACAAGGCCAGGCGATGCTATTCTTCCACGGTACAAAAGAGAAGATGCATCCAACCTCCCGCACACGCATCAACGTTAATACATTCACGAGCCCTTCGTAAATCCGCCGAGGAAATTAATCGTGTCGAAAGGAATAAATTGAGAGCTCGTTCGTACCGCCTTGTCGAAACTCCTCTTGTTTTCCCTTTCATCATCGTCATGCTATAAAGTTAACCGTGCCGATGGGGTGAGCATTCGTGAAATAGTCGTGCCTCGTTACGTGATCGCAGCCCGATCAAAGTCGAACTGCGCGACGACTTAACCGAATGAATTATCAAGCCCTCCTCCCGGCGCGAGGTCGGATCGCGGTAGTGTCTCGAGTTCCCGATGGATACATCGAAAAAAGTTGCTTCCCGAGAGGGAATGGGAGAAAAGAATGAGGAGGAGAAACGGAAAAAAAAAAAAAAAAAAAAAAAAAAAAAAAAAAAAAAAAAAGCAAAGAATCAGAGACACGTACGATCGTCGCACGCGAGGCCAGAGCCTCGGGGCATTTACGACCAATTGCAAATCCCGCAAAGTAATGACCGTGCACGCGCGCCTTCCATGTATCTCTATCTCTCTTCGGCCTCTTCACGTTTTTACATTGAGGGGAAGAGGGCGGCGGGACGGGAGGGGAACACGCCCACACAGAATGCACGAGGGCATTAGCGTTACAACTGGACCGGAGCTGTAAAGCGGCGTTACGTAGCGCTCCGGTTATCCGTTCCCGGCCGAGTTCTTCCTCTCTCTGTTGTGGCGCTCCGGGGCTATATCGGCTTCGACGCCGACGACCCTCTTCGAGAAAAGGAGGCGGCGGTCAGTGACGAGGGGAGAACGAGGGGTGAGGAAGGAAAGAGTGACCGGCGGGCGCCCGCACCCGCGAACGTGTATTCCCTGGGCACGCTTCTCCTCCCCCCGGAGTACTTCCTCGGTACTTACGACCGTCCTCGCGTAGTTTTATTCTGTCTGGCAGCGTGGGCGGGTGGAGCACAGACCGGGCTCTTTCCGCAGCTCCGGACCGATCAGCGCACGAGTCTCGCGTGGACCATCTCCATTTGCCGATTAGCAGCCCTCCTGATTTTTTTTTTTTTTTTTTTCTTGAATTATTTCATTTTTTTATTAGTATTTTTTTTAACCCAGGATTCCGTGCTCGGCGATCGGTTTCGATCGTAGCAGAGATCGAAACGTCATCTCCCGTGAATCATGCATTTTGTACGGATCGATCACGAGCCGTGCGTAACTTTCAATCTCCGATTTGTCGGTTTCGAGTGTGGAGCGCAGACAATTCTTTCATTGTGGGTACGTCGAAGTGGGACCGGGTGGTTTGGCACGGCGAGTCGGAACGGACCTTATGTAGATCAGTTCGCTGAACAACAAATGGTAAGCGCCCGCGGTATCGCGCCGCGACGCGCTGACAGTAATGTGCCGTAACGCCCTCACCGACGAATGCACCACTCGGTCTCTGAACTCCGCTCGCGGGAGATCTCGAGTGCCGTCAGGAACACTGACCGTGTGTTTCATACGCGAGAGAGCCACGCGCGACGGGCTTATATCATAATAACAAAAATTAATATGTCTCGGAGCTATCTCGCTAGAGTTATCCGTCGTATCCTCGAAGAGAAATTTATCTTCCCCCTGCGTGATTATTACTTTACAATAGTCCATCACGCGGTCCAATTATATTCTTGTTCGATGAACATGCGCAATTTTCTTTTTACTAAGCGCCGCTTCTCCAGTAGACTAAACTTTGTTATTCGGAACCGTTTTTGGTACCGAAACGGCGTAATGCGGTACTCGGTCGTTCGGGTTTCAGCCTCCGGTGATTTTTTTTCGGGGGTTCTCCGACCGGTAACCGGAGTGTGGCTCGTGCATAGCGAAGTAACAGAAAGCCACCTGCCATGCCACGGGCAGCTCGCGTCCACTTTATTAGCTATTATTATACGCGTGCTTTGGCTTTAGCTCTTTTGGGACGTCGGGAGAACGATTTGCCGGACAACCGCCCCGCGCACTGGTGTTTAGAAATATTTCACGGGCCATGTTTCGAAGAGTGGGCCCGGGGACTTGGCACAGCGCTCGAATATACTTAAACAGGTTGCATTTATGCGCACTTCCCGGAGTTCATTAATCCCTGAGAGGGCAGCCCAAACAAAGGGGCCGCTTAGGCGTCCGGGTTAAAATTCGGTCCGCGGAAACCACCTTCTCTCCCTTCATCCTCGACACACAAGATTTTTGGGTCTCCACTCGTCGTCTGGCTTTGCAGCTTCGACACGAGTCGAACGTGGCTTCGAAATTTTTTCGTCATCTCGGTGTGACGATCCGGTGCTAGGAGAAGCCCGGACACCGAAAGTGCGGTGGAAAAAATATTACCGATGGTTTATCTACGGCCACCGAGGGATTCCGAGACGGACAATTCCTCCCGAAGGTTATCTCGAAGGCTTCCATTTCGAGCATTCCCGGGACGAAGTCTAGGAGCCATCGGGTATCAATATTGGCCGATATCGACGCCGGCCGGACGTCGATAAGCCTCCTCCTGTCTACCGAGTAAGTGCTCTTCTCGTCTTTCGGTTCATCCATATCCTCCAATGCATTTAAGGGAATGGACGTTTTGGTTGATAAAGCCGAAGCGACTGCTCGGCGCTCTCGAACCGACTCGACCCTTCGGGATCCCTCGGCGCTTTGCTCAATAAAGCTTCGTCTCGATGGTCCAGCGCCGGAAGGGCGAACATGCCACGCTCGTTTACAGTCGATACGCCTTTATGGGGTCGAGGCATCGATTCGCTCTCAAGAGAATAAAGTAACGGAAAGCAAGGACAGGGACGAGAGGATCACGAGGTGGTAAAAATCCATCGACTGTGAAGCGAGATAACAGTTCGGACAGAGCTTTTTCGTCCTATCTCGAGTATTTGGAAAATCCCTCGGAAAGTGGTTGAGTCACGACGGAAATTTTGATGATCAACGCGGAGAACCTCTCGTAGACGAGTCCAATAATCCTGTGCAAATTACTCCACAAGCATCGCGCATACCGTTTCGTGTCTGAAAAACACACGCGCTCGTCCGTCTCGTCCTCGCGAACTGGTCTCTTTGTGAGGAAAAAGAGGAAACGGCAATCTACGCCGGTGGGTACGAGAGCGCTACAGGGTGCCGAGATAGAGGCAATCTGCAAACACGAATTGGCCATTTGGTAGTCGAGCGGCGTTCTGCCGAACGAGCGAAGTGAATGAGTGGACGCGCGATCGTGGAACTTCGCCATCAAGCATTTTGCTTCTTTATTTATTTTATTTTTTTACTTTGCTTTTTTTTTTTCGTTACGCGTGCTGTGGCGAGCGACCGCGTGAGTCTCTCCACTTCCCCGTGGCGTGGTATTTGGAGAGTCGAGGCTCGAGCAGGTAGATTGGTACGAGCATAATTCGTGCGCTATGCGGAGTCGGCCGTGTATCGCGGATGAGAGTAGAGCGGCGGACAAAGGTGGGGCGGCAGAAAGAGACGAAACATTGAACAGCGATGACGGAACAACCGTGGCGCATGCCGACGAGCGTGGAGGCCGAAACTTTATCTAAAATTGAATCTTGAGTAAACAAGAGTTTCACTAGTGTGGCCTATAATGCACGAACGTCGCTCGTCGTCGAGTCCCCGGCGCCCCCGCCTCGAGTAGACTGCGCTCTCGAAATCCGTTCGTTGATTTCTATCTAGGACCGCTCGCGTTCGCCTCGCACGGCGTTCGAATAAAATTCCCATTAGGAAGCATTAATGTCTACCTGCGGATTGTACGAGGATCGCGCCGTGCGACGTGAGACCGAGAGGCCACGAGATGCGAAACAACTTTTGTTATTTACGAACGTCAAACACTCGCGATTTGATGGTTCCTTCGATACGGCTAATAAAAATTCGAAGGTTTTTATGTCGGTATTCGTGGGCTATAAAAAAGGGGAAAAAACGAAGGTAAGATTCTCGTTGAGAGCGTGAAAGGATTTATACAATAATTGCCATCAGCCTCGAGATTTTATAGCTCGATCGTCAGTCGTTCTCCAGCTTATTGCACCTCTCGTTTGGGACTCTATCATTGTATTCTATTGAATCTCTCTCTAGACCCGTTTCTTCTCTTCACCCTTCGACCGAGGAGAACGACACATCCGGTCGATTGGAACTCCGCCGCTCGGCCGTGAATCACTATTAGCACAAATTTCGCCAACTTCGAAGCTCGAGACTCACGAAGATGTTTCGTCGGATAAAGATCGCAAAATCGAGGGCGCCGACTACGAGGTAGCTAGTCGCGACTAATTTAATTTTCAAGGAAACGACCGGAGCCCCGTTCGACCCGCTAACAGATAGCGGAACGAGTCGAAATCAGTCGTGATTCACGAGGAGCGCACGTGCGATCGACTCACTCGAAATTTGCATCGCGGACAAACGCGAGAACGCGGCTCTCCGGATTTGTGTGCCTTAGCGCGAAGAGCCGAAGCGATCCTCTCGCCGCGGATCGGCGAAGAGCGCGCAGAGAGCCAAGCGACTAAAAGCGCCTTAACTTTTGAGCCTGGCAATTATACCGGTATTTACTGCCTTAGTCCGTTCGTGGGACGCCATTGTGCTCGCGCGCCTGCATTTGCATCCCTCAAGCTGCCGTTCTCTCCGACACGTATGCTTGTATCTATCCTCGCGTGTATTTGTACAAGAGCCGGAGCACACGACTGTCGATTGTTTTAATGGCCGGGTCGTTCCCGCGGGGCCCTAGCCATAAACTTCATTGTTTAGGCACGCCTTTCTGGCAGCGAAAGCGGCAACGGGAGAGCGAGAGAAGAGCGCCCGAAGACCGCGCTCCTGGCGACCACACGAAAATACATTGAGCGAGAAAAATAATCCTTTGAAAAATAAGGGTGACGCGATACGTACGGAGTATAACGAGGTTCAAGGGGGAACCACTTTCATAAGCAAAAATCCAGTTTGGCCCTTCCGTCGCCCGAATATTATTTACGAACACGGTAAACCATAAAAATTCTCTGAAATTCGAAGACAGCGAAACACCCGATAGGAAAAGAAAAGAAATTTTTTTCCGTAATTCCGAAATCGGACCACCGGCACCGCTAAGAACAATAGCGACGAGAGAAATTTATGGCCGACGGGGAGAGAGGAGTATGAAAAATTCGCGCTCGAAGATCTCGGTGGTTTTCGTAGACGGGAGAGCGGCGAGAAACTTTTCGACCCTTGGCCGTAATTATCCGTAAGTTTTAATCGGGCCGTAGCTTCGGCGTAATCGAGAGGATACAGCGTGGAGTCCACGCAGTGGGGTGCCGAAGCCCCCCGTTGCTGCAACCCCGATCGATGCGCCGTGTACGGCCGAAAAACTGTGAATTCCCGGTCGTCCGAGAAGCGTGAGTCGAGGCATCGAGCATCTTCGACAGTCACCTGTGACTCACCTGCCGATGAGTCGGTCCGGCGTAGTGACCGCTGGCAACCGGAGCGAACTGTGCAAATCCCGACGGAGACTGAGTCGAGTCTACTGAACCAACGGATTCGTTCTTTTATTCATACGTCGCTGGGAGGTAGCTTGAAAGATAACCCACAAAAGCGAGAGATAAAGATTGAGCGTTGCACAGGAGGATTCGAGAACGAAGCCCACGAATCTTCCGCGTCGAGGCTGGAGCGATCGTCCGGAGTCTACCGGCCGTGGAACCCCCACAGGCCAATGCGGAGGCCCAGCCCACCCTCATTATCGCATAGTCCCTTGATGAGGCATTCGCGAAGCGCGCGAGCCATGACTGGTCCCTCGTCGTTTGATGCATTGTCCATGGGAATTAGAGTCGTGGGTCTGTCGCGTGAGTGAGTTTCATCGTCGCTCCGTCGTACCAACGACGGAATCACGGACGCCCCCGTCATTCCCCGCTGGCTACTCAACGGTCATCCTTGTATCGCCACGGAGCCGTCGAATGAATCTGACTCCGGCCGAGCTTGGCAGTTCATCACTTTAATCGATTTTACGAACGAGCACCGGGAAGAACACTCGGCAAGAAGCGAGGCGAAATCTCTGATGCCCCGGGTTCGCGAGATGGGGGTCTGATGAATGGGCGAATTATCAATGCGGACCAGCCGGATTAATATCGTTAATGAGCCCTCGCTCGCTTCGAGATGCAACGGTTACGGATTGAGCTGGAACGAGAACGATTTATACCGGATGTCTGGCCGAGAGGAATTAAACCCGGTTCGATTAATCGTCGTGCAATAATTCGTCGATTAAAACCCCATTTTTTCACCTTCCCAGCGCGAAAGATATATGGGGAAAAAAAAACTCCGGTTCGAGGCTACTTTTTTTCGCGTTGGAATTAATCTCGAAGCTTTCGACTGTGAAAAACGGATTCCCTTTCGGATAGAAATCTACACCGGTGATATGTTTCGGGGGTGACGGGGAGGGGGCGAACCGCCCCTAATAGGCAGACTCGTGTTCGGTGGTCCCTCGAGTACAATAGACACGAAAATCCCAGCTCCGTTTTCATCTTATGCCGTGAGGCTTGAGAGGAAAAAAAATTCTCGTCTAAGCGTATATTGTTCCTTGGCACGCGTAAGACAATGCTTTGCACCGGGTCAAGGTACTCTCGGATTGGTCCGACGATTTCCAAGGTTCGTGCTCATAATCGGAGCGTAAAAGTAAGACAATAGGCGGAAAAAGTCTTAGCACTGGTTCCGATGCGCTCGAGGGATAATTCTTGAGGGATCTGCTGGTACCGCCGAGAGGCGGTCTTCGGTTTTTCTTCGACTTCCGACTTTGAAAAGCGTGCCGGTGATCGCGAAATCAGGGGCGACGAGGTGTGAAACGAATTGCCCTCGAAGACCCGGTAAGGTCGGCCTTATTACAAGCGGACAAAGCAGCCTGCGGACCGAGCCGTGGGACCTTACCGCATGGGATAAAACAATGGTCAACGATAGATCGAGCTCACGCAAGTACAAAAGCTATTCCGATCTAAGACAATGCAGGTGTTGCGGAACGAGAGTAGATCTCTTGTCTCTCACACGCTACGAGCGTGGCGTGATGAATGAGACTTCGCCACGGCAACACGAATAATGCAACAGTAATCTTTTATTTCTTTCTTAAATTTTCGGTGAAGACAGCCGTCGGCTCTCGGTAACTTTTGAAAAATCGTGCAGCGTTCACTCGAGAAATGGGCGTTTCTGGGCTCATAAAAGACGGGATAGATCTGCTGCGGGCACGCGAGACCGTTTCGATTACGAGAGAAAAATCGATCTCTCTTGTTTGGAACCCTGAAGAGAAAGTGAGGGAGCCGTCCGAAGGGCTCGATCACGAAGGCGACAATAAACGGGTTGAAAAGCATGAGATCTCTCGTGGTTCTCTATTGAGTCATTTATGAATATGCATTTTTTTCGCGTTAAAAAAAGAAGGGTGAAATCGTGGTTTCCAAGGTGGTTTGAGGGGAGAAGTTAAGAGCATCGTATAATGGCACGATAAATAAAGGATCACAAAGCAATGTTCGTCTGTAATGAGAAACCATCTCTATACAGTTAGTCATGTTTTGTTTGAGTGAAAAAAAAAAAAGGTGCGCGAAGTCCTCACGGGCGCGCGTCTTCCATTAAAAGTTGCAAACGGCCCGAGCCTAATGAGATACGGAGACGTTAATGGCCACTTTAATTGGGTTGTTAATTTTCGGTGATGATGATTCAGTCATAGGTTAAAAATGCAAGGGGGCCTTACAGGCGTGTGAGTGTTTCTCGCATCGGTGAGGAACACAAAAAAATACTGGCGATTTAAATTAGCTATTTTCGAGGGTTCTCCGCGCTATTCCATTGGCTTTACACAAGCTGCACAAAGCATTGGGATTTATTCCGCGCGACCGATCCACCTTATCTTCTGCCGGATCGTCAAATTTTTTTTCTGCGATAAGAAAACAAAAAAAAAAATTTTTCAACTCCCGAGCGTCCATTAAATCGAGAAGACTGAGTGAGAATCGGCCAGAACCCTCTTTAATCCCCGTCAAAGTCACTTTCATTGAAACCGCAAAATGATTGCTGAAAGTGATTCGGCGGAACCGAATCGTGTTATAAAAAAATCCTCTCCCTTGAGAACCGAAACCAGCACCGTCACGTAGACCCTTGCGCGAGGATCTCGAAACTGTTTAGCGATTTGCACGTGCGAACCGTTCCGAGTATAAAATTACAATTGAACAACGAATATTTTTTTTCTCCCCGGACCATCTTTCGACCCCTCGAAAAATAACGCCGTCCTGCGTGAATAATGGATAAAACAAGAGCACCGATTGAATTTTTATTTCTCCGTTCCACGTGAGAAAACGACGAATCGTGGAATTCGCTCGGCTCTCGGCTAGCCGATACCTTAACAGCTTTCCATTGTCAGCGATTAGGGACAAGTGGTTTTGTTCCTCCGCCTCGTGTATATAAATCCCTTCGGATGCGTAAACTCTCCGCGTCTCGGTTCGTCCTTTGTGGAGCGGCTATCGGGCGAGCAAGCCCCATTCGGATACGAGGTAAACGCCTCGAACGCGTCGATAGATTATTTTAATCGGATCTCGGCCTGTCGAAGGCGCGACAAAACGTTCCTTTGTCCGTTTCGCCCGAAAGTTCGCGACCGCCGCAGGCGGCAATTTTTACACGTTTTTTGGCGCAGCGTAATAGAATGAAAAACGCTTCTCTCGCTCGTTCCGTTCGTGAATATTTCTTTATCATTATTTTTTTTCTATTCCCTCGCTCATTTTTATTATTCGCAGCTCTCCCACCCCGCGCGGCGTGCGCCTTTCTCAGAGTCGTCGGCCGTGCTCCTTTTCGACTGTGCAGCCACCGCAAAATTCCTCGACGGTGACCGCATCACTGACTTTTTACGCACGAGCGCAGCCACCCGATTCTCTCCCGTGAACGTTCCGCCGTTCGCCAGTAAGGATTTGCATTTTCTGTTACCCGCTGCTGAGCGAACTGCTCGGCATGCAGAATCCGCTTTCGCGGGAATCGCGTCGCGACGCCGAGAGTTCCACCACCTTCGGTGGGGCTTTAAAATCGACCGCTGCAACCGCTGCTAGTTCAATCCGACCGCGATGTACAATTATTGTCCGGATAATCGAACCACCGTTTTTTTTTCCTCCTTCGACGGAAACTCGAAGAGAAACGACAAAGTATAGTCTCGAATATTTTATTCAGGAAGTTTCGAGCTAAATACGCAATATCTTTAATCATCTTCTCAGAGACCGCGCGGAACTTTACGGCTATGAATTGAAAAAAAAAAAAAAAAAAAAAATGTACGTAACGAATCTATCTGGTGAGTTAAGGAACTCGATTCGTGTTGCTCGATTACAGTAGTCAGACGGTACCGTGAGGCTCGCTCCAGGCCACGAGTTGTAATATCAGCCCCCTCGAGCCGACAATAATTGTCCGAAGAAATTCCTACGAGGAGGCGCATTTTGCTGGCGTAACCCCTCTCGAACGTTGCCACGCGTAGTATACTCATACCAACCGGTGTACCTACTGTATAGCAAAACGATATTTCCTTCTCTCCTCGTCTCTCGCCGATCGTTCCACAAAATTTAACCCTAAGCATTTCATAATTAATACGTTTGGCCGGTCGGTGGGAACCGGAGGTTGCGGTTGCGGCGCTGCGAGCTCTCTGACCGCTTAACCCGGAGAACGTGAACCGGGCTGCAAGCATCCTGATCGAAGCACACTATACGGCGAAGTCTTGAACTCGCTCGATCGTAAAATCGT
This sequence comes from Listrodromus nycthemerus, assembly GCA_963978505.1. Lineage (NCBI taxonomy): Eukaryota > Metazoa > Arthropoda > Insecta > Hymenoptera > Ichneumonidae > Listrodromus > Listrodromus nycthemerus. The sequence goes on along the minus strand of OZ021683.1, from coordinate 1,116,087 downwards.
CGGTGGTCCAGTCTCTTAAATCCCCTCGATATTGCGAGAGGCAATTCGCCTTCACGAACTTTACCCACTGGGAAAATTTATGCCATTGGCCGGAGAGGAGGGAGAGCCGATGGCAATATTTAAATTTCCTTATTATAATGTTCAAGATTTTTATTTATTTTTATTTTTTATTATTATTATATTTCTCAAAGACGGACCTCGAGATTTTTTATTTATGGGGGTTGAATTTTCATTGTACCAACGCTGTGGGAATATTTAGAAAAGATGTAATAACGGATATCGATGACTTACACTAGCCGGCCTGTCGATTCGAATTGTCTAATCATTCCATATGATTATTCGGACGGTACGAGCGCCGAGTAGAAAGTGTATTTGAGCGATTCCGTTCGCACGATCGCGGTTCGGTAGCCCGTGATTCTTCTGATGCGGCGCTCCGAAGTAAAAGAAAGAGTTGTAGAATTTCTCCGACGGGATGCCTGGGAGTCGCCCGAGGCCCTTGGACCGTAGGTATAATGAGCCAGCAAGCGATCCGGGAGAAGGAATCGAGCGACCGTTCTCCTCGCGCGCACGTACTCTAATGCGTCAGCTACCGTTGTCTTCCTTCTCCGATTAATCCTAGCCGAGGGAACCAGAACTATCGGGGTCTCGGACAAAATTGTACCGAAATCAGTGGCGTCCGACTGCGGTCCTAATAATCACTGGTCAAATTCCATGGCTGCAAAAAAAAAAGAAGAAAAATGAAAAATATCAAGTTCCAGAAGTAAGAATAATACTAGAGTTGTAGAGACTCTAATAACGGCCGTGTCTATTCACGACGGAAGATTCGGAATTAACGACGCATAAAGCGAGAAACACACGATGAACACAGCTCGAAAGAAAATTCCCTGGGCTCGTAGACCCATCGATAGAATTGCCGTCCGCTTAATGATAATAATTACTGCCGAGTAAAAATGATCCTTTGAGAATACGTCAGACGGTGCGCATCGTATTTCTCCGTGGAATGCATCCGAGGTGATGCTGGAGAAAAAAAAAATGTTTAATGACCGATTACGCACGAGCCTTTGGAATCACCGTGGGTTATTATATATATCGCGTATTCACGCGAGATGCCTCATCGTCGCGCCTGCGTTATAAAAAATTACGCAATCTCACGCCCAACAACTTCTCAATTACCGCCGTTCGCGTGTACTAATTAAGTCGCGTGTATTTATATTAGAGTCAGGTGAACGAAAGGTCGGTGAAGGATGTTACGCGGCGAGCTGAGAAACTCCTTCGTTACGGATTCATCTCTTGTACCTGGAGCCGGTCTCGTCTTGATTACTCCCGTCCAAATCGGGCAGCCTTGTGATCGATCTCGCTTAACATCGGGATCCCAACGCACGCTCCAGGTATGCGTCCGAGCAGGACGTGTTTACGCCGGTGTTACACCAGGCGATAGCAATTAACGTTTTGTACGTTTCAATTCGACGGCTGTGCATGCCCCGAGGGAAAAACGAGTTCGGTAGGCCGCGGGCAATTTAGTTCGCTGGACGAGGTGTTAATACGGCACTAAGACGCTAAATAATCGCGAGGTCTGCGAGAACTTAACACACGATTCTGCCGAGACGAGTGCTCGGTAGTTTCGATCCCTCGGATTACGACTGCGAGTGATATCTTCCAGTCACGCATATGCCTCATAATCCTTGATAGAAAAAAAATCCCTCTTTTCAATATCAGACATCGAGTGGAGTGCCGGAAAAAAAATCATCAAAAAGATCATCGAATTTTTTTTTTTTTTCCAGTTAATTCAATTTAATTCGGTAAAATAGCGTACGAGTTTGAGGGAATTCAGATTAATTTTTTTTATTGAATTATATATTCGTAGTAAAAAAATCTAAATATATAAATAAATATTTTTTTCTCGATGGATAATCACGTGGTTGGCACACATTCGCGAGTGGGCCGTGTTTCTCGACGGAGATACTTCTCTCTTAACACTATTAGTACATGGAACAGTTGGTTAACTCATGCGCGTTGCGCAACCAAAATTCTTCGGATTGCTCTCTATACGGGGGGGCCTTATCTTGAATCAATAGCTTCCTTATTGACTGGAGGCAGGATGAGGTGTACCGTAAAATGTAAACCTATCGGATGGGCAGGTCTCGGTCGTTGTGTATCGATAAAAATACAAATATCGGAGATAGCTACCACGCGGGGGCGTCTCGGCAATCAAGAGTGTGGGCGAGAATCTCTCGATCTTGGGTTATCGATCGGTGAACCATTTTTTTTCCATAGCTAAAGGGATCGTTCGGTTCGAAAATTCCCGACCGTCTCTCGCTGTGCCCTAGACCTTTTTTTTTACCACGATTAACTTTCGTTATCAAAGAAATATATCGTGGTAGATAAAATTTTTAAAAATTAACGTCACGAATCGTGTCCAATTTTTTCTTGGCTGTTGAAGCATTCCCATAAATTTAACACGACGATATCGTTACGCCGACGCTGCTCGAATTCGTTTTGGCGACGTTGTTGTCTCGCCGCCGACTCGGCCCGTTAACATTCGGGTTAATTGACCACCACGTGGCTCGCTGGCTGGCCGGGCTGCTGCGCCCACGTTCCATCATCACAGTTCGTTGCAATTCTTCGGGTGTTGCACACACTCGCGTCGCTCGACGTGGCGCGCATCGGGGAACACCGAGAGCGAGCCAGCCAGCGGCAATTACCCGCCGCAGATCGCGTTCCGGTTAGTGTCACGGTGACGCTTCGGATGTGCCCTCCAAACGCCCGATGTGCGTTCGGCTCGCTCATTACTCTCGACGCGCAAGGTTCTTGCTTCGTTGTAAAATCAGAATCGTGCGAATGCCGACTCTCGTTCTATCCTCTGCACGCACAATTCTCCGTCGCTTATTTATTATTTTTAATGTATTGTTCCTCTGGAAACGCGAAAAAATGAAAAAATTTCGTTATACGATCGTCGATATTGTTGTACGGCTTGAAAAAAAAAAATGTTTGATGAAGAAATTAGGAAATGAGAAGATGTTGAACAAAGGCGAGTGGCCCTTCAGGGTCTCTGGTCGTCAACAGAGATAGGCTTGACCGACGTGCCCAAGCTGTGAGGCGCATAATGATGATCGATGATTCGGTTCGACAGATCGTGCAGGAGGTGTGCCGGGGCCACAGTGGAGCGCGCATGGAGATCGCCGAGGGAAGTTCGCCTTCCGGGCTACGACCGGATACGCTCGGCCGGCTCGGCTAATCGTTGGCCGAAGTGAAATGAGTGAAGTCAACGAAAAAAAAAAAAAAAAAAAAATCAACGTCGATGGGAGGAATCGCGGGGTAAGTTAAAAAAAAATTATTATCAACATTCACAGATCACGGGTGAGTTCTGAGTTGAGAGAAGATTCTACTAAAAATTGCTCCGAATCAATGAGAATTTTTTTTCGACATTACAAGAATTCTTGAATCATCCGAGATTTTTTCTTACATTATCGGCAAACTTTACTGGATTCTTCTCTCAGTGTGCATAATCCGATCGGAGCGATAACGCTGCATAAATTGCTCCGAAACTCGTAATTTTCTCATTAAGTGAAATTCACGGCCGCGCAAGCACACTCGCCAAAGAAAAGTTGGGAAAAACAAGCAGCAATGGTCACAGGCGCGAAATATAATAATTTATCTCGGGCCTCGATCCTCCACGTTTCGGAGGGCACGCGATAGGATTCACACCGCTCGACTCCGCTGATAGATAGTGCAGAAGCAACCGACGTCGCACTTCCGCCCGTCAGAGCGAAGGTTCTACCTTGCGGGCACGTTGCATACAAACATACCGAAAATACCGACACATTGATACAAACGTTGGCTCGTACGAGAGTCCTGTTCGCTGCGGACGAGGCAGCGGTAGCCGCATCGGCGCATGCGTATGCAAATACGATAGACGCGAGAGATGGTCGCGATGACTGCGTCATGGACGGTTCCGGCTAGTGGTGCGCAGTTCCCTTTCGGTCTCGGCTACTTTTTATTTCTTCTTCTCTCGCCTCTCTCGCTCCCGAGCGTCTCTCGATTACTTCATTTTCCTCTCTCTTCGTCTCACGCAACGCGCGTACGTGTATCAGGTACCGGCGGTGGTTGCTGGGGCGCGCGAGCGAACGAGCGCGCGTGCACGTGTACGCTCAAAGTACCTACGGTACAGTATGGTAACAGGGCACAAAGCGTGCCACGTTCCGGCGGGCGTGCTTCCTCCGGGTGTCCGCTCCACTGGGCCAAACCAACCGGCCAGCCCCGAGACCATCTCGAACGGCGACCGCCGTCGTCCAGCCGCGCGCTGTCCCGACGAAACCACACGGGAACGTCGAGATTGCTGACCGATTCGCTTCAACGAAAGAGAACTGAAAAACGAGAGTAGGCTGAAACGTTGTTCGCGAGTATTTTTTTTTTTTTTTTATCAATTTAAAAAAAAAAGAAAATATCTAATAATTGCAATTGATTTTTATATGGAATTCACTATTGAAGCGTTTGTCGGCTAAGGACCTTATTGACCTCACGGAATCTCGAATTGGTTAGGAAAAAAGTATGAAGGTACCGCGTACGGAAATACACTTTTTGTTATCCGTATTTGTGTCTGATGGTAGGAGAGGAAAAAAATAAATACGATGGCTGAAAAAGGCTCGTAGTCTCTGTTCTCCCGAGGTCAGCGGCAGCGATGACGTACATGCATGTGAATATCGGTCGATATTTTGTCTGGCGGTGCTCGCATGTAGGATAAAAGATGAACCTATACGATAGCCTATAGTCGATGGCATACAAAGTATGCGCGGGAGAACGGGACGGAAGTGAGCGAATAACTGATCATTGGCCGTTTCTTAAAGTGCCAATGACTGTGATGTTTACGGGGAATTCTATACACGCGTGAGCGTCGGTGCTCGAGCGCGGACCGGGTTTCCCGTCGCGGGTCACCTCCTGACCCCGAACCGACGGATAGCTTCGATGCCCCCTGCGCGCAACCGATAACAGTCAGCGGGGCCGTTTCAGAATTTTTTTTTTTTTTTTTTCCAAGTCTCAAAGAAACTCATAAGAATCGTCTGATCTCCGAAGGAGGGAGGTCGTAAGGTCTTCGGGAGATATCTCGGGCGCGAGGAGCGCACGCAAGCGTTTTACACGCTCCTCCACTTCGAGACTCTCACTCTCGTCTTGGAAAGCGAGGATGGATAACACCGCCGATCGGTCAAAGCATCGGGGAGGATCGTCGCTGTCTTCTCTTTCGATTTTCCGTTGGAACAGCCACTCACCGTCAAAACACGGAACGGTTCGGTTTCATTCCATTGATCGCAAGCCGCCGAAAGACTTTTTTTCTCGTAAAACATTTCATTCGCCTCTGAAAAATTAACCAGGAAGGTAAAAATTTTTAGAACTCAAACTACACGGACGAAAGCGATTTTCCAGCTGATAATCGTTGTAGCTCCTCCATATAATACAGTTTACGTGGCCGCGCTGATAAGAAATCCCATCCTCGTGCTCTTCAGACAACTCTTATCTCCGTCCGGAGAGAAAATTAACGCGTAAATCTGCCACCGTACATACAGAGTCGTTGCTACTTGTGCGGTTGCCGATATCTTATCTCCGAAATATCAGTACTCGAGAATTTATTCTCGAATTTATGCGTGTCGTTAATTAAAAATTAAAACTACCGGTTTATCCGAGTATGCCTCATCGTCCTCCTCCGTTCCCGCTGCCACAGGTGAATTTTTATTAGTCTCCACGTGCCGGCCTCGACGATATCGACAGACTTCGAAACTTTTATCGAACATCGTTCGATCGGTGTCTCCTCGAGAGTCTTCGAAAAGATCGCTTTCAACGTCTCTCCCAACCCGGCTAATCTAATCGCTCGTCGATACGTCTCTCGTAAAACGTACCGTGGCAGTGTGTCTTTTCAAAAGAGATAACTACGGAGCTCTTTGGCAACGTACATTTTTTTTCCAAGCGTTCACCTATCTATCGCATCGATACGCACATCTCCGAGAATGTCCGTGTGATCGGTAAATATTATCTGACGAAACAATAATTTAAATGCTCGAATTTGCCCGTAACTCTCACACGTTCGATCTATACCGAGATAAAAATCTGAAAAAAATTAAGATTAATAAGAGGGGACGAAAAAATTAGCAAGGACGCACGTGCCGACCCGGTTCGTCGGTGCGCCGTCCGAATCGCGGAATAATCGGAGCCCCACACGTAGCGTCGTAAGCGATTTATCTTCGGGACACGTAAACACTTATTGAGCTTGCACCATCGATCGTCGTCGCGTACACGCACGCCGCATGTGCGAGAGCAAACGCGATTGCTGCGCCCGAGAACCGGCCGGACGTCCTTCTCTTCCCGCGAGACGCTATCTTTCTTCCTCGCTCTTTTCCCGGCTCGGACGAGAGATCCGTCGGACCGACGGCAGATTATCGAGGAGAGCGTGCCCGTAATTTACCGATAAAGAGTAACACGATCAGATCCGCGATACGTCGCAGTCGGACGAACGCGATGTATCGACTAACGTCCGACTCACCAACGAGTCATCGAATTTTCCGTGGACACGAGAAACGGAGATATCGGCAATCAGTCTGGATCGGCGGATGAAAAAAAAAAAAAATTGTTAACGATATCAGGTTGAACGCCGGATCCGGAGCGAATAATCCCAAGATCGTTATCCAGTCGAGTGCCGATAGTCCTAGACATATCGATTACAGATTGATCCAGAACAGCTCGAAACTTACTCATCGGTATTGCGAGAAAAAAAAATCGTGCCGATTCCAACGCTGCACCTGCCGCCCGTTAAACATCGCTACGACGATGCACGAAGAATTTCAGTGCAAAGCATCGGGTTATCCTTGACATTATTGTTATAATTTCAATCTGTCTAAAGGGTGCAAGGCTCGTGTACCGAAGTACTTGTTAATAAAGGCCACGCCTTGCGGAAAAAAAAAATTCAAGCAATCGTGCGAACGAGAGTGCGATGCCTACGGGCAGATTACAGGGAAAGAGTGCGCTATGGAATGCACAGCCCTGTGCGTGTGTTCCTCAAATTTAAACTGCGAAACGAAAGGAGTATCTGCCGCCTTCGGTCCATTATACTATTAGTCAATCATCGATTCCAGGAATTTAAAGTAGCGTTTTTTTTACGATACCCCAGAGGTACATCACGGCCTGGGAAATATTGATTTTTGCTTTTATTTTTCTGTCGATTCACGTGAGAGTAACGATAGGTAAATTTCGTGGTGAAGAAACGAGCCGCCGGAAAGGATGTCCGCGCCGATGCTCAAAGTAAGCGAAGGGCTAAAATGCATTTATTCTTCGGTTCGCTCCGGCAAGGAAGTGTTTATTCGTTGCACGAGTGAGTTTCTACCTGTGCCGTTGAGCTCGCGGGTGCGGCGCCCCGGCACTCGCCCATCCGGAAGTCGCGTCAAACAATCCGTGACGGGCGCAGGGGATGCGCGACTGGTCTCTGTAACCCCTAAAAATTCAGCGGGGCCGAGGTTTCCTGTGCAGTGGTTGCCCGGGCGGTGGAGCGTGCCGCAGAGGTAACCCTGCAGAACGACGAACCTCTCTATCGATGACGAACTCGTTGCGAAGAAGTCAAAAGAGGGCAACATGGCGGGCCATCGTCACCGGCGCGTGACTGCGGTTTCGTCCGCGAATGTAACCGTTTATACTTCGTTTATTTTACGAATATTCGAATCGTCAGATCCGTTTTTTATCTTTCTGCCAAACCGAGGATGCGGTCGAGTAAGTTCGCAACATTTCTGTTGCGTTTTCATTCTCCGGAAATTCTTGTTCCTTCAAAATCGATGCGATGAATAAACGAAGGAATTTGTTGCATTGACGATTGAGCTTCCTAATTTCCTACTCGTACACCGAGCTCGTTCCGACCGGGTGAATTCTAGGCCGCGACAGACATCCGCTTTTGATTTCCGTATCAGTAAAACAGGTGGCCGTTAAAGTCCCTTGTCGGCCGATGGACACCGGCCGCTTCCGTTCGCTCGCTCCGACTCCGTGTCGGTTGCCCATGAGATTTGCATTCAGGATATCCCGGGCACTTGTTGTCAAACCGCGTCATGTAAGCGTTGCGGATAGGTGGCCTTACGTCCGAGGGTATTGCGTTTTTTTTTTTTTTTTTTTTTTTTTTTTTTTTTTTTTTTTTTTCAAGGATATCCTGAAAGCCTGCATGTTCACAAAGTGCGCGACGATTACGACATAGTAGCGAACCTTTCGCATATGAAATTCAATCGCGAGTTGAGAAATTAATTCGCCGACTGTTATTAATTAGCGCATACACGTATCGATACGAGGATTCGATCGATGTTCGATTTTTTTTTATCGGTCGATCGGAGCCCACCGATGGAACGAGCGATAATTAATCGATTGAGTTGCGAGCAATGTGGTCGGACCCTCCACCGACACGAGACGAGATGAAAACCATTCGCCGCATTACTCGAATGAATAATTAAGGGGGAAGGATCATCGTTGTTATTTCGTGTTCGCTAATGATAATTGTATGGAAATGTGAAGCGTAGCGCCAGTTTGTGAATCCGTCGAGCACCCGCGGAATGGCTTGTCTTTCTCGTACAGTCAAGTACAGGAACGCACGGCTCATTTCAATACCAGTCTCGATTACGATTCTCCTCCTGATATATTTTCACACACGTGCGTTCACCGAGCGATAGTCCACGGAAAATCATTTTATTAATATACATTTTTTTTCGCGTACTTCGAGAATCCCTGATTGGAGGGAACGAAGAATTACGAGGAGTCTTTAGGGCAATTAAAAAGTGAGGAGCATCCGGATGCAAAGTTTCTTCGACGATAATCCCGTGGCCATGACGGGCGGGTTGCGAAAAAAACGAAGATACGACACGGGGATTCGCGAAATTGGAATGCCGAACGAAAAAAAGAATTTTCAAAAGAAAAACTACTTGCGCGTTCGTGATTCGCGCACAGCAGGAACACTAGCGTTTTAAAAATTCGAAATCACCGGAGATACAACGTGGATAACGATTTTACAAACAAGAGGAACGGAAGAATGTACGACGAAGAAATTTTATAAAAACATAAAACAAGAAAAAAATAATGAAACGAGTAGCGCGAGTGAGGTAGAGAAGAGTCAGGAACAGCTTAGCCGGGGCGTTACGACCAACCGTATATTCCTCAGTCTGCATTCACACGGGCATTTAACTGTCCCGCAATTTAATTACTCGCGTCGGTTATCGCGAAATCGTACCTTTCGCTCTTATTTATGAACACTTTAACCGATGGAGCGGGCTGCTTCCAACCCGCGAAATTTACAACCGGCCTTGTGGCTAATTAATATTTGTCGCCATTATGCTTGAGACGAGAAGCGGTGTAATCCTCGGGCTTCTTCCCCTCTGTTGCCGCTGACGCTAGTGGCTCGAACATCACAGTCGGGCGATGCTCACCTAACCGGGCAAGAAACGGGCCTCCGTCTCATTCAATGAGCTTCAAGCTCCGCAGCTCGGCGAGAATGATAATTGAGGGAACGATGACCAATCCCGAAGTAGCAGCGGAAGCAGCAAAGAAACGCGCTGTCCCCGTCGATGTCACCTATCAGTCCTCTCCGCCCAAAAGACTTCGTGTTCAAGCTCCTTCCACGCTTCTCGCTAAGTCCTAAATAATAATAAAAAAAAATTTAATGCAACTTCTTATCGTATTCTTACATCAGTGACGGGAAGCTCCGTTGCTTACAGAAGATTCCATCGAGAAGAATTATGGCGAGACCGAGGAAAAAATGATTAATAACGCGTGAGTCTGAAGTCTCGTCCTCGCTGCCGACAAGGAGACGATTGCTATCCGCGTTATTTATAAAGTTAGAGCTGCAGTTACGATCTGCACACACGTTGACACGACGTGGCGCGCTCTGGATAACTGCAATTGTCTTGACAATTAAGTGATAATCAGACCGATAAATATAGCCCTGGTAGGTGAACTTTCGTACCACTTACCGGTTGAGTATAATTGGTTTTACCAATGTTCTATCGAAAATTTCTTTGTGGATTTTTCCAAAAAATTTAGAGACTTCTTCACACGGTCAGTCAGGTGAAAAATCATTCGGATGTTCTCACTCGGGCCGTCGCGGAGAGCTTCATCGAAACTTTGCGGATTTCTGAGTGGAACCGCGAGGCGCCTCGAGCTTACGACGATCGTCGATGATTATACTTCATTAAATATGGATTCGAAGGATAGGGCGAGGCTGCATCGCGGCTGCTTGCGTAATTGTGGGAATACCGGACGCGCGTTTTATGGATCCTTGGGATTTTTCTCGAGGGTCCGGGTATCTCGCCGTTCACCTCGGCACCTTCGACAGAAACGGTGGAAGCTCGCGATGGAAGCTTCTTCGGTATTGCGTGCACCCACGCTGCCGAAGAAGAGCATCGTGCGAAGCCCGAGGCCCCCGTGCGAGCCGCGCCGTGCCGGTTTCTCGTACACGGTCTTCCCGGTGTGTGAGAGCATTCGAAGAGGAACATTTCTCGTCCCGAGGAAGCTTCACTCCCAGAACGCGCATTACCTTATTTACATCGATAGCCCTTCGTGAGCATACAGAAACTCTCCGCGCGATTCACCGCGAGCGGGGGGAAGGCTCGCGATCGCGTGTCTCTCATGGGAAAGGCGAAGGCGGATTCGAGTAGAAGATCGGTCTGGCAATATACATAGTACAGTCGATTAAGAATTATGGTCAATTTCCCTTTTTCCCAACCAAAAAAAAAAAATGAAAAAAAATTTCTAGCACGCTAAAAAATGAAGAAAAAAATTGCCGGCCTACATTGCGGCTTTTTTATTTCGTACACATTGACCCGGTGAACGATATACGGCGGAAGAAATGAAATAATTCATACGTCGCGAGTCAATGCGTTATTGAATGCGAGAGTCTCGATGCGATAAGTCATCCGCGTATTTGCCGATCTCCTTCCACAGATCCTGACGTATACTTTCATCGGTTATTATCTGCTGTTATCCCGGGTGTATCATTATCGCGACAGGTTGTTTGTCCTCTGTCCGGGCTTGGTGGCAAAGAAGGGGGCGATGAGAGAAGGAAAAAAAGAAGGGGCGAGCACGAGAAAGAAGTAGAGGTTGGTAGGCATACGCTGAGCCAAATGTGTACCACGAGTCAACACGTGGCGAAGGCGGTTGTTCGAGAATGTTTGACTTTCCCAGACGTACGTGCGAGAGAGGAACGCCGGTCACGCTCGCGTATACCTTTATATAGGACCGTCTCTCCGTGAGCTACGTGTGTATATATATAGTAAAAAGATATCTACCTGCCCGCACTGCCCTCCCGTTGAGCGACGTATGCGGTTCTAAGGCTCCTCAAATGTTGTCTCAGGCGGGTTAGATAGGAGCGTAGGAGTTTCAACCCTAGATAACGGGTCCCTCCCTTGAGATTAGAGTCGAGCGATTGCTGACTCGTCCGAGAAAAGCCGAGGGAACACTCCTCGGAATATCAAGCGGGAGCTCCAACGAACCTCATATAAAAATACTTTTTTCGTCACTCTTTTATTTAACTTTTTCTTTTTTCACCTGCGAATGACCGCGCTTTCGCATGCGTCCTAAATGGATACCCGCTAACCGCCTGTTCGCGATTATCCCCTCGGTATTTTCTCGGATGCTGCAGCTTTCGCACTCTTTCCCACCGTCGTGCACGCGCTCGCGGAACAATGCCGCGGTGTACGCTAGCAGCGCAAAGATAAGAGCATTCTCTGACCGCGAGCGGTGCAGTGAAATTCCGTGCGCGACCTGTCCCGGCATCCAGCGTGGCGAGAGAGCCTTATCTTCGTGCTACGTTCGGCACTTTGGACGCGCTCTCGCGAGCCCTGAGAAATATCTTCGGGAAGATGCTCCCTCGGAGTAGCTCCCACCGGGAGGAGCCCTGGGAATTCCGCCAAGCGGTCTCGAGACACCGAAGCTCTTTCGCTGAGAAACGAGGCTCGCGGTGGATTTTTTCCACCCGCTCGTATGCAACATTTTTTTAATCGAGTCTCCGATATAATAAAAAAAAAATCGTTTGAATTTAATTGTCACAGCTTCGATCCTGCGTGAGATGCGTGCGCGACTCGTCGATATGTCTTCCCCAAGCGAGATATTTTGCGAACGCGAAAAACATATTCGCCCGAGAAATCCGTGAAAGTCGTTGCGAGGCAGAATGTTTTATGCTGGCTGGCATAAAACACAAGAATAAAATCCATAAATTCACCGCGTCGCTGGCGTCTTTGACACCGTCGGGTTTCGCTGACGGGTCTCGCTAACGAGAACTCCGCGCCACATTGTATAAATATTAAAACGACTCGGGGATACTTAATAAGGTGTGGTACCTGACGTCTGGTCTCATTATAACAGGTGCGACGACGGTCCGCGCTTTGTTTGATCAGTCCTTTCTTTTCATATTTGTTTTACGTGACGGGACGCGGGTGCCGGCTCGTCGTCGAGCCAGAGTCGCGCGCCTCCGGTGCTCACCTCCAGCATCCCTGAGTCGAGCGTCGCGTCGCGCACGCTAAACCAAAAGCGTAGGAAATATCGTGCTCCGATGGCTGACCCAAAGCCTCTTCCGGATAAGCGACGAGACCGATCGGACAAGAAAAAAAAATAACCAGATGCACACACGTCTTTCCTTTACTCGGGCACTTTGCCTCGGTTTTATACTAATGAAGGTAGCTGTAGGTAGACGGTTTATGTTCGGACTGCTAGAAACATTTAACGTAATTCGATTGTCAGCTCTTTATCGAAAGTTTCTTGTTTGTATCGTTTTTTTTTTTTTTTTTTTTTTTCAAAATAAATAATCCAACGCGGCGTCGAAAGCTGCCGAGACTCGCAATTTTAATCAATGCGGTCTCGAAACTCTCGACTCTGGTTGAATCGTTGATCAGGCACGGAGGTAGCCGCGGAGCTCCGAGGAGTGCCACTTTTGAATGTCGATCTCGCGATCCCGGTGGCTTTCATCGACGAGCGTGATTCCGCTTTGCGCCGGGTTCCGTGCACCTGCTTGCATTGCTTTCGCGATTTAAGTTCGGTTTACCGTACAGTAAGGTGCAGCGAGGCACCGCGTTCGCCTCATGCCAATGAAATCGGGGAACGGGGCGAGTCAGCCTGCTCATCGATTCAGGGAGCCAGATTGCAATAAGATGACACGATCGGACGGGCGTCTTCGATAATAAATGGCGGGAATGAGCCCGACGGGGACGGACGGATCGTTCGAATGGCAGCTGTTTCGAGAACCGGGAGAAGCCTCGGACAGGGGAAAGTGCATATTTCCGTACACTGTTGCGTCTTTAATTAATCACTGGCAGAGTCACGGTGCGCTCGGAGCACTCAGGAATAACTTCGAGCCCGGTAGCAGCTAAAAATATACACTTTTACTAATTTTTTATCACCTGAAATTTTTTTTTTTTTTTTTTTTTTTTTTCGTTTCTCTTCGATACGAATCCTCCGAACGGTCGCGATCTTTTTCCCGCTTATCTTTCGCGCGAACGGTGAACGTGAGTCTCCGGCGGTCCCGCTGCAGATCCCTCGAGCCGCGACGCGCTCGGAGTTTCTTGCGTCTCGAAAGGGCTCGCGAAAGCCTACCGGCCGTTCGCCACGTGTAATTGGATCGGTTTATGACGCCTCCGCCTTCGCGGCCCCGCAGCTCCCGTACGCCGCGCGAGTTTAGATAATGTTTTTTGTCCTATCGTCTCGCTCGCGTCTCCGTCGGCATCTCTCGCCTGAAACTTCCCCCGCTCGAATCCCAGTCTCTCACGGCAATGTGTGTAAGGATACAACAGTTGGCGGCGTAAAAAGCACGAGGGATAAGCTAATCGCGACTATAAAGCGAAACGTTTACGACGAGTTTCGCCCCGTTGAAATTCGTCCCGTTCGCTCTTCTTTCTTCTCCGTGTATTTCGGCCTTTCTGCGACGACCGGGCCGCTCCTTCCGATACATATACATTCGATGAGCACGTACGTTCGTCGATGGGATCGGGACGATGAAGTTTCTTCCCTTCGGAGACATACGTGACAGGCATTTCATATCGAACTTCTGAAACACAGCGGAATCGACATTCCTGCGTTTATGCGCTCTTCGAAAACCGGTGTCCCGAACGACGCTTCCGAGGTACGAACGCGGCAGCATAAAACTATACACTTTTTTTTCTCGATGCGTTACACTTAACCGTGGTTGCACGCAGGTAGCTTTAGAAAGTACGAAGAAGACACAACAGTCACGTCGTGCAGTGACCGATTAATTCTTATTGTAACGATGATCCGTGATTCCTCGAAGGTGTCGTTCCATGCGGAAAGCCGAAGAGCGAATTCGCAAAAATTTCTCAATCTCGGCGCTCCGCTAGCGGCGAAACGCGAACTTGTTGATGACTTCTCTTCGAGTCTCTGTCCTCTTGTATATTCCCGAGGCTTCACGGGTGGCCCATTACGCTCGCTCAATGACAGCAAGAGATTACCCGAGCAGGAAGACACCGGCCCTTAAAAACGCGCGAGCTTCACTCAGTACAATCCTCCTCTGTCACTCTGCTTTTCCATCTGCCGCACCACATTACTCGAATTAACGATACACTCTCCGCATGCGATATTAAAAATTACGATTCATCATGCGAACGCCCCATTACATTTGACATATATTTCAAGTATGAATGCCGCTGGCGATAATTTTTATTATTTTTTTCTCTTCGAGTCGAGGAGCGAGGCGAGTCTTTATTATACTTTTCAATTGATTGTAATTGCTATGATCGCGACGTGGCTAAATTCGGGTAGACACCGATTATATTTTTCAACTACCGAGGCGTGATCAATGTTATTATAGAGGAAGCGATGAAACGGTCTCGCTGCGTGCGGTAGGCATTAAACTTTCGATGCTTCGACAGTCTGTGCACACTTGTCTGATCGTATGTGTGTGCGTGTGTGTGTGTGTGCGAATCCACGTGATTCCTTGATACTCTCGAATTCTTGGCCTCTTGTCTCACTGAAACCTCTCGGGGCATCAAAATTTCGTACAATTTAAGATTAGCCACACCAGGATATACGGAGGGCCTGGCTATCCGCTATCGTCCCAATACTCGTCCACCTAATCGCCGTCAGCTATCTTGTATCTCAATTCGCTGTAGGCTTTACCGAACCACATTGATTTTTTTCTGGCCACTCGAAAGTTCTCTCGTCTAACGACCGAATCTCATTGCCTCATTAAGACGGGAAATCGGCGACCCGAGAGACCACCCCGGGGTATATAGGAGCACCCGGGCACTCACTTTGCTCCGGTCAAAATATACTTTTTTTCGTCGGCATATTCTCACCTGCCGCGTATAATGCCGTCGAAGCAGTCTCGAAATTTACCAAAGATTGCTCCGAAACGTCCGACAATCATCTCAACTTCGTTGCACTAAAAACTTACGATCGGACGTTCGCCTGTATGAGAAACGCGTTAAAAAAAAAAATATTAAAAAAAAATTCCATACAGCTCTCTAGCGAGAGACTAAGCACGAAAACGCGGAACGACAAAGATTGTGAGACGAGTCGTTCGATCCTGACAAATGAGTCCGGAGCGGTCGTTGAAGTAATCACTCGAGTGGTTTCCAAAAATACGGGAAGTTTGAAATACGCGTGGAAAAAATAACTAAAAAGAGTCGGTAATCGTGCGAGCCACCCGGTGGTGTTGGAGCTTGAAAAATCGTGCGAGAGTGTTCCAACCGCAGTGGTGGCTACTCCGGCGGTTTCCACGACGATAGAGCCTGATGAATTAACGGATAGGGCCGCGCTCAACGACGGAGACGTGAGAGGGAGGAAGTGAGGAAGTGGAGACGCTAAAAGCAGGAAACCACGAGATTTGACTGATTGCCCTCGGGGAAAATCGGCGGTAGAAGGTTTATAGCTTTAACACCAAGATTTTCGGAGATGAGCTCGGAGGGGCAGCTCGAGCCTCGAGGGTGAGAGTGGCGGGCATTGTTAATGAGAGCGCGTGGCGTGACGTCTGCCGGATGGCAAGAAATACACGAGAGTGTGTAACTATAGTAGAACTTCACGCTGCGTACAGCGAAGGAGTAATTTTTTTACAATATTTTTTACGTTTTTTTAGACGCGAGCCAGAAGTCACGAGCGATAAAATTCGCTATTTTCAGACGAAGAAGTTTGCTATCATTTCTATTAAACAGAATAAGCAAATTTGCGAACATCACCATAGGATAAAATCGTTCGGTCAAGCATGATCTCCGCTGCGGTGCAGAGTATTATCAGCGTGAAGTCGAGGATTGCCGTCCGCCGCATAGAGAGTAGAACCATTATCGTGAATAACTGGGGCTTTTGCGAGCGTGTGTGCCCGCGTGAACTCCCGGGTGTACAAACCGGGGTATTATATGCTCGCACCTCGAGGATAATCTTACCTGACACGGTAACTCGTAAAATGAGAGCGGGAGCGTTAAAGCGCGCGGGCGCGAATCGCGAAACTAGTATGATAATGCGAGAAACTCAAAGTTCAGCGGCACAGCATCCTGAGATCGGTGCATGGGGCTACGAAACCTCCGTCTCGTAGCGACGGAGGTTTCGTCTGACAGAAATCCATACAAATGACTCGAGCAGGAAAGGTAAGGGTACAAACGCTGGCGCGAGTTCACAGTAATTTGCACGTCACGAGGGGCCCATAAACGGCTCAGCGGCCGTTAAGATAAGTCCCAGCGCCGGATGCGATAGCGTGCAGCTGTTAAGTCGATCGTCGACGTCGCCATCGAGCAGCGACGGGCGGTGGCACGTTTGAATATCGTAATATCTCATTTAGCGCGGTTGCTCGCGATCGGTATCGAACGATAAAAATCGACATCCACCCGCTACGGATCGACCTACATTGCCGAGGGTGGCATTGTTGTGTACCTCTATCGCTGATTATACGTACACGTGACTTTGAGTTATACCGTCAGTTTACGACTGCACACGACAGTTCAAGCAACGCCACGAGAGGTGTCGTAAACCGCGCATACTGTGGGTACAAAATTATCGCGGTCGCTCCGGCTTCTGCGGAATGAAAGGCGATCGCGTCGTAAATAAAATTTAATTACAACATATCCTTTTTCATCGCGCGAAATGAGCTTGGATCGATGACCATGAAAATATCTGCGTTTGCAAAAATTCACTTTGGCAACGTGCAGCGACTAAATTATCGGTTTCAGACAACAACAAAAAACGTGCGAGGACTATTTTGTTTGTTTTTTAGTTCTTTACCAACGCGTTTCCTTGGATTTCTTATTTTTCATTTTTTGAGCTACTTTTCACGTATTCAATTAAATAATACACGAAGAGAAAAAATCTTTAGAACTTTTATTTTCTACTTTCAATTCTACACCAACTCCTTTATGAAAAAAAAAACAAAAAAATTCCAAAATTATTTGGACTAGTTTTCACGAATTAAAAATTCATAAAAACTAGCCAAAAAAAAATTTTTTAAATTTTTTTTTTGGGCTGGCGTGAAGTGCCGTCTGCTGTCGAGAATCGTTTATGTAACCGAAATCACCGACCAAAACAGAGTTATAGTTTGTGAATGTGTGTATCGGAGTGTGTCGCGGATGGATGTACGCCGAGGGGTCTGTCGAGCGAGGTAATGACTGGAGCTTCCTGTGTTCACGAGCCCATACCCGACACAGTGTACCACTACGCAACTCGCCTACGGGCGACAGCCCGACGCAGAAAACATACGCGGGACCCTATGCAGGATATCCGACATTTAATCTGATTTCTGGATTATACGCCTCCGAGAGCAACGATAACAAAGCCCTCTCTCGCTCTGCAACCCCCTATTGCTCTTGCCAAACCAGACGTTTGTCCCTCCGCTCCCTCACGTCGGGTATTTCAGTCTTTCCGGCGTTTCCTCCGTGCGGCCCGGCCCCGTTTCTCCCCGTTCCTCATTCCCTCATCACCGACGTTCCCTCCCACCCACGGGCCCGGACGGATGTTCTCCGGAATACTCCACTCGTGTTTGTTTTATTCTCCCTTTTTAATCGCGTAGCGCCATTTCCGATTCCGGGATACTCGTGCAACTTCCCCTCGACCGAAACCGATCGCTCGCATCCTTTATCGTACCATTTTTTCGCCTCGATCTCCGGTGTAATTGTTTCGATGACGATCGACGCAACGTTCGTTCGGATAATAAAATTTTACGGATCAGAACGCGAGAGCCTTGTTCGCGAATCGCTCGAGCGAGCGTGTTCGTTTGGGTTTCGTACGATCGCGACGAGCGAAGACTTTTGCGCGCGGCTCATTCTCGCGGGTCATTGTAGTGCAAGCCGCGATGAGCGAACGTGTCGCGAGTCCGTTCACGTGCGATCGCGGCGAAACTCGCGATAACTCATCGGTTGTCTCGCGATGTCGCGCCTCGACGACGGCGACCAAGGATCGAGTTTCGGAATACTCGGGTTGGTTCTGTGCAGGAGGAATGTATCGATCGAACCCGTGCCGGATGGATCGGCCAAGCCGAATTCGAGAGGCCATCGGAGTGCTCCGAAAATTTTTCGGAGCACGAACGAAGCGTGAAGGGGACAACGGATCGTCGCACACGTTCGCTGGGATTGTGGAAGGGATCGGCGCGCGACGCGGACTCCACCGGGGGTTTTGCTATGTGTCTGGAGTACCGAGTAAATCGTCGGTCCGGAGAGCTGCGGACACAGCTAGTTTTAGCCCGTGGGGCTCGGACAATTCAGACGTGCGTACATAAGCGACTCAACGGACCGTTCGCATTCCTACTGCTTCGTTAAACCGCGAGCCGGCGCTCGAACGGACGTCGAAATCGATTTTTATCGCTGAGTAGGATTTAATTGAGGCGTAGGGGAATCCCATGAGAGAAGAATCGGAGAGGGGCTTTGTATCGCGAGGGCAATTATTTCCCGACTGCGGGAGACACGCTCGCTCGTAGATCCCGTTCGACGGGTAATCGCGCACTATCTGATAGACGTACCTGTACCACAAGCTCGGGCATGTATCGTAAGCTGAATCGCTACGGAGCCAGACGCGTATGAAGAAGAGAATCGAACGAAGAAGCGGATGAACGCTCCACCGATTGATTGTTTTATGATGCGGCATTGCATCGTTGGATCGATTCGAAGTCAAGACTGTCACGCTGTACGTGTAAGCAGTACCAGAAACACGATGAGGTGCTATCGTCCTCGTCGGTCAACGTCCCACGAGCTCGGATTCATAATGAAACTATACGGTGGCTGCCCATGACACGTTCACATGACCCTTTTCCGCGCACCGCGCTCTCGACGCGCGTCACAGTTCTCATGAAACATTATACGTGCTCGTGAATGGGATACGTGTCGTTACGATACTTCCGGCGGATAGTTGCTCGACGCAACGAAAAATACATATCAGAACTGGACTGCAACGACGATTGCAAAGAAACACGAATGACACCGAATATTCTCGGGTCTTCAGATATTTTTATTGCTTCATCGACGAGATTTCTTTACATTCTTCCGACTCATCGGCGACGGGAAAAAAAATATCCTCGATACGGATGCTTCGCATTCGCGACGAATTCCCGTTGATTTTTTCAACGACACGAAGTACCAACTTCGGCGTGCGAAAAAAATATAAATAATGCGACGCGGGAATGGAAAATTAACGGGCTTGTCATAAAGAAGTCAGACAGGCACGCTTGCGTTTAGATAAACACGCGTTAGCGTACAATCTCAGCAATAATGCAAAGTCCGTTGACGCGCTTGGGCGTGGGGTCACGTGCGTATCCAGACGTTGGAAAAAAAAAATATAGGAAAAAAAAAAAAGGAATCGAACGTCATCGATAAAGTTGTCGGACGCAACATAGAGCGCTAAAGACACTTTAACGGTGGTGAGAGATGGCCAGCTCGGTGTGTTATCGGTTATAATTGCTATTCCCCCCCGTGGCGCCTGTCGCAAGAGGAGAGAGATTAAAGCGAACTGTCGAGCATGGAACTTGATCGGAGATCACGAGACCTCGGCTCGTGGGGCCGAGAATAAACAATAATTGCGTGTGCATGGGGTGGCCGATAGCGGGCGGTCGGGCCGCGTTGCAATCGCCATTATATCGATTCTTCCACGATTTATCGCCGTTATTGTTCTCGACGAGTGCTTTCGATTTATATTATCTCGCGTAACTCACTCGTCGACGAACGAGAGCCCCGAGAGAGAGAGAGAGAGAGAGAGATCTCTCAATTTCACCAGTGTGAAGATATAAATCGGTCACAACAAGTTAATCGTGACGCTGGGGGAGACGCGTCAGCGCGATTTCGATACGCATAATTTTCCACCAGCAATCGAATCGACGGCAGAACCGAGACAGACACACACACACACACTCACATCGCCTATTCTCCCGTGGTGGCCTTGCTCGCGATAATATCCGCGCGAGACGAGAATGAAAAACAAACAAAGCCAAAAAGTGAAGAAAAAAAACGCCTCTCCGAAGCTCTTTCAACATCGTTCTATTCTAAGGCTCCGCGTTAAGTAAAACCAACACCGCTCAAAACGAGCTGCGTCGCGGATTCGACGGCCGTCTTGGCGTTCCCATTTAACATATCGAAGTCTCGGGAGCGTGTGATGCCGAGTTATCGGAGTCCGGTAACGCCACCGTTAGCCGCGACGGGCCCCGCAGGTTATCGAGGCGCTAATAAAGTCGGCATATCGCTGACACGCCGCTTCGATAACGGGAGAACTCGTTTTATCATTATTCTCGTTGCCCGTACACTATTTCCCTCGCACTTCTCTATCTCCCGAGAATAGTTGTTCGCTCGTGTGCTCGGTGCGTCGACGGGAGAACGCGCGTAAGGCGAGCAGCGCCTTATCGAGAAATCGCGATAAGCGTTGGAGATTATTTGCTAATTCGAAGATTATCCGCGAACGCTGCGGCGCTACTGCATTATTTTTTTTTTTTTTTTTTTTTTTAATATATATTTATCCGCTCGATCGGGATGAAAAAATTGTTTACTGTCTACGGCTCGGCAAAAAAATGTCTGCATGTCGTACGTCGGAATCAATCGTATATCGCGGACCGAACGGGATTTACATACATCTAAATCTTCTGTTCGCGGGTAGCTCCCGCTATCCCCGTCCGTTAAGATGGGGATTAAACGCGAGATTATGGAAACGACGTTGCATCACTCGTGTGTTACAGCTTACTCGAGCACGCTCGCTCGAGCTCCTCGGGTGTTAATATTACGAGCAACGATCGCTAACACGCACGGGTTCTCTATTTTCCAACGATTTCTCGGACCCCGTGTTCGAGACGCGGATCTGCGACGTGCCGGGAGACTCGAGGAGTATCTTGTTAATTTACCGGCACGACTCTCCGTCGAGGCGTTCCTCCGGCTCACCGCGTCGAGACTCGTGCGGCTAAAGCAAATTTGCCTATTCCGGTCACGCGTGTGCTTCTCGATCGCGAGACACAAACCGTCTCGCTCTTTCTCGTCGTTACACAAAAACCCCGTGGTTAACTCTCGTGTAAATACAGCGACCGAGTCGATCGTGTGCACACCGAGCTCGCGCACGTGCTGTCAGATTTTTCGTTTACCGGTGTCATTATTGGCCTCGGTAGACGCGGTTTTACACGATTCGGTACATGTACGACGGGTGCGGCGAGTGGGCAACCAAGTTCTTTCGCGGTGGTGGGTTGGTCCAGGCCTTTCGGGACGTGAAGTAACGTGCAAACCTATTTATCGACACTCGAGCTCTAAAAGCGAGGAGCCATTAGGCAACTCGGGTGGTAACCAGGCGCTGCCCCGATTTTTTCGAGCCTACATCCAACTTAGTCAATTAGACCCGTTACGGATAATTGGTCGAAAGGTGTTATTTCCGCGTCGCCGAGAGAATCATTGCACTCGTAACGTTACGCGATGTATGCGTTTTTTCAGAGACGAAACATGTAAAGAAAAATAATCATAAAATCAACGAGCAACCATTAAAGTCGTTGATCGGTAAATGCGTGGGACAAAAGTGGCGAACAACGCCTCGAATCGCGAAGCAACCCTCGATCATGTTTCAGAGGAAAATTTCATCCACGCTGCGTCGCTTCGGACTTCTCCGTCGAAACTATCCCGAGGTTCTTTCACAAGTCTCAGCCGCCTCCGTGCGATCGCCAGTTATTCTTTATTCCAGTATCGTAAAAACGAAAGCCGGACGCGCGTGACCGATCTTCACCATTGAATCCCGGGGAGCAAGAGTTCACCGGGGATATACGAGATTTCCAGGATTTTTCGCTATTCCGTAACGCGCGGCAATTGCGCACGGAGTGCATCGGCTCCGTTGCCTCGGGATCTTGCGGTCTGGTTCCTCGAAAGGAAGCGAGCCTCGTTGTGCTCTCGCGACACGGCACGTCCGCGGAAGCGAGGCGTTGCAACGACGACGAAGCGAACTCGCTCACGTACCGTTTTCTATAAAACACAATATATATTATTTATCGGTAGCACGGTCGAGCTGGCGTGTGCGCGACCGGCATCGCGGTACAGAGCGCACGCGGGAGTTCGTGCGTGCGCTATCGCTCGCCCCGTATCGCCTTCTCCACTGACGGCGAAACGGTGTGTTCGCTCTATGATACGTATAGGTAAGCGACACACGAGATGAATACGTGCTGCTCACTGCTCCCGGCTCGAAGGCGCGCGTTACATCTCCTTGTACCTCCGACTTCCAACCGATTCTCGATAGTACGGAGCAGCGAGGCCTCGGCCAGTAAGAAGTCACGTGCGTTTTTTCTCAAACATGCGCAGCTTCTTTTTTATTCGATGTTTAATCATTTTTACACGAGAGGGCTCAAACATCGTCTCGGCAAAATGAGACAAGTCATCGGCTCTTGCGAATCTAGCTCGAAGTGTACTTCGAGCTAGATTAATCATTTAATCATCGTCTCTCTCTCAGAGATTCCTTATAAAGATTCTTGAAGACATGAAAATTCACGAGGACTACGGATTTGGAACAGCTCATCGAGATTCACAAAGGCTGACAGAACTCACGGGCTTACACAGAGATCATACAAGGTCTTACACAGAGCCGAACACCCGGTGGTGCGTATTCGCCGGCTAACACTTCAGCTCACAATCTACTTTAATGTCATTGACTTCATTGGGAAACATTTGTAAAGATCTTAGGCACAGAGATCTACACACTCTCGTCGAGAGACGGGAGAATCCGTTCACTTAGCATTCTCTCTGGCACACTCGGTTTAACTACTGGTAGTCGCTATAGCGTATTACAACCTCGTTTTACCCCAGTGTATCAATGTCCTCGCGAAGCATTGACAAATGGATTTAGCGTTCCGGCGTGTTTCCTAACGACGGTAATCCAGGTACACTTAATTTGCGTGCGGGAGCGAGCGTTCCCATAATGTATGGGAAAAAGAAAAAGACGAAGGAGAAGAAGGAAGGACGAGAGATCCGTGTTTGCCGCCGCTGCGCGAATATGCCTCGGGCGGTAATTTACTTCTTCGCGAGTGGCAGACTGCGAAACCGCGCGAGGTCCGGCGACGGGGAGGAACGAGGGGTCGAGCAGATCACTCTCGCTTCTGCTTCTGAGTTCGGCATCGCGAACTTCAATGCTGGCACCGCGTCGTCAAAGAGGCTACGGTTCCACGCCGACGTCGCGGCTATCATCAGCAGATGGAAGAGACTAAAAACAAAAGACGATAGTCTCGATGCGGGGAGCCTGAGAACCGCAACGAGAATACCGAGTATCATCACGCGGTGACTATGCTAAATTCGCAATAACATTCTCGCTCCGACGATAGAGTCACTCTCGCTTTCTTGTTCCCAATTTTTTTTTTACTCCGCTTCACAGTGCAACGCCTACGTATAAAAACAAAAAATCGCGCTCACCAGTGCGAATCGGGATTCCGAGCGAAGAATAGCGAAGCGATAGATTCCTGCTTTTATTTTATTTTTTTTTTTATTATTACGCAGCAACGAAAAAAAGTGTAAAATTTTAGTTGACAAAAACACGTGGCCCGCGCTCGGTTTTTATCTCAACTCGCGCCACAGCATCGTCCGTGGTAATTCCAATTAGCCCGATACCCGAAGGATACGCCGCAGCGGAATAATGAATTTCTCGGGTTTTATCGCGAGCGTCGCAAATTCGTTCGAGTTGTCTCTCAGTGTCCTCGGCATATGTGCGCACGTATATGACTCGGTATTTCTTTTTCGCGTTCCAGCTTGTCCCTCATGGTTTTTTTTTTTTATTTTTATTATACACACGTTATTATGCTTCTTTTCTGCCGTAGCCCGGGGATGTTGACCGGGCACCGTAGTCCCTTTCTCATGCGCGGTCCGCGAGATTCCGTATACCGGTGCGTATAGACGAACGGCCGTAAGAAACACAGCATGGTACGCTGGTGTACCGGTAGCGCGATATGCATATTCGAGCATACGCGTTTATGTTAATGAAATTCAGAAGCGGCGAGGATACAAGACGAGCGAGCGGTCGCGCTCTGCAGCAGCAGCAGCAGCAGCAGCAGCAGCAGCGAAGAGGAACATATCGCGTAGAGGCCGTGTGGCGTAGCTCGCTGGGAATATAATTTCTTTGCACAGTGAAAGGAAAAAGAGAAGCGAGACTCGTGTTACCCCGACGCAGATGCTGGAACGCGTAGGCAGGTATGGGCGGTGCATACGGGGGTCGCCGAGAGGACCACTCGGTGCTTCGTCAAAGTACCTAACAACCAGAAGCGCCTCGATATTCCGCGCGCGGGATCGTCCGATTCCACCCGTTCGGCGATCGAAAAAAAATAATTTACCGCGCCACCGTAAACAGGGGGATCCGAAGAAATACGCACGATATGTGAGCAGCGAGATTTTTATCCGAGGGCCCGCTTGAATATCGCGGGTGGGAAGGGAGGGACGCGGAGAACCTCGGTGAAATTTATAATTCGATTATTATGGCGATTCGACCGTCGGAGGAAGGTACAAAATATCGATGACAAATCTATACACGAGTATCGGAGCCTTCGGTGTACCGCGACATGTGTTTGTACGAATGTTCATCTTGTTCGTCGCTTGTTTCTTCATTTTTTATTTCATTTATTTGTCAACTTATGAGAAAACTGACCATACGCTGACGTCGTCGCATATTCAATTCGCGACGATGTTGTTCTCTGACTCGCGTAACGAGAGACCGTTGCCGAACGAGGGAAAAAGCGAGAGATGTATAGCGCGGGAGGCTGTAATATACGTATAAGAAAGTAACACGCACGCAGTCGCCCGGTCAGCATGCGACGTAGCCGATAATATTAATCTTCTCGGAGCCTCGCGTCGGACCGCGTTCTACAAGCCATCGTCCCGCGGTGTATCCGCTAGCCGAGGGCGAGAGAGTCGCGAGCCTCGGGAGAGGAAATGGGAGCCACGATCTCCTCGGGTTTAAGGTCGGATGGGGTCACTTGCCCACTCGCGCCTCGTGAGGCTTCTTTCGCGGCGGCAGCGTCATTTTGTATCGCAACAGCGCTTCGCCTCTCCCAAGATCGTGAGAAACTCTAGGATCTCTGGTAACTTTTTAATTGCTCTAGCTTATTTTCTTCAAAAATATTTTCATAATAAATAATAATAAAAATATGCAACGCTCCTACCACGTTAAATTTTTGTTCAAAATTCCGATGAATTTTTTCAGAGAAACGTGAGAATTTTTTTTGTCCAATTTCGTCCGATAATCCGAATCGTCTCCATCGTCGTACGACTCGTTACACCCGATCATCCAGCGAAATATCGAAATCGTTTCGGACGATCGAACCCTCCTCGCGATCTCGTTATTATTGCTCGTTCGGAGATCGATGAATCGCCAAAGTTTGCGCATGCGTCGTGTGCAGTTTCGAACAAAAGGGTAATAAACAACTATCGCGTACGATCTTCGAGTTCGTCCGAATCCTTTCGGAGACCGTGGTCGATCGACGCCGAGAGAGAAGCAGAGAGATTCGTGGACCAGGCGGCATGCCCGCCGTTTTTATATACTCGCGAGGCACCGCGAGAGACTCGCGAATACACGTGGACTTGCACACAGGCTCGTACACCGACGAAACGCGCGACGCGACGCAGAGGAACGTTCGATCGGCAAAAAGCGATCGGGAGCGATTTATTGCACCTTTCGGACGAGAGGCCAGGGTGGACAGAGGCATCGGTCTCTGCCTCTTGCGCCGAGAGATATCTTATCTTCGAGACACACAGCGCCGCGCGGTGCACTGTGCGGAGCCAGGACCTCGGTGCACTCTCCGATCCCGTATATACATACCTTTTACCTCTCACCGTGCCCCGTGGGCTTTTCTCTTTCGTTCTTTCTTTCTCACCGGCCGATACAACGCAGCGATAAGTTTATTCTCTCGCATATTATCAGATCAACGTGGCAAAAACAAAAGCCCGACGAACGCTCTTCAACCTCCGAATCTCTCGCTCCGTCTCTATCGGACTCGTAAAAAATATGATAAAATCCCGTACGAGTATAATTATGCGAGATGTATCGATCAGTCGAATCGAGGATCAATGAAGAATCGTCGATCGGTTTATTAGTCGAGTCGAAGCGAAGGCGTGCCCGGCGAGGAAGCGAACGATTGGCTTCGTTGCACCGCTGAGAGCACAGTGACGCGGAAAATTACCAATAAATCGAGGTCCACGGGGTGCCGAGCTATCGCCAGTGATACGAGCGTGGCTTTATCTTTACCGGTCGTGACGCTCCGGTTGTGGCATTCCGAGACGCTACGCTATCTATGGTCGCCGATGGTGTTGTGTACTCGCGACTCTTCGCGCTGGCTTATTTTCTTACGTGTATGTATTCTTCTCGCCGGATGCGAAGAGATTATTCTTTGATCCGGTGAGCTCGTCTCATTGCCCGCGGGTGGGCTGCGTCCGAGATACAATTCCTCTTCGAGAGCTGGAATATAACGAGTAAGCGCGCGAGCGCACACGCAGGAAGGGGATACTTTGACCGGGGGCGGCAAGTGGCGCACGTTGCCAACGACCCGAAGAAAAGAGCTATAAATTAAGGGAGCTTATCGCGAATCGTTCTCACCGCGCGAGCAGAAGCTCGCTCCCTTCTTTCTGTTTCACCATCAGCGGCTCATGCATCCAAGATAGTGCAGCACGGCCAACAGCACCGGCAGCGAAACCGCCGCGGCTTCCAACGACGGCACGAACGAATGAACGATCCAAGTTTGATGCCGCCGCTTTTTTTTTTTTTTCTTTTTTTTTTTTACTCTTCATTCCATTTTCTACCTTACTCTTTCTCGCTCGAATATAGAGGAGAAAAAAGGAACGGACGTATTGGTTTTATGTCCTCTTATTTACGAGACCATAAAGTCAGCCTATAGCCTGAGCGGCAATTCGCCAAGTGCAACGAGTGCCGAGCGCGCGTGGATGAATCGCCACTTCGTCCCCACGGGCCACTCGTCGGATACGTCTCTGACTCGATGCCAGAACGATTCGAGAGATGCTGGATCTCTCTCTCTCTCTCTCTGGAACGAGAAAACGAGGAACGTCGTCGAGCGCGAACCTGACTGACTGCGGCTACGTTCGTTGCACCGGTTATCGAGTCTCGATTGTTCACTTGTGCATTGCCGAGTCATCGACGCGTTATTGAGCATCTATTTTTTTTTTTTTTTTTTTTTTTTTTCAAGCGATAACGCCTGAAAACCATCGAGGTGTTTTGCTCGTGGTGTTCCTCTCGGGCGAGCGTGTATCGATATGGAAAGAGAGCCATCTTGTACGTTCTTATCGAATCGCAAAATACCTCGTTCAAGCGGTGATAATAGTACGAGGGGCGCCGTGAGAAATGGTAAGAGTGAGAGGCCATCGATTGTCCGAGGGGGCGTTCACGGTTATTTCGTCGTGTGATCGTTTTTCTCCGAGCAAAGGTTGACCACGTCTGACATGTAGCTCGCCGAAGAACTGTCGATAACAGAGAATACCTGTAAGGGTGGGTGTTTGGATTTGGGTCGCGTAGGTTCTCTGGACTTCGTACAACTTTTGGCGAAACGCGTAGCATTCGGTCGTGTTCCTTAAAAAAAAAAAAAAAAAAAAAAAAAAAAATTAACAGTTTCCTAGAGACGCGTATTGCGCAGCTCTCATAATTACCGGAACTCTGCGAATCCCGCGGCGTCCACTCTTAAATTCAGGGGGCCCGACTGACGTAACCCTGTGAGCTTCGCGTATCTTACGACCGTTCAGCCAAACTATCCGCCATGTGAGTCGCTCCTTCGTTCGTCCCTTCCCGTTTTATTTCTTCGTCTTTCCGAAAGTATCGATACGACCGGGTTGCGTGTACCGCACGACCGTTTTCTGGACCGAATCGAGACCGAGAGACACACAGACCTACATTACGACAGTCTCACGAGAATCTGGCTCTGCTGGTTGCCCGCAAGAGACACCGAATCGTCCAATCCTGGGACACCATATTCGCTGCTGGGTGTGGGTTTTCGAGGAAGAGCAGTAAAGTCCTTGCCACAGATTTATGCGTAGTAAAGCCAAACGCTTCTGTCTCTCTTTCTCACGCTCACCGAGAACCCGCGAAAACTACCTCCGCGCATTGGTTCTCTCGTCCTTTCCCCCTGGCCCGCGTCGCGCGAGGATGAACATTAATTCGGGCCTCTCGCCGGTACTTACAGATAGTTACCGCGGCATCGTAAATTATTCCCCACGCCCCGGAGTTTTAGTGCCACTCTCTCGCGGTGCCGCGTTCGCGAACTTTCGGCGCGGAACGACGACGACGACGAACCGCCGTTCGGGATATATTCGTCCCTTCTGACTTTGCTGATTCCCGGGGTCCAAACAGACCCAAGAGCGTTCCCTTTTCTCGCTCACCCGGATAGTAAAAACAGATTATGCTAGCCCGATTGCACAAACGCCTGCTAACTGTGGACTTTATTATTCCAAGCCCATTATCCTTCTGGCGTGTCGAGAAATTCCCACGATTCGGGATTTCTCTTTTTATTTTCACTTACGGATAATTCGAAAAAAAAAATATATATATATATCTCTGCGTTTCGACGGCGTGACCTCTCTCGGTGCTCGGTCACGATAATTCGCTTAATTAATAAAACGTGTTCGCGATTCTTTACGAGTCTCTTTACTCGCGCGATGTGCCGTAGGTTCGAGCGCGGCGCGGTACCTGAAAGAGGAGGTCGTACTCCCGATAAATCGAATCTCCCGTAGCCCCGCCGCCACGGCGAGAGCAAAGAAGCGAGTGTACTCTCCGGCACAGCGAGAGATTATACGAGAGCGTTCATATCGCGTACACGGTGTGTATATAACGATTGCCCGCCCTCCCGGACATTGCTCCGTGACGCCCCACCTGGATCTTCTTTCCATCTGGGCGTTTAATCAATAAGAAAATTACCGTCGCGCGGAGATGCAATTAATATAGTAATTAGGGAGCGTGGGGAGATGAATCCTCCACGACCGCTCGTGTAGGGCGCTTGTGCGCTCCGGTGGAATACGATCCTTCCATAACTCGAACGCGTCGCGAATCGCGAGTTTCGTTCGGGGACATGCGCGCCGTTCATCAGCCACATCCGTAAACATCCTACGTAAACGCATAATGCGTCTTATCGAGACTTTCCAGACTCTTCGCGAGTGCCGGACGATGAGTAAATATGAAGGAGATAAAACACAGAATTCATTGGGCTGATTGATCTGCGAAATCGAATGTGAAAAAGCTATCAGGATTGATTTACCGCAACGTTTAACCCGCGGCTTCGTTATGCGGTATGTTCGAAGTGCGGTTCGAAGTGCACGAAAGCAAGATCGTCCAGGATAGCGATGAGCTAGCGCTGGATAATTTCAACGAGAGGTGTCGGAGAAAATACGGTGGACTAGAACGTTGTACACGAGTGTGACTGCGAGCACACGAAGGAAAGTCGCGACGATGGAACACTGGATGGACGTGAGAAGATCCGAGTTCCCACAGGTGTCGTCTCGTGGAAGCAGAGGTGGATGTACGTAATACCACCGGTGCGACCATCGCGCTGGTGCATCCTCGAGGAAAATTCTCCGAGGGCGCATCATCGTCGACATCGTGGTCGTTATGTCAATGATCCACGTGAATACCATGATTACACCGCGATATCCGTACGAATTACTGGAACAAGGTAACGGTGGAAGCAATTTCGCGATAACCCGTTCCTCGTTAGTCCCGACTCTTGTCCCTGCGAATGCAGATGTTACTCGCGAAATTTCACAGCTGAACGTACAAACTGCATCGCAGCTAACGCATGAAAATATGAATTTATAAAAATACGAATTTATGAAAATATTAAGGTCGCTCGGGCAGACGGTCGTTATCGAGTTCCATCCACGTCGATAACGAAAAGGTTCAGAGAAATATCGACGAGTGTTTGTAAGCAAATACGTAGAGGCAAAGAGTGGAAGCTACGGCAACGGCAGACGAAGAGATGGAAAATACACCGCGAACGGACATATACAATCGGCAATGCGATCGCTTTTGCACTGTATGGCGATAGCATCATTAACCCTCCACGCACGAGTCAGCTCGCCGCGAAACACTGACTAAGATCTTGTTACGCGATATCCGACCCGAGCTCGCGATTCTCTCGCTCCTCGAAACCTTCTTCTGGACATCGCGAAAGGACGACAACGTCGACGGGGTAGCTCTGGCCGAAGAGGGGCGCGAGCGGCCGCCTTCACAATACTCGCTAATTAAACGACGGTGAACGCGCCCGCGGTTCGAGGCACACAGCTCGGAGATACTTGACTCCGATTACTTTGTTTTCGTGAGGACCAACGAGCAACCGGCACTCGAGTGTACCATACGATCGAATTAATTGGAAGAACTGAAGGCAAATAGAGAAATTTCGTACCTCGGTGACTTTCAATTCTTCATTGCGATTGCGAGGGTAAAAAATCTTATTGAGCAGATGGTTCGAACTTGATTAAGAGCCATAGACAAGAATCTTACATCGCCATGACACGCGAGATGTTTCAACTTTTTTTAAATGTTCAGAATATATTTTCTATTTCTATAAACGTGTGTCAGTAATTTCAACGTCGACTTCGCGGTCTCGACCACGCCTAGAGTCACAGAAACCGCTACGATAAAAAGCTCGAGCCTGGTCTGCGCTCAAACGACCCATCGAGGGGGCAAAAGTAGAACCGCTCGCAGTTTCCTTTGCCCCGAGGCTCAGCACCGCGAGATCTCGAGCAATCTAGCTCGCGCTGAGTACAAACCCGGACGCTTGAAAATTCCACGCCCTGCTTCGAAGACCGAGAAGACAGTCGCGCGGCGCGAAAAAAAATGGACCGAGCACGCACGTGTGAGCGGTGATCGGGAAAAAGAATAACGGAGTAAAAAAAAAAAAGAGGCCGACGCGAACCGACGAACGGCAGACACTCGGCCGGCGTTTCCATGATCTGCCCGCTTCTCTCGTACGGAGAGAAAATAAGTGAGCCTCTCCGGAACGCTGTAGGCTCGCGCGTAAGTCCGAGTAGCCGCCAATTAAAGGCGTTTACGCGAGCAAGAGGGCAGTTAAGCGGTTCGCTGCTTTCGTACCGACGAGGCCGCCGTCGAGGCTCGCTCTCGTTGCAGTTACAGCCTCTATAAGTCTCTGCGGAATCCCCGGGGAGCTGGATGCATCGGGGAGGAGTCCCCGATTGCGAGCAACGAGCGTCTATGCCGAATGGTTACCCGAGCCGCGAGAGTTCCGGACGCTCATTCGAATTCCACGTCAATGTTTTCATCGTCGGGAGCGATAAAAATTTTTTGCGAACGCCATCGTCATCTTCGTCTCGGACTGCACAGAGTACAGGTAAAGTCCGATGTTTACCTGTATTGCCGCGTCGATGTTTGGGATTCGTGGGCTCCCCTCGACGATGCTCGCTATCGTCGGCTTGCCGAGCGGCGAAGCCGCGAAAACGACAATGTACGGCAACATCTCAAGACGGGAACGGTGTTTTTGCTCCGGAGGAATGATCGGGGCTGCGAAAATAAGGTTCGTACACGAGCGACGAAGATCATTCTCGGAGGATACCGTGGCCGCCTTCGTAAACGCTCGTGATCCCACTTTCGGATTCCTCTTGATTACTTCCCGGTAGATCAAGGCGTAGGCTCCGATATTCGAGCGGGAAGAAACGACGAGCGACAGATGACAGGATCCAAGAATGTTATCGACGACTCGTCCGGATGGTTACGGACCCGGTTGGGCGTACGGTTTATTAAAAATATGTGTGTGAGAGGATAGCGAGCGGCGAACGTTTGACGCCTCGAGGCGCGACAGCCGTAGCTGTGCTTCACGGTTATTGCGAAAGTTTCTTGTGTCTCTCGACAAAGAGACAGCGAGCGAGAGGCGGACAGCCGAGAGATATCCGACGGAAAGAAACGTGTGCCGATGCTCGATTAATTCGTCGCTAATTGAGGAACGCACAACGATCATGGAGCTTAATTCGCGAATTTGCGGCAATAAGGTGACATTCAGGTGGAAAAAAAAAGACACCCGCTCGCCGATCGAGAGGACGAATATTTTTTGTTTCCGCATCTGGACGATATAAGACGACGAGGAGTCCGATGGGAGACCGCGTCGACCACTTCGCAGCCACTCGACAACGATCAACGCAATTTCCGAGTTTCGTGCAGCGTGGCCGACCAGATCCGGCATGAAGAACAACCGGATCACAGAGGACGGCAGCAGCCCATCCGGATCCGCGATAACCGATCCTCGGAGCGGCGAACGATACACGGAACTCTCATCCACCATGGGCGCGCCTCTTCTCCGGCTCTCGCGAGCGGAGGTCACGAAGAGTAAGAAGTTTCGGAGAAGAGGAGATGACCAAGTATGGTCATCGGTTGGGCTTCGAGGCACAAGATCCGAACGGTGGCTATCGCCAGGAACGAACTACTCGCAGTTCACGAGAGTTCCTTTCGTGCATGCCAACCGGAGCCCCGAATAATCGGAGATCATGTAGACGGATAAATGCTCCGCTGAGCGTGCAGCCCTTCCGTTTTTCTCGAGGTTCCCTAGCCGAGGCGCCGGTTCGAAAATTTCGGTAGAAATATCTCAGCCTCTTCCGAACGGAGC
Organism: Listrodromus nycthemerus; assembly: GCA_963978505.1. NCBI lineage: Eukaryota > Metazoa > Arthropoda > Insecta > Hymenoptera > Ichneumonidae > Listrodromus > Listrodromus nycthemerus. The sequence continues at coordinate 1,083,077 of OZ021683.1, read as the reverse complement.
ATAGAGCATCGAAATGAAATTATCATGTTCTCCGGCTCGCGTGAAAGTGGAGAGATCGATAAAATATAACACGGTATTACATCGAAGAGGAGAAGGAAAAAAGGAGAACTCGCGTTCGGGACGAGCACGAGAAAGATCCCGCTGACACGCGAATCGACAAGCGAGGTTGCGGGAGAGCCCGAGTAAAGTGCGAGAGTCTCTCGTACAAGGAACGTCCGAACCGACCCGCCTTGAACTTTGCCTTCGCCTTCGCGAAAGCGTTATCCCGGAGTTGCTCATCGTATACAAGGGAGCAAGTAAGATGGATGATCACGTGTGGAAAATGTCGGTGTGTTCTTTCCCCCTTACCGACACGCCGGATACTCTCACCCCTGCGGGATGGTAGTAAGTGCATCGCCACACGAGATACTCTTCTCGCGGATTCTATATCAGTCTCGATAGCGGCATGGTTTTTCAACCTTGAACCCGTTACCCGACTCTATCGTATAATATACCACATGAAAGTACCGACTCGAACACGAAGATCCTTGCCGCTCGATCTCGCCGAGATGCAATCATGCATAAATTGTACGTCTCCGCTTTAGAACCCCATGGACGCTCGAACGGACGTGATTCATCGAAAAATCGATGAATTACTTGTCCGTCCAAATTTGCAGTAATTTTTTTTTTTATCAGCTAGTACGCGAGACTCTTTGTTAATGCCAACGACAAATTACATTTCCTCGCGTTTAGCGTAGCTCCAAAGCAGCGCGATATACGCGGTCGAGCCTCTCGGCCAGTTTAATAAAACATAAACGATCGTGCCAATCACAATTTCATGGTGCAACACATACAGAGTTGAAATTCCCTACTCGCGATGGATGGGCCGCACGAGGATTTACACATGCGAGGGGCCCAAGGGCCTCCTAGCCGAGCTCCAGTACAAATAGTCCGGTAAGTGTGCCCACCACCACTTTATCTTTACTCGCACGCCTCTCCTTCGCTGCCAGTTCGCCGAGAGCGCGCACGTACGTGGTTGCAGTAGGGAGCTACAGTTGCAGGTTGCGGCAAAGGTCGTCGGGAGGCTCGGAGGTGCAGGGTTCCCACACTTCGAGACCGAGAGCCCGAAGCGCTGGACCGGCGGGTCAGATCGCCGTGCGCCTCCAGCGTCTATCTCTGCTCTCGGACGATGTTACACGAGGCGGAAACTCTCTAATATAATTGACGATGAAGCGAGAGATCGAGCGATAATTGTTCAAATTAGAAAAAAAAAAAAAGTCGCTATGGATTGATCGCTGGACTAATCGTAATCGGTCATCGCTGCATTAATTTTCATTCTCATTATGTCGTAGTTCAGTAGGATTTTTGATCCTATCGCTGTTCATTCGATCCAATTTTTTTTTTTCTATCGCGCCTTCGAGCGTGATGAAAATTATCATAAAAATTCGAGGCACCACCATTAATCCATTTAGTTCTACCGAGATGATTTTTATTCTCGTGAGCCAAACTAACTCTGCAATTTATTGCATGTTATTGTATCAATATTTTTTATTTTTTATTACAAATATTAATGATCATAAAAAAATGTGAAATGGAAAAAAAAAATTATCCATCTGAGATGGACTTGTAGAATTGAAAATTAAAGAAATTGGATTTAAAATTTTTCGAGCGATGGAAAAGTAACGCTGTTTTATTATTGACGAAAAATCGCATTGAATATCGTTTCGACGCCTCGTGTAGCACCGCCTGAAATTGGCTCGGGGCTCGGCGCGTGCAGGCCGTGATTGTGTCGCGGTCCTTTTTCCCCCTTCTCAGTGCCGACTGAGCGTCTTCCTCGCACCGCCGCTCGCTCCATCCCGACTGAGCCACTCACCACTCATCCCTCCTCCCGATTCGCGGTCCACTCTTTTCGTTCGACTCTTTGCTGCGGGCACGGGATGGCTATGCGAAACGGATGCGAGAAAGAATGAGAGAAAACGGGCAGCTCCCACCGCCTCCGCTCGACCGCGACTCTCCGCGAACCGAACTCTCGATGCTTTTATTGTTCCTAGCAAACTCCCATTGGCGTGGAGATCGGTAATTATATCTACACTTCGAAACACGGAATAAGTATCGATGGTCGATCAATCTTGACCGAAGATTAATTATAGCACCGACTCGATACCATCGTCCGAAAATACCACGGAATCGGCAAATACCGATCGGAGGGTCTTTCTGGAGAAACTTTTTAAAAAAAGGGCTCCATTAGCAAAAAAGAAAAAAATTGTTGACTGAAGTTGCAACACCATCGACAAGATTCAATTTTTTTTTTTAAATTAAAAATCGAGCCCGCTCATCCCTTTTTTCTATAGTATCAGCGATTTCGCGATCGCCGAGTGAGCGATGCGTTCATCGGCTGCGAGTCCGTCCGCGGAGATCGGTTATAGTTACGCCAGTGTTACTAGGGACTAGGCGCGTGGCTGGAATGCAGCGTGCGGGACGTTCGGTTCGCTCGCGCGAGTGGAACGCGCACGAAACGCCAATGGGAGAACCGGAACGAGAAACTCCGTTTCTCGCGGTGGCCGCCGCGAGCCCCTGACCATAGATCCTTGTGGAGGTGGAAGAGCGCGCGGCTCTCCACGCTCCACGCTCGCGAGAGAGGTCGCGGCAACGACTATCGCGAGAGTTAGACGAGGAAGGAGAGAAGAAGAGGTTGAAAGAGAGAAAAAAAAATGAGAAGCAAAGAAGAAGAAGGATAAAGAAGCGAGCGGAGAAGCGAGTTATACGTACTCACTGGTATAGTAGCCTGAGCGCACCGGGGATCCGTGCTTCCCACCGTCTCGGAGCTCCTGGTCCAGAGGACGCGCTCACGAGAAGAGATCTCTCGGTCGAAGAGAGGGGATTTTTCATGCGCGATCATTGCCATGTCCCATCCGTTCGCGTGATCACCTATCTCCCGACACTGCTCCGATACGCTGTTGCGATACCCTCGACGGTGCGTGTACGTATAATAGGCATCTCTTCTCTCGGGTTAGATAATTCGCATAAATCTCCGATAGCTCCGCTGTCCTTCGTCCAATGATAGCGCAATTATTCAACCGAAGAATTCATTTGGTCCCGAAGTCAAACGGACGTATCGCGATTGCACTGTATCACAGCACGCTCGATTACGCCCATCGATGCGGGTACCACCGAGAGACGAGCATTGCCCAGTATTGAGAGGTAGAAAATTTCTCGAGACGCCTTTGGGTATAAACTCGTCGTGGTGTAGCTCTCTCTCTTCGAGGATTCAATTGCTCGGCTATAAATAAAAGATTTTCTTGATTAGGTATACAACACCATTACCACCCCCGTATACGCGATCTCGAGGCTATCCTACATACGTTCCCTTCCTTAACTGGCGCACGTAGTAAGTACGAACTTGTGCTCTCCGATCGTCTCGGGACAGCGAATAAAGCCTCGGCTAAGAAGGGACCGACTTAATTACGAGGATATACGACACGGCAACGGCGAACCGAAGACCCTCGAACGCACGATCCCTTCGAACCATATCCTACCTACTCGTTCCACCTCCGTCGACTATGCGAATCGAACCCGGCACAGCTTCGATCAATTTGCATATAGCGAGAGAGGAAGCGAGCGAGAAGGAGCTGCGCGCCGAGCGTCGGTATGGCGAACGAGAGAACCTTATTCCTCCCCTCGCTATCGTCCGACAACGCGGCTACCGCGACGAAGGCCTACAATCTGTTACTCGCCCTCGCAAAGTTCCTCATCCCGGTCTCTCTCCTCCCTTCCCTCCGCACACGTAAATTCAGGAGGGCAGCGCAGGAGAAATCCTGCGGTCGAAACGTTTCTCACCCGTTTGGGAACGACTACCCTGCGGAGGATCCGGAGCCACGGAATATCTTCGAGTTCCGCGAATCCGAGGACCGTTCCGACCTCCTCGATATTCCCGTCTCGGTCGCGGCGCCTTATGTAACCTCGACTCCCCGGAACTCCATTCCAAATTGATTAATTCAACGGCAAAACACGTAGCTGCATAATTTTTCGAGACGGTATTTGGCAAACATCCGAACAGTCACCGGAATTAGGTGAAGAAATTTAGTCTCATCGGAGCATGCAGCCATTCCTGGCAGAGTCTTCCCTGTGCGTTCATTCTTAACATTTCTCAAAACCAAGTTCCCATTTTGTATTAACATAAAAAAAAAAAAAGATAAAAACTATCGTGTATTCTTGATGCATGAAAAACGTAAAAAGAATATTGGCGAGAGAATAATGAAAAATAGCGCGAGCGAGATGAAAGGGGTCGAAAGCGCGAATCATGATTTATGCAGTGCTGGTAGGTTGCAGGGTGTATTCGCGGAGAACCGTCGGTAACCCAGTGGGGTATATTATCATTGTTGCCATCTCACAATGGCACGAAATGCAATATTATACTGCAGACACTCTCTCGCTCCCATACTGCCCGAGGGACGAAGATCGCGCCGGTGTGTGGAACGGGGCGCGCTGCTTATCGCGGGTGCGCTTTCGCATAATGTGTCATAAATAGGCGGCTCGCGCACGCTTGCTGCTGTGCTCTCGAATATACACCGAGCGAGCGCGACTATCGTTCGCATACCGCGTGCTGAAACAATAACCATTGTGGTGGCTGGTACTGTTTATAAATAAGCTTCTTGTAAGCACTCTGCGCGCACTCACGGTTACAGAGGAGGGTTATGCTCTGCCCTGCTGCGCGATACCTATATCCACACCTTCTAGCTTATACAGCATAGCGTGTATCAGCTCCTCGAGTATAATGCAGCGAAAACTTACATCGCACCTCGCAATCGATATGCCGCGGTGGCGAACGCGAGATTTTTATCTCGGCATGGTCCTCTCGACGCAGGTGTCCTTATCGGGCGGTCACCGGACAATGCGAACACCCAGAAACACCAAATATTGTTGAGTGAAATGTCGGTACAAAAAAAAAAATTGTTTGCAAAGGCGAGACGATAAAATGTAATCTACGGAACTGATTAGTTTATGTGAATTACTTATAGACGGGTTGTTGTCAACTATGATTGAATTATGAATTTTTAAAACCGGCACTTTAGATTTTTCATGTGACGTCATATCTCGTCGAGAAATGAGATGTTGAAAGTGAAAGTGATGTATTTTTTGTCACGTCATTTTGGAAGAACAGTTATGAGAGCCTCGAAGAGGACTCCCTTGGGGGAGGCTTGGAATAATCCAGGTTCCCCGGTCTCGGAGGAACGCCGGAGATTTTTGAAAATTCTTGAAAATTTAGGAGGCTCGAATAGTCAAATGGTATGTTTCATGCGACGATATCTAATCCCTCGATCTAACGAAACGTCTCTCGCGATCCTCGCGCGTACGATGTTCGTAGATAATATCCTTGCGCGCGTCCGCGAGTCGTGGGCAGCGGATAGTCAGGAGAGAGAGAGAGCGTCGGAGGAAGGAAGAATGAGAAGAAGGAGGAGGAGGAGAGGATGGGCCGTTTCCTGGGAAAAAAAAAATTGCAATCTCTCAAAGCGGAACACGAAATGCGGTCTCACGATTACGATGCCGGTGGAGGCCACGAGGCGGTGAGATCCCCGAGGCATTTCTCTCTCGCTCTCGCGTTTTGTTGTTGGGGGCCACGTGGGTTCCCGGACGTATGTGGTCGCCGGTTCGTTTCGCGTGGGTTGCAGTAGTGTGCCGGGAGAGAAAGAACCCTCCGCGCGTTTCTCTCCTCTCGGTCTCATCCTCTCTCGCCGGCGAGGATGGGCCTCGCGCTCTCGTCTGTGGCTTTTGTTGTGTGTACTCGCGGTCTCGCTGAGCGCACTCCGTATCCTCATCCTCTCGGCTACCAAGCCCAAGCCGACGAGCAAACCTCGGCGAGTACCCACTGCGACGATGTGGGAGTCGTACGGTCTCGGCCCCGGGACAGAAGGGACTCTCCTGGCCCATCCGTATGATAGGTCGAGAGCCGCACGGATGCGCGTATATGCACTCTATGCACTCTGGGCAAAGGCGTTCTCTCGGTCCCGTGGGAGTTGAAATCCTTTCACGGATGTTGAGGATGCTTTACGAGAGACTGCGAGGCCGAGAGAGGGCGAACGAGACTTCGAAGCCTTCGACCTTGTTCCCCCGGCTAAAGGTCAGCACGACCGACTTGCTGCGTAGGAATTATTAGATTTTATCCTGTGGCACGCGGAGCTGCACCTCTCCGAGTGCAACATGAGCACGATACCACGTGCATTCGATATATCTTTTCGTTGCGGCGGCTCGTCAAGGTCCAAGAAAGAGTCGGCAACTGTCGAATCGAACTAGGAATCTCCGGATCGCTTCGGGCCGTAAGGATTACTCACGTCGAGAAAACCTCGGTCACTGGCGAAGAACGGGCGACTGGAAATGAACCGGGGGAAAAAAAAAAAAAGGATCGCGAGTAACAGTCACAGGTGGGGAAATTGTCGGAATGAAATCACGCTGAGAGGTGAACGCTCCGACTGCAGAAACAGTCGCGGACTGCGTCATTGCACGTCAATGAAAGTTCCACGGCATAAAATCAAGGACGTCACGGTGGGGGAGATTAGTAACTGCGTTCACGCAAAGCTCGAGATTAAAGTGTGACGGTTGCTCGTTTCGTTGCACAAGCCGGTGACTTTTCTTGGAGTACACGCTACTTAAATTTTACTTTTTAAGTACTGTAATTTGTTGATTGCAGGCTTCCCGATGACTGATAAGAACGATTACAAGATTGTAATTACTCGTTTATACGTGAATAAGCACCCGGATGCTTAAAAATCGCAATTTCACTGAATCGCTTTAATTACCTAAGTGGTTTCTCGCTCTCGGCTCCGGGAAGCCCGAGGCAGAGAAAGCCACGATTCCCGACGACAAGCGGTATCGTCGAATCCGCGACAATTTTCGAGTAGCGTGATTGCGCACGTGGCGCACGCGCCTCGCAGATCCTCGATCGGCTTGTCCAGGTGTACTTTGAGAACTCCGCCGGAGAGTCGTCGTGAACAGCCGCTGGAAACAACCACCGGTCCGCACTTGATTCCTCGACGGAATACGATAGCCCGCGGGCTTCCCCGAGTGAAAGCGACAATTACAGAAAATTTCCTCCCCGATCGTGAATCATTCCTGAGAAGCGAGCACACACGGAACTGTCCGCCGCGATCGAACCGTGACGAGACACGAGGCCAAGCCGTTCCATCGATTTATCGCTGAGCCGTCGATCTACTTTGATGCGCGTAAGATCGTGGATGCAAATTATCGTCAATCAGGAGTGCCTCGGTCGAACCTGACATTGGCACGAGCTCGAGGCCGTCTAGAACTCAATCTCAATTGACGCATCCCGGCGATGATCAAACTCTTCGACAAGGTCTTCCACATGTCTTGCAAAGGGCGTCAATTAAAAAAAAAAAAAAATTTTAAGGTTGAGTCACTCGATCGACGAGTGTTTCAATAATTTTATCCTCGCATCGATGAGCCTTTGGGAATAATTAAGAGGAGCGTGTTCTCGAGAACGCGAGGAATTTGTAAAGAGAAACTTACATCTCGAAAGTGCGCGGTACATTTTATCGGAACACATAAAAGTCCGCTACATCAGCTTCATTGTACAGTGCGAAAGTTGTCGAGAGAGGATCGCGTTAGGGTCTCATCTGCAAAGCCGTGGGAAACCTTTCCGCTCGCCCGGGATTCTTCCCAACGACGTCATTAAACTCGACTCAGTCGAATAGGTATGCCGTGGCGTGGCAGCTACCGCGCGGGCAAAACATAGCTCGAAAGAAAACGAAACCGCGTTACGAGCTGCCACCCCGAGCGACCGTCGATTCAGCTTTAATTTCAACAAATAACATGCGTTCGACCGTTCGAAAATTAGCGGCTTCCGAGTGCACGATATTTATGTATGCAACGGCAGTTCGGTGTTGCACACAGCTCGGCTGTTTTTCTTCCGCGTTTCGCCGCGGTGTATTCGCGGGAAGATTTTTTTTTCATAAGTACATTGTTGCGGGAACGACTTACTCGTTACAACGGTACTAATACGAGTCAACAGACTCCGGGCTGTGTGGTTACGGCGGCATTCGTCGAATTTTTTCGACGTCTCTATGTCGCTCGCCGATATCGATGTCTCGCGAGTCTCGCGCGCCGATCGTTCGATCAATTATTTTTAATGAGTTTCTCCCAATTAATCAACGCCGCGAGCTCGGAGGACTGTCGGGACGACGTACAGTACGGGATCCTCTTCACCGCGAATGCGTGTCTCGTATTTTATTCGCGAGACATTCCGCCGGAGGCTCGCGAAGTTCCCCTCGATCCTAGCTCTTGACGAATCGTTTAATCGAGAAACTTTATAATCGATAGAAAAAAGCTAACGAACGCGAGAGTAAGAGAGCTCGGCGTGAGTCAGTGTTCGCTCCGAGAAGGATCGTTGCTCACCGGCGTCATCATCTCGCGGGAGAGCCGCGGTGGCTGCGTCAACGATCGGCAACACACACGGGGGGGGGGCCACGCGTTGACTCATGTGCGTGGGCCACGGAATGCGCGTCAAGCTCGAACGCTTTACTCGCGTATACGATACAATACTGTATACGATAACCGAGTCGCGTGTACGGGAATCGCCGCGGAGGCGATACACACGTTTCTCTTTGTGGGCCAACGATAAATCCACGTGTATGCCAACGAGGCGTTGTAATGACGCCACCCTCCTTTGTACGAGTACACGTACGCCGGAGACCGAAATAATTTCTCGCGCGTCTCGCTGGAGGAAGGGAGAGACCCGGAGTCTGGGACTAACGCCAAGACCGGGAGGTTCTTGCTGGGCCAAAAGGACATTCGAGAGAGGGACAACGACCGCGAATTTCAGGACGCGAGAGACAAAGTTAGCTCGGACGAAATTGCGACGATAAATTAAGGTCGGTCGATCACGCGTACGCGCAAACTAATTTTTGTCTTTTCGCCGAAGGATGTACAAACGATGCGAAAATTCGTTCGCATCATTGGGTAGCGAAAGCCTTCGGGGCATTGTCGAAGGTTGTAATGCGCGAAGGCGCATGTGCGTCGGGTCTCCGTCGGTCGCATACATTAGCGAGGAATACGTCGTGATTAACGTCGCGCGTAAAATACCACAGCCCCGGGCTCAGATTTATACGTCAAAGGGAAGCTCGCCGAGTATCGCAGCGGCTATCTCGGTCGTCGGACATTTAATTGCGCACGAAGTTCTCCCTCGCCACAGTAAGTGGCAATACCCGTGAGAAGATCCTTTGAAAATTACATCCTCAGGCGCGGTACGAGTTACGAGAGGGTTTCGCGAACGGGATAGCCACGAAACGACGGATTTAAACCATAAAAACGTTACCGCTGACGTCGGAGCTCAGCCCTGGACATTATTAATCTTTAAACACAGACGTGTAGATCACGTCGTACCTAATAATTATGAATTAAATTTTCAGTTCATCTTTTTAACCAAAAAAATCAACGTGCTTCGCCAATGAAGATTTATGCCGGTGCCAAAGATTTTCCGAGTCCTCGGAAAATTAGCTTTAGACGAACGAATTCGTGCAAGGAGAGAGCTCCGGTGCATTCGCCGGCCGGCACGAATGGTCCGTGGGACATAGCCAAGTGCAAGGAGTGTTGCATCGGCCCAGGCGCATTGCTGGTTCTGACCGATGGACTCTGGTCGCGGCGTGCTGTGAAACTGAATTCTTAGATGCGATTTCGAATCCGGAATACCAGTCACGTAACGCGGGGTGAGCGTGCGGCCGGCATTTCTTTTCCGGAAGAGTGTCTCGACGAACTTTAACTTTTCGCTAAATTTCTAATTTGTGACGTACAATCGTGACCATCGATGATTTTTCTTAATTTTTCAGGTATCCACTGCGATCGTCATCCAGGTTAGTAGCGCAGGTACGAGGAAGAAGCACAAGTGCAAGTAGCCCGATCCCACGGCAGCGCCGCCTGCTCGAGCGGTAAATCCGTCAAGCGTTCGGTCATTATCGAATGAATTATCCCGAGTGATAGCGTGAGCTGGTAAATCGGCTAACTAATTTTCCTGCTCGCCCTCACGTCGTGATTAATGATTTCGTGACGGTTAATCTCGAGTCTCTTCTCATGGCCTGTGAGAAGATTCCGTTCTGTCTCGAACCGCGACGCAGCGGTCTCTCGGTCACTCGCATTTTGCGCATATCTCGATAATTTCACCAAGAGCCGATGGTACAAGCAGCAGCAGCAGCAGCATCGGCATCCATAGTGGAGAGAATACGGAGCACCACGATAAATCAGTGTGATGTAGATGCAGAGAGGTGCATAAGAGAGCAGAGGAACATCGGGATCATGGGAACCTGTTCTGCGTATGAAGGAGCAAAGAAGACCAACGGAGCGGCCACAGCAATGATTTGTCATAGAGGTATGTAGAGCTCCACCTAATTGTACCTCGGACCCGCAATTATCCGGTGCTTACAGCTAATTTAGATAATTGACTCTGGTATAATCGGAGCAATCTTGGTTATTCCTGAAATGCAATTCGTCGGCAGGCTTCCTCACGCGACTTCGTAGCATTTCGTTGAACGTACACACGGTACCGATATGTGTACGTAGCGTGTTTACACGCCGCACGTATCAGCTGGCAATTATTCTATTAGCGCTTAAAATTTATGCCTCGAGCTGTGGCTAAATTATGTTACGAAATTCCGGTTTCCATCGAGACTGCCTATTTACTGTGAGAGCGCGGTAAAACAGTGAGAGATGGAACTAAAATGTATTGCTTCGTGTGACCCGATCACCTGTTCAGAATACCAGGACGGCTCACAGCAGTCCCTGATTCTGCCTGGAGAAGATCAAAGCAGCATCCTTGCCTTCCTGATTGGAATTCTCCTTCAAACTCCAGATCGGACTTATCGAGCGCTAAGGATCTTTCGAAGGCGTCTGCATTCAATCCTACGAAATCCCGTGAGAGCAATGTAGCGGACAAAGTTGTGTTTCGTCTTGGAAAAATATCGGAGAAGGACTCGCATCATCGCTGGTCGAATGGGCTGAATCGAAGATCAAGAAATGTTACGATAGCCGGGCTAACCCTCCCGAGAGACACACACAGCTCCGAGGTTCGACGGAAGCGAGCAGGTTCCCATGAGCCGTGGTCGCTGCTGATGCTGCTGACGGCAGAGGGGCAACCTACAAAGCCCCGATCTCATTGGTATTCGGGTTGAGTCCCAAGGAAGGAGTGCTCTATTTTACGAGCGGTTGTATATGATCCAGACAAATTGGTCTTTGGGGGATAAGCGGGTCGTTGCAGAAGCGAAAAAAATCAACGGGTTGGACGATCCATGAGACTACTCAGCGGACTTGATACCGAGTAAGGGATATCTAAAAGAGTCGAATTCAAGCAGAACCACGTCTCAAGACTATCCTCACCCCTCGCCTCATTGCAACGTTTCTTTCTACGATCTAAGCGAATTTTAAGTCACTCACGATCCAAGGAAAATACGGACACCTCTATATTTTTTATAGCAACGCTGACACCCGTGATGATTATTATAGAGCCGCTCTTTTTTTGTGAAATCTTGGTCGCACCACAAACACTTTGCTGGCATGTGCCTCCGAGGTGCCCAGCTCTCCCCGACACTTCAATACGAATTTCCAGGTATCAACGCGTAATTAGTGCTTTCGGTCGTTGAGACCTCGACTCTCCGACGTTTCTTCTTTACGTGTATCGTATTCCTTTGCACCGTCGAGACTCCTAACAGCTCGAGGAACAAAGGAATAACGCCGACACTGACGGATCGAACGAACAAGTGGCGATAGAGAAAAAGGGCTAACTCTCGATAAAGAGAGACTAGTCGGAGCAGCTTCCCCTTGTACCTCAGCTACTGCCGCTGCTGCTGTATTGCCTAATTGGCTCTCCTCGCCTTTTCACTGGCCGCTCGTTCCCGGCGGCTTTTCCTTCGCCTCGTCGGACTCTAGGATCGCCTGGAGGTCGAGCGGTGCTTTGATAGAACACTCCTCGACGAGCCCCGTCATTATTCAACGAAACGGACGAACGAATTGACTATGGTAAAAAGTTAACGCGAATATAACGGTTCACCTTTTGTACAAAATATACGCTCGATCACGAAGAACAGTGTGTTTGGAATAATTTTCATCGTTCTCGGTGTACCAGCGAACCTTTGCGGGTACCGAGTACCACTTTCTCATTTGTTTCTCCATGGCGAACGAACGAGCGAGTGACATACGTACCGATGTTTCCGTACATTCGCCCAAGGGAGCACTTGGACGATGTCCGAGACTCCAACAGGTGGTGTCTTAATTACCGTCGAGCTTGACAATTAGACGAGTCCCCGCGGTACCGAGTCACGGTCGACTTCGGCACGTCGACCCATCTCCACGCTGACGATGACCTAAGTCATCAACGATCCGTATTTACAAAAGTATGCTTCGAGGGACCACTTGCTCGAATGTCTTAATTATCATATTACCATATAAACGGGATCCGGTGCTCTCCGCGTATCGCCATATATAGTGATACGGGGTTGACGGGCACCGCGGACAGAGAAAGAGTGGTTCTACTCTCGTAAGGAGAGATGTGAGTTTCCAGCTGGATGCGGGAGTCGAGATCTCACAGAGAGTTCCTCACGACCGTCAGCCTCGGGTAAGACGCGCGCAATGCTTTATCGTGAAAAAATAAAAATTAAAAAAAAAAAGCCCGCAACCCGCTGCTCGAGAAGGCCGACACCCATATCGAGCAACCGTCTCCGAGTTCGCAAGGTCTATATTTTATCCATGAAGTCGGGGTTAAAATGAAGCGGTTGTTATTGCCGCGATACATTGTAGGCACATAAATGGAGCGAAACGCACGGAATTTATTTCCAAACATTTATCGTCGAAGACAATATCGATTCATGACCATGAAAATATCTGCCTCTGCAAAAATTCACTTCGGCAACGTGCAGCGCCTAAGTTATATTCAATTTTTTTTTGGGCTGGTTTTCATGAATTCGAAATTCATTAAAACCAGCCCAAATAATGTTCGATTTTTCGGGCTGGCAGATATTTTCATGGCCATTATCGATTCCTGTATATACATATATATATATGTATTTGCCCGTATGAATTCGCAGAACTGAGGTAGCTAAAAGATAAATCGTCCACGGAGGAGAGACGTTTAGTATCCTATACGTGATGAAATATGACGTGACGACAAGCGTATCATTTTCGTAACTCTCGTATACCAGGGAGCAGCACGTGGAGAAAACCGAGTGTCAGCTGGTACTCGCGAAACCCTCCACCGAGGGGGACTCAACGGTATGTGTACCAAGAGGTTCCTACCGCGTATAGAATTCCGCGGTCGATAGAAGGCGCCCGTCGAAATCGAATAAGGACCTCGCGTATCGTATTCCATAGGCGCTACCGGTATACACTGCCGGCATTCGATATCTCTTAAAAATTTTGTCAATCCTCCCGAACACCTGTCATCGGGGCACGCTCCGATATTTCGTCAATATCTCGATCAAAAATCGCCGTTTGGATATGAGAGAGAGAGAGAGAGACGTAACAGACGGAAAAATTTCCGATTCATCCGCATGCTTCGAAAATAACAATCGCATAAGGGTGCTTTAATTATTTTTTTTTCTCTCATTTATCCCGACAGCGCAAAGACGCCGCCGTTATTTGTGTTTTCCTGCCGATTAGTCCTCCGAGTCGACGACGGTTTCTAAATAACGAGCGCACGTGTGGTTACCGGTTATTCTCGAGTATAGAGCTGCTTTGAGAACTTCCCCGACGGCGATAGCGACCGCAGCAACGCGTTCCCATTCTCGTTCCCGCAGGACGGAGAGCCCAGCTGGGAAGCGTTTACAAGTCTGCGGGCTGCTCCCACACTTGCCGCTGCACCATCGTCGCACAGCCACAGGCATCGCGTCTTCTTCATTATTCTCTTTCTCCTCTTTTATTTATTTTTTTTTTCTTTGCTTTGTATTCCGGCACGTCCGGCTTCCTCGTTATCCACGAAAAATCGGACGCACCCGCGCACAGCTCGCTCCTCGGAAAGATAAAGTCTGCGGGTGTCTGAGAAAAGAGACCGTGACGAGAAAGAGGGAACGAAGCGGAGTGGCTGCTTAACCGAGTGAGAGAGTAGAAAGGTGAAGAAAGGTGTAGCGTACAGGGAATAAAGAAAGATGGAAAGGAAAGTAGGGAAGGAGAGCGAGGGAGATAGGAGTGAAAAGATGGATAGAGATACCTGCCGGTGAGGACTACCGTAGCTGCTACCGCCGAACGCGATAGTGGACCAACACGGGCCCCAATTAAGGGGCCAGCAACGATCCGACTGTTTGCCCCGTATCTATCCGCACGAAGTGCCCGGGCGTCGTTACCGTTGCCAAAGCCCCCAAAATGTCATTCCTGCGGAAGTTGTTTTCTCGTTTTAACAATCGATCGTTAAAGCACCGCTTCTATATCTCACTACCATGGAAATCCTTCGGAAATGTTCCATCATTCTCATCCTTCATCTCAAATAAAATAGAAGACGTACGAGCCGTCGTCTCGACGGGACGCGAAGCAGATTCCAATCTTGTTTGGTCAGCAATCGATCCTATTCGATCGTATCGAGCATCTCCGATTCTGCCCAAGGCACATCTATTGCCCGCTGTGGAGTTTCGAGTAGCAATTTTAGTAGCTAGCATCCAGTGCGCCGCCGAGAGGGATACTTCCAAAGATGAGTCTCCTGAACAATTTAAGCCCGGCAGAACGATCCGCGAATAGAACCAAGATCGGCGGGGCGGATCTCGCCACGTTCTCTGTGTGTGTGTGTGTGTGTGTGCGCGCGCGCTTAGTATGCAAATCGGCGGATTCTCAGCCTCTCCAAATTGAATTTCTCGGGGTTGACCGAGAGCTCCGTATAGTTCTCTACTTTGACCGTGTATTCAGGCTAGAAGCTTCAGGAATACGAGGAACTATTAGAGGGTAATGAGCACCCTCGCCTTCGCCTCTATCTACATTCTAGCAGCCAGAGACTCTCGCACGGTAGTACATTTCCTTATCTCGACTGGCATCCGCTCAACCAACATCTCAGAGACTCGTCCTATCTTCAAGAGATTTGCCGGCAAAGTCCTCGAGGCATCGTTGAATCGAGGGAAGAATAGCCCAGTCGCCGCACACGGCGCCATTCCGTTGCTCATCCGCTCTGACAAATTAACGTAGGCGCGCGCTGTATCAGTTCGCGTTTCATGAAAATTTCAGCACGTCTTCTCACCGGGAATCCAACTACATGCTGTGGCTCAATGGTTACTTATACGCGTTGATACGGTAACGTGGTACAGGTGGCTTCAGCGGGGTGAGTGGCCACTCGCAGTGTTCGTTGTGCGCCAGGCACTCGATCCGATTAATAATTCGGGCACGCAATCGCAAATACAATGACTCCGTGCAAAAAGCTCCAGGTGAGGTCTTCGGCGCGTCCCGTTCTTCGGCTAAATGGCGAGACTCGAAGTGGACGAGAGTCACGAAGAAGCCAGGTTGAAAAAGAAGAGCAAGGAAGTGGCCAGCGACGGCAGAGGAGGACCGCGTCGCCCCAAGATTGTACCAGTTTTTTGATCGGCTATTGATACCGCGGCACAAGAGAGAAAGATAATATATATAACCCCACGTCGTCATTCCCGTCTTCGCGTACGATCGTTCCTCGTATATGCATGAGCCTGCGAGTTTCTTTCACGGTCGCACGCCCGCCTTGGCCATAAAACGAAACGCGCGCCGCGTGCTCACTGCGAGATCTTCTCTTCTCTCCGATGCTGCTCCTGTTCGCCCCAGCTCCAACGGCCGATGTTCCGTACGGCTTTATGCGCGTTTTTCACGCAGTCGCCACACGGCAACGCGAGATCGGTGCGCTCGATTCCCGTCGAGAACTCTCGTCGCTTCTCTGTCTCCCTGTGTTCCGGGGGAAACAAAAGTTACGACGCGCGATCGGGCTCTTCCCTGACTCCCCTCTCGCCTCCTGACGACGACTTCTTGCGCGAAAATTATTTGTCCGCTCTCTCGACGAACTCCGCCGACCGGTAATCTAGGAGCTTTCGAGCTCCCTCTTCCTCGAGGGAGTCGTACAAGATCTCACGGGCATCGTGACATCGAACGAAAGATCGAGGGATTCTTCGTTCCTGTCGTTCCTGCCGACCGCCTCAGAATCACCCAGTCCTTTCCCACTATTCCGAGTCCCCTTTCGTCACTGCTCCGATAATTGATCCTTCGCCTTCCAAATTCCATCTTTTCTAACAGCATTTCTTTTTTTTTTTATCACGGCTCCGATGCTCCCACCGCACGTTCTTTCTCGTCTGTCCATCCCGAATGAGATCATCGAGCGCGCGTGTTTACGCGCTAAGCAGCCTAATGAAGACCCTACTCGACTTTTCATCGCCTTCACCGAAGTTTCCCTTCTCCCCGCACTCGCGTTTTCCTTCTCTCGCTGACGCTTTCTTCCGAACAGGTTTCCGGAATATTTTGGAGAAATGTATGTAACACGAAAAGACGATAAGCGCGGCAACGAAAAATCTTGCCTGCGCACAGAAATGCCGACCGATGCTCGAACGAGAGAAGGGAAGGAGTTTCGACATTAGTATATATACCGAGCAGTAAAATGGCTCTTGTTCCTCCTTCTCTGGCCACTCCGGACGGATAATTGGAGTAACGAGGCGCGAAGAACAGCTAAATTGCCTTGCACGGGGTAATTCCGTGAGGTAGGACGAAAACCTCCTGTAGAGCGCACTTTCCATGCAAGCCTCGACTCCACCCTGAAGTACTCGACCCTCTCGCACCAATCGAGATAATTTCTTAGCCATTATTTGAGAAATTTCGTGCCACTCGTGGAAGACACAGAAATGGCTGGGAATGAAAATTCTACGAAAAATACTGAGAAAGTTCAATGTGGTGGAACGAACTGTCGATGATGATTCGGTTACGTCACAGACTCGTTATCGCCATCTATAAAAGATCTAATTTCCGAATGACGACACCAGAACGATGTAATAAAGTTTCATTTTCCATCCTCAACACCGGAATGACTAACTTATTTATACGGCGTGGTGTTCTCGCCAGCAACCGAGGGACCCGATGCGTTTCTCTTATTATTCCCTTCGTATACAGCGTCGAGTCGTCGAGAGTCAATCCACTTCTCCGCCTTATTCACCCTCGGGAGTATACACTCCGGCGTGTGTCTCGTACTCGTCGAGAGAAGAAATTTCGTTGCGAAGCCATATTTTTTACTGCCTACCAGAAAGGCGTTACGCCGGTACCACCTACGCACGTGTCGTAAATGCAAATTCGCGAGTCACCCCGCTCGCCGTCTTCCTCGGTCCGAGAAGAGATCATGAAACCTCTTCTTTCCGACGATTGCATGCACTATAGTATTTCTCCGACGCATTCACGTTCCGGCTTCCATCTCTCGGTCGCGGCGAGCGCCTTGTCTCACGAAAATTCAGAAAAGAAAGAGTAAGATCTCTTCGCGGTCGTTGTGTAAGGTCTTCGGATGAAGACGTTCGTATCAATTTGACATCAAATTGCTTTCTCTCGTGTCTTCGAGGATATAAAATACTCGGTCTCCACGCTGTATGGGTTTTATTCTCGGCCGCTACTCAACGACACATCGGACTTCATATTTCTATACAAACGAGATGTTCAATATCCAAATGTACATATTATTTATCCAAGCGGCTTCCCAATCACTGCACGAGCGCGTCTCTCACGAGAACACAATTCTTCGCCGTCTCTGAATCTTTCTACCGCCGACGCCCGTTACACTCGAGGCTCTCTGGGTCCCAGCGAGAAGACGTCTACTCTATCTCGGATCGCAACCAAGCGAAAAGAAGGACTTCCGCAGCATCCTCCCGAAATTAAAGTCCCCGGAGAGGTTTCTCGTTCCCCTCACGGAGATAAGACTGGGAGCCTCCGTGGACCTTCTCGTGCGCCTGGCTACTGAGTTGGGGGCGCCGTTGTGCCCCATTATGCCCGTATCACTAAATCTGTCATTGTTAAAACTCGTCCCTGGTAGTCAGCTTACTCCGTAGAAGACTCCTTAGGAGATCCCGGGGCGAGAGCTACCGTGCGCGCGGGATGCAGCGGAAGAGTCACGACCGTCTTCATTCGCCCTCTCGGCGGTTGTGGACGGCCCCGTATAAAACTGGAATCGTAAATCCTTTAATTAGAAGGAGCGCTCTTGCTTCTTCGTATTTCGTCCCAGCAGGACGCACGATGCCACGCAATTACGAATTCTCCGTTTTGTTTAATTTTTTTTTTGTTTGTCTCCTTCGCCGCAAACGAGTCTTCGATCGTTTCCGCGTACTTGTAATATCTTGTGGGCTGCAACTGCAAGCGTACCCTCAAAGTGATAGGCTCTTCGGTTCGAGTAGACTCGAAAGGGTCTGGGAGAAAGAGCGTGACTCGCGAAGAATTCCTCGCAAAGGGTTCAGTCATCATTATGTCGGTTCATTCCTGATTTATGTCCGTGCGCTCAGCTGATACCTGCACTTAGAGATATAGCGCTTTCGTAGCGGGAACGGGAGCTCGAGCTCGCTCCCCCTGAACTGTGAAGTTTCAGCCCCACTCGAACCGAGATCGTTACCGGTCCGCGGCAGGTGTGTTACGAAACGAGGTGAGGCACATTCGCGAAGAAGTTCAACACGCTTCTCTTCGCGAGGAAGCTCCTGGCTTCGCAGTTTCGCGCATCCTGCGAGCATATCCCTTCTGAAAGTTTAACTTTCACGCGTTTATCCACTACAGCCGCGAAGCGTCCTGCTGTTTCTCCGGTGAATTCTCCCTCGAGCGCGCGTATAGTCCGCGAAGAGCATTAAATCACACCGATGCCAGCAATAGCATGGAACTTATATTACCGGATAGATGTACACTCCTCGCTCCGATAGCGCAGCAGATCCAAGGCTTGAACCATCGTTGCGAGAAAACGCGTAAATTCCTGGGGGGGAAGCGAATTTTCTGAGCTTAACTGGGTGGCTTTTCGTTTGCCGTCGAATTTTGGAGTGTCCGCGTCACTGCTGCAGTACTCGATCGTTCGTGAGACACTCGAATAATGTGATCGACTTCGGACTCGCAGCTGTCGTGGATTTTCGCGGCAGCGAATGGGACGTGCGATTCGAGCCTAGCCGCCGATAAATCTTCCAATATTTCGGGGTTTTTACGGTCGAAGCGGTATACCGGCCACTTGGTATGCAGATGGTATTCATGGTTAGGCGCGCGCGTTCGTGAGTTCCTCGCGATCCGTTGAAACATCGCCGCGCGGCATTGCGGCTCTCGGGCTAACACCGCAAGCGCATCGGAGAGAATCCTCCTCGGTGGAACGAGGGGGGAAGGGCGTCGCGCGGAGAAACCGCGCTCGCCGAAAGGAATGGGAATCGTGAACGTGTCAAATTATTGCTAAGTATCCGACGTCGCCGAGAGGCCTTTATGCAAAGGGCCCTCGCGGGTCCTCTGTTCCTCGAAGCTCGCCGAGCGATCAGCGACGCCGAGCCCTGTCCCTGCGAGATGCCGCGCGCTCCTCTCGAAAGACACACGCGTGTACGCCCTCCGCGTACGATGAGACGGGAAAATAAAATAAAACGAACGCGGACGAAGTCGAAGCGAACCCAATCATTCGGCGACGTATCATTCACACATTTGCAACCTCGGATGTGCCGAACGGCGTCAAAATTACAGGAAAGAGTGACTGACTGATCGGTGGAACGCACTCGGATCGTCCAATCGACGCTTTCTATGGACGAGACAGAACGAAATTTCAGTACGGACGGCGAAATAATGTCGGACTGCAGGAGTCGAAGAATATGGAGCGGAGTTTCAGCTGTTTCTCCTGATACATTGGCTCAGCCACTTCTTCGTCCTCTCTCGTGCTATCTACTTTTGTGAAGCGCGTGAAACGCGGTTGATTCGTCCGATTAGCCTCTATTAGCTAGTGCCCACTTACCACTTAAAGCTGATTGTTCGCGTCGGGCCCGCGCGCGCGCGCGCGCGCGTGCTACAAGAACGGGGGGGTAAGATGAGGTTCCACCAACTCAGCGTCTTCGTCTTCCTCGTCAAGTAGGTGTTTAAAGGATATTTCTCTCTTTGATTGTATCGCGTGCTGAGAGAACACTGCCACTCGTCCGGTGCACCCGACAGTAAATCAGCCGTTGCAGTTTAACGCAGTAATTGTGCGCGGAGGAGCCTTCTCGCGTGGCTGTCCAACTCTCACATGTGTGCTGTAATACAATACCTTTTAGTATATATAGAATTGGACAGACGCGTGTTTACCCGTACACTTTTAACCCGAGCCGCTTGAACGTCGCTATAGATATATTTGAATCGTATAACTATGAACGAAGGAAGAACGAAGAAGGGCGGAGACGGAAGATGGACAAACGCTCTGCTCGTTATGGACCGGAGGAGAGTGAGTCTGTCCACCGGCAACGAGAGACATGACACTAAATAAGACTAAGCGGCGCACGTCATTGAAGCAACACGAGACTCGACTCTTTTAAATCTCTCGCCGTTTGCCTTGGGTCCATGAGCGTGTACACTCAATGCGCACTCTACACGCGAGTTAGAGGATGAATTATGACCTGTCCGATAATATAGCCCATTCGATGCCATTCGTAAGCGACTGCCAATACACCGTAGCGTGGATATACACAATGCGAGAGGCTGTGGCGTATTCTCGTTCCCGCTTTAAGATCGAGAATCGCTCAGAGCCGAGTTGATCTACGGACAGTGACGGCGTTCGCGCAACAGTCCTGAACAATGTCGCTTCGTAATATGTTGGACCATTAGACGAAAGGTCATCGCGAGAGCGCACACTCTCTCTCGCTCGAACGACGAAAAAGGACTGGGCTGACGATATCTCGAACGATTTTTCATTCCGCGTGTCTGAGCTCTTGGTATAATTTTTTTTTTCCTGAGACGAAGCTGATCCGGCGATCGCTTGGAGGCACGTACGAATAGGAGTTCACAATCAGTGAGGCAAAGTTGAGATCCGATCGTACAGGCGAACTCGTGCGGAGAACCGAATGAGCGAGAGAGAGAGAGAGAGAGAGAGAGAGAGAGGGAGAACGGGAAGTCGGAGAGATCTCACGTTTGGGAAAAGTCTGAAAGAGAAAAAAGAGAAGCGCGACCGACGATGACGAAGCTCGAACAATTTGTCAGCGAAAGACGATGCCGAACCCCCGCGCCGTAGCGGAGTCCACTCGAAAAAGTCGAGACCGTCGCTCGACCTCCCTCGTCTCTCGCCCAACGGATCCCTTCTCGCGATGTCCTACGAAAATACTGCCCGAGAGGATTCGAACCATCGGCAGCGAGGTTGAAGAATGGTCCTCTCGATCAGCGTATGTCTATACAGTCGCGTCCCGCAGCCTTTCCTTCATAGAGCACGAGGTGATCGAGCGAGGAAAATAAAAAGCGAAGATCCTCGAGCTAATGATCCCATTCAATCCAGAAGGACTTTTCGGTCGAAGAGAGGAAAAAAGAAATAGCAGGTCCTATTCAGCGCGCTTCTTCTCATCGTCGCATCTTGGTCCTCCTCTTTTAGGAAGGTCGGGTCAGGTACACCATTGTCCTTACGCGTTCGGCGGGCACGCTTCGCTCGTTCCGAAAAGCCCTCGATGCACTCGCATTGCCCATCCATTGTGGGCCAAACAATGCGGAAAAAAATGAGGGGCGCGCCTTTCGCGCCGAGGGGTACTTACAATTTGCATAGTTTTTAGCATTTCCACCGATGGCCGGAGAGGAGAATGGGAGTGAAACGTGTCAGGGGCGCAGCTCTCGATGGAAAGAGCGTGCTCGTGACGATGCACCGCCGGCGTGGTGCATCGAATCTTTCCGCACCTTTCACGAGCGCTACGAGAATCGTGCATACGTAGACTCACGCGGACATCGCGGCATGAGGCAACGGCAATGTGCGCGCTCGCAGTCAAGAATAAACGAGGGAACAGCAGAATCTCGCGGTGTTGTATTGAACGAAGATCGCTCGTCCCGCTAGCTCCGTTACAATGACGCTTAATAAGCTGCGTGAAACATTCGCACTCGACTTCACAATGGACTCACGGAATGGATCTCATTATTATTTAGCACGCCGGGAACACGTACGATCCATGGGAATTTTCAATATGCATCCTACATTCAAAAGCTATTGACGTTCACGCCTTTTTTTAATTTGAATTTTTATTTTTTAACACGTCGCACGGGAATGCGTGTCCCTAACGAGAATTCCGAAGCGACACCTCTGGCTCGGGCGTTATGTGCTTCATAATATCTGCTTTCAGAGATAAATGGTAAACGAGGAATGTTTCGACTGGTGAGAAAGTTATTGATACCTATCGATTCGATTCTCGAAATTTATATCCGCGCTCTTGTGTGTCGTTCGACGATTAAAATCAATGGTAATTACAAGGTTCGTTAGGAATATTAATCTTGGGATAACGACTTCGTTAGCGCGACGACGTCGTGGCAGGTGAATTCTCGGTCTATATACGATCGGATTTTAAGTGACCATCGAAAAATTTACACTCCGAGCCGCGTGGTATCGAGAGCTCTGTTCGGCGCGTGTGTCAACGTTGGTGTCGCTCGTTATTGACTCTCGTTTCGGGGACTTTCTAATCGGGAGGAGGTTCTTTAGAGAGCGAGAGACGCAGAGATGAGAAGACGATGAGAACGAGTAGAAGCGAAGAACGTATCGTCTCGTCTCCGCGAGAGAGCATAGAGGGACACGGGACTACTTGAAAAATCTTCGTCGAGAGCGGACGTGGACCGAGAGGCGCGCGAGTAAATGAGGCATTCATTAGCGCCGATTAAGATGCTCGAAAGCACCGGTGCTCGCTTCGCGCGACCACGCGGACAACGATGAACCAAGCCAAGTCGAAAAGGCGCGATACCTTGACTTGACGTGCTCGACGGCTCGTTTACCTCGCGCTAACTAATAAATTCCACACAGCTGCTGCCTTGGCCCCGTCTCTACAACGACACATCGGAACTCGGATGTTTCTTGTCCGTTGACGTTGTCCGAAATACGCGTGCGAACGGTCCATCGAGAACGATCGACTACGATCACGCCGACAATTTTTTAAATTGTATCGGTGTTTAATTTGACCCAATATTAGGTTTCTCAATAAAAATAATATATTATCAGACCAACAGTGATTTTCAGCGGGACATTCGGTCGAGATGCCTCGGAGAAATGCCGGATTATTTTATTTTAATATCATTCGATTGAGTTTGCGTTAATGTATGTTGGTACTTTGTACATCGAAATGCAAAGTATGTCGATGCGAACATTACAAGGCGAGAAACCACCCGTCGATTTAATGGGGTGTCGCGCAGCAGCTTTCGAGTTTCTCGGTTCACGATGTAAATTTGTCCCGAAGGACCGTCGTGTCCGAGACGCTCGTCGCTCGGTGTTTCTCATTCGTGATACGAGGCTGTCTCGGTTGCATCCGTAATGATCCCGCGAGCGTGCACCTCGATGCCCGGGATGCGCACCATCGGTATTAGCGCGCGCCACACTCCGCATCTCCTTCCTCGTATGCGATTCGCGGGAGCGAACGAGGGTGCGAGAACCCGAACTTTTGGCGACCGGTGTTTCAGGCACGTAATAAGTCGATAATAACAGTAATGGCAGCGATAAGCGGCCGACTAAACGCCCCTAAACGAGGGCTAATTGCAAGGACTCACCCACCGCGGTATTCTCGCAATCCTTGCGCGCATCATGCGTGCATCGACAACCGAAAATTAACGCAACGAAATGCTCCCCCGCGGGATAAGTATCCTAACTACGATGCGATATCATTAATTTGGGCACCTTCGGCAAATCGGTCGAGGCTCGTTGGTATACACACGCCCTTTATTCGAGCCTCCGAAAAACTCCCGCCGATTACCAATTGATCTCACGGCGGTGAACAATTTGTTTATAAAGTGGTTGCGCAAGGGCCTGCAATAAAGCACTCCGTACAGCAGCTGATTTCCGCGTTGGCTGGGAATTATATATCGGTATATCGAAGAGTCAAGGATATGCCGGCTACTTGTTAAATATTCGGTGCTGATGCGTCAGGTGTAAATAATATCTATTCGATCGTCGGTCCTAGAGAAATTGACGAAAAGTATTGAAAAAAAATTTATAAAATTCGCAACTCGTTCCTACAATCGACCCACGTTCTTCGAACAACAGTAAACTAGGTATGAATAGTTTTTCCTTTAACAAGCTACAAATTATTTAATGACACATTCTAAGCTTTGTCGACGTAATTTCGTAGCATGCGTTTTAACGATCCGCTCCGATCTTGTCGGGACATTGTAAAACGTTTTTTCGTTCACGCTGCTGCAGTTTCGGCGGTATTCGTTAAATTTGGAAATTGCATAGCGTTATAAAGGATCGAGGATCGTTCGATTGGCCTTTCAACACCTGCCCGCTCGATCGCCATCGTTCGAGTATACGAGGGGGACACATTGTTGAAAACGATGCCCGTTCACAAAATCACCTTCTATGATAATACTGGGCCGAGCCGCAACACAAGCGCCGTGCCTAAGCGAAAAGCTGGATATTATACGGCAAGGGTGAAAAGAATTTCATCCGGCTCGGCTTTATTCACGAAGGATCCAGGCTTCGAACTCGCTCACGAGGGAGCACACCGGGCCTCATTATCAACGATTACCTGGTATTACTCGCGTATTTAGGGCTAAACACGCCGGGGTAGCCGAAGTGTGTCCGTGTCCCGAATACGCAAACTTGTTCGAGGGGACCCTCGGGCTCTTCGACACACACACTGCCCTTCGTTTCTCGTCTCTCTTTTATTCGAGGCTGCTGCAAACATCTCGGCATTGCCCGCCGGAATTAGAATACATAATGCGTCAGGAGAGAATAAGGACGCAATTGATTTTCAATTTAGGCCCGTCTCACCTTGCTCACGCTTATGGTAACTATCTCGGCGAGACCAAAGTCTTACGTACGATAAACATTATAATTTTTTTTTTTTTTTTCGTTACATCACCCATCTTATTAAATTGTAAATAACGATGAATCTTTATCTCTGATCCTAAGTCCAAGAGGATTGAGACCGGAGACCTTAATTCTTTTTTCTTCTCTTTCCCACTGTGTCGACTCTACGCTAAAAATGTTGGCTACGAAGTTCGTCAAGGACAGTCAAAATAAATTGTCCTAGTCATTCCCGGACGTTGAGCACGACAAGAGAGCGACGGCGCCAGTCTCGCGTTGTATCGACTCCGATGAAAAATGATGGAGTCGGTTGGGTATCGATTTTACGAAGCGAGAATTTTTCGTCTCTCTACCTTCGCCGTGTCCGTCGCTCGCTGCAATCTAGACTCGTCAGTCAACATCGGGGTCGGTATCGAGGGGTGTGCAACCCCGGAGGCGCACAAAGCTCGCCGGGGGAACGGAAAAGACACTGACCGTAAGAAAGCGGAGCGATGATGGTCTCGTGTGACAGGACGACAATATTATCGTCGATATTTCAAAACCTTTGCGACAACGATCTCGTCCCATTCCTCGTCGAGGAATCTGTCGGGGCGTGAGCACGCCTTGAGGTCCCGGCAACAGAAGCTCCAACCCCGATTTCCCAGAGGACCCGACACATCGCCCTTCGTCGCCCGTTTCACCTGTTCGGTCGACATTCAGAATGCAAAACGAGCTCGACGTGTGCACGAATCCTCGTTGAACCCTCGAGACGATGAGGCTCGTGGGCAAAAATGAAACGATAAATATAGCCGATCTTCTCCACTGGATTGAAGCTTTTTGTCTTCCGTTATTCTTTTGTACACCCGTACAATAGGGTGAAATGCCTCGCGAGCCACAGGGGTGAGCCAGGGCCATCGTGAGGGTGTGACGCAAGGTGCCGCATTGTAGCCATTGTCCATCTCTCAGTTCCTTCTTCCATGGTTTAACGAACAATAGCCAATTCGCGTGCCAGATCTGCGTAAAACTTCAGCTGAATTATGCCGGTTGCGATCAGAGGCAAGAGCTCATTTCATCTCGGCCTGAGCCGAGACCGGTGAAAAAAAATTTATCATAATCCACGTTGCTTTTATTATCCAAGAATGATGGATAACCACTATGAATTTCGCACGTGACGAGAAACCGAGGATGTTGAACCTGACAGACCAAGTCACCTGTTCGGAGAAGCAGTCACGCTTATCGTATTTTACTTAGACTATGTTTACGCATTTCTCTAAGTATCTCTTCTCGCGGTCGGTGAGACTGCATAAGTGTATATGCGTGCGTGTACTTACGGCTCGCGACGGAGCCCCTGAGGAGAGTCCTCGTCGGTCGGAATCGGCGAGGAAACCAGAATGGGAGCCATGCGCTGGCGGGCGTTCTTTCGCGCGGAATGAAATTACGTCGGTAATGGATTTGTTATGGGCTATCGGTGGTGAATCGATCGAGGAAGATGTGTACGCGCGAGAACTTGGCGTGCGCGGATAATCCCAGTGATCGAGGCTGCACACTTGTTGGGCCGATCTGATGTGTGGCGCGCTATGTGGATTGCGGGGGAAAAAAAATCTTTACGATTATGTGCGACTGCCTGTGCGTCCTCGGTAAGGATAACGTTCCTCGATGATACGAAGATCCAGAGTCATGCAATTTCGTAGATGATTCGGTGAGATACGGCCGTGCCGATAAACGGCGAACAACGGGAGGGTAAGCATTCTTATCACTTCCACTGCTCGCACCCACGAGCTATCCCCGTAACAAGGTAATACGGGTACCAAGGTATATTGGATATACCGCGTTGCCAAAGCCGATCCTAGAGCACCGGATAATGCCTTATCTCATACGGTTCATTTTTTTCTTCGCTGCTACTTGCAAGTTGCACCCTTTCTTCGCTTCGCTATCGCGTGATTTCCGAGTCGGAGCGCGGGAGAACCGGGAATTGACTAACGAGAGAGTTAAAGGGAGGTCAGTAAAGTGGCGGTCGTTCCGGAACGATAAGGGAGAGTAACAAATTGCGATTGCCTCCTCCACTCCGTATAGTGTGCAATATGGCAAAAAAAAGAGCAATAATATAAGTGGAATACTCACCGTGGCTCGCGACAGGATGGGCCCGCACAGCAGCTGGTGAACGCTCCGAGCTGCGAAGGTTGCCGGACCCGGATTATGGCAGAGTCCAGAGCAGAATACTTGGATGCAAGTCACGCTATGTTCGTAACGCCTTATATCGCCGGTCGCTCATCCCATTCCACCAGATCTGTCTGTAACGAAAAATTGTCAATAAATATTATGTACCGATAAATCGAAAATTCACTATGAAAAATCAAAAGCCCAATGGAACAATGAACAAAGACTTCATTTCCCAATTCCTCGTCACCCTCGCAGTCAACGTCGCAGCTTCGTTAAATCTTGTGATAGATAATCCGTAGGCGAAGCTACGCGCACCCAGTTTGAAGCTAACAATTTCGGCAAGATAAAAAGCCAATCGTGTCGGGTTGAATGTAAGAGCGCCGATGCCGTACAACACAAGTGGACGTCAGAGAAAAAAAGTATAGACGAGAGCAATCGCCGTAATTGAAGTAGCCGGCTTTAATGACGAGACGGCGCTATTCACCTGTATTTATTCTCTCGGATGTAAACGCGATCCCTTGGTTCTCCGTATTAATCCGGATGACTCGGATCTATCTCTCCTTCTCTCGGCTCATTCTCATTCTCCTCCGAGGCCCTCCCACCGTACAGTTCGGCAATTAGTTCCCAATTACTTCGAGGATGAGTCGCCTGAGCTCGATCCTTCCTCGGTTACAAGAGCGCGCAGTGCACGCTGATGAGAGCGCATCGGATATTAAATGGAGAGCGATCTTCCGGTGAGATCTATCGATATCTCGTCATGACGTAATGACGATATCAAATCTTTTCGGCGATCGTATAACGATTGGTAAGAACGTGAGGAAGAGCTTTTCTGCCGACAAATCGCACGGGATATCGAAACGAAGATGTCAACATTAGTGGCTCGAGTGGAAGAGCGGAGCGTTCGGAATGGGTTGCGGTGGTTCTTCGTCGAGAGAATTTGCTGTGGAAGCCGGACTCATTGTGCGCCTCGGTATATGGGTATGGTCGGTGGGCGCGCGCCCAGGTCCTCGGCGCTCTCCTCCACAGCTGCTCATAATCCCAGCGATGGAAGGAGGACCTTACTATACTCTTCGCTGCGGTGAAAGAGCAGCCTTATCGTAGGGCCATCAGCGATCGGTCCGAGCGATATTTCTAACAGGGCCCCGGGGCCCTAGTCCGAACCCCATAGATCTCGCCAGATAAGGTCTGCGGTGTTCGCGAGTTCCACACCGGGGGGCCCCTGCGGTCCCCCAGCAGCATTGTGTTTACGTCTTGTGCGTCAGCCTCGATCCTCCGCGTTGCGAACTAAAAGCTCGCCGACGTACACAAACGAAATTCTTTCTATGCACTACTTTCGATCTCTTCCGTCTCTTTTTGTCTCATCCACGAAGACAGGCATAAAGGGTTGAAGTCCTACCGACGAAAAATGTTTCCGCGCAATCGAACGAAGGGGAACTACGGCTTGAGGCGAAAAATCTTTAAGATCCGTCTGTCGAATCCTGGCTACTGGAAAAAGAAAAAAAAAAATACGGATACTTCGTAAAACATTTTGGATTCGTTGGTGTAGCAATAAATGCAATCGGTGGGAGATAAGCAAAGTGTCAAGAGTACTGTTAGAAGTATACCCGGATCAATTGTATCTCAGAATTCTATAGAAGTGTATCTGAGATGTCTATCGAGAAGCAACACCGCGAGTTTGTCCACTGACGTGAGCGATCGCCTGGACGTAGATGATGAGATATCTCTCATCCCGCGCGACAGTTATTCCACCTCGTGGGTTCCGTCTCACTGCCGGAACAGCTTCCTCGAAATCTTCGATTCTAGATCATTGGGATCGTGTCATGCTGCGACGGCGCGCTCTAGATCCTAGATCGGGCTTACAGGGATCGTTTAAAAGAGATACAATTATTATAATCCGTGTCAATTATTATAATAAAGATATAATGTCATTGGCTTCAATTCGTCATGTTAAACAAAAAAAAACAAGGAGGGTAATCTCGAGCGATATAAAACGCCGTCGTCCATTCCGACTGTGGTCGTTCAGAAAGGAATTTCAAATCACGTGCAGACCAGAGTACTCGGAGCCGCGACTCCGAAGCGTAACGGCGACGCAAAAAATTGGGAGCCCGGAAGTCCGACCACCCGGCGGCCCTTACTAGACCGCAAGAATCACAAAAAAAAAATCGGTGTAAGTCAACATGCGGAGTAGCGGAGAATGCGACACTTTTGGTGTTCGGAACGGTAATTAAATCTCGTAACGATGCGGGGTGAGCGCGGCACGTTTAACACTATACTTCTGTGCGCCAAGTCGTAAAAATTTACTGCCCAGCATCCGATAGCTCCCTCGCTTATGTTCGACTGTGGTGAGCGGCATTTTACGATGTGGACGTAACGACGAATCGACGGTGGTGGAGGCCCGTCATCGTGACGCGAGAAAATCTAGAATTCGACATTCCGACTATGAGAGAGGATTTTCTCATCGTAAAATCGTTAACCGAGCGGAAGAGTCTCTCGTAAAACAGGGACGGTGGAGATCGGCAGAAAAACAGGACTTGCTCCAAATTCGAACCCTTATCGGTCGCGGTCACGTGTCAGCCCGAAAGCAGCCAAGAATTAAATTAGTAGCGGACAGAAGCAGACTGTAAGCCAGATTTCAATATGGCCTCTACAAATACAGACGTATGAGTCGAAGAATCTTCAGAGAGTCGCGTGGAAGTGTCGAGGGCGAGGAAACGGATGAAGAGGGATGTCCCGAGCATAAAGTTCACCGTGTCAGCGTGATCGTGTTGTTGGAAAAATACGTACTAAATATTTTCGTACCGGCGAACCGGGGCCATCGACGACAAGCTCAACAATGAGAGACTTTTTGCTTGAAGAGATCTGTGCCCTCTGTGCTAGAGAAACATAGGAAAAACTTTTCAACACGAACGATTCGGATCGTCGACGTTTTTCGTCGTTGTCGTCTCGCTGAAGCATACAGGCATAATCCACCACGGGGTTCCAACTCGCATCGTATCGCCACCGATCTCTCGATCCCTCGCCGATTCTCGTAGGACCAAGATCGAAGATAAAGTCTCAGGGCGCGCGCCTGTGCGAAGCTTTACCTTTGCCGCCTCCGCCAAAGGTTCTCCTCGCGCTCTTGTCGTGTTTCGTTGAGGAAAGGCGAGTCGTACAGTATATTGTATGCGTTATGCGAAGACTGGAGCAAAACGCGCTAGGAAATAACTTGTGGCAGACGCGGATAAAATAATCTATGAATCATAGAAGACGATGTTCTATTATGAAACAAAGAAAAAAGCACCCCAGATCGAAATCATCGGTGGGTGTGTCGCACGCGGCTGATGATGGAATTACCACTTGTATTTAATTTATCTCGGCATTTCTTATGAGAATAAAATTTACCATTTTCAACGATTTTAAGAGCGCACCGACTCTACTGGTGCACAAATATCGAAGCCGCAAACGATCGTTTTATCATTTTTAACCCTGACATACGAGACAGTCTTTGGTACCCGAATGAAGTTACATTCAATCACGAATGTCACCGTTGAGTCGCAATACTGAAATTAATTGTCCAGCACGCCGTCGTAAGAGGAAGTGGTAAATGGGAAGAGTAAAAGTAGAAACTTGCTGGATCGTATATGACAAAGACGAATGGTATCGAGAGAGCAATAAATTGTCGGCCAGTCGAAGAGAGCAAGAGAGAAACGATGAGTCCACGATCCGTGGCGGAGAGAGTATCTCTTTTCGATATTCCGAGGAGCCAAAGAAAGCAATCGGTTGCGCTCCCCGACCGAATCATATGAAATTAATTCGTCCGGTATACGGCAGAAGAAATCGACCAACCGTCTCGATACATACTCTCAGCTGGCAAACTCGTTCGATTTATTTAGCTCGCGTTCCACCAAAAGTACCACGTAACTGCGTACTGGCCGAAATTCGCTAAAGTCGTACCACATGGCATGGTGCATTATTCGGGATTCAAGTTCGCTCTCCGTTTCTCTCTTTCCGCTCCTCTGGCTTCTCAAACTCCGGAGCCATCAATATTTCATGTCGGCGTCGGACGGTGCAACTCCAGTGACATAAAAAAATGAAACAAAGAATTCCCATTGCCGAATCGTCCACGACGAGGGGTGAAACGAAATGAAAATTTGTGCTTTTTCGTGCAAAACATCGTTTCTTTCGGCACGAGTTCCTGCCGTCGCGAGCAAGCAACATTTGCATTTAAGAGCGGATGCGTGCAATGAACGAGTCGTTGCACGCGGCGGCACAGCGATTTACATGTATACCCGAAAGTTCGCCTCCTCAGCATCGCGTTGAATTACATGAATTATGCGAATCGGATCCGCGCATTTCGACGATTTCCACGCCAGGACCATAATTTCGGCGCGCCAGTCGGCAAGCCTCGGCCCTCGTGTCTCGCCTCACCTTGCGCGATTGCGCACTTTTTACTTCAAATTTTAATGGTGTACCGGCGGTACGCGAGATTAAGCAAGAAATCAAACTCGAATTACACCTGCGCGGTTGCGCTGACTGATTTTCCGAAGGAAGCAAGCGTGTGAGTTCTGTTCCGAAGCTAAAATCTGCAACACGAAAGTCGCATCGATATTTCGGATGGTCAAAGTCATCAGCGAGGCACAACGAAGAGACACGGTCTCGGGCATTGCCCAGGCTGTGTCTTTCGAAATGACCTATCTCGCTCCCGATACGTATCTAAGCTCGATCTTTGGCCGGGTTGCGCTGGAAATCAGAAAAAAAAATCCCGTTCACGAGCCTGGGGACTAAAATGCGAAGGGTTCGCGGGACTCGGGGGACGACCAATGTTGGGCGCAAAAAGTCGAGTCGTCCTCCGCTTCATCCCCGGTAGATCCAGATATACCCGCAGGTGAACCACGCTTTCTTTTCCCAAAAATTCGAGCCTGATGCTGAGTTCCCGGATTCTAACGAGGCAGGCCACGTGGCTATAAGTTTGGTATTCCATGGCCACGACGGGCAGCGTATCGGTCACCATCTCGGTAAAATATTGCGCTTTTTCTGACGTCTCAATCGGGATCAGAAATTACGGCTCGTGCACGCGTTCAGGGTGCGTCTTCCGCGACTCATCCAATGGAGATGAGACAAACTGAAAAACGAGAAAAAAAAAAAAAAACTTTGGCTTGCCGGCAAGATTGAGACTGCTACACGCTGGCGCTGGATGGCAACTTCGTAGCCGGAGCGGCTACGCAGTGAAGCTGTGTGTATACGGTAATGATCGTCGTCACGCAAGTAATTTGTCATGTGGAACGGAGAGGGGTGAAACTTTGCCAGATCCCGAAGTGTGCAAGTGTTCGCTCGCGATGTGGCATCGTCACTTCGCACACCCCGGGTTATTTTTATTCTTTCGTTGTTTTATTTTCGTGTTGGAAGGGAAACACGCGTTAGGCGATGATGATGCTGTGTTTTAACAAGGTATAACGTTGTGTGCGCTCGTTGAAGCGGCCTTCACGTCGACAAATAATCCGGTGAGTCAAACCCAGTGCAGAGCAGAAGGAAGTGCTGATGCAATTTTTTTTTTTATTTACCGACGATTCCGAGTACGTTGAAAAATATATTTATCGAGCTCACGTGCAATAATCTTGTTCATTCGTTATTTCAGTTGTTTTTAATTTAGCCACATATTGCATGAACGATTTTTTCTTAATTTTCTTGTCTTCCTAACGTCCTTCCTCATCGATACGAATGATACGTTTTATATGAAAGACTTTCGTCCGAACTTGTTAGTATTATTAGGGTGCGAAATGGCAGGTGAGACGCGTTACAAAGCGACGCGAATGATTATATGGATGGGTCTGTTATTCCTTATACATTGTGATCCTGCGGTAAAATACTGGCACAGTTGTGTTTTCGAAAGTAGGTATAGTTTTTTTTTGTGAAGATTCCCAGTTGGCTCGTTCGCACGCGGTGGCTATACCGAATCGCCACTTTAACGCGGCGATTTTAACACTTTAGCGTCAGATATATGACATTAAGATCGTGAAAGACGGGGGGGATTATAGCTGCTTGAATAACACCCGAGTCTCCCGATCTCTGCAAGACTCTCGCGCCTCGACGCCGCACGTCTATAATTTATGCTAATCGTCACTCGCTTCGCGAATTCGTGATTGCCAGCTCTCGAGGTGGAATATAGCTAATATTATCCCGCCGATCATTGTTAAATTTTATGTCGATCGATCGAATCGTAATGATATATCAGTCGAGTTATACGCGTAGATCTACAACTCGATATCCGAAATGACGGAAATATTTCAACCAAAAAAAAAAAAAAAAAAATGAACGGTCCATGCTGGTGTGCAATTCGACTCGTTCTACGGACCTCGGACTCGAAGCGACCGGTAATCTGTAGGTGATCGCGGAAGGTTGCAGCTTAGAAATAAAAAAAGAGAAAACTATGTACGAAATTCATAATGAGGGACGATCAGACCCTTCGGAGGATCGTTGTCGAAGCCCGTTGATATTCTTAAACGAGTATATAGGCGAGGAGGCGGAGGAGGAGGAGGAGGAGGATGAGGTAACCTGCACGCTGAATATGAAAGTTAAATCTATTACAAACTCTCGTCCCTGACTCTGCCCGTGAGCGTAACGCTCCGCATCGAAACTAAGAACGCGCCCGGCTTCCCATTAAGCAAATTCGAAATTACGCTTGCAAATTTCTAAATGCAAATCGAGCGCGGCGGCGTGCGCGCAGCGCCGCGCACAGCGAACGGTGGACTCCGGTCTACTCCGTTTTTGTGACTATAAATTTTCGCTTTAATTGGATCGGATTATTGTAATTTCGTCGTTTATTTATGAGAAACGGCGGTGGTGACTGCCGACGTTTTTGAGCTTCGGAATTGCTCGCGCATCCCTCCTTACCGCCTCGCCGCGTCGCGATGCACTTCTTCGTTCGCATAATTTCCCTTTTTCGCTCCTTAATTTGGTTACCAAAAACCACAGACCAAAGTCTACCTCTTGTTAAATTATTATTGAGATACATTTTACATTTTATCGACCGCTTTCCCAAAAACTGCGAACTTTCCCGTCGACTCGATAAACCGGTAGATTTGCAGTTAACATATACGGATTATATGCTGTTTAATGAAGTAAGTTAAATCTTACCGTTAACGAAACGGGGTTGCAAAAAAAAAAACACAACCGTTTTGCGTTGCTGCATTTTAGCCTGGAATCGCTGACTTTACAACTCTTTTAATGTCGCGAGAGTAATCCCGTTCCAAGATCCGAGAACACTGTGCTTGGCGAACACGCGCGTGACTATTCTGCATGACTAAACACTGAACAAAATGCTCGAAAACCCTTTTATAAGCCATCAATCAATGAGCTACTCGCATGCATCCGGTCTCATCGTTCAACGAATGTCGTATGATTCTACAGTTTTTCCTTTCTTTTTTTTTTTTTTTTTTTTATTCATTCCAACACTCTCTCCGACTCCCGGTAGCAACCGCGTCTTCCCATGCTGACTTGCAACAATAAACGTAGCACCCTCCGAATAAAAGAGTGGTGGAACGAAAGTGGGTAAAAAAAGGAAGAAAAAATAAGCGCGAAAATTTTAATGACACTACTCGCGTCGAGACCGTTTAGATACAATAAACGTCAACAGACTGGGTTGCGCCCTCCTTTCACCTTTTTTTTTTTTTTGGCAAGTCACACGATTCGGTTGCACGCTTCACTAGTATATTATGCTGTGTAGCGTTGGATATCATGCACGCGCAGTATAATACACGATTCATTATTAATTTCAATATTTCGCAAGAGCCCGTCCCACGGAGAGACTACGTTTGGGGGTTTTTCGTGCATGGCGCACCCTTTTTCGGCGCGCTATCAAAATTTACGAGGTTATTAAGCCGGGAAAGTGAATACCCCGACGATGCAGCCTCATCTTTTCGTCCCCCCTCGCTCAGTCACATACATACGAGGCTTCGCGTATCGTGATATTCAAATTTTATTGAAATAGCTTCATCGGACGTTGCGCGTTTTTCGAAAGGTTTTCTTTTGTGAGATATTAAAATTCATGAGGATGCAGGCGCGGCTTCGACATATACAATTTATCAGCTGTCAATACGTTTTTTTCAAACGCTTTCCATTCTCGTCGTCGCGACAAAAAAAAAATTAAACGAAACGAAATTCTTCATTCTTTTTGTTAATAAAATATGCGAAATAATCGTTCTACGGGGAAACGCGGAGCGAATAACCAGTCACTGCGCATCTGTTCAAAGCACACGAAAAAAATTGAACTTTCATCTCAGGCTCAAAAACGTTGAATGATAGTTTCGAGTTACGATGAAGAATTCGTGGTTTCGACTTTTCCGCACGATCTCTACCGTTGAATGGCACGGCGTATTCTCACTTCGAAATTACCGGCTTAGCGGTAATCGCCTGGAGTGAGATATAACCGCACGAGATGCGGCAAAATCACCTAGGAATGCGATGTTCTTCTATGGCACGTATGAGCCTCTCTTCCTGTATCAGAGAGGCTCCGCGCGAGCCGATCCCCTCGGCGTTTATCACGGGTCGATGCATCGATTAACCTGCATCACTTATAGGCACACTGGAAACTCGTACTTTCAACTAGCTAGTCTCCCAAGTTGCTTCAATTACTCGGACATACCAGTCTCGCTCCACAAAGGCGTGTAAGCGCCAAATGATTACAGCGAGTGTCGGTGCCCAACATCATTACAGATTAAAGAAACACATACGTATACGTGTAGGCGTGTGCTGTAGAGTCGGAACTGAGAACGAAGGCTCGAACGAGGGCTCGGATAATGTGTAGCGCTTTTATGAGTCAGCTATTTCCAACGGTATGTTAGTACGGACTTTCGATAGTCGATGCATGAACATCAATTCGGGTCAACAGCCTTCCGTATCAGTCGGACTCTAGGTATGGAGCTAGGATTTCGTTGATTTTTTTTTTTACCTTCCAGGAGTATCAAGTTCGGATCAAAGCCACAGTCCGAGGCTGCGATCTAAATTTTTTACAGTAAAAGGGCCTGGACCTTCGGACTGAATCGTCGTGACCGACAAAGGGACCCGGAAAGGTTTAATTTATTTATACCGACCAAAGATATTTCGCGGTCGCGGTCGTCCCCTCGGAATGTCCCAATACTTTTTCGGGACTTTCAACGTATTGGGAACCGATCCGAGAACGACTACTCCGAACTACTATCGGTTCCTAGACGAGCGACCATTTCTTTTGTCTTTTTGGAATTAACCTCGTCTATCTCGGAGCTTCTTCAATGCTAATAAACCACGATTTCGTGAATTATTTTTGTGGTGTTCTACGGTGGAAAAAAAAATCGGTCGGAACCACCCGGCAGTCGGGAGGCGGAACATCGTCGTCGCGAAATACCGGGAAGTTAGATGGACCAGATAGAAAGGCCTCGCGGTTGCCTTTCGTGATTCTAGCGTATAGTGAATTTACATTTTTTTCGATAGAACCTGAGAGTAGCTCCGAAACACACGACCCCTTGCATTAATCCAGTTCCTCGTCGTGCATCAACAGAGTTATGGCGGGATCTTCGGATCCCTCGTCCCAATGGACTGTCCAGTTCCAGCTATCTTTATTCCCTCCAAGTTAACCGCACAGCTTTGCGAACACGTGGCTATAACAATACGAGATCTTTCGTTATTAATGACACGGGCATAAATCGGTTAAATGGATCGTTAAGTTCTCCTAATATTATGACTTCGCAGAAAGGCCTCGCTGATTTGCATAAGAGTCCGTTGCGTCATTGAAAAAGGTGTCTCGCGTCTGATGCCGTATTTATTGTTATTCAAATGATTTTTGACGGTGATACTGAGACGACGAGGAGAAAGATCGATAAGTAGTCAGTGATTTATCGCACGTTAATGGGGCTGCTATGACTTGTTTGCTGATCCGATTATCGATCAACGAATATCGAACAGGTAATTTTTTTGGTGCACCAACTGCGTAACGATATCCTAAAATGGACGACCCGACGGTCGAAGCAATGTCGAAATCCAACCAAGCTGGAGTGTCGAATAAAAAAATACTATATGCATATGGCCGTGGTATAAAATTGCCGCACTATTAGGGTGTATGGAAATCGTAATTATTTTTCATTTTGTTACGTCAGGTATAATAAACCCAACGAGACTGGGTGAGGAGCCGAAAGGGTGAACCCATAAGAACCTCAGAGTCATACCACACGTGTCAAAGGGGCCCCCGACCTTTTTTCCCCGTCCATGGGACATACGTTGGATGTCCCACCTGCCCTAACTTTTTGTTGAGCTCCGTTTTGTGTGTGTGTTTTTTTTTTTTTCTTCAGAAAAATTCCAGATTCGTTTAATTGAACAGCTAATGCGTTGACACCGGTGTAAGCATATGCAGACGGGGATGCTTTCACCTCTGCCGACTTGCATACATTAAGTTTGACTTTACATTTTACAACGCCCACTGTTGGGGCTCCCTGGCTGTGTACCTGTTCATACAGACTTTTTACCTCTCTCTGTGTATGGCGTCGCGGATAATCGATTCTCACGGACTTTACCACACGCTGTGCACGTCATGACAAATGGGGAATTACCAGGCTCATAGCTCGAACGTAGAAATTATTTAAGTTTTACGAGAAGTCACTTTGCTCATATTAGGCTGAAATATCGGTGAAATATTGTCGATATTAAAAAATAATAATTTATGTCATACAAACTCGATCTAATTTGTGTGAACCGCCTATTCGATACTCTGGCGGTTCCGCCCGGATTAATCGACCATTACTTTTATTATAGTGAGAGAACCAGGAAAGGTCCGATGATCGAATGTGTCCGCGGTCGGCGGATTTAACAGCGATAGTTATCGAAATTATTGGGTTACATTCTACGGTTCCGGGGAATCGGTCCCTCGTGTACTTTCGTTAAGTTTTATACATACGTGAGGATCGCTCCCGTCGTAATACCCGGTTATTCGTACAAAGTGGTCATGTGAAACGGTCTTTATAAATCCCGCTAATGAGGTATCGGTCGCTCCGTCGGTCTCATATTTTCATAATGCCACGCGAGCTTGTGTTAGACCATAAGGCCGTCGCTTATGCTTCCTGGAACATTATTTCACCCGGGTAACATGTGCAACGTGTGTCCCGCTACACTTATAAAAAATCAAGGGTACCTCAATTTTCGAAAATCACCATGAAATCGACTGATTTTCTGACCTTTCGTGATCGAGCGCGTCGCCTGGATTCAAGCCAAGATCATTATTATACGATGGTCGCATGATCCTGAAGAGCTAATTTTTTTTTTTATTCCCCACGGAATGCATTAAATCTTACGAAGTTTGCTGATTCGATACGATCGGTCTCTCAGGTCGTGGCTCCGAAAGGAAAGGCGCGCGACACGCGCACACGCTACAACGAAAGTAGGCCAAAGTCTCCCTTCAATTTTTTTTGCTTCTACTTCACGAAGTCTCGTGTCTAATGGGGAACAGAAGGGGACGAGACAAAACGACGTAATTATTCCAGATTACAGACCCGGCAAAGATCCTCTCGTGATCCCCGAGAAACGGTCAACCGGCAGTCGGAGGACCGATTTTCTTGCGACCGCGGCAATTACCGCAAGGTGCAAAGCTGGAAAATTTTTCTATTCTCCTCGGTGTTTCTTCGTTTTCCATCACTCTCGACCGGTAATTCTAGGTTGAGTAACAGTGGGTACCAACAACCACCGCAGGCTTCCCCTCTAACCGTAATTGAATCGGCTGCTTCTCGAGGGACGTGAGGATCATTTGAAAGTGAATTATGGGCGGAAGTGGGTGTTACGAGGGAAAAAAGTGTCGAGTAATAAATAAAAACGAATCGTTTGCCGGGGTAACGAAGTGGGAACTATTTATTCATTTAATGTTGCGCGTTGCGGGGTTATTTTTTTGTCGAAAACACGTGGTCATCCGTACGTAGTAGTTTATTCCGATGGCCGCATTTATTAACTCTAAACTTTTTTTCAATTCATTTGATGTCGACGCGCCGCACCGCGCGTCCTCTGATTTGTGAGGCATTCGTTTCCGGACTAAAAATCTTGGTATTTCTTTTACCCAGTAACGAGGAACTTTGGATTTTTTTTACTTATTCCATGCTCATTATTGCACTGCGGTGTGAAAAATGGAAAAGGCTTTGCGTGGGCCGACCGGTATTCGGTCGAGACCGCGACCGGCGTTGTAAGCTGGCGTCGCGGCGGTACCAGAGGGTTTTAGCAAAGGATCGGCGCGCGCCTGTCTCGAACCGGTCAACCTCATGAAACTCTCTTTTGTACCCTGTAATTTCCGTTTCGGAAAAGCATGAATTTCCGTAAATTGTAGATTTCGCCGGAGGGACAACCCCTCCCATCCGTTCTTTTTCTTCGACGCCGCGCTAAGACCAGCTCGGAAAGAACAGCTTGCATCCCGGACCACTAAATTAATGTGTCACGGATGTTGCGAAAGACGCTTTTCAGAATTATCGGGTCTTCTAAACGACCGTTCACGAGCTGCAATCATCTCGGCCAAAAGTTTGTTGTTTCGAATTTCGGTAGATCTGCAATGAAGACCAATACCGAGTCACCAAAAACGTACAATTTTCCCAATTCTCCCGTCATCCGAGGTCCGTTTTTCTCCAGCAAGCAAAACGTTTACTAAAATTCTATTTTTTTTTCCTACCGCTCACCGCGTTATTTCACGCCAAGCAGACCCAATCATCCGACCGGCTTTTCATGCGAGCGTGAAATAGAGCGGGAATACAGTCTTCTCATGCTCTCTCGGATTCCACCGCCGCCCACGCTCCGACGATGCGACACGGGCCCTGAAATCGAGGCGTGGGCCTGGAGAGAAAAAGCAAGGGTCGACGAGCTGATGCTGCTGCGACAAATGAACAGTTTTTATATTACACACTTATACCCCACCTTCTACCTCCAGCAGGCTCTCAGAACAACACTCACGCAACTACGTGCGGATTGCAGCACTCGGCATCGTTTGACTTTTAATTCGTCGTCGGCATGTTGTATTTTTTTTTTTTTTCCTCGATCAAAGCTGATCATCTGCATTGGGTTTCGAGTCCCTCGGCTGCGGGTTTCCACGTCCATAGTAAGTAGACAGGATTAATTACCAAGGTCCCGAATCGATCAGAACGATTGGAATACGAATGAACTTCGATACTGCGAGATTCATAGCGTGCCTAATTGAGAGACGAGTAGAAGCAACTTTGAATCTAACATAATTCCATGGATCTCTGAGTACGCGTCGAAAAGTTACGCCCGGACACGGACGCATGTGGGATGTCGTGGGCGCCAGGAAGGAACCATCACGTCGCGGTACGTCGTGAATCACGGAAACAGGAAACCAAACTCGCCCCCGTGACTCCCAATCGGAATCGCTATCGGGTCGGAGAGCTCAACGCTGCCCGGTGCGAGGACCCGGAAACGGCATTGCCGCGGCGCCAACGAAATCGTCCCGAGTCTTATCGCGTTTTCGACGAAAACAGACGTTTTTTCATCGGGAAATTCCCGCGTCTCATAGTGAGATTGACTCGCATTCGTGGTCCGTGCCATGAAAATAAACAAAAATCGTTGTTGCAAGCCGCTTCCAGCCGTTCGATCGTTTGCTTCTTCGCGTCGGTAGACGGACAGCGTCAAAGGATGTAATCCAATATTTTCTTACGGTACAATCAGCCTCGGTGACCAACCGTGTGGCGGGAGTAGAGGAAGAACCGATAATATCGTTTATGAAAGTTCGCTGTTGCACCGGCTGGATCAAACAGGCGAAACACGAGGAGGATAAAGGTTGCGGCGGACATGCGCGGCCGACCGACCGATTGTTTTCGCCACGCGTATACGACGCACGGCTTAATCCTCGGTGGCAGAGGGTCGACAGATCCTCTGGCCTAGAAACGAAATACCTCGGGGAACACGGGATCTCAAACCTGCTAAGCTTCTGTGGCGGTCAACATCTCGGCGTCGGGACATGGGCCGAATGATCTTACGCAAAGATTAACATACTAAATCTTTATAGAGAAGCAAAATTCTCTGGGAGCTGAAAGACTCTATAATCGATCAAAGTTTCTACTTTGATTTACGATTAAACTAGATTACAGCGCGCACTTCGTGCACGGCTGAATGTTCTGAG
The DNA here is from genome assembly GCA_963978505.1 of Listrodromus nycthemerus. Classification (NCBI taxonomy): domain Eukaryota; kingdom Metazoa; phylum Arthropoda; class Insecta; order Hymenoptera; family Ichneumonidae; genus Listrodromus; species Listrodromus nycthemerus. The sequence goes on along the minus strand of OZ021683.1, from coordinate 1,041,951 downwards.
TGTTTCTGAATTCGACCATTTCCGAAGTTAACTCCAAAAACATTTGAGATTCATCACAACAGGACTTTTACCCACTATCCGTGATCTAGGTGGGTCACTGAACTACATGAATTTCACACGGTCACCTCATCGTCGACAAACGGTCACGGCGTGACCGAAAGGATTTGCCAGAGGCAACGAAAAATTTTTTCACTCTCTCTCTTTCGCATTCTCGCTGTGCGGACACGATGAAGCATCGCCGCACCGCTCGAAAGGCTGATAATTCAGTTAACCCGTTGCTTGAGAAAAATCCCGCCTGTTGGTGCCATTCACCGAGGAGTTTCATCGGTTGTAAATCGCGAGGGATACGGGAGAACTGCATCGGCGTTGGTGTAAGTGCGAGCTGCACAAGACGAACTCCGGTGCGCGTGACCGCGTCGCAAGAAGAGGAGCTCTTGCGGAAGGACGCCGTTCCGAAAGGGCCGCGGTGCCCAACAGCGAAGGGACAGCGAGTACGGTGAAAGGCCGGGAAGAGAAGAAAGGAAGAAAGATGGATGAAAAGAGCGAGGGATGCCCGCGGGTGCGGGTGTCATTGTTGATATACAACGCGGTAAGTACGCGATAAGTAGAGCCCATAAATTCAAGCAATCAGACGAGCCGCCTCGCGCGCCGCTCGAAACGCTGCATATACTATGGCGGTCGTATAGATATGTATGGTGGACCATACTATATGTGCCGTACGACGGCGGCAGCTCTTGCGAACAAGCCGGCGAGTTACTTTTGTGTCCAGGAATGGAATCTATACTTTATTGGCCGATGAATCTGCACTCAGACTATATACTGCAGCTAATTTACTGTATTATTTTTTCTTGTTTTTTTTTTATCTCAGTTCTTGTTCCCGCTATGATCAATATCGTCTATGAATCGAGAAACCAACGTAAAAATACAGTCAACTCAGAGACACGAAGTATATTGGAGCAGAATTTTCTTCTAAAAGTGTGTGTGTGTGTGTGGCTGCGCGTTTGTGTTCATCAGAGCCACTTCTTCCGATGTACAAAAAGGTAAAGATAACAGAGGGCGAGGAAGCGAGTGGCGAAGGATCGCACAGTCTCGCGATCTCTCGCCCTCCGCTTCAAGGTATTTAGAGGACTGAGTTACGAGCAGTGGAAAGGAACGGATGTGGTGTAGCGTTCATCACGTTGCGGTAATTTTCGGGAAGAGTCGGATAGGTGCCGAAGAAATGGGCGAGGATAAAACAATATAATGGGCCAAGGGGCGCCGCCGTGAACGAGCCTTTAGCACCTTTCGATAGATAAAACGAAATAGAATTTAATACACCGTGCAACACTATGCAAGCGGATAAACGCATCGTCTACGGGGGAGATATAAACGTATGGCGATTGCAGGGTCGAAAAGTCCGTCGTTATTTCCAGCGATTTTTTTTCTATCATAATCTCACCTTCCGCCAATTACGTTTGATATATATATATATAAGAAACAAAAAAAGTATCTAATCTCCTCAGTCGTTTATCCAATGCCGACCAACGAATGTAGTCAATTTTATTTTTTACTTTCAATTCTGCACCAACGCATTTAATGAAAAAAAAAAAAATTAAATATTATTTGGGCTAGTTTTCATGAATTTTTAATTCATAAAAACTAGCTTAAAAACTGATAAATAAAAAACCCGAGAAAATGCGTTGGTAAAGAACCAAAAAATAAATGAAAAAATCCCTACACTTTTTTGTCGTAAACCGATAATTTAGGCGATACACGTTGCCGGAGTGAATTTTTTGCGGATGCAGATATTTCCATGGTCATGGTTGATGAGCGAAACTCTCGAGACTCGCGCGATGGGAAAATACTCGCCGAACTTCCGATAAACACACGAGTGGCTAAAATTACCAATGAGTCACGGTGCACCACGCTCGAGAATCTGCTGTCTTGCGCTATGTGTATCCCTGTCTGGTATCTCGTCGAAAAAAAAAAAGATTGTCCCGCAATTACTACACCCACTCCGGCGGGTGGCAGACGCGGCCTGGTTGACCGCGTGTGCGCTTCTACAATAATTCAGCATCGTTAATCCTCTCGGCACATTAGTAATCCTTAACTTTTATGACCCCACGGCGCCGTAATATCTCTCCTCATTAATTGCAATTAAGTAAATCCCCGCGGTACCGGTACGAGAGCCACGGCGAAGAGATGGAATTGATGTATTACAGTGCATCTCGCGGTCGGGTTTTGCACTCGACGTTGCACTGTGTACTCTTCCTCGTCGCGAAACCTTTTTGTTTTCTTTCTTTTCCACCGAGCTGACAACGCGTTCCGGGCATAATACGAGAGGCTCGGGAATACGAGTCGAAGCAGAATTCTCGTGCAGTTGCGATGTACGTGCATATGGTAGGATGCATTATAATTGCGTCCCGCTGCGTACGGGATGTCGCTTCATGTCGCTTCGGGTGTGTCGGACAGGCGCCTACCGAGGACACAGTTCAACGTGAACGATGTTGAATTACGCTCCCGTCGCCCAGCTCGCCTATCAGAGACATTCAACCGGTAGATCGCGAACGACCAAAACAAAGATCGTAGAGCTGAGTTCCTAGGTAATCGGAGCAGAGCATTTGATTGCGATTGTGTATACACTCGATCCAATTACGTCGCGAATGGAAATCAAGTCGAGGTATAGTAAGTGCAGAACCGAGAGGCTTGGCCCAGATAACGCTTTCATCGTTATTCAATCTAAATTTCAAATGAATTCGATAGCCAGATCGTTCCTTCGATTGTAGGCGGGATGGCATTCTTGCTGGACAGGAATGTCACTCTCTCTCGAACCAATCAGCTCTAATTCGATGTCTCATCGAATCTGCATTTAGCTCCGAGATAGAGTAAGCGTGAGAAAAATTCCATTGATTCACGCGCCAATCGGGCTGAGCCACTCAAATTATCGCAAAGGTGACTTCGCGCTCTCTAAGTTCAGGGGTAAAATCGTGAACTCATGCAGTTCCGATATTAGCTCCGCAACTCTCGGCACCGACAAACTTTTCTATTTCCAATCTCGCAGTGACATCTCACCAGGATGCACCTTCACCCTCGTCGGGATTTCATCGACAATATTTGCCACGATATGGTTTTCAATAATGAAAATGCATGTGCACGGCTTGCTGTATACGGTCTTTGTCCGCTGTCTCGAGAAACTCTCAAATATTTACGCATCGGTCCGAGCAAAGCCGGTCCGCGAGGGATCCGAAGTATAAGCACGTCCTTCCCATCGATCCCACGGCGTTGGATTTGCATTTCATATACTACTCCGTCTTGCTCGCTCGTCCGCGGCAAGGACTGTTTGCACAACGCCAGGTGCTCCTATCACGGTGTTTCGCGTCTATCGCCAGTCTCGTGGCCGCTTACGTTCGCCGACCTGGACTCGCTCCTCCGGTTTGTTCTTGCCCGGATAATTCCGTGTCCCTTATACATACACCGTCTACACGAGAGGATGGTGCCACGATTAAGCTAAGCCGGCGACGGCGAAGCTTCGGCTGTGAAATCGTCACGAAAATCCGCCCTCGAAACCCCCGGCCAAGCGATCGTTGAGGAAAAATATTTGTTCTCAAACAAGTGTCTTCATTTTTCGGTGAGAAAAAGCGTGAGACAAAAAAGTTCCCGACCCGATCCGAGATTACATGGAATGACACTGTGGAAACCGGATAGAATCGCCACGAGAAGCGCAGTTCTCGGTAAGAAGCTTCGGATCGACAAATTCATCGCAATTATCGCGACAGAATCAATTAGCGTTGAATCGAAGGATAAGTGGTCTTGTCATCGTCGCGATACTCGTTCCGCCAGGGGACTTCGTAACTATTCTGTCGAATCACGTGATCGCTCACGAGATCGTCGAAGGTGAATTTCAGTGAGCACTCCGCGGGTTGTCCGGTCGGGTGCAGTGCCGACTTTACCGGTGTGTCCTCCGTCGTGAGAAATGAAAAAAGGGGGAATCCGTGAGGCATATCCGTAAGGACAAGACGCCAGCGGTGCGAGTTTATCGTGAAAGGGTTCTGTCTTCCTCTCGCTCGGTGACGGTGCGATTTAACCGCGGGACGCGGCATCGGGACGAGAACTATTAGTTCTCGGCGTGGCATAGCAGCAACATCGTATCGAGTGTCCGCAGGGGCTTTGGCCACGTAGCTATGCCATAGCTTCGCTTCCCGACTGACTAGCTCTCGGCCGGCATAGCTTCTCTCGTACTCGGACACCCCGGAGACTCGATAGGTTGTTACTTGCGTGCCTTCCCTCTCGTCCTCACCGACGGCTTCGCCTCCTGGCCTGTGTGCAACGTGCAGTAATCCACGGGCCATTAGCCACGTTCCCGAATAAAAAAGAAAAGATAAAAGAGAGACGAACCCGGCCGAGAGGCACACGCGATACACTGACGGTGTCGAGTGTCCCCCGCAGTAACAAGAACGATCGGGTCACACGAGACACTACACCGGCGCACGTGTGTGCTTCTCCGGACCCGACGAGGCCTGACCATCGGGTTCGGATCAGGAAACCTCCCGCAGACTCTGCTTTCTTCGCCTCGAAGTCTCGAGGCGTTCCTATCCTGCACGCATTTTGCACCGAACCCTCCAAAAACGCGCTCGAAGCATTCGAACGGCACGGTACGGCCAATACAACGGGATAATAACATTTTTATTCTCCAGCTAATGATTTATTCCGAGAGCATATATTTCAATATGCTGACAAGAATTATTAGGTATAATGATTTCTCTCTGGGTCTGAAACTATGCTGCGTCCAAGTTTTCGAACCTCCCCCGCTGCGGCTGCTGCCGAGAATATTTCGCGCGTCGACAAATTGATATTTCTCGAGGCAGTTAGCGAGTTAGCGAAGATCGTTGCGATGATGCAGGGAGAATGGTGTATGCGCGCCTATCGGTGTGGATAGTTTGGCGCTTTCGCAATTCTTCCACCCTCGCGCGTTCGAGGATATATTAACGTATTTACGTCGCACCCTCCGGCCCCTTCGAGATCGCGGCGCACAGCATACCGAGGTTCTCGTCTCTCCCTCCCTCAGTCCGCATCTCGCTGCGCCTCTTTCGCTCACAGCGTTAACCCGTTACACCTGCGTCGCGGGGCGCTGAGCGCTGACAATTACCTGGCGATCGATGTATCGCCCGGGGTTGAGAGAGCGAAGCTACGGAGCGTCGAACCAGTCAGGTACGGCGTATAAGCGGCTCTTCGTCCGGTCTCGCGAAACAAGAGATTCGCGAAGCTCGGAAGGGGGTGAGCTATCGAAAGGGGAAAAGTGGGCTACAGCTACGAGAGGCAAATTGCAGGTAATTGCCGACCATTCATTTGCAAGAGCACACACGGTGCGTTTTGGTCGAATCCCTCTCTCGCCGTACCGTCCGTCTCGATACACCGCTCTATGCACTCCCTGTTCTCGTGTCTCTGTCTTCCGCAGCTTCCATCGCCTCCAAATATCAAACTCTCCTCGTCACTTCTTTCCGCTCGGTATTATCGCTCTGACTCCCCCTCCCATTTTCGTTTCTCTCCCGCATATTCCGAAGGTGTTTTTTTTTTTTTTTTTTTTTTTTTTTTTTTTTTTTTTTTTGCGACTTCGCTGCCCATACGCCCACGAAATTACCAGCCTCGGGAGCGCGGGTACATACGCACGAATGCACGATTGCATATGGTTCGCGGTGTGCCGAGGACGGGGGTATAACGCGAAATATCGATACGCGGTCGGCGCTCGCGTTTGCCTGTCGTCATCCGTGGGCAGTTTTTCGCCTCCTCGACTGCCGCGAACCCCGGTAGATAATTCCCGGTTTGTTTCGGGAATGAACGCCCGCGTGTGTGTGTATCGCGGCGTTGGCGAGAGATCGGATGCTCCGCGATGGAAATTTCGGCGAGAGTGGTCGAACCACTCGACACACACCGGCACTTTGCGCAACGGAAATTCGATAACAATGTGTGTACTGTAATTCATAGCGAGAGGACGTGCGGCCAGTGGAGAAACACACTTATCTTATCCGGAGGGGACTTCATAACGGTATCCGTTTTGGCGCGAGCGAATTTCTCCGTAGTAACTGCAGAACTACGAATGAAGATATATGCTTCTGCGTTTGTACGGGTGAAATCGGGAGGATTATGCTCCGTACAGCATCGCGGAATTCCCGTGGATAAGCTGCAGTTTGCACAGAGAGCACTGCGAGACTCGATTTATGTACCTACGTGACAAATTGGGAGACCAGGCTAGTCTCACGCACGGCTAACATAATAATGCATCCAGTGGGAGTTCTATTGTATCGAGTACTCGGTACTCGACAAATCTTTTTTTGTTTTTTTTTTTTGTTTTTTTGTTCTCTCGTGAACTCGAAACGGTGGAGTTCGTTCCCCGAGCATATATGATCGGATGAAAAAATACGACTTGGTATCCGTGCGGAATAACTATGGACTATACGTATTCTCGTATTCCAAGTAGCGGAGAGTTCTGTATAGTGCAGCGAAGTCGGGCGAGACGTCGTAAAGTGGGTACTTCGTCGTGAAACCCCTTTTGGGCCTACGAAGCTGCTCCGAGGCGAGATTTACAAAGCGCCCTGGTGCACTCTCTTTCAGGGAGGCAGAGAGATGCGTGTCTTCGCGGTCCACGAGGAGAGCTGGAAGACCCTCTCTCCGTTTCGATTTGGTCACAGACCATTGGAACGTGTAGACCGGAACGGCGTCGCCCGATGCCCACGCAACGGGCATCCATCAAGGGACCCAAACGGCAAACGACTTTGTCGAGTAATGGCGCGACGATACAAAAAACCCCTCCGTTCTCTGCTCGGCTCGCTGCTGGGAATCGGTGGTGGGAGCGGGAAGAATACGAGAAAGGGATCTACGCATACTACGGCGAGCGAGGAAGAGGAAGAAGAATGGAAAGTAGAAGGACCAAGAGCGCGTTGGAGAGCGAGGGGGAAAAAGAAGAAGAAGAGGGGCCTCAGGACCATTCTTGTGGCTCTTATAAAGCCGGCAAAGTGCCACACTGCCACCCACGTGCCTACTCGAGAAGCGAGAAAATATGCTCGGGGAGTCCGCGCACTGGTACTCGTGCGACGAAGCAGCTGGTGAATCGATTATTCGCTTCCCGTGGATTATTTTTCTTCTCTGCCTCATCCTCCGTCTCCTCTTATTCCTTCTCCTCCTTCGCTTTGAGGAACAGAGCTGAGGGCGTATCACGATTAAGCGCTTGCCTCGAGACTCTCGTTATGTCCCTGCGAATCTTCCTACGCCCCAAACAGACTGAATCAACCTCCAAAAAAGCGAAAGAAATTCATTTTATTTTCAGTCGAATCCTCCATTTTAATTATTCTAGTTTACGGAATTCCCAAGAGATTCTACGACCGGAAACGTTCTTTCTTACGAGAATACTCGTACTACAAAAAAAAAAAAACCTCGACGAATTCGAGACTAGGATTTCGTGGCAAATTTTTTTGCAGAATCCATCGACGCGTCGATCGCGCGTTTGTTGCACCAAAAGATTCTCGAACAATAGGATCGAGAGTCGAACGGATCTGTGAGGCGGATCGTAGCATCCCGCACTCTCAGTCAAGTGACCCTCGACGATTTTCGAATGGAACTGCGGGGCGCGTCAAATGCTACAAAAATTGTCAATGAATTGCCACTACAAAGTCACTCGGAGCTGCCTATATTCTTGTTGCTTCGGCGTACTGTACAAAGTGCACGGTGTATCTCAGTGTGCAGAGAACCCATTCACGACGTTCTTTGGATTCTTGAATGAGCCTGGTGCCTCTCACTGGGAGACGATAGCTTTACGCGAAGACTTCGGTGGGCATTGCTAAAGTTACCCAGAGCGTGTTTTGTTCGACGTCGCACATGGAACGGAAATCGGTAGTTACTCTCGCCCATCGAAACTCAAGCGTAAGCGCGATGCTGAAGAGATTCGGCAGAATACCCGAATTTGACACGGACAGATGCCAAGTTTTACTGCACTTTGAGACAATCTCGTCAGAATTCATGGAACGTTATCACGAGACAGAAATGCGATACGTTTCTCATAAGAATATGAAACATCATTTTAGCGGAGCTCCTGCGACGACGTTCTTGCCTATGACGGATCGATCAGCTCAGCGACGTACGAGTTTCACACTGTTTATGATCCCAAAAACGAGAACACATTCTACGATTCAGCCTCTGCCGCGTGCCGATCCTCGATTCTCCGTCTGAAAGATTCAATAGCCAGGCAATAAAAACACCAATAACCATTGGCATACTCACGTCGAAGCCGCAAAGCGCGGACTCGGCGGAGGTCAATTTTTCACAAATCCCGAAGCAAACGATTACTTAACGTATAATGGAAGACGGAGGCGATTCTTTACCGGATATTCGTTTTGTCGTGACTTCTCGTAAAAGATACCACTCGCTGCTTTTTCTTTTGGTCAGTTATATAGACGGACAGGACACTATATAGTGTGCAACAAAGTGGCCGCGCAAGCTGCAGATGTGCCGATCAGTCAAAAATGAACTGCAAGCATCAATGAACTCGAAAACCGGGGGCACAGTCTTTTACAAAGCGACTTTCATTGAACATGTTTCGACTCCTGAAGGAAACGGAGACTCGACTGTCCCAGTTGAGAATATCCTACAAGCTTTTGTAGCTGGAAGTATCGAGGAAACCTTGGTCGTGAAAGGGCGACCGAGAAAATTGGACATAATACCACCGCGAGAGCCGACCAATTTGAAAGTGCGACAATGCAAGACCGGAACGCCTCAGCGAACAGCGACACCGAAATTCGAGTGCACTCAAATTCAAGTTTCTCGACAATCCCAAGCCAATATGACCCTCCTAAAAGAGTCATTTATTAAAAATTCTTCGGGAATAAGGTTGACGATGCTAGCGTCAACTCGCAGGTAAATGCTTGAAAAATGATATTTGATTGCACTCAAAAGACCAATTTGAAAAAGTTCGTATTCTCATTCATAAAAATTGAAAAAAAAAAGGTGATGCTTGGTTGTAGAATCGCCGAAATTCTACCGGAGCTTTGACAGAGATTTCGCATGCTGATCTGGCGAAGCAACCCCTCGACAAAATCTCGACTCGCAGTGTGGCCGGTACTTCCAATTAAGACGAATCGACGGCAATTATCTCGGATCACGCGAAATATTTGCAATTCCCAGAGCAGGAGAGAGAATTTCGTGAGGGAGAGGAGAGAAACTCGCGCGAGCTCGAGCCATGCCCAACGGGAGCATTAATCTCTATTAAACGATGTTGCCGAGGACAAACGAGAGGGAACCGTGGCGATAGTGGAAAAGGCACGCCCTCCCGTGCCGATAGACGCTGCTTGAAATTCTCCAGAGGCATTCCATTAAACCATCACCATAATTATGTCCAGGAGAAGACCACGGTACATACTGCAATAGTTCGCAAGGAGGCAAAGCGATCCGGTTCGCCGATTACCGACGTCACCCAATTAAGAATTTGACACTGGCGATTATCCCCTCTCGCGCTTTCGTTCGCCACACCGTTACGTTTTAACCCAAACACGCGACTCCCCTTCCGCTCGTAATCACCATTAATCCTGAGAAATAATCTGTCTCTTCGTTTCATTCTTGTTCGAACTTCGCCACTGTCGTCGTCGCTGAAGTAATCAACGAGTGATTCGGTGCTTTATTACAACACTCGCGATACTATCGTATCATTGAATTCTGATGAAATTTTCAGCGTACCTAAATAACGCATTGTCTTATTTTTCTGGACCAATGATTGCCGTGATTCAGCGGAATTCCAGAAGGCGATTAGGTCGGTTATAAGTACGCTGCAAAGAAGAGTATAAGCGTAAGATGTGAGAAAAAGAGCTACAGATTCCTACCACGGTAGAGAATAGAACGAGGAGAAACTTTGTGGCGGGAAGGACAAAGACTCGTTTTTATTATTTTCTTTTTGGTTTCTGTCGTTCTACGGTCCAGCGCGACGAAAGGTAGAACGACGAAATGTATCTCCACCTTCGCTCGGAGTCACTGAGAGCGGCCGCTCGGTCGCTGCCTTTCCCAGCTTCTCTCGCTCGGCAAAGATGTTTGGCATATTTGTCACATTCGAGTAATTCCACGATGCTTGTGCACCTGCCCGTCTACCGTTGAACCAAATGAAAAGGAGCGCGACAGCGCGTGGGACAACGCTGAGAGATGCTGCGAGAACAACGTGACCGAAGAATACAGGCGCAGCGGCGAGAGAGAGAGAGAGAGAGAGAGAGAGAGAGAGAGAGAGCGAGAGTAGGTAGTTTCGGAAGAGACGAGAGATACGACTCGTCGCTTGTTCTTATTTGTTTGTTACGGCCTCGTATCTTCAGGGCTAATCGCGTGGAGAGACCCGGGGGCGTTAAAAAAACCTCACCGACAGGGACGACGAATCGCGGTGGAATTTTTCGGCCAGAAGTGGATCTTGATAAAACTGCTAGGCGGACCGGACCATGCGCGCTTCACAACCCACTTCTAGCCTTTTTTTGTTCATACGTAGAAACGGTTAGAGCAGAGATGCTCCCGCGCGGTGGACACGGCTCCGTCAGATCATCGCTTTTGATAGATTACTGTTTATTCTTCACCAGTCTGTTGGTCACTCGCGTCTGGAAGAAGATTCGCGAGCTGCGATGTCCTAGTTCGTGAGTCCGATAAGCGCAGGTTTAACTACAGAAAACCGATACGCGGCCATATCTGATGCTGAGACATCGTGATCGCCTCTACGAATTTTTACATTGGCTTGGAAAATTTACTTCCGGACGACTTTGAAGAAAGAACAACGCGTCAGGAAGACGATTACGAGAACAAATATCCCTCGAGATTCCGTAAAGGGGATCACGAGAGTGGATTCTGGAAATGCGCTGCGTCCAGTGTGAGCTTCGAAAAGGAGTAGTTGCAAGGGCCGCGTGCGGAGAGATCCAAAAATATTTGGCTCCGGTTGCTGGCGAAGCAAATTATTCGGAATGCCTGGAGCGAGATGCCTGGATGCGATAGAAGTGTGCATGGCTGGAGGACTGCCTGTCGGCTATGCACCATGGCGCAGGCGTTGCATCGGCAGACCGAAGAGCAAGGACCCCAGCTATGGGAGTAAAGAACGTACGTGAAGCTCGTCCGATAACTAAATGTAAATACATCGGTGGATCGTAATTTCACCTTGTCGGCAGGTGGAAATAGCGAAGAGCGTAATGGACGAAAACACGTAGAACCGTGTGATTAAAATAGGATTATATAATGAATCTCCAAAGCAGCCACCGAATGTGCACCATCGATGCGTTTAGCATCTACGCTCATAAGAGTTAGCCGACTGCGATAACACGAGGGTGAGCGGCGTATCGAATATCCAACCAACGCTGTCTCGAGGTCTTCTCAAGGAAATCGGAGAGAAGCTCGTAAGATAGGAACGCGAACAGCACCGTACACAAAGATCAACCCTCTCGTTACCGCGCACTGCACACAGATCACCAATTTTTTTTCCCTAAACTCTTTGTCTCGATACGCGATCTCGTTGCATTATCTTCCGAAGACTACGCGCAGCAAGTGGTAAAAGTCGGAAAGCTACGGTGCGTGCACCATTCCCGCATGAATATCACGTTTCCCGGTCGGTGCAAGCACGACGAAGTAGAGAAGCATGCCAGAGAAGACCAAAGTAATAACGTTGTCCACCTCGTTGATAGAGAACGCGAAGGAATTTCTCCAATGAATTCATGCAACCGCATTCATTTATCGGTTGTATCTTCAATCAGTGAGATAAAAGAGCGAGCGTCAGCTCCAGAGAAAAAAAAATCGAAAACGGGAACTGTGAGATTTTTTGATAGCGATGAGAGTTACTGCCGTTGAGATAAAAGCGAATCGAGGCGATGATTGAAAACTCTATCTTTGGGCAACATCGAGCCTCATCACGCCACTGTTGGTCCTACCGTTGCCAACAAAAGATGCTGCTTCTGGTTATTCCCGTCGCCTTTCCCGTATGTCCTCCCCTTATTCTCTTTCATCCGTGGCTTCACTCCTTTGAACGACGACATGCACGGTATAATATACGCCGATGCTCTAAATGGAAAAATAAACAATGCAACCTCGTTAGCCGACTGCGAAAGAGATCTTTTATCGTACCGAGGATACGCCACGTTATACCGTGAAATGGAATCTTGCGGAGGACGAGAGCGTCACGTTGAATTCCGGCACGGTTTTCATCTCGATCTCGTCGTGCCGCTCGTCTACTTCGGTAGTTAGAACAGACCGCGCGTCATCATCGTTTCGTATATGAGGGTGATAAGTGGTTGCACCGCTTAACGAGAGCCGCGTCCCCGCCTGGTTCGGATATTCGGCACTTCGTTTTCAACCGCTGAGAGTGTGAAGAACTTTCGATCAGAGTTAATGCGGGCGAACCTTTTCTGAGCAACTTTCTACTTCGTCTCTTTCGTTTCTATCCGCTTTCTTTCCCTCTAATTTTTCCAAAGAACAGCTCGAGTATAAAGGCTATTAAGGGGCTCTCACTGTAACGAGCGCGAAATTCGATCGGTCTCATGGGTGAGATCCTCTCCACCTCGGACATCCACTCCGCACGCCTTCAACATCAATTCAACACATTTTATTCACCCGCCCCCTATTATCAGGGCATACCGTGCCCACGCTCGGGACGAACAATACACGCGAAACGCGCGACGGGGCGTCCAAGATAAAATTGATTATTTAACGAGTGAAGCCCCCGAGGATGCCACGCTGCGGGGGAGAGAGAGACAAACACGCTGAAAACACGTGCTTCGGCCTAACGAGAACACGCGGTAATAAAACGAGAACGGATAGAGAGACTGCGGAATTTATTTGGCGATTAGTACGATAAGGTCGAGAGAGGGAAAGAGTGGTTTTCGTTGAACCTTTCCGCTTCTGGTGATATGTGTTTCACTGTGGGTTCTCCGCAGAAAAGGATACATAGGCTCTAACGTGGAGAACGTTCGGGATCGAGACTCAAACGCGACGAGACTGTAGATTCCCAAGTTTTTTATATGCCATGCGCTGAAGGGTCAACGACGGCTTCTCGTCGGAACGAAAAACTTTTATGCGTGAATCTTGCTTGAAATAATATATTTCCGTTCGGCTGATTTAGCTTTACCAACATTTTTTCTATTTTTTTTAATTTAACTTTCATCAGACCGTTCTACTTGGTCAAGCACATGGAATCGAATAAAAAACCATTCGCCTCGGAATCCATGAAGATGTCCACGTTTGTCTCATTCTTCGAACCGTGTGCGTGCGAGTTCGCATTATATCGGAGCTATTCATAAAGACGTTTATTTTTTTTTTTCCTCATCCATACTCGAACGTTCGACATACATCGTTGTCAAACGCATCAACGCCTGAGTGAGCTCTCTCGAGACTAGTCATTTTTATTTTCATCTCGAATCGAACAGGACTGCCGCCGCAGTCGCTGCTGTTCCTGCGAACGCCCATAACCGAAAGGCAACTCGTTCAATCTTCGGGTCTGCCCGATAATCAAGCACTCCGATCGCTTCGTCCATCGTTGTACATACGGCATCACGAAAATGAAAGATTCGTCAAAGTCTTACGCCCACGTACATATCCCACTGAAAATGATGGAAACAACACCTCCCCATTCGTTCTTGACGAGCCAACGAGCACGAGAGTACGAACAAATGAGCGAAGAGAGGCCCTCGAGCGATTATCTCTCTTCGCAACAAGATGGATTGAGCTCCCTGATTGTTTTAGGACCGCGTGGACACCTATGGTGGCGAGAGATACTCAGCGCGAGAACAGCCTGAGGAACGGATAACGAAGACGCGTCTCTGCGAAGACACCGCGTTGTGAAGTTGAATGATGGGTGAAGGGTTAATCGTTTTTAATCTTTTTCTTTTGTATCTTTTGTATCTCTGACTCTGCCTCTCCTCTTCTCGGTTCCATACTGGACGTCCGGCAGTCTTTCACTCGCTGTCGGAACACCTCGGAGACATTTTTGACCTCGTGAGTGTGCTTATTCTCGCGGTCGTTTATATCTAAAAAAAAATTTATGAAGTTCCACCGTCATACGAGCCACATCTGTATCTCGAAGTCTACATGATTCGTGGACAACCAAATGGTCTCGTGATCGTTCTTGCAAAACTGGAAATATAACAATGATGTAACGTTCCGACTCTTTTCGCGGAGAGCCGTATAGTCGACGGAGGGTTCAACCTAGAATAATAAAAAATCGTAAGCGAGCAATTCGTATACAAATGCGATATTCGAGTGACGACACTTCATAACTAAGCGATTTGGAAACTGGTACGGAGCTTGGATTCCCCTTACGAGAGCTACCCCACAAAGTGAGTTCCGGTACGATGATCTGCTCATGGTAGAGGAGTGTATTCCGAGACTACATGTTTCACCAAGGGGAACAAGGTGACTTCACGACCATCGCTGTTACACACTCGTACAGCGGAGCAAGTGTAACGGATTCGAGTAATCTTCACCAGAGAGATGGACTGTCGAGCCACAAGGAAAGAAAAGGTATTGAAAAAAAAAAAAAAAAAAAAACGTAGAGATGCCCCACTCGAAGAACGAGTTTTGGTGCTTTGGCACACGAGCATCGATCTCGCAAACTTCGTGACATAACAATTTTGCAGCTGATAAATGAGTCGCGTATTCAAATAATTTCAACCCCAATTGAGTCGGCTTTCTCGTTGCTTCGCCGGCTGCACTGGGTCCCGTGTTTGTTTTTTTTCCCCTTAACAAGTGTAACGGACACGTGGTCGAGAGTAATGCTACATCGCCAGTACCCTTCGCATCCCCTCGTCATTTTTTTTTTTACTTTATTTTTTGACTTTTGCTATCCAGCCTCCATGATAATTCCTGTTGATGCTGTACGTGCTCAACGGAACGGAGAAACAGCATATGCGGTCGTTTATAGCGTCGGCATACATTATTCTCCGCGCGGTGAATTCTATTGCCCACATGCGTTCTATCTTGGCCGAAGATGGAGAGGGCAAAATACATTACGAAATAACGTTATTGCCCGTGGCCACTGAAAACTGTAAAACTCGCTTGGCACGTCTCTCGCGAGCCGTGTGCTGAAAGAGAGTCGTGCGAGACTACTCTATAAGGTCTCCAAGACGCGCACTTCCGCTCTCGATCGACATTACTCATTCCCAGCCAAAAGTCCGTGAGTCCCAAAAATTCGTATTTTCCAGATCACGTGGGTGTATTAGTTGAAAAATTTGCCAAAGATTGCTCATTGGTTTTTCCAGCGTTTTCGTACAATCACCAACCTCTCAACTTAAGTGGCGGCATAATATCGACCTATCGTGAGCGGAAATGGCATAACGGAGCGCTTTGAACGAATCTGGATCTCACCGAGAACGATGTGCAGCTGTCGGTCGAGGTTACTCCAGAAGACACCGCTAACGACGGGGTGTCTGATACATCTAAGATATTACATTGCCAGTGGCAGCGGTAGCGAGCAGGATCAACCAACCCCCTTAGACTCATCGCATCTAACTGTAACCTCAGGTGGTCAGGTCGTCGATTGTTCACCCCCTTGAAACCTTCGAACGTGTAACTTATATATTCATACATAGAAGTTCATCCGGACATGTGGCCCTTCTCACGACACGAGAACACGTGGCACGCCGAGTTCTTCTCTTCATCCCCTCGTATCGCTCATATAATATTCCTTCCTCACCGTTGCCGTCTGATTTCTTATTCAGATCTCCTTGTCACGTCGTGGCATCGTTCGCACCCCCCGCTGACTCGGATAAACCCGTTTGATTGAGAACGTCCTTATAGGCAACCGTGGGTAGTGCGAAGTATTTCGTTCGGATTCTCGTCCGAGGATCTCGTATCGTGAAAGCTATCCGCGCAGATGCTGAGAAAATCACTTCTGCGGTCCGGAGAAGTTTAATTCGGTAAAACCGCCGCTGTCGTCCCGTCACGTTCTCCCTCGATGGTCGTGTGTGTCGCCCAACAGATTACAATCGTTCAATGAATAGCGAACGACACACGGTCCGCAGCGTTAGCTCGGTAGTAAAGGGAGTCGATGTGCGAGAATTGGAGGTGGCAGCGCGTGTTAAGCGCGTCTAGACGCTGTCTCGTCAATCTACCGCGTTGTGTTTCAAACTCAGCGTCGACACTTTATCCAATTGACCAATCGCCGATAACGATGTGTCGCCGGTGGATGTGTGATGCGGCGGGAGTAACGGAAATGCATATTATCCGTCAACAAGGGACACAGGAGAGACGGTCGGGATTCGATGGAAGTTCTGCTGGGGGATCAAGCCACAAAGACTTCCTGCGGCGGCAAATTCATCCCAACGATGAGGCGGCGTTCAGAGACGTAAGTATAGAGAGACACGCGAATTCGGCAATGCTTGGTTTCTCGCCGCTACGTCGAGATGGGTACGTGGCTTCCAAGGATAACGAGAGGACCACAATAACTTCAAGGACGATTAGAGACAATAGGCCTCTCAAAGATTCCACGAAGTTATACCTGTATTGTGTGTTTTTTTTTTTTTTTTCATCAATTTTTTTTTTTTTATCATTCCTTTGTTCAACTCTGACTACGAGCCCAGACCCATGTCGATTCCATAATACATTCTTCGAAGGCGCAAGGATTTCTACGCTCGCCTATGGATGCTATATGAGTGAATGAAAGGGAAAATATGGAATTTTTAGTCTCGACGCCGTCTCGGGTTCCCACAAGTTCCCCGATGGTTGACGGCTACAACTGAGAATGTACGGCATTTATACGGCGCACCATAAGAGTTTACGGCGCACTCGATGCATCGAGTCTCATAGACGATACAGGCATATACAGGACTGTAACAACACGCTATAGAAATGTCACAATCCGATATGGAGCTCGGGCAACCCGAGGCTCGCCAATAAAACCCCCTTGTATATATTATCAGCGGTGTAAAGTATTTACTGTTCGCTATCATGTTCGACTTGTCGCCGCGGACGTAGCGCGAAAGAGAGATGAGGAAGGAAATAAAGGAGCGAGCCCGGATATGGCGAGGCATGCACGCGACCATGGGAGTTCCCAAGCTCGCGAAAAAGACTCAGTCGACTCGCAATTCCAATAAAGTCGACGAGGTCGCACTGGGAATTGAATCTTCGTTCGTCCTCCCTTGTGACGAGTAGCAGAAACTCGCTGGCGCACAAGAAAGCGGAATAAATATTAAGTGGTACAAACGAGAGTAACGGCATCGAATCTTTTTTTTTTTTTTTTTTTAATTATTTCTTGGTCATTCGCAGAAAAGTTTAAAGACGCCGCGTGGTCGCATAAAACGAAAAGTTGAACGAATTAGCCCGGCAATTTGAGAGAAAATCTTTTTAATGCTCTGTCCGCTGCTACACGGCTAATTAGCATCGTACGAAGATATTCCAACACGCGGTCCGATATCGTATACCTGCCATGTTCCTTCTTTATTTCTGGATCCGATACCCCGATCATCGAAAAATTACAACGCCGTAAACTCGGGGCTGGTCGTCGTTGTAATTTACAATCGTTAAACTGTTAAGTGACGGGAGAGCCTCCTCGAATCGAGAACGCTTCTGTCAGGCTCTCGTTATAAAAAAGTATCATCGGGTTCGAGTTTTTTTATGTGCAATTTTGAGCGCCACGTCCTATCTCGCACACATTCGAAAGGACGATTATTCGAGCAGATCACTCAGCTTCACCTCGAGCACATTACAGCTGCGAGAGGACGATTCGAATGAATTATTTTCAGAAAAATTGATTGTACGTATGAAATAATAAATATATCTGCTGATTGAAAATAAATAGAAGTCAGAAAATATCTCTCGACGAGTCACGAGAATCGCAGGTCGCGCAAAGCTACGCGGAACGCATCGTATATGGCGTTGAACGTAAGTGCATTACAGTTCAGAAATGTGAAAAGGGGGGCAGAGAAAAAGCAGTGTGGTAACGACAGAAGTAGGAAGACAGATTGATCGACACGATCTTTTTTTCCTCTCCTCGTTGGCTCGCGTAGAATTTTCCGGTGAAATGCTAAACGCCGGAGAGCTCTTTGCCCCGGCAGACCAAGCGGTGCGCAACGCCGTTTGTATCTGAGTCGTGAAGCCGGTCGCGACCAAAGATGGCAATGAGGTAGAAGGGTACGCGGGGTATCGGAGGAAGAAGACGATGAGGATGAGAAGAAAAGAGGGAAGGGAGGCACAATCTACGTTTCCATCTCGTGGCGCGCGCGTGTCCGTCGAGATTCTCATCGTGGGTCGAGTCGGGCCCCAGCAAGACGGGGCCACCTGCCTGCTGAGGCACCTAGTAGTGGGGTTCTCCGACCCGCGGTCCGCTCATCCCCCTTTCTTTTCCTTTCTCTGTCTCTCAACCGAACAGACTTTCTCACCCACTCCTTCCTCATCACTACAAACGCTCGCTCCGTCTTACCACGCGCCCTCCAACTAACGCACTCCATGGCATCCTCGTATCACGCTTTTCCACCCATTGATACCCGCGAAAGATTACACAGTTGGTAAGGTAAGAGGCCACGGGGGTCAGACTTGCTGAAGAGGAACAGATTTAAGAGAAAATCCTCCGGAAATGGATCACTTAAAAAAAAATTTAAATAAAAAATATAGGACCAGTACAATTCTAGAAAAACGTAACAATTTTTTTATTTCGCTTCAACAGCGGATTCATTGACGTCCACAGGTCGACAATGCAGCCTAGCGATCCTCAAACTTTGAAGTTCTCTAAAGTCCAACCGGCTATGTATATTGCATTTGCTTTGGTTCGGTTGTTTGTTTGTGTCCACGTCACGATCTCGAAGGGGGGAATTTCTTCCTCTGCTCTCCACACATCGTCGGTGCACTTATTATTCGGTGCCCAGGGCGCTACGGGCCTCACAGGCGTACGGGAACCCCCGCTAGGGTGACCCCTCGGGCACCAGTCGCAGTAAATCGTTCGGTGCCGCTGCTGTTTCTATGGCTTTGCGGATTCGAAGGAAGAGGAGAGAAACCCGCTCGCTAGTCAGGGAGACCCGTAAATTACGTACTTTGCGAGCATGCAGAAAGGATCGCGTTCAGGTGCATAGGTCAGCGTGCAATAATGACGCGGGACCGGAGATGATCTATCCCGTAATATCTCACCGCGGAATACGTGACGTCCTCGGCTGACGGTAAGCCGCCACCACCATCCACTGTACTCTACTATTCTCCATATTTCCTCCGTGCATGTACTTTCTGCATCTATCTGCCAACAGCGCCAGATCTAATGACTTCCCGCAACGGCAGGACTCGTAATTCGTTTGTCGTAAATGACTCTTCGACAAATAGATCGAACATCTTCCACGTATATTCTTCTCTTCCGGATGCGAATTTTTTTTTTTTTTTCTATCATTCTGATGGAGGACTCAAAGGTCAAAACAACTACTCGCACGAAGAGACAAAAGGAACCGATCGAACACCGGCGTGCTCCTAATAACGGTATTCACTCTCTGCACTAGTTTACATTGCGTGTGTTTACCGTTCTCGCTTTTAAGCGAGGCTAGACGACAGCGTGCGGTAAGTACCCCGTACTTTAGACAGTAGAAAACGCCATTAGTCGTGACGTTCGGCGACGCGACGGCACCTGGCGCATATATGGAGTTGACGCAGCTGGTTCGTTCACACGCGCCCTTGCCACTTCCGTGGTTCTGAAACAACGGGGCCCACGAGCCAATGAAATCCAGTAATCATTTATGAAACGCCAGGTACTCAGGGGTGTCGGTCAGTGACAAAGAAAACGAAGCGAAAACGCATGCCTCGTTTGCTCTTTTGCCGATGACGATTTATAATTGCAGGGACTCACACTTTTTTCGTCATGAGAAACGTCGAAAAACTTTTACGGAACAAATATCTGGAACACTGAAAGAGTTTAGTCAATTAATTTTTTTTAATTAATTCTCAATCCCTGAGTGTCACAGCTTCCGCTGTGATCGACAAAGTATCCGGTCGTATTCACCATGTTCGCCCGGAGAATTTTCCAAACCAGCGTCATCGTTCCAGAATGTACCAACATCCAAGGCGATAAATCCCCCACGGCTACTGGAAATTATATGCAAATGTTGAACAGGAACGAAGCTCCTTCGCGCTGCTCTCTCTCTCGCTGAGGGATCGACGTATGTAAATTCTCCAATGACCGATCAGCCCGAATACAGACTGATGGGTGTGACGTCATGCTGAGCACTGAGCAAAAAAGAATCCGAAGTGATTTTGACGACTCCGAGACAGCGACAAAGGGAGCGAGGATACACAGAGTTTGCACGGCACTAACCTGGCGTGCCCTTTTCCTTTCCGACACCCTCTTAAAGCGCATACCCGTAACTCGTCAATCAATATTATACCCGCTCATGAGAAGCCAACCTCACTTTTTCTTACACTCTGTCTTTACTATTTATACCTGTAATTAATTCAAAGCCGCACGTTAAAAATTAGAATAATAATCAACGATCAAATAAATAATCTAGCAATCCAGCATCGGAATCAGTCATTAAATCCATACAGAGAGTGTCGAATGACTCAGGAGGGGCTTCATCGGATTATAAAAATATCTTTGAAAAAAAAAAAAAAAAAACACACACATTGTAAAGCCACTAAAGCGTCAAACCCGTATACGATTGATTACAGTTACTTTTGAGTTTTGACTTCGTCAGTACAAATATTCATCTTACTCTCGGGCAGCATTCAAAGAGAGGAACTCGTACAGGTTTACGGTGCGCTCGACAAATGCATCGATCAAGGGATCGATCCATAAGTGCATCAATCTTGTGGTCGTCGGTCTGTGTCGCTGAGCTGCTAAACGAGGAGGTGAATAGAAGTGGGAATAAATGTATTCTTGACTCGGCACCTGGGGAGTTGAGTCAATATTTAAATATTGCGATTGACTGCTCGATGATTAATAATCGTTCGTGTAGATTCCTCGCGAGAGAGTTCAACAAATTTTATCCTCGACAAAAGTGCTAATTTATCCATTAGCGCCTTTGTCCAAAAGTTTTATTCCGCTCGGAAGTAACGTCATCCGAGGAAAATGTTACTTCCAGTAAACAAAAAAAAAAATTCGAACCGGAAGTAATGTTTCTCCTAGATGAAGTCACATCCCGATCGAAAAATAAAGATGACGTCAATTCTTGCGAGCTCGACGATCACCTTTGGGCCATGCCCGTATCAATATTGTGCACAATACGAATACACTTACACACGTAAAGAACGACGGAAACAATGCAACTACACAACTCACGTCATTGGAGACAAAGCCACCAACCGGCGCATACTCTTGGCGGAAGATGATATCATATGTTTTACGATCGTTCGGCGGATACTTTATGGTTCTCTCATCCCTCCTCGCGCAACCGCCCCATTTCGTTTTTCTCTCTCCGATGAGCTTTCTTTAGGCTGCAGGCTTCGCAAGAACGTACACTCGTTTCCCTTCGTTCGCCCAGTGGCCACGAAACAAGTCGCTATGTAGGAGTATGCAAATGTCCATACGATGAAATATCTTTGACGCGAGTACCTTCCTTCCTTCCTTACAGTCCCCAGGATATAACAATCCGCTCATTCGAAAAAGTCCTTGTATCATATTCAATATCGATGCACCCGCTAAAATTCCGAGGTGTCCGCAGAATACTCGATACGATTTCTTTACTTGTTTTGTTTCTTTACTTGTTCCTCTTCTAAATACTGTTACGACCAGACTTCCTCCAATGTTCTAATTGCCGAATGTCGAAAGAAGAGGCTCACGATATTTATTCAAAAGTTTTTCTTTATCAACACTCTTGCTGTATTTTTATTGAACTGTTCGGTTATTCCACATCCACCCAGAATACTCTTACTACAGTGCGTATTTGCTATCGACCCGCACCTCGGAAACAGCGTTTATCCGCATAAAACATGCAACGTTTGGTTCATGAAAATTATGTGCATGCAATGTGACAACTGCACGTTTTTTCCACTCCGTGTTTATCCAAACCCTGTAATAACTGTTCAGGAAGAATACAGTCACGAACACGCGGCACATTGTATCACGCCGTGAATGATAAAAAAAAAAGGTTCTTGAAGCGTCGCCGAGTACAAGTGAAAATTAATTCCAACTACAGTATGACGAGCTTTTTTGATCAACGATATTACAGAATAAACAAATTCTTCATGTCACGATTGGGCATCTGGCCAGACCAATCTTTGTTTATAAGATGCTTACTGCCTTCTATATATGTACTCACTCTCGTCACTATTTTTATTCCTGAGGTAGGCTTTGATAACGATATTTTGAGCAAACATTTATTCGCTGTCAGATAATAATGATAATGAAATCATTAAGCTCGTTCGTATACATGACATGTGGGGTCACACAAATATTATTATCGAGACGATGGTTCCCATTCTAGTAATCTTCATCGTCACGTCAAAATTATTAAACGGCAGCTTCAACATCCAAAAGGTACGAAAGTTTTCTAACCCGATTTTCGACCGAATAAAAAATCATAAACTTCATTCTTCTTCGGATATCCAGATGCGTACAATATTGGTTCAGATCGAAGGTCACTGGATACAAATGAGAAAATCCCCGAACATCGAAATCCTTCGGAAACATGGAAATCGTGCACATTTAATCACGTTGGCATTCGCGAGTGAGAAAATAATTGATCGCCAATAAATTTTAATATCGTCATTTGGAAATACAGTTTATCATGCTTGCTCGCATCGACTTGCAGTTTGCGTTTATACGTGTACGGCACTCTTCCTTATTTTGCCCGTTTTGCCGGTTATTATGGACATTATTATGCCATTAAATGAATCAAGACCGAAGGATTTGCTCTACCAAACTGAATACCGTGTCGATCGCGACAAGTACTTCTACGAAATACTGTTTCATGCATACGTAACGTCTGTGATAGCTATGTCAATAATAGTTGCTGTTGACTCGATGTTCTTTACCGTTGTTGAACACGCGTGTGGACTTTTCGAGATGGTTGGGTTCGTAAACAAATGTTACACACAAACATAGTCTGCATGAATTTTGATTACGGTGTATTAATCGTTCGTCGAATTTCCGAACAGGATTAATATCACAAAAGTTAATTTGTCGATTGGTCGTTCCGACAACGACGATTACAAAAAAATCTGCTATTGCATCGATTTGCACAAGGAAGCATTACAGTATGTAATACGATCAGTATTCATCGTTTATTTGATTCCGTTTGCTTTACGATGGGCCCAAGACTTCGTAGATAAATTTCTTTGTCATTGGCAGATTCGCTGAACTCATCGAATCCAATTATTCGATGGCCTTTACGCCGATCATAGGCCTGAGTTTGTTGGCGATGAGTGTATCGGGAGTTCAGGTATTGGCTTTGAAGACCTCATCGACTTTGGTTTTTATCCATTACCGTAGAGTATGAGTCGTTATAGCGTGATTTTCAGGTGGTTCTTAACATGGACAGCCTAAAGGACGTGGTAAGATTCGGAGTGTTTGTCATCTGTCAAGTGTTTCATATATTATTCAATAGTATATACGGCCAAAAGATATTCGATTACAGTCTAGGAATTCATGATTCTGTGTGAGCAAATATGAATATAATTGATATGACAATGTTTATAATACTTTTCACATTAATTTAATCGCATTTACAGTTACGGCAGCGATTGGATCGATTTTAGCATAAAAAACAAAAAACTTTTAATGGTTATATTGATGAGAAGTCAAACACCATGCCTTCTTACTGCCGGAAAAATCTACATTTTGTCAATGGCGAGTTTTAGTTCTGTAAGGACACGTGTAAAAGATATTTTCGGTTTATACCATTATTTCCATTATTCGATGAGGTAATGAGTCATTATGTCAATTAAAGGTAATGCAGACGGCCTGTTCTTACTTCACCGTACTCACATCGATGCTCTAAATTTTAAACAATTTTCCAAAACGACATGAACGGAAGAGATTACATCGGCGACTATAATTATAGCCACTTGATATTAAGTAGAAAATAATGTCCACCAATGTAAATGTAAATGTCAGAAAGTGATAAATAAATTTGTGTAACTCAGCTTTTGACAGACACCTTTTTTAGATTTTTTATTCATTTATCTTTCACACATTTGAAAAAAAAAAAGAGTCTAATTGTCTGATAGTCCTAGTTCTGTTTTTACACAATGCATTAATTTAAATGAAAAAAAAAAAATCGCTCTGATTCATTTTCCACTTATATCGGGAGCAAGGTATCAAGTTTAAGCACACAAAAAAAAATTGAAGCAGAAGGAATAACATAACATATCTTAGCACCTACCGAACCGTTGTAATCGTAAATGCGCGCGTTAGAAAATTCGTCTTCAGTATATATAAAAGTTTCGTTGTAATTCCTATCCGATGCTTTGTTTTCGAGAGCGCCAAGAAGCAAGAAGACGCTCAAGTCACTTGAACGTCTTTTTTTTTTTTTTTTTAAGTACTTGACGTCGAGACGTTACGTGTCTCTTGACGTCTTCCGTATTATAATAAAAGGCGGATATAGGGTGTTATCGTAAGTACTGGGTTCAATGAAGGCGTAGGTCTGTTACCTGTCACGCTATACCTCCTACTCGGCTGCATTATGCTTATCTCTCGGACACCTGTCTGACGACACTGCATTATAAGATAATTATGACATGCATAAACAATCATCACACTTGAGAAAGTTTCCTTCAGGCTAGGGAATGCGATTTTTTTTCTTCTATTACGATAGTTGTTCTCGCAGGTACGACGTCGATCAAGCCTACCGCTGTATCGCTAAATCAGAACCGTCCCGCGGATTAATTTAGTGGAAAGAGATATTCCGAATTATCATTGAAGAGATATAGATTTTCAGGCCCTTGTCATATTAGTTGTCAGAGGGCAAACCAATTAAACCGTTGACTTTCGTTATACTTATACCGAGGACAACTATTATCAACCCCACTTTAGCCACACGCATAAGTTTCCTCATAAAGTATGTAACAGGTGACTCTTTAAAAATATGTACACATGATGTGACTTCGCCAAGACTTGCTCACCCTGTTCTTATCGATCCTACCATTGACCGGTGAAGACGATTTTTCACGAACGTAATACGTCCTCGTATCGCCCTTTTTGAATGGTTGAAAAGATACTACGAGGCTCGCTAATCGCGTTTGAAAATTAATTTTGATCTCGATATGAAGAGTTTTTTTGATCAACGATATTACAGACTGAACAAATTCTTTATGTCACGATTGGGCATTTGGCCTGAACAATCACTGTTTATGAGATGTCTGCTACCTCCTTTGTATATACTCAGTCTTGTCTCCATTTTTATTCCTGAGGTAGTGATCGACCACGATATCCTTAAAAAAATTGTTTACTTATTTATGTAATATCATATAACATTGATATGATAATTAGCTCGTTCGTATACATGACATGTGGGGCCACACTAGTATTATTATCGAAACTATGGTTCCTATTTTCGTAATCTTCATTGTCACATCGAAATTATTAAATGGCAGCTTCAACGTTCGCAAGGTATGAAATTTTTCCGACTCCGTTTTCAAATAACATAATATTGTGTTTGTCAGCTAAGGAGAACCACAAACTTCTTCTTCCTTTGATATGCAGATGCGTACAATATTGGGTCAAATCGAAGGTCACTGGATACAAATGGAAAAATCGCCAAATCTCGAGATCCTCCGAAAACATGGAGATCGTGCTCGTTTAATCACATTAGGATTTGCAAGTCGGATTTATCGCTGATGCATTTTTGTACAAAAATTCGAAGTTCCAATTTATCATGTTTATTCTCATTGATTTGCAGTTTGCGTTTATATATGTACAGCACTGTTTCTCATATTGCCGATCTTGCCAGTTATCATGGACTTTATCATGCCACTGAATGAATCAAGACCGAAGGATTTGCTCTACCAAACTGAATATCATATTGATCATGACAAATATTTCTACGAAATATTGTTTCATGCATACATAACGTCTGTGATAGCTATGTCAATAGTCGTTGCTGTTGACTCGATGTTCTTCACCGTTGTCGAACACGCTTGTGGACTTTTTGAGATGGTTGGGTTCGTAAACAGAATTCTACATAGAAGTACCGTTTTCATGGATTACGAACGTGGTGCATCAATAATTTGTCAAATTTCCGATCAGAATGAATATTACAAAAGTCAATTCGTCGGTTGATAATTCCAATGAGGACGATTACAAAAAAATCTGCTATTGCGTCGATTTGCACAAGGAAGCATTACAGTATGTGACACGATCAGTATACATCGTTTATTTGATTCCGTTCACTTCACGATCGGCCCAAGACTTCGTAGATAAATTTCTCTATCGTTTGCAGATTCGCTGAACTCATCGAATCCAATTATTCGATGGCCTTTACGCCGATCATAGGCCTGAGTTTGTTGGCGATGAGTGTATCGGGAGTTCAGGTATTGGCTTTGAAGACCTCATCGACTTTGGTTTTTATCCGTTACCGTAGAGTATGAGTCGTTATAGTGTGATTCTCAGGTGGTTCTCAACATGGACAGCTTGAAGGATGTGATAAGATTCGGAATGTTCGTAGTGTGCCAAATGTTTCATATATTATTCAACAGCATATATGGCCAAAAGATATGCGATTTCAGTTTAGGAATCCATGAGTCAGTGTGAGTAAACATAAATAAAATTGTAATATTCAAAATGTCTTTGATATTCTTTACAAGGCGTTACAGTTACGACAGCGATTGGATGGATTTTAGTATAAAAAATAAAAAACTTTTAATGGTCATATTGATGAGGAGTCAAAAACCATGCCTTCTTACTGCCGGAAAAATCTATATTCTGTCAATGGCGAGCTTCAGTTCTGTAAGGATAATTATAAATTTTGTTCGTATAATTGTTTTTATTATTCGATACGGTTTTGACTAATTATGTCAATTGAAGGTGATGCAGACGGCCTGTTCGTACTTCACCGTACTCACGTCGATGCTTTAACTATAAACTACTTAACGTTTCGAAACGATAGTAAAGAACAATATTTTATTGGCCCACAATGATGATCATTCAGTATTGCGTAGCGCTGCAACTTTTTCTGCCGATTTGAATATCTTGATTATCTGGATAACCGAAGTCGACATTTTACATTCGCATATCCGGAATATTAGCGGTATGCGAATATTCGGGAATCCGAATCCGGCAATTACGTATTCTAAATCCCGTTAGAGTCTGTGTGATAATTCGGCGACATTATAAAATGAATATTTACTGCAAAAAACGATACTTGACAAAAAAAAACCATTGTCAAAACAATGTATTTTGAAAAGTAATAGAATTAAGTGACAAAAAAAAATACACAGTCATAATTCATTGTTTAATGAGTCATATATAGAAGGAAAGTTATTTATGCCATGGGATTTTTAGCAAACGACACACAGAAGGATAAAAAAGAATGTCGGAGCGAATGAATCGCACGATATTTCGTAGGACACACAAGATATAACGAAGAAAAAAAATTATAAGTGTGTGTACGCCAAGGACGAAAAAGTAAGTAACACAGAGCCTGAATGAGATAATAAACATAGAGTACGATACAAAGCATGGAATAAGTTGACCACGGCGTGAGAAATCTCACTAGGAGCTTCACTTTTGCGGGCAAAAAGCAATTGTATTGGGAATTAACGATTCAAACAATTTTATAAGTAATATAATCTACAATGTTATAAGTAATCGAATGACTTTATGTTACGAAGATAAAAATAAATGTTAATCGTATTATGAACATTCGATCTACTGAAAAATCACCTTAAAAAATTCTAAGAATCCTTGACGGAAATTGGTAGAATTAATTTACAAATAAATTTCAACTTCTCTCCGACGAATGCTTCATCTCCACGTCGGTTATTCAATTCTACGTGTGTAAGGTATCGCCACAATATGGAATTCGATTCGATACTATTAATTACGTCCGTTCAACCGTAACATGGATCGTTTTCCTCAAATTCAGTCTCTTAATACCGAAAATAATAGGTAATCGACTTGCATGCGAAGAGACATGTAAATACCAAGCGCCGTTAAGAAAGTGGTTGTTAGGTACACGGAACTGCACTTATTGCACGATTCGTGTTGCACGGTGGTCTCGAGTGAGGTGTTAATCTGACGATACTCCACCATTGAATGACCAAGACCTCCATAGAAAATGACCATGCTCAATCGACATTTTTCGCGGGAACGAAATTCGAATTTTCCTGGGGCTGAAGATCCATCGCCAGAGTCGCTTTCGCGTGTATTATTTTTTACTCAGTCTTGTCGCGAGAAGTTCCACCAAGAAAAATTTCATTCGAGGAACGTATCGAGTTCCAACCGGAGATAAAATCTATACTTTATTGTATCGAGACTCTCGACCTCCATCCATCCCCCATCATTACTGCCTGGTATCGATTGAATGGATTGACAACAATGATCTCTCATCGAAAGCCTATTATTCTGAGATGGATTGTTAGTCGACGTGAAGATCTCTCGGATATCGACGTAGGAGCTTCACAGAGAACCGTCTTGAAGACCCGGCTCTCAAACTGGACACTGCCAATATGACTAACCGTACAGACAAGCTATCACCTGCCAGAGGTAAATGCATTAAAATCTAAGTAAGAATAAAAGTCTCAAGAGGCGCGCTTTTAGAACGATTAGCTACAAGATGTTTCACGCTTGGCTGCGATAACTTTCCGATCGAAAATCGCTGGAGGTGAACACACGCTAACCGTTACAATCATTTACGCGTAGTCTCGCTCTGTCTAGTGTAGCTCCGAAGCGAGAGAGGTCGACCTTTGCCGTATGGAACCTTCGATCGAGCTCTCGGCGCACTCGATCACTCTGAGAAATCTCCGGAGTTCGGCTCGCGTATAAGTGCGCAACACACTCTGACTTCGCCAGCAAAAGCAGCTTTTCTCTCCTTCGCCGTGTCAGTTTCTCGCGCAGGTACGCCCACGCAACCACTTACCTGGCAGCGTACAACGTCGTCGACGTTCCCGAGAAACGTACATACTGTGACGGTGTCGAGTATGCGGTCTCCCCGGTAGTTCAAAGTGAGATATCTGAGATAGGCGCGATCTAACAAGATCGAAATTATCTCAGCATCCTGGCGCATCCTATTATTCCATCTTCGCTCTATGTCACGGTAACACACCGTAAAAGGTATGGAGTGTATCAACCGAGCACAGTTGAACATGTACGGGAGCTGTCGCTGCTAAGTAGTCCACCCACGCTCGCGACTCGTACATTTAGTTGAAAATCGCTCGCTCTATCGCTCACGATGATGTAAAAGAAAAAATAAAAAAAAATCAAACGGAGAAAAAAATACCGGATATGTATAGTACGTCGTAAAATGACCATGTGTGTTTCAATGCTGGAACGAGTTGGAGTCGAGGGGGAGGCGGGTAAATGTATACATTTGTGCCGAGAAGAAAGACACCGAGGATAGACGAGAATACTGGGAGATCGGAAGGTGAAGCTGATCGCATGAGAAACTCCGATGGATTCTTCTATCGTCGCCTATTTTCACGATAGTAAAGACGCTATTCTACATTTCCAGAAATTAATAGTGGTACAGAAAAATAACTAATGGGCATAGTTTAGGGGTTCGGAGTAATTACTTCCACGCACGATACCAGAGAAGCGTGTAACGAAGTGGCGAATGGTTCGAGGAGCCGTTTCCGAGATGCTATTGCTGAGAAGAAACCGAGAGTGAGAGAACGATGGAAGCTTTGGTCGTTGCCGAAAGGACATAAATCCCGTTTTACAATGCCAACAGCAGCAGCACCAACAGGAGAAGTAGCCTCCGAGGGACACGTGTCCGTGCCAGTGATGTTTGCCGCTCGAGCGCGCATATGAATGAAACTCTTTGACGAGGAGGGCCCTAGAGCGGCTCTTCCACTTTCTGAACCGTCTGCTAAGTCAACTGACTTCCCGTTTCTCGTTCTAGACTGAACGTAATGAGAGCACAGACGTCTCGGTTGTCCCTTCGTTGGTGTTCCCGGTTCTTTCCTTTTTTTTTTAAGCTTTCTCGGTCCCCCTCGGCATTACATATCGGCATGGTTATCAACACACACACACACGCATACACGTGAAGCAGTACCGAAGAAGTCAAACTCTCGTTCAGACCCAAATTAACTAATCCTCGGAAAGACCAAAAAAATGTGGTGGAAATACGCAATGAATAACATAATACACTTGGCATTCGTAAGTGGCAGATCGTGGTCGCTCGAGTACCAGAAGTACAGAGGAGCGGAGACGAGGACTCCGAGAATTTATCTTGTCGGAGCCGCCGCGAACACACACGGAATTCTAACGACGCTCATTCATTATACCCGACGCTTACCATAAAAATAGAGTTAATCATAGATTGTGGTAAAAACGTCGAACGCCGCGCACTTCTGGGGCTGCACAAAAGAGACGAAAGAAGGTGAAAAAAAAAACATGGTCGCGGTTGTTGGGAAATTTACATGCGCTAACTTCCTACCGATTCGTGTCCTTTGTACTTATTTTTTTTTAACCTCGGCACTGCGGCTCTCCTGCTCGAACGCTTCTCGCCCTTCTGTTCGTTTCTCTTGGATTGTCGTCTTCACCTTCTTCGCACACTGAGGCGGTCGTTTACATTTTTTTTTCTTCTTGCGTTAACGCACGGATTCTTCTCGTTGCGAGTAAGTGCGCAGCAGCGGTTAATAAGAAATGCCGATACTCAGGCTGCTAATGCTGCCGCTGCTTCTGCTACTGAATCTTTTATTCATTCCACACGACGAGAGGCGAAACATTGGCTGCCGCCTTTACGCATACAGCAAAGTACTACTTTTACATCTTATACACAGTGTACACTTGGTTGGCTCGACGTAAAGCAACGAGCGAACGAGTCTGCTCGCCTCCGGCTAGCGCGCTGCGTTTCCGGTTCGTAAAATGTTATAAAGTTGCCTCGAACGTATCGTTTACCTATCGCGATTTCCTGTCTGTGATCTGCGTGCCAAGGCTTCTCAGGATATGGGAATCTCAGATTCTGACGGAAAAAAAATAGCCGATTGAGATTCTATGTCGGGAATCACATTTTGACGTAAATTTCAAAAATACAATTTAATAAAAAATAAAAATAAAAAAGAAAACTTGAATTTTACGACCGATGAGAATTCAACCGCGATTGGATCGGGCCTCGACGTCGGATTTAATTAGTATCGGTATGGCGGTGAAACGATTTGTTCGAGAGTGTCGAGGCAGCAACGTTATCGCAAAACAGATCCAATCTACCGATCGAAGCGATCCATTTTCGTCGATTCGACTTCTTTGATACACCATAGCTCTCGGGATATCGGAAGATGAGCCGGAGTGATGCCGATCGCCGGCGTCGATCACGACAAAAACGTGAGCGCACGCGGGCAATTAGCACCGAACACGATCCTCGCATACCGTCGTTCCCTTTAGCAGAAGCACAGTGTCTCTGCCCGCCAATCCGTTTCTTCGATCCCGAGGGCTATGAGAGATCGGTAATGACACCACACGAACGATCGCAATCACTTAACTACGTGATTCATCTTTCTTTCCGTGAATATACCAGGAATTTATTGTAAAAATGAAGCGGGATTCTTTCGAGAACACGACCAACCGTGTATTGCACTCTGTTAATGTCCAACAGCTACAGAATTTATCGACGCATGGTGCCTTTTACGTAACTCGACGGTCCGAGGATAAATCGGAAAAAAAAAAAAATCTTGCACAAGTACGATTATTTTTTATCAGAAGCCAAGGAATCGATGAATGCATCGTTGCACCGCTCACGATTCGACCTACATCACAAAGAATCCTCCGAGAGAGAGAGAGAGAGAGAGAGACACAGGGCCATGGCTCCATTGAAGAGGTGACCGAATTCCAAAATTTCTCAAGAAATGTTCGTCGGGAAGACTAAGTTTTTTTTTTTCTCTTTTTTTACGGGAGAAAAATCGGATGGATGGGGTAAGTCCCGCGGACAATGGACTCATTGTGGCCCTCCTCATTTTTATAAGGATTCCTTGAGCCGCTCCATTGTGCGAAAATTTGGGATCTGTACGAGCGTCTCCTACGTGATCACGGGGGTGGAAAGGATAGCGAAACGGGTTTCTCGACCGTGAAAATAATAAAAAGTGATCTCTGCTATGCGTGTAGGTAAAGACGAGGAAAAAAAATCGGCAGCTGTACTCGACTGCGCGACCGAAGGGCTTGGGTAATATGTGGACGAAAACTCAATCGAATCCTCGATTTCGTTTGGACAACACCGATCAAGATTTATTGATCTTTCTTATGTACAATTATTGATTAAATTCCACCGTCGTTATTGGTACAAAAGTTGAACGTATTCGGTTCATTAATACGGGCCGCATTAACTTTTTCCATTGTACCTTTCCCAAAATCATTCCCATTAATTTACTCGGCTCATGTTATGAATCAACCCTTCTATTCCGGTGTTCTTCACGTCACCGAGCAGAAAGGGTTCTGTCGCACGACATTTGGAACTTTCGATATCGAATAATGCATCAATATTTTCAAACTCAGGTTAACCATCGACGAGCGTTCTGTCTGGGGTTTCCCTTTCACCGCGATCTTCAACCGGTGCTCGATCGAAAGTGAACAGAAAAATCCTTTTCCTGGATCTCACAAAAGCCCTTCACTTCTATACATCTCCGTGTCATTTCACCGTTTCGCCTTATTTTCCAAGACTGGAATACCGCTGTTGGGGCTGCACCGGCTTCCAAAAATCTGGAGTTTCGTGATCGAAATCGTGCGAGGAGCAGTTTTTTCTACGATCCCCCGATTCTATAAAGGTTCGTCGAGTTCGTGGATCAATGAATGGGTTCAGCCGGACCTCATCGTCTCTCGCTTGGTACATTTTTTTTTTAGGCTTCGAGAACTGTACGGGGGAAATCTTGATGAGGGTTGCGTCAAGTTTCCCACGCTCTTCGTCGCAAAGAACTTCCATCCTTTTCTCATCCGTTTCTTACCCTTCCGGAGATCGGGACAGCGTGACGGTTACGGCGTGATCGCGATTTCAGACTTTCGCCCGAATAGTTATAGACAGATATTTTATCATCGCTCCGTTTCTCACTCTCGAAGTCTACATATCGAAATAAATGAAGCTCAAGCTTCTTCGAGGTTTCCTTGTGCGCCATGGACAGCTGCAGAGTCATATTTGGACGACGTTGCGAAGCGCGAATATAAAGCCTCGGTAACGACGGAATTTCTTCGTTTATAATACAATCCGCTCGGTATAAACAGGTAAGCGTAGTATCATTTTGCGACGGACCATAAAAATTAATCCGATCGTTAAAAACTGCCGTAACTGTCAAAATATACGGCCCGTATAGTGTAAGCTGTACCCGTCAAACGTAAAACCCTTCCGTTCCTATGTACCTTCTCGTGCTGTGACTGAGCGACGTGGAAATAATTAATGTTAGCTCTCCGCGGCCACAACGTCCGTCCCAACAATTTTCGCAGCGCAAATACGAACCGATAATGGAGTACGAACCTCTTCGCACGAAATCCGTTCTCTCTTTGCTCCACCCGAACGGATTTTCATAATTCCCTGAGAATTTGTTATGGTTCCGATGGGTTTCGGTATATTTTGCACGATTGAACGGAGTTCGGTTCAGACTTTCTACCAGATCGATTCTAAACGATTCTCCGACGAGTACGATATTCAAAAAGGGGAGTATAAAATTTTGTAATGGCCGTGGGGAAGATATAAAAAGACACGGAGAACTCACTTCCGATGAAGGCTTCATACGGACCATAAACTACCCTGTGTGCAACGAATTTGTAACATTTTATTAGCGAGGCGTATATCAAAGTGCTCGGCTGACTCCCGGTAGCACAACCTGGCTCGGCGTGTATACTTTGTACTCGAACTTTTAATGGTCTCGACTTTGTTCTCAAGGGCCCTGTTAGAGGCGGTTATGCCCTACCAGTCGCATTCATACACGGAGATTTATGTGAGATGCCCATATGAGAGATCCACTTTTATGATCGGTTCTGTTACAAAGTTGACGCTTTTATGCCATTGAAGCCCCGCTTGCCGACCCACAAAGAAACGCTAGCATCGCTGAAACACGTCCTGAATCGATGCCGGATACACTTGGGCGGTCTTTGAATTAATACTGATATTTTTCTTCTGCCTGTAAAACACGCATGCTTCTTGAAACACTCATATGCCAAAGAGTGTCAAATTAAATTAAGTAAGTTTTTTGAAGAAAACTGTCTGGACACATTTTTTAAGCGAACCAGACACGTGAAAAAGGTTGCTTCAATATTTGTTATCGAAAATCAAACCGATTCCAGTACCGACAGAGCGGTTGATGCAACTGGTAACTCAGGAATGGTGAATCCTGATATCGTGGTTAATTTCAGATTCCACCAGGCCATAACGGGCTCGAGAACTGATTTGTAAATCGGTCTCTTAATAATGGTAGTTGTAACTGCTTAGCGAAGGAGATATAAATTTTTTGTCGTGGTCTAGAAAGATCCTTCGCATGATCTTCTACCGACGATTTATGTTGTCCGGATTATTTGACAGTAGGAATTGCTTACGGGGCAGGAAACAGTTTGTCCGTCCAGGCGCTCGACTCTCCTTTTTTGCGATATAATTGCCGATTCTCCGAGAGCCTGGGCGGTCCCTTTTTGTCGCCGACGCTAACTATAAGAAATCTTACAGGGTACATCCGTGTATTCTTCTTTCTTGTCGCACTTTATCACGTCGCGTCCTCCTTCTGCCTCCCTCGAGCCAACTCTCGAGGGCATCATTTCGAACGCGCTCGACCACTCCGTGTATCTCCTCTCCAGTTTCGCTTCAATCTTTCTTGCTCGGGTTCATATAAATTACTAATGAACTAATTGCAATTGAAACTATGAGACGACAGATGCGAACGGGGCGATTCTCAGTCTTTCTATTCGGAAATGATTTTACATAGGTGGTTTAATGGTCGTGGAAATACCGGTCGCATGATTCTTCCTCCTGAACCCTACGTGAACGCGCAACGAGGGGGAAAGCCAAATGTCTTGACCATAGCGAGGAATTGACTGACAAGACGCATACAGCGTTCCCGCAGGAAAATTCCACTGGTTCCAACAGTGGTCCCGTATTCCAAAGGAGCCCAAGCAATAAATTCGCTGATACAAGACGCTGACGGCGGAAGCTGATAGCGGCGACTCGGGCTCTGAGGATCTTTTTTTACATGGCGCTTGTAGGCACCAAGTATGGAAATGCCGGTGCACTCACAGCACTTCGTTACTCAGAGAAATATCCTACTACCTTCGACGTTCGGAATATGGAGAAAAAGGATACGCAAAAGAAACCGGTGAAATGCCAATAATTGTGCTGCATTTGTAGCTTCGCTTCACCGTTCGCATGTAATTGTGAAGTACATAAAATAGGCTGATGCTGGTCGTATAATGAAACAAAGCAGGCGTTTATAGCTTCAGAGGCTTGATTAATTATTGCCTCGTTGACCTCAACGGAGCAAATGGCAACGTAACGAAGGTAAATCCATTTAATTATCGTAATTAATTGTTCTTCGATTAGACGGGATGGCGTTGATTCTTCGTCATAGGGGGCAGTACCTGTTGATGCTGCCTAAAGGCGGCACCTATACGACACCTATAGTCGAATTTTTATCGAAGCATATGCGGCACTCCCTACATTGCCGACGGTGCTATCCGACCCGCGACTTGTTTCAGTTACGGCTTATCATTTTACGTAATACAGCTTCACGAGCCTGTCCGAAGAGCGATTTAATATACTGGACTGAACATTTTTTATATGAACGGATATATTAAAATTCATGTGCACGATATGACTATATGGTAAACGTGGGACAGAAAAGGTAGAAAATTCGCTACCGAGCTGCGACGGTTGCGCCCTTCACGTCTCGATGACGTTTTCGAATCCAGCGTGTTGTAGCACCGGAACGTGATTCCCAGACAAACTCAGCTGGCATACTGACAACTAATGACAATGGAAAATCGTGATATACCGTTAATTGAGGATGCCGGTGAATCGCAGCTATTGGAAATAATTATTGCAGTCGTTGCAATAATAGTGACACTAGGTAATTAACAAACAAAAAAATTCGAGGTTAACTGTGAGTATCCATACTGCGTACGAAAGTGAGTTTCTTTCACTCGGGCAGTGTGTAACATAAATCGAATAAATTCACAGCGATTTGTGAAAAAAAGAAAAATTCTCAACGATCAATTTTATGTTCTTTTTGATAGAAATTGTTTATTCTGTCATGGCACATTATTACGATTAATTAGTTTGGCTACACTAACCGTATGTCGTGATATTTACAGTAGTAGTAGAACATTATAAAAACCATCACTAAGAAAGAGATGTACAGAGCATTATAATTATAAATGTAATAAAAGAAAGGGTACATTTTGTTGTTTGACACTTTTTTTTAAATTTTGCAAAATGTGAGCTCTATGATGGGAATAGCGCATCAGCTCAGGTCTCACATTTTGCACTGTGGTATAGCTATACCTCGTTGCTAATATTATGGTTATCCCCAGTCCTCTTCACCCTATGGCGAAAAAGAAAATCTGCCGGGCGCAGCGTACTTCTGACAGGACTCAGTGACGCCGGCAAAACCTTGCTATACACGAGACTCTTCGGATCCAAGTCTGTCAAGACTCATACTTCTGTCAAGGAGAATATTGGCGACGTTACCATCAACGATGTGAGTTATTATTTGTGCAATCACAACACATTTTGACATTCAGAATTCATTGTTCTTTAATTCAAAATTTCAATTACAGAAAAGTCTGCAATTGGTTGATATTCCAGGACACGAGCGTTTGAGATACAAATTTTTTGACAAATACAAAAATGCCGCTAGGGGTATAGTTTATGTTATCGATTCTGTGACTTTGCAGAAGGAGATCAGAGACGTAGCCGAGTAAGTACGACAAGCACACAAAAGCACTGCACCGCAAAAGGATGCAGGTCAAAATAAGCATCTAATATCAACTTCTATTTTTTTTATTTTTATCTACCACAGATTTTTGTACACGCTGCTGTCGGATCCAGTTATGCAGAACAACACTCGGCTTCTCATTTTGTGCAACAAGCAGGATCAGACAATGGCAAAGGGTTGCAGAGTTGTGCAGAGTTTGCTAGAGAAGGAAATAAATCTGTTGCGTTTGACAAAGACCAATCAGCTGGAAGCAATCGACGCGACGTCGACCAACTCGTTTATCGGCAAATCCGGCAAGGATTTCGAATTTTCACATCTGAACACGAGAGTCGAATTTGCCGAGTCAGGTGCGGACGATATCGAACAATTGGAGTCGTGGTTACAAACGGTCTTGTGAAGCGATTGATGTAATTTCGTGTTCAGAGACTCTCTTTTTTTTCCATCGTGTGTATATGATCTGTGATTTTGTTAAATAAACGACATCACGTTTTTCATGATACTGACTGACAATCGTGCGCTAATTCACCTATGAATTTTTCCCTCTTGCTCCCCATATCTCGGTGTATACAAACATCAACGATGTCCATTGTGGAGATTAGTCGATATCTTTGGAACGGATATTCAGACGGGAGCGACGTCGTGTGTGTGTGTATGTGGGGGAGTATGTGGAGTGGGGGAAAAAATCGTAGTCGGACGAAATAGCAGCCAGAGTGTCGACAGATCGTTGCTCAAATCGAAGGAAATAAAAAATTGCACTCCCGCATGATATTACGATCGTCTTTTCGGTTCTTTATCATTGAAGGGACAACATTTCGAAGTATCTTAGACACGTTCCAGTTACGCAACACGCGGCAGAGTTCAGTGCTGCGTACGACTGCTCCATTCGTTCGAGAGAACGTCGATACGAACAGTGAACTTAGTCGAACGATACACTGAACAGCGAAATCCAAAAATCGAGGCAAGGTGATTTATTTATTTCTTCAGGGAAATGCGATCAGGCGCGACTACTAGATTGCAATAAGATATTTTTGTATATTAAGAAACCGAGACCTTGGACTTTTTTAATTTTATCGTAACTAATAGTAGTACCGCGACGAGCAAGTTTATGGCAGTAACGTGTTGTTCGCCGTACAGATCGATTCTCACCTGTGTTAGAGGGAAAAATAACCGTATCGCTTGGAAAATCATGACCAACGTCAAAACATCTAGTGGAAATGCACCGTTCAACGTCGACATAGGAGGTATTTCGCTTAAAACACTGCTAAAGAAAATCGAAAATTCAATGCACCGTTAGGAAAGCAAAAGCTGGTGTATTAAAGTAAAAATAGGATTATGATGAAAATTTAATGAAAAATTTACGGCGAGATTAAAGCAAAAATTCGAAGATCGCTTATATTACAATTAATAGATTATCAAAAGTGAATTATATAAAAAAAGTTCTATTCACTGTACATTACTTTTTCGTCGCAATTGTACATAAAATGATTCCAGTTTATCCATAAAAACTTCCAGTACTAGTAAACTAAATTTCATACGAATTGTTTAACAGTGTGTATTAATCGATGAAGAGTCGGGCTTGTCGGACACGTTTTAATCAAATTAAATATATGTTAAGCAATGCGAATCAAGTACAAAGATAAAAGTGAAACTTTTACCGAGGATCAGCTAGAAAGCAAGGAACCGTTCGGACAATTCAAGGCGTGGTTTGAAGTGGCCACCAAGACCCCTGGTATTTGTGAAGCTAATGCGATGTGCCTCGGAACTGCGACAAAGTAATTCTCATATCGTCAAATCCGTAAAAAAATATTTCCGTACTTATCGAAATCGTTTCGTTTCAGAGACGGCATTCCATCGGTGAGACCGGTGTTGCTGAAAGGATTCAGCTCCGAGGGCTTCAAATTTTACACGAACTACGAAAGCCGCAAGGGTCGGGAGCTTGTGAGTTGCAAGATAACTCCAAATAATTGAATGTTCGTTCAATACAAATGAAAATTTTCCCTTTCTTGCAACGTCACAGGCCGCCAATCCCCAAGCCGCCTTGACATTCTACTGGGAACCGTCGCGTCGAACCGTCCGCATTGAAGGTCGAGTGGAAAAAACTTCTGCCGAGGATTCGGACAATTATTTTCGGAGCAGACCTTTTCCCAGCCAGATCGGTGCGCATGCCAGCAAACAGAGCAGCGTTATTGCAGGTCGAGAAACACTCATGGTGAAGGAGAGAGAATTATTAGCGAATTTTACCGAAGGCAATGTCCATCGGCCTGAATGCTGGTAAGTTCAACAACCATTGCTTTTAAAAGTCACAGAATCGGACACGTCCACAAGCATTGGCTATTTTTTTTTTAGGGGTGGCTTCATCGTTATTCCAAGATCCGTCGAGTTCTGGCAAGGCCAGAGCGACCGTCTTCACGATAGAATAAGATTCCGACGACCTCGGACTGGAGAGAAAATCGACAATATTATTCTTCATCAAGGAGACGATGGCTGGGTGTACGAACGATTGTCGCCATGATCTGCATATTGAGTCTTTAAATAAAGTTTATTTTTTGTTCGTTCGAACGATGAGAAACGAGAGGAGTGTTGTTCAATCGAAGGTGATGGTAGATGATTTTCTCTAGCACACGGGTCGCTTCAACATCATAATTTCGCGCTGCAGGCCTTTAACGAGAACATTAATATTTTAGTAATTATATGCACGGATTACTCACGATGTGAGCTTTTACCTTCGGTGCTCTTCCACACGATCTCGACGTCGAATAATTTATCGTCCGTCACTAGTTTCTCGAATTGTCTCATTCCTCCTCCAACCCCAAAGTAATAAGTCTTACCCGCGACGTAACTGCACATTTTGTGGAAAATTTTCGTTGGTAGCTCATTTGTGCAAATAACGCAAAATTTGAACCTACCCGACCCCTTCGTCCTTTAATCTTCGCTTGAAAACCTCGTAGAGTTTCATCTGATTTGCCGGATTGTATATCGTTTCGCTCGTCAAAATAAAATCATACTTGTCTTCCTCCTCGACATACTTTTTCGATGATAATTCGTTGAACGCCTCCCAATCCCCGCAGTAAAATTCACACTTATCGTGGACCAACTGCCGATCCTCGAGATTCAACAGCACGTTTGGTATTGTTACCAGTTTTATGACCTCTGCATTCTGCAGAAAAAAAGATTTAGTCAAGAGTGTCGATTCTCCAGATGATACCATGAGTTAATTAGAATGGTCAGAAATTTCGCACGTAATCCTGAAAATGGACAGATGATCCTTTGAGAAATGCGAGAATTCCTAAAAGGCCGGCACCGCATCCTAAATCAAGAATTTTCTTCCTATCAAGCTGCAGTCCAGTTTCCATCACATATCTTCCCAAATCGTAGCTGCATTCCCATATCTTCAAACCACCTGTAAAACAAAGTAATTTATCAATTATTTTCTGTAACTATCGTAAAATTTGCGTAATTAAATTACCTTCGTAAACGGCGGGTAGAAGGTCAGAATGTTGCGATTCTGCTTTCACGATATTTTCGTGATCTTCGCTCGTCAAGCTTACAACGACATTATCGGAACGTATAATTCTGATATCAATACCACATATTTGAGTTTCCGTATAATCGTCGGGGGAATGTTCTTCCTGAATCTGTTCGGGAGTCACTTTGATTTCCGCAGCGGGAAACCAACAGAGTTCTTTCGAGTCGTCTTCATTGATGTCGTCTTCAAAAAATGGTTCCGGAGTTTAAATAGTCCCGCCTTTTGCAAACGACCTAACCTCACTGTTCTAGACCAAAGCATGCATCGATGTAAATTCTTTTTTTATTGATACAACCTACCTCTAAGCTCATCGTTGTCATCCTGCGAAAATCCGAATTTAAACATTTCACGGCACTCACTTGGGCGTCGACTTTTATTTACTGCAAACCATCGGAACTTCGTGGATTTATGAGGAGCAAAATTTTTTTTTAAAGAGTTACGCCACGCCGGTAAGCTAGGAATCTAAAGACGCGACTCCGTACGATCGGAACTTTGCGACCTCTCTTACTACAACGTCACGCGATGCACTTTATGCCATCTGTGTCGACAAGGTCACTTCCTACCTGTTGTATGCATTTCCCATAAAAATCCAACCTGACAATTGT
Source organism: Listrodromus nycthemerus (assembly GCA_963978505.1). NCBI lineage: Eukaryota > Metazoa > Arthropoda > Insecta > Hymenoptera > Ichneumonidae > Listrodromus > Listrodromus nycthemerus. The sequence goes on along the minus strand of OZ021683.1, from coordinate 1,000,893 downwards.
AATGACTATTTCTTGAATTCCAATGAGGAAATGCTTTGAAACTACCAAACAAAGTATTCACCGGTTTTATTCGCTTTTCTATACTGGATACCGATATTAATTTTTTTTAACGGCGTCAATGATATCGATAACAATTAAAGAAACGTTTTTTTTTTTGCAATTTTTTTGCTCTATCTCTTGTTAGGTGGGAATACGGGGGGTTGAAAAAGCGTGTACATTTTTCTGTTCCACAGACGATAATCGATAATCATCTCTTCCCCCTCACCGTCCGCTCAGTTTTCGTTCTCAGGAAAGTGCCGATATTTTTTTCAATGCTGTTTACCGTTTATCTCAGCCGTTCGAAGCGATTACTAGAAAAATAAAAAAAAAAACGGACTTTTCCTGTTCGTCCGATGGTAAACAATAAGCCGATCTCACCAAGATAAGATACGCATCCGGTGATGCGCCGTTTGTACTACCGAACTAAAATTGTCGTCCGTATTGCTGCAACTTCTTCTCGACGATGGTCCGAGTTTAATAGTTGGACGCGAGGATGAGCGAGAGCACGCGGTTCGCATGGTGTGCTACCACGCAGTAAAGTGAGATCGGAACAGTGTCAGTACCAGTGTAACGTCCGGTACGACGACTTTTCACACCGAACATAGTTCGGAGAGGGGCGAGAGTTTGAATCCTAATGTGGGCTTCAAGGGACTCCCCGGTGACCATCCACTTTTTCGTTTAAAAGCGCTCGCGCTTTCACCAACTCCGTTCAGTCTCACTTCATATGTTCATTGCGCCAACTATGACGGATATGCGGTCTACAACAAGTGTACGCGTGTTATGCGCTTTGATATTTATTCTGTTCATTGAGGAGATCGTTGCTATACCGATCGTCGTAGAACGTCTCGACGATTTTGCCAGTAAGTGGCGATTACGTTGCCGGTTAGGGTTGTTAAAAAAAAAGTGACCAAGTTGGAGATCAGTTAAGGGAGAAAGTGTCGTTCGTTCCCCAAGAAAATACACCTCGATGAAGGCACGACGGCGAGAAGAGCCGACTATTTTATAAACGGATATTTCACTTGTTTTTGCATTGAAAAAATATTTCTATGATTAATGAAAAAAAATTGTACAGTTAGAAACTTTGGATTAAAAAGTGTCTCGGTAGAGATTTTTTGGACACGAGACACTTTGTGAAAGCAATCGATCGAATTTGTTAAATTTTTTTTTTCAATAAACAAACAAAACTAGAAAATATGCTCGCGCCTGTCCTCACTTGGAATTTATGTTCACCGTCGTGCCGATAAATTGCTCCGGCACTCGCCACAATGATACAATCGTACTGTAAATACCTTTATCCAACGATGCAATCAGACGTAACAAGCGGCAACTGTAATTCGAGAGGCGGCGACAAGTGTGATAATCTCGACGGGATCCCGTCGATTATCTCGAATCCCGGGATCCACTCGGAAACTGTACAAGATTCCGCTGGTCGGTGATCTCTGCGTTTCTCGAGATCATTGAGTCACTTGTTTTTCTTGCGATCGTTGCCGGAATTACGCTACGAGTAGCAACAATCGAGCTGTTCGGAGAACGAAAAAAAAAAGACCGCTTCTTTTTAGAGACGACTCGTAGTTAAAAAATGAAAATTCCTTCAGATTGTCCGAGAATCGTGAGCAGAGAAGAATGGGGAGCGCGAAACGCAACGGGACGATACACATCGTTGCCCTATTCGCCGACTCCTTACGTTGTCGTACACCACGGCGGAATCCTACACTATTGCTACGATCAACCAGAATGCTCCGAAGTCGTTCGATCCTACCAAGATCTTCACATCGACGATCGACACTGGATCGACATCGGATACAATTTCGTGATCGGCGAAGACGGAAACGTCTACGAGGGCCGCGGCTGGGACCATGTTGGAGCTCACGCGCCAGGATACAACTCGCAGAGCATCGGAATCTCCGTGATCGGAGACTTTAGTCGTAAGCATGCGCGAACATTATCCACTAAGCGATTCCTTCGTGCGTGAACAAGATTGAGAAAAGAAAAAATTAATGATTTCTTTCGCTTGCAGATTTTATCCCAAACAAATCGGCTCTGAAGGCGCTAGAGTCTCTCATAGTGTGCGGTGTCCAAATCGGCAAAATAAGTCCGGACCACAAAGTGATCGGACATCGACAGGTCCGCGATACCGTCTGTCCCGGTGAGGTGTTTTATGAATGGGTGCAAAATTTGCCAGAATGGACGAGCACCCCGACGCCAGTTAACTTGAACCCCGAGACGACTTCTACAACTCAAACCCCGACGGACGGCAATGCGTTGGAGGCTAAAAATTTAACGGAAGATTCCACTCTTTGACCCCGAGGAGGAGAAAAAAAAATGTGAAAATAGTTGACGAAATTGGTTGCGGTGAAATTCTGTATGATATTAGAAACAGCTTTCACGCGTTCCAGTTTCTTGTACGTTATGATTCATTATTGACGATGTACATTTTTGTGTGAAAACTGTAATCTCCTATTGAGTGTTATTATTTTTCTCTCGGCGTTTCCGGCTTGACGATAAAATATCTTCCGAGGAATTGACCGAATATGCAAACAAGCGAAGTGTATGGTAATAGCTAACAATTAATCATTCGTTTCGTCGAGCAATTTTCCGTGAGTCGAGAATTTATCAGTATTATCATCGACGAATATTTTTATAGTTGTCTAACTTGATGTTCAACAAGTGGACATTTTTATTAATCGACGCTAGGACGCCAAATATATTATAGTATCAATAAATTTCTGAGTTTTATCAAGTGTACAGGGTGCCGAAAAATGTACATTCTATCGTACCTATTTATCATTGAATTCAGGTCAATTTAATTCACTGATGATTGAACAAAAGTACATTTATATTCTGCACACTTTTTCGTGAATAAGGAGATCGAGAGTGGTATTTATCTACGCCGCGTTAAGAGTGGACGAGGGGCAAATACATTTCCAGTATGCGGTCTGGGAACCCCGTCGGCAGAGCGATAGAATATTCGACAGCGCAGGCACACATATCATCGAAATACACATATCACATTAATATAGCGGTGACGTAATTATCGCAACGTAAAAATATCTAAGTCAAGCAGCTGATAAGCTGGCGGACGAGATGGGATCTTCAGTAGCATTTTACACTCCGACATGTACGCATCAACAGCTATACCGATATTAGCAGCGGTTCTCTCGGTCAGCGGGGCTACCATAAATAATTCAAGACCAAACGCAGGTAACGCCATCCTCCAGTGCCAGTTAATCAATGAAGACGCGAGGAGTTCAATGCTACCTGTGAAGTATTATTTTCGGCCGCAGTAAATCGATATCGATCGTTGATTTTTTTCTGCTCAGCCCAACCGAACATCATCAGCAGATCGGAGTGGGGCGCGAGATCACCTGGGCCTGGGATTGAAGCTCTGACGGTGAATCCACCGCCTTTCGTTATTATTCATCATTCGGTATCGGAAGGATGTACCACTCAGGCTATCTGTCAGGCGAGGGTCAGAAGTTTTCAGGTAACGAACAAACCATAAAAACTGAACGATTCTTCCTGATCGAAAAATCTATTGATCAGTGTGAAGTGATATCGACGATCTTTCCTCCATGTTATCGATCATATATCGAGGGATCCCCGTTAAAAAAAATGTGTACCGATGTCGACCGATACGAAAGCACTTGAATCAGGGCCAACCATCGATAAGATGAAGGAGTGATGTAAAAAAAAATTGTTTATGTCTGCAACCTGCGAAAAATTTCGTCTGGCTCCCTGGACAGACAAACGTTAAACGTTCGACAACCTTTGCACTATGTGCCTCTAACTGAGTCAGGGTCAATTCTAGCCACGGACCATCCGAGGCTATACGTGCATGACACACTGGGGCAACTTTATTGAAGAAAGTTCCGTTGCCATTTGCTAATCGGCAATGACTTTGTTATAAGGAAAATTTCACGGTGAAATTGTTAACAACGCTCGTCCATGATGTGCAAATCGTTAATTGATCCGTCATAGAGACGGTAACAGAATGTTGCCGAGGGCTTCTTTTCGGCGATGTTTCACAGAGCTAAGTACCGAAACGATGCTTCTATTTCAGAATTATCATATGGACCAGAAACACTGGCAAGACATTGGCTATAATTTTCTGGTTGGAGAAGACGGTAATGTGTATGAGGGTCGAGGCTGGGGCATCAAAGGCGCACACTCGATTCCATACAATAGTAAAAGCATAGGAATCTGCGTGATAGGCACTTTCGACAGTAAGTTCACGACACGCAGCTGCGATAACACAGTTAAATTTTCCACTTATCGGGAAATTATTATTCTGCAAAATAAAAAAAAACTTGTAGATGTTGACTGAAATGTCCCAGTCGCCACGAAGAACAGCGAAACAAACTTTGCGGGACGAAGCAAAAAATAATTCGTGATATTTCTTTCTCATAGATCGCGAGCCTCAACCGGCGGCAATCAATGCGGTCAACAGTCTTATCGCTTACGGAGTATCGGTTGGAAAAATAGATCCGTCATATACGCTGTTCGGTCATCGACAGACCAGCGCGACCCTGTGCCCAGGCACGCGACTTTACGAATTAATCCAGTCATGGCCGCACTGGCACAGAAATTAGTTTAAGAATTCCATGCAGCATAACAAAAAAAAATGTACAGTAAATGTATATAAAATACATCGAATATTTTACAGTTTATCGTGTAAAGAATATATTTTTATCAAATTACAAACACAATACATATGATGTTGAGATTGTTCTTGATCAGCACTGTGTCTAGACGTAAATGGTGATTAATCTATTGACAGCATTGTCGTAACTGTCTCCTTCGCTCCTGACGCAAATGTCTAACCTCGTGAAACCTTTGCCACGCAAATCAATCCCATGATCTCTCACCTAAAAAAAAGCGTCGTAAATTTATCGGCATCAATTTATCTTCCTCGTGTGACGACAACAACGACTCGGCCGACACTTGACAAAATACTCGGATATCGAAGAGGCCCGAATACAAAATATTTTCACGATGGATTACCTGCATTGGTATTTGCATTCCATAATGCTCGTTCAATTCGGGGGAGCACAAACGAGCGCCGTAAGCAATTTCCGGCAACAAGTCCATTCCCACCGTTACGTACTCGGCCCGACCGTCGATGTAGTCCTGAGGAATTTTTCAAAGAAATAAGTTAGTACCAAAATCGCGCGGTGACGACGTTTCCTAGGAACTTACAAACTTGAGGGACACACGGCATCATTTTTCATAGCGATAATAGCCACGCGCTGAAATTGCGCAACTATAGTCTGTATCGTTAGACGTGATTACGTACCTGAAGCGGCCTCAGTTTTTTTCCTCTAGCATCGAGGTAATCGGACTCGTTGTCGCTCTCGAAATCAGGATAGTAGGCGGTAAGAGACACGTTGTAATGTGGTCGTCCGATGCATTGCAAATCCGTTCTGTTTAGGCTCCTCTCTGGCGACGAAAAAGAGCACAATTAAACAGAATTGATGCATTCTCAATCTTGCACGATATAGTTGCATTGAAATTTTTTTTTTTTAAATCCATAATTAATTATAATTGACGTACCGGTTGCGTGTGCAAGCACAAAGCACGATATTACGATGAACAGTGCATTACTCATCGCTGTCACTATTATTATTGTATTTTTTCTACGACTAATCGTCCGGGACTCGCGATGGTCCGTGAAAGACTCAATGCAGAAGCGGATCGTGAAACTTCCGATCATTCTCATTGCCGCATCGCAATCTGCTTGGTAAGCAGAGCAATTTTACAAGCTACGTATTCACTTCGAGGTATCGGCAATTTTGTAATTATCGTTTCGAAATGTATGCTTCGCCCATCGCAGTGTTGTAATTATCGTTTCGAAATGTATGTTTCGCACATCGTACGAGTGTAAACGGAGCGGTCGATGGCTTCTTAATTAAATATCACCCCACTGAAGACCTATTTTGAGCGAGAGCTATTAATTGGTTGATTATCAAGCGGCTGGTCCGACCGCTTTTTCTTCCTGATAAAACTATATTTATACAGCAGTTCGATCGTGTTTTTTACATCAATTTCTCTCCGCAATTCCAACGATTCGTTAACGTCGATAAAATTAAGACGGCATGCCAAATTTTTTTTTTTGCGATATTGCTCCACGAATGATATCTGTGTAATCGCGTATATAATTTTTGTGGTGTTGGAAGTTCGTACAGCAGCGTATCATGGAACCAATATCTGCAGCAGTTTCATTCTACGTTTGTTATTGTACAGTAAGGCTGAGTTCAAAGTGTAGACTCGTTGAATAATAGAGGTCTCTCATGGACAGGCCACGTTGAAAGAACTAGCGTTACTACGTCGCACAGTCAGCACCTGACTTACACGTGCAAAATCATTAAGAGCCGTTGCAGCCATCAGAAAATTAATATTTTTCTGTAGATTATTTTCAGCTCAGTCGGTAGCGAAAACTCCAATAAATTTTTTATCCGAGGATGTTTCTCCATCGTGAACCAAATTGTCGACTCAACTATTAGCAAATAATAATCATTTGCATTCAGTCCAAAATGTTGATTCATAAAAAAATCGACGCAACTTTCAGTGGCGACCGAATTTTTAAAGTTCTGTTCTACTATTTTCTTACAGTAGATAAAAAATAGTCATTCGAAGCTGGTGGCAAAAGTCCGATCACCGACCAACAAAATGATTAGTGCAAGTGTACAACAGGAAGATCGTAATACGGCTAACGTATGTTCGATGTGTCATTGCACCTCGTGTCCAGGGATATCGACCGGTGCTTTCCGCGAGTAGGGGGCAGAACAAGTAGAAACGCCAGGATAATGGTGGACGACCCAAACAATTCGCTTTCCGGAATTAATTTCGTTCTAGCCGTGATGAAAATTCTTTTTCCTACTCCCAATAAATCCGCCCAACTAATGGAATGTAGAACATCAATACTGGAACTTTGAAATGAAAAATTGACTATCGACGATTGAAATTAGGTCATTGTTTTTCATCAGCCAATATCGCTTATCGACCAATAAAGACAATTGGACATTTTTCAAGCGAACCGCAAACTTTATTGTCGATAATATTTTTTTTTTTTCGAAACCCTCGACACTTCGTTTTCCACCTATTTGTACTGACTTCCACCACCCACGGCTCTGCACGACCCGTCTGTGCAACTGTAGCAGAATTCCGCGCAGGTGCCGTCGCGACGCCCGGTGTTGGATTCACTTCACGTGGAACCCTTCTTCGCGACGCACGACGCACGAAATCGTCCGTCGAGGATGTATGCGACAGTTCTCATAAATCACGAGCATCTATAAATTTCTAATATACAAGATCATTTCGTCGCTATATCGATACTCGAGGCGGATGCCTCTCTCGGTGGCCAAATGTCAGGACGTTAGAAGAAAAAGGTATTCATTTTTTCGCTGTACCGGCACAGTTTGCGCATCGAATTGAAATATGCACTATACGTTTTCATTTTTTTTTTTTTTTTAAGAAGCAATATTGCGCAATGCTGCAGCTCACTCGATTACCAACGAAGACCACAAGTATATCACAAATGTCGATTTCAACATTTAATTGTGTGTCAAGCATGAAGCGGATTCTTTTTTTTTTTTTTTTTTTTGGAGCGATCAAAAATTTTTTTTTTCACACATTGTTATCGTCTAACATCGTGTAACCAAATACCACGCGTTTAGAATTTGAGGGGCGCACACTTAGTAAATGAGCGCAGCAATTACTTCAATTTTTCACTCCGGAATAAAAGTGCAATTGTGAAAAATAGAAAATGGGATTAATTCTGAATAATTATGACAATGAGAGAACGATAAAGCGAATCTTCCGCGTAAGCTGGGCGTCGCAACAGATTCGACGCCCCGGGTGGTTTAACGATTCGATGTGTTGCTGCACATGCACCTTCATTCATGAATATTTAATTTATTTTTTTTTCCGCTCCTATCGCAACATTCTTATCGCACCGGTTTCATGAACGCGCTCCTCGAATAACACTGTCAAATAATTTGCATAAACTGCAAAGTCACGTGGATCCATTGGATTGACACGACACGAGTTCGCCGGGACTTCACCGGAATCCTTGTGAACCAGGAAACAATAACGTTTCCGGACGATAAAATTGCGCAGTTGAGCGAATTCATGAGTGCGAAGCCTGAGCAAATCGTGATCGTAACGACAGCAGTCTGATAGCTCGGCAGAATATTACCAATGATCGGACCTTCGGGTACTTTGAAGATTTGCAGATGAACCCAGCAACCGTTAAGCTTTGGCTGACCCGAGGGGAACTTGAGAAGCTCGAGAATGTCGTGCTGGAGGGTCGAGGAGGTCGGTTGCTCGGAGAGCACTCGCCGGACCTTAGAACTCGAGTTTTCCTCAAGGGACTTCCAAACTACCTGGTTAGATCTTTCTCCCTACGAATAGGAGAATTTGTTGTAAATCTTCGAGTAGGTTTAATCGTTGATTCAATGTCTTCAGACGAAAATCAGTCAAATACACGATGCAGTCAGCCGTGGATCATTGTCCGAGGTTCAGAAGCTCATATCCGAAGAGCCAAAAAAGAAATTGGCCATGGCCAAGGATTCCTCGGGTATACCGTTGCTCCACAAAGCCGTGTACAACGATCATCAAGAGGTGGTGGAATGGCTCGTGCAAAACTATCCGATGTCCGTCAATCAGAAGGATCGGGTTAGTGTCGACCTTTGTCGTTCCTTCTTCACTGCGGTTTGTCAGTGGAAAAAATAATCGAATAATCTATTAAAAAAAAAAAAAAGGGCCGAGCATCGTTCGCGCATCGACTTTATCGCGTGACCACCCTACAATCATAAATTGTGAACCACCTGTTCTCCCTTATAGCACGAGGGTTCCGAAGCGCGATAGCCGAGACTAGTAGGGGTGACTGAATTACGGTAACAGTCGGATATCCGTCGATGAATATCTTTCGTCGGGGAACACAGTTTGCGACCGACCTGCCCAGGGTGTCGTTCAGGTGTCGCGGGTCCGAATTCGCGTTAGATCAAAGCGCGTAAAAGTTAAAACCAGGGAAAAATGCAATCGATTCGTACGAGGGCGCTCATAACGTGGGTGTGAAAATAAGCTGAAGGTATTTTTTTTTCATCCTTCCAAGGAGGGAAGAACGGCTCTACATTATTGCGGGGCCTGCAAAGATCCCGAAGCAATTTGGGACGTTCTCATAGAGGGTGACTGCGACTCGAGTATTTGCGACAAGAGGGGAAATCCCGCTGCCTACTATCTCCAACACAGCTCGGAGATCGAATTGAAGCTAAATCCATCCGAGAGCGAGAGGATGTCGCAACGAAAAGGCAGCAGCGGCAAAGAGAGTGAGTACGATGTACACGTTTTTTTTTTACTTTTTTTTTCTTCAATATTTGCACACACGAGTCATCCGCGACGAATGTTGAACGGGAACAAATATAGTTACTACGGAGTAATTTTTGGTATTCCCCGAATGAGCCTAATTTTACGATATTCAAGCATATTTGCCAGTGCGACTTCGCCTTGGTAAAATTCCGTCCTTCGTCGGAAAGTCCATTTTTCAGCATTGAGCTGGCTGCTCGACCGCTTTTCACATTCACGGACACAACCTCGTAACTTATAGCCCTGTTTCTAATGATTCGTAACAATCGATAACGAATTAATATTTAATACATTGCGACTACGGTCGCTCGATAGAGGACCGAGTGAAACTGCCACGGGGAAGGTTGCGGGTTCTTAACGGTCGACAGTAGTAGACCTTTGGTAAAAAAAAAAAAACCGGAATTCCTTATTTTTATATTGTAAGTCCTTAAGGAAATCCGATGCAAATTGCTTCGATTTAGTCGATTTTAGTGAATTTCAGTGTGTATCTATAAATGCTCCACTTTCTTCATAAATGGGTTCCGGGCTTCGACGAGGCTTTTTTCTGGCCACATCACGTGTAGTCTTTAACGATCTTTCGTTTCCCTCGCCTTCAAGTTCAAACATATCGTTCCGTCTAATGCTCGTCAGCTGTTAGTTTCACTGGGCTGACTAGGCTAAAGCAAATTTCTTGGGAAAACAGATACGAGAGGTGTAAACGTTACTCCAAATGTGTCAGCACTACATCGAGGATTGGTACACAAGCTGGCAAAAGACTGCCGACACGCTATGCGCTCGTTCGAGCACGAATAAAATATTTGACGAGTGTGTTATTAGGACACGCTTAATAGTTAATCGATTTGCGAGCGACGATCGTGGATTCCCAAAAATAACGTTATCCTTCCGAGATCCGTGAGGACGAATTAATGTCCAAATATTAATACACCTCAATTAAATTAAACAGCCTGTCGTCACGATACCCAACGATAAATAACACTGTTCATCTTTCTTCAGCTCTCGACTTTAAACCTTCCAACATAAGAATATGGATCCACAATCGGGACATCGGGAAGTTGCAGCAAGTTCTATGGGAGGGTCATGGCTCGAAGTTGAAATGCGAAACCAGCAACAATCCGAGAGTAAGAAAGTTCTTGGAAGCAACGCCCTTCATAATGGTACGAGTAAATTTCCACGTGTCTTCAGAGACTTCAAATTCAAAGACGAGTTCGCGGGGCTTTGGAATATGCTCTTATTTCTATTTCATTTCACAGGGCACTATAAAAGGGATGCACAATGCTGTGGTCAAGAACGATTTGGAAGTTTTCAAAAAAAAGATTGCGAGTCCCGTGTCTTCGATAATATTGTGCAGCAAGGACCTCAATGGACTGAATGTTCTCCACAAGGTATCGCACTCTCATCAGCTTTTCACGGCCGGATGTCGAATTTTTTATTTTTTTTATTTATAAATTGCAATTGGTATTCAGGCCGCTGGACTCGGCTACACGGAGATGGCTCGGGAGATTGTCGAAAGATATCCACAAGCTGTGGGAGCTCAAGACAACGATGGCAAGACACCGTTGCATTACGCCGCAGTTGCAAGAGACGAGGGTGCAGCTTACGAACTTTTGGTGGAGAACGGAGCTGATGAGAGTAAATTGGATAACGTATGTTACGATCGCATCTTCGACTTATTTGCGAGTCAACGGGACATTAATAACGACCATATTTCCTCAACAGAGACAAAAGTCTGCAGCCTATTACAAGACACGGCCCACAGAAATCGACCTGACGAATCTGGTCGTAATTCCGGAGGCCCCTCGAGTTTCCGGCTCAGCGTATCCGAAAAATTGGGACTGGAGAATCTTGGAGTCTGCGGAAGCCTTGACAAGAGGGATGAAGAAGACGCGAAGCGTAGACATCGACAGCGCATTCGGAAGTTCGGAATCTACACCAAAAACCGAAGAGGGCGAACTCGACGATATCGGGGTAGGCCTTTTGCATGCAATAGCGATATTGCACGTTGATTATTATTTTTCCTTTGCCAGCTAATCCCGATGTGATATTAAAAGCCCAGAATGAAACACGCAGGAAGCTTAGCGAGTTGTTTAGTGTGCCAATGTTGCGTACAGAGCCTTTTTTCGAAATTTTCCGCTTGGTTGATTTGCGTGGAATTCGGTGTAGAGAACCTGTGAAAGTGGGGGGACAAGGTTGGAAATTTCAGATTGCCAATAGAGAAGGTGCTAAGGACGATTTGGTGGAACAGATTAAGAAAGCCGATGACGCATTGGAACAGGAGGAGAGCACATTGGAGCCCGCTAAGTCCGACGAACCAGAGGCGGAAGATCAGCCGGAAGCGGAGCAGGAAGGTGAGCCGGAAGCTGAGCCGGAGGCAGAGCCAGAAGCCGCGCCGGAAGCGGAACCGGAAGTCGAGCCGGAAGCTGAGCCAGAAGCAGCCCCGGAAGCCACCGACGAAGCGGAAGACAAGTCATCGGACGACGACGTCGTGGTGGTTACGGGGCCGGAAACAACAGAAGCGGAAGCGAATGAAGCAAAGGAAAATGCCGACGAGCAGGATTTGTCCAAGGCAGAGGACAGTGGCACAGAACAGTTAGCGCCACAAGACGAAGAGGAGAGAAACGAACCTAGTACCGGTGACTCTGGATTGGGAGACTCCAGAAACGACGAAGATCAGGTGTGATATTTATCCAGATAGAAAAGAAAATAAATAGTTTCTATATAATTCATGTGTCTACCGAATTCATATATCTACGTTTTTCATAACCTTTACAGAAAAAATTGTATTAATTTCTGAAACCAGTAAATCTTATTTCTACGGCATCATAAAAAATCATATCGGCTATTACACTTTCTACTCTCATGGTAAAGCTGCGCTGTGACATATTGTTGATTACACCTGATTCCCACCCGGAATTGTATTAATTGAACCCGGAATTGAAAGATAGCGAAAATATGAAAAAAATTCACACGAATGGGTCCCACACATGCTTGATATTTTTTAACCATCCGCAATAAGGAGGAGGCTCTAGATTGCTTCGCAGTAGTCCATAGCACACATGTGTAGATTTTTCACAGGTTGTTTTCGTGTGAGGAAACAAAGGGACACTACGAGTCGATCGATACTTGCACGGCAAGATTAACACGCACGATTAACAGCACAGTATATCGATCGGTTTCGTTCATGCGCATTTTCACCCTAATCGGGACAATTGTTCCCTAGGTTATCGTTGGCGAACACGAGGAGCTGCCAGAAGCGGAGTTGAACGACGGTAGCATGGCAGTGGATCCGGAAGTCGAGGATTTACTCGAGAACGGTAACATGGAACAACTCGCTTCGCTGGTTCTCAATGGAGAAGGCAGAAGACTCGTAGGAAGACAATCAAGCAACCCCGAACTTCAGGCTTTCATCGACAATGTTCCGGCGTACATTGTAAGGAATGAAAGTGACATTACATTAAATTGCGTATTAAAAAAAAAAATTTAATTTACTCATCTTCTTTTTATTTTAGGGGAAAATTCATGCAGTCCACATGGCCGCGAGGGAGGGTAATTTGAGGGACTTGCAGAGTTCGCTGGACAGACGCAAATTCGCGATCGCTCGGGACGGTTCTTCGCCGCATGGGGCGACGCCCCTTCACGTAGCAGTTATTTTCGGTCACACTGCAGTGATAAGGTTCGCATTTTTTTTATTAGTCTTTGGAGCAAGATCATTGACGATCGTGAGTGAATAATATTCGTTGCTATTCGCAGATATCTCGCAGGACGATTTCCCGAAACTACTCACGCAGTGGACTTGGACGGCAGAACGGCGTTGCATTACGCTTCGACTCTGGCCGATAATGGCCATTTCTACAATCTTTTGCTGCATTTGGGAGCGAATCCGCTAGTTCAAGATAACGTGAGTAGGCGAAAGCGGGAAAAATGGGACAGTAGGGCAAATCAGGGTAACGGAGCAGATAACAATTTTCCAACAACTATTGGATTGTGGTGGTTGTGGTAAATGGAACCGGGGTTGGAAATCCGGATGTGTCGTTGGCTCAAAATTGGGCATACAAATGTTATTGGAAAATTGCGTTTTGTTCCACTGTCCCGTTTTGCCCCGCTCTCCCATACAATTATGAATCGACGAAACTGAAAGATTTTCGGAGATAATCAATCAATGCGTAACGTAGTTCGGACAAAAAGCCGACTACTACAAGGAGAATCAGAGCGACTTGTCGCACAAACGTCTACTGAGCGATTTTGGTGCTCGCGAGAAACTCGCCGACGAGATGCTAACAGACAAAGGTACCCTTGCCATTTTGTATGGGCAAAACACGAAGCACTAAATTCATGTCGTTCCCAGCAACTTTTTGATAACTGTCCGACGACAATTTTAGCGACGTCGTTCAGGAAAATTCAAGTATTTAGTCAAGCAATATCGCTTATTAACAACCAGAATCCGTCGAACAACGTTTTTATTATTTTTTCCAAAATCGTACACGTCTTAACAACTATTTCGCAATGTTCATTGGATTTTTTTTTATTTTTCATCACAACAAAAAAATTTTTAAATAGAATAAAAGTTGCGAAATTGTTCTCGCGACGATAAACGACGTCGTTGAACGAGTCGTCCGATCGTATTTGGGAACGACAGGGAGCGCACTCAAAATATTTTTTCTTTTAGTTGTAACATTTCCTATGGTATTTTGTGTCGAATCGACTGTTATTAGACGTTTTACACGGAGCACATTTATCTTTCTTTGTTTCTGGAGTGAATGTTTCTTTCCCTCTTGTACAATTTCGTTGGGTTTTTTTCTATGAAGCATCATGTGTTAATAATTTTGGTGACGAGTGCAGTTCCCGGTGGCGACATATATTCGGCACGTCGTGACGTTAACGAGCCGGATACACTGGCGACCCTCGAGAGATGCTTCCGTCTGCTGGCCAATACGAGACGCGGTTCGGTGACGAATCCGCCATCAGCGAGTTCGGGTACACTGCTCGGTCGTTTTCTGAAACGACCCGTTTTTGATCGCCTCAAGCACCGTGTGACACGCATGGACCACAATCTTTTTGACGTTATTTGGCCGGCATTAAAAAAATACAGTAGCTCGAACATACCGAAAACCGCGAGCAGCATCGGTAGCAACACCAGCAGCCGATCGAGCAATATGGAAGACGAATTTACAGCCACGATCGTAGCACCCGATTACGAAAGTTACGTCGTTTTCGAAGAGCTCTTCGATCCGTTCATCAGAGACTTGCATTGCGTTACCGCGACTGGCGATCTGCCCGATCATCCGTTGCCCTGTTTCTTCGACGGAATCGAAGCTACCGATGAGAACCAAAACTTGCGGGAAACTATGCTCGTCATACAAGCTCACGATGTTGATCCTAGCGGCAAGTACGTTCTCGCTGGTATCATCGATTGCTGCAGAAACCTCGAGAACTTTCCACTTCCGGTTACGCTAACGATAAATCAATTGGAGGAAACTGAGAGGCAGATAACCGAGGAGCTCCTTGCTCCGGAAGTCGCTATAATAATGGCCGAGGGTTCCAGCGAGGACGAGGCTGGAACTTATTACACGCTGAACGAGGTCCTCGAGAGGCCGAGCGAGATAAGAGCGAGACTCGCAGCTGCCGGACTCTTGATACCGATCACGGAGACCGAGGTCAGTGACGAGAGACGTTTGCACGGCAAACACTGGCCTTACGGCCGAGGAGTTTACGTCGCTGCTGCCGGTGATCTCGCCGTATGGATCAATCTTCAGGATCATCTGAGAGTCATATGCTGCACGGACGAAACGAAACCGGGACAGTTGGGTCGGGCTTACGTGAGAATGGCCAGGATAATGAATACACTGGACGTGAAGTTGGATTTCAAGAGAGACCATAAATTGGGCTTCTTGAGCGCGAGACCGTCGGCCGTAGGAAATACAATGCGTTTCAATCTCATCGTCAGACTACCGGCTCTGTCTAAGCAACCGGACAATCTGCGACATTTGTGTGTTGTAAGAGGTCTCCGGGTAAAGGACACGATGAGAAGCGACACGGTGAAAATTGGCAATCAACAGTGTCTCAGTATAACCGAGCTGCAAACTTTGCAAGATTTCTCGAGAGCTCTTCTGAACATACTCAGCCTAGAGAGGGAGTTATCGATGACGAACTCCATGAAGATTGCATCTTTGATAACAAATATCTTTCGCAAGAGGCGAACTTCACTTTCGCGGGCTTCCCAAGCGTAACGCGATCATTGATAGAAATAAATAAAAATAAAAAAATTAATTTACTGCCGCACGTCGAGATAACGGATGATAGATCGAATGATCCGCGAATGATGTAGAACTTTCGGTAGATGCCGACGATTATCGACGATCGCAATTTGCGTAATCGTTATCGATCAATCAGTGCATTCTCAAGCTTCGACGGTTCGCCACTGATTTGGCCAACGATTGCAACTACAACTCTATATTTCGTCAATGTTTCATGAGAATTTTCGTGCTAAATATACTCTCAGTTTCAATACGATAATATTACGCTTATTCGATCGATTAACTGTTCTGTGATAAGACTTGCAGCCAATAACAATTGTTCGTATGAATTTTCTTTCGATTAGCGACTAGTGAATATTCAAAGGTAGAATACTTTATTCTCATTAACGCGAAACTGTCGATAGAGCTTATATTGATTGTTTTGTGCCACGTTGGAAAGATGTGTGAACGTCGTTTTCTGTCCTTCCATTGATTCGGCATTCGCGATTTAATTCAAGTTGATCAGGAGAAAAATAAAAAATGTTAAAATTCAAAAGCCGCAATTGACACACTTTAGACAAGTTTCTCTGAGCAATTTGGATTAGCAGCTTGGATGACCGCTGGATTTGTACTGTGGGTTAGTAGACGACATATGGTTCATGTTTTTTTTCTTTTCGAAAAACTCGATTCGATGTTTTGACGCCATAAAAAAAAAATAAGATGACCTTTGACTGAAATAGTTACGAGAATGCGCATCAATTTTATCGCGATCCCGTTAAAAATATATGATTGTCTCGAATCCCAATGGCGACAAAGCATTTCGAAATTCGACGAAGCTTTGTGTGTCACGCACGAATCAATGTTCACGAGAAAATGACGAAGCACATATCTTTCCAACAATATTTTCATATTTCTGTGTTAAAAAAATGCTAGCAAATACATTTAAAAAAAAGCGTTTATGCCGATCAGACGATGATTTATGACAAAGGCTGAATACAATCACGCTTTCAACGTGTGTGACGATTATTTCGTCAGTGTGCGTGTGGGAATTTTTTTCAGCGATTTTGCATATACGACGCTTATTTCTATATTTTTCTTTCGTTAATTGCAGTCTAATCTCAAGGTACGCCTTCTGGTAAATTTCAGACGATCCGGAAACGGACATCCCTATATTCCACGCCGAGGAAGGCCGTTACCTGGCTTCTTGTGAGTCATATGCGTCAATAGTACACAATTGTCTCTATAGAGAATGGTGGACACTGTTCAATTATTAATAATCTTTCCATCTATCCGATTCAGCCCTCGGGGATCCACTGATAAAAGGCCTCACCGAAGTGGCTCACACGCGACCGAACGATCCGGTGACCTATCTGGCGACCTACTTGTACAACTTTGCCAGTAAAACTAAGTCAGCCGAATCCACCGAGGCACGTTTTATAATAAAAAAATATTAATCAAAATAATACTAAGAATCAGAGCGTCTGAATAATCTAAGGTAAATTGTTATTATGAAAACTTGTAACTGCAGGAAGCGAATGTTTTAATAATACCGGAACGCAAGCAAGGCCACTTGGACGATCCGGTGGTCGATGCCTTCGACGAGGACCCTGGATATCCTCAGAGTCCCGAATCCGACGTTCCTGAGTCAACTTTCAGCAATTCGAACAGAGTAAAACTGCAGACTGAATAAAGCCGAATATTAACCGGATGAAAAATACTCATCGATAAATTTCTTTAAAATTGCAGGACGAACATGGTCAAAGTATGCTTCACTTCACAGCCGTTCGCACACATCCTACGGATGGTTTGTACAACATGCTGCAAGAGACTCAGATAAACGTGGGCTTTCGGGACGAGCTTTATCGAACAGCAAGAGACGTTGCCGAGGAGTCGAATATCAGCGAGAACGTGAAGGACATCGATCGTTGGGTGGTCTATCTGGCTGCCAGGGGTGAAACGGAGAAACTAGTCGAGCTGCTATTGGAGGGATACGATCATATATTGGACGCCTCTGACGGAGGTGTCAATATCGCCGACGTTGCCGCTGAGAGAAATCGGGAGGCGACCGTACAATTTTTACAGTCTATTCCCAATTTTGTTGTAAGTAGGAAAAGAAATTCTAATTTAATAATCGGAGGCATTGTTCGAACGTTAATATGAAAATGTTTCGTGAATTGTAGGCTCTACGCGAAGAAGTACACCGAGCGATTCGAGCCGGTGATCTGGACACCACGAAGGAGATATTCAACAGAAACGGCACCGGTGGAACGCTGTTGGCAGTGGGAAAAAATATTACCGGTCGATCTGCCCTCCACACCGCCGTGCTGGGTCAGCACGCTGATATCGTCGAATATATCGTGAACAAGTATCCAGATGCATTGCGCACCGGTGACAATGTGAGTTCACCTACTTCCCTCGTAAAACGTCTTTACCCGTATCGATCGCGACAATTCCTCGAGCTGCTCTATTTTCAGCTCGAGCGAACTGCTCTTCACTACGCAATGGGTGTGCCAGCTGTTGAAACTCTCAGCGCAATTTTAATAAAAGCCGGGGCGAAGCGCGTGCAAAAGGATCTCGTGAGTTAACGCTGAAATTTTTTCCTGCATTTTTCTTTCACGATTGTTAACGAAACCTTTTTGTACTATACAGAAATCACGACAGCCGTCTTATTACTTCATGAACAAATCTGATATACAGAGGCTCCAGGAGGAGGAGGAAGAGATGCCGAAGTAAATGAATTGAAAAAAATGATGTGACATGGAAAATGTTATAATGAAATATTAAGTTATGGTAAAATACTCATCGTGGCGACAAGACAACTAGATACGCTCGATACGGTTGTATTCATCAACGAGCTGGGCCGATGTAGAGTACAAAAAGTTTGCAACGTGAACATGCCGAATTTCTGCAAGCTAATTAGTCGCAATTGCGCACGCCTCGCGCCGGAATTTGTAGTATCCCGGAAAAAATATATCGTACGCATAGAGTACATCGACATATATTTATGTAAATGGAGATTTTAAATATATATATATACTCAAGAATGATCTACAGAGCGGTATATTTTATTGACGCATTTCGTTCCGCGTCGAGTATCGTATGAATCAAAACTCGAGGAAAAATTGAAAAAAAGTTTCGAACTGAGGCTCGAGATAATATTCGCGACTTCCGGAACGACGGTAACACGCATTAAAAATATATGTTATGTATAGATACGAGATGGCAAAGAGAGCTTCTACCCTCGCAGTATTGAAGACGTAAGGAAGAAATCAATTGCTTTCTCGGACTCTTCGATCTTGTGTCGTTAATTACGGCTCCGAAGAGATATTTTTTCTAACGCTACTCTGACCTGCTGCTAATTTCTTAGCGTCGCCCGGCGGCTGATCCTTCGGCACTTCGGTTGACTCGTTGTCATCCACTACCCAAGGGATTGGATTGATGAAGGATGGAGTGGCTTTGTGATGAGCTGTAAATGAAATTTTACTATAAAATTTGATAAATTAAACCCCAAAATTGCGAAATCATCGAACTAACGTAACAATCCTTGAGTCGCCGGCCTCGGTCTGTTTTTTGATGTTTCTCTCCACTTCTCGTAGGCCTTTGAGCTTTGCTCGAGTCGCTTCTTACGTTCAGCATCCTCATGTTTCTGTTTGAGCTCTTGCTTCTTTTGCAGAGCTGTGGAGTAGCAGTAATGAAGAAATCGGCCTTTACAAAAATAAGGCGAAGTAATTGGAGAACATACCTTTCTGCTGTTCCTCTTTCTTCTTGGCCCACTGGCGAAGATGTATCGTCTTCGCCATCACAGCCTTCTCCTCAACTTCTTTCAATTTTTTCTCAAACTCTAATTCTCTCTCGATAGCTTCGTTCCTGCTGGCCTCCTCCTTCCTCTTCCTCTCAGCCCACTGAAGAAAGTTGTCTCTCTCCCTTGCTTCTCGTTCCTCGCGCTCTTTACTGACTCGGTCTTCGTGAGCCCGTCTTTCCTGCTCTATCCTGCGCGCCTCTTCTTTTTTTCGCAATTCGGCAGCCTTCTTCTTCGCCACCCACTCCTCGTGAGCATTTCTTCTTCCGTTCGTCGATCCTTGCCGCTCCGACAGATTTGAGGTCGACACCGAATTCGACGAAAATTCTACGATTCGCTGATCATTCACAGTGTATCTGAAAACACCACCAAGAACATAATGTATAATGAAGAATGATTAATCATAAATAATAATTGAACCGACCTATGTACTCTCGGTTGATCAGGACAATCGTTTCCTTCCTGGTCCGCTCGACCTTTGCCAAGCGTGCAACAGCGGACTGTTATTGACGATTTGGAGTTGGCTCTCGACGATAGAATTGTTGAAGCAGTAGTAGGTGAGAGAGGCTGACATCGGTACGTATTCCGACCCGTTTGCTGGTCTCCGGCGTTCTCGAGGGCGTTCGGTACACCGCTTATCGAGAGAGAAGAAATATGTCCAAGCAGCGTCGAGGAATCGCCGCAGTTCGGCTGGATTATCGGTATCCGACAGGTCTCCTCACTCCTTTCCAAAGACTCGGGTCGAATCGTTGGATTGACGGAGCGGACATCGGAGCCCGACCGTGAGATTCTCGTTCTACAAATAAAATTACCCTTTCTCGGTACAAAAACAGTGGACGAGGTTTTACATTGCATTGCAAAATTACCGGTGTTGACAACGAGAATAACCGTTGGATGGTGGATTGTGCAACGCTCCGCCAGCCACGTAGCTCGTGACTGCTGCAGATTTTGGCAAATTTCGATAAAAGCTGTGAGCTTGCAAATCGTCCTGCCTCAAAGCCCAACTGTCAATGTCGCTGTCATCGGCCATTACTGGACAACGCGCTTAGCCCTGGTCCAGCACCTGAAGAGTGTTTTTCATCATGAGAAGTTGAACTATTCAAGAAGACGAGGGAGTTTGATACCGATCGAGTCGCGAACGATCGTTGACTCGAAAATTTCTCGTCTACTCACATACGAATCTTGCCCATCCATTACGATAACTTATGCTGTCCCTCTTTATTGTGTATGCGTAGCAAACAATAGCGAATCCCGTCGGTGATGCTCGACGCAATTGAGTAGACGATACTTTCTAGATTCAATTTTAATCTGCGTCTTCGAGTTAAGCCGATTTATTGATCACGTTTAAGAGTGCTAAGTTCGGCCGTCGAATTTCGGTGGTCGTCGATGTTTGGACGACTTTGAAAGGCGTTGAATTCCGCAAAAGAAAAAAAAAACAAAATACGTACGCCTTTGACTGTAATCGATCGTTTCGGATTTTTGACATTTGCACGCAGCTTTACGCGAATTTCGGATGCGAATTATGAGGGTGTCCGAACTACTTGATCTACTTGGGTCTACTTCACTTTTTTCTCCTCATTCTTTTTGTAAGGTATCAATGCGCCTCTTCACTCTAATCGAAGATGTTTATTTCTTAAATTAAATTGTGCTCGTTCATACTCATACGACTAATGTCAATACATTCGTAGAAACGTACGTCGGCATGAGCGAATTATTTTATCGTTCTATGGATATCAAAGTTTTAGCGTTAGCCTCGGTGGCGTTGTTCTGTCTGGCGATCATGAGGTACTCCTCCGTTACTTCATCAGATTGTATTTTATTGAAGTAGGTTTCGCTCTCCTGATGAACGTAGAACGAATCGTCGAAGTTGAAATACAACCCGAGAATAATGTTCAGCGCCGATGTGTCGTATGCATGGCAGCCGGAGTAACGATATTGCGGCCGTTTGTTGAATCGGCAACCAGCTGATTGTGCGCCTGTTTGTACGTTTTTTTAGTTAAATCTTTATATGTGATTTCGATGATTATCTGCGGTGTAATTGAAAACTGACGAAATTATACCAACCTATAGGACAGATGCAGTCTCGCGTCAGAGCGCACTGAACCCAAGGTAACATAACATTCTCACGAATTTCTTTACTATTTCTGATCACTATATGAGACGCCCTTATCAAGGGAAGGAAAAAGAAACTTTCCGCGGAGGCGTGAAAGTATTCATACATCTTTGGATGTGTCAGAGAACTTATGGCGTGTTTCGTTGGCCAGGTCAATACCCCCGATTTCGGGAGCAGGTACTTCACTACGTCCGAGGAGTTGAGACGCACGTTTGAATCCATGTATAATATGTTTCCTAATGTATTTAAAGCTGTCTGAAATTCGTAATAGTGAGTTATTGCAGCCTTCTCTCTTTTATGAGTATTGATGATAAAAATAATCATGATAGTACTTAATATACTTATAAATGACTTTGATTTTTTTGAGCAAAAAGATTTATATAAAAGAAAAAAATATTATCCTCCAGGTGCAGCCCGTAGTGCAACAGTATACAAAAAGAATCACACTAACCTGTATGACTAGAGGCCGATAGACGTGCAGTCTATCATCCTCTGCGTGCGCAGGGAAGGGGCTTAAATCCAATTGAATCACATTACATCTGCTAGAATTACAAAGCGTTCTCATGCTCTGCGACGTGTCGTCGCTCAATCCTACTCCAAAAACAACTATGTTGTTATTTGGCAAGAAGTGGGAGACATTTCTGAGAAAGCCGTAAATATGTTGTTCGCTTCCGGGCCTGAGAAGCGTCACGACGGTGACGTTCTGTAGTTTCGGTGTGATTGGTGTTGTGTTTGCTTGACCGTCGAGGCCTAGCAACGCCAGGTACTTGGAGTCTGTCACAAGACGCTTCTCCTCGACATCTTTCAAATTTTCCTGAGAGAATAAAAAAAGCCTTTAACCGCTTACCATCCAGCGATGCGTTTGATGACAATTACGTGTTATTAAAAACGATATTATCGAACCTGGAAGCTCCGTAGCTGCTTATGCGTTTCAGTAACCAGGGTTTGAATGGAAGGTCGCGGATTACTGAACGCGATGAATATAATACTGCTCCCTACGATGCATATGAGGAACAAAAGAAGGCCTTTGGTACGCATCTCTCATTGTTTATATTAATTTAACGAAATGTCCCGAAACCGCAACATGTTTTCCCCATTTCTTTGCGTTTGTTTTTCTTTTTCCGTTTTTTCTTTATTTTTTTCATCAAAATACTGATTCAAACGAGCATATCGTGAGCATTGTCCTTCGTTTTATCTTTATCAAGTCACTCCAGTCGATACAAATTTACGTCGAAGGTATGCATCGTTGTAAAACATTCATCACAATTGCTCGGCGTCGTCAAACATTATTCCACACGCGATAAACTAGAATACTCGTCGAATTTGGCCTAGCAGAAGCAATACGGAGAAAACAAGCTTTGGTCGCGTTTCGATGTTGGCTGCCAATCGCCAGCAGTACGAAGCGATAAAGAGCAATTTTCAATATTAGCTGCAAAATGCTCTGGGACTCGCTCATTGGCACTTCTCATCCGGCCATCAGATACCAGCGTCATCTGACACAATGGACCAATCAGATCAATCCGTCGTTGTAACGTAATTTATTTCGACGGATGGAAAACCTTAGTATTGAAACGCGCGCCCTGTGCCGTCGTGGTTAGAGGTTCTTTCAATCTCGATAATCAGCTCATAACATTTTGCCATTAACGACAATTGATTACTGATATGAAACTTGTTAGAGCTGGTTTATTGAGCGACATGGAACGATCTGCGCTGCAGCCCTGAATCGATCACAAATACTGTACCTATAGTTTATCTTGTGTGCCACTGTCTGCATTGTTGTTTATCATTTTTATTCAATAAACCATACAATGGAAACACGTAGAAAAAAAAATGTAGCTTTCCAAGTCACAACTCGAGGAGCTCTTTCCATAAGCTCTTTTGTTATAGTTATATGTTGTCAAGGTATCAACTGGTTCAACGGTACGTGGTTCACTTAGACAATTATCATCTATCCAATAAGACTGTTAATTCAGTATATTTTAATTTCAGACTCTGCATAGTACAAAAAGGATCATTGATATTATAAAAATGAAGTTGTTCAAATTAATCGTTCATCAGAAAAACTTTAGCGGAGAAGATTTGATTATAAATTCTAAAGACAATCCTGGAATACAAAAGGGAGATGTAGTAGAGATTTATCATCCAGAGGACGAGTTCAGTCGCCTGCTTCTGCAAGTCACTGCGTTCAAGGAAGATCTCCAATGTCGCGAGACCATCAGCGTCGAGAACAATGTAGCCACAATGTTTCAACTAAGAACCTTCGCCGATGTTCACATGAACGTCGTTAATCCGAATGATGTTGCACTCGATTCTATAGAGCTTACCTTCAAGGATCAGTACATGGGCAGAAGCGAGATGTGGAGGCTTAAAAATAGTCTGGTAAGCTGATCGAGATGCTTGGACTCACATAATCTAATCAGATTTTTTTCAGAAACTTTTACAATCTGCAAGTCATTAGAGCTTGAAGTACCAAATAATTGTTTGGTACTTCAAGTCCGGATTTGAAGTACAATAGTGCTTTTTACTATCTCAACTACTTTTACAAAATATTCTTAAAAAATTTCATCAAACAAACAAAAAATAGGTTCCTGGGAAGAAATAATTTTTTTTTTTACTAGGTCAACACATGTGTCTACATGAATAAGAAAATTGAATTTTGCGGAGGCAGTATAAGATGTCAGGTGTACGAAATGTGGTCTCTGGGAGATCGTGTGGCATGCGGTGTGATAACTGATGACACAAAAGTCGGTAACAAACATGCGAAACGCAATGATATTTGACAGAGCCAAAAAAAAAAAATGTCCTTTTTCGCTTCCTTGCAGGTAGTGTTTCGTTCCTCAACAAGCATGGTCTACCTCTTCATTCAAATGAGCTCGGAAATGTGGGATTTTGATATTCACGGAGATTTGTACTTCGAGAAAGCCGTAAACGGTTTTCTGGCGGATCTGTTTCAAAAATGGAAGAAGAACGGCAGCAATCACGAAGTTACCATAGTACTTTTCTCGCGGACATTTTACAATGCCAACAGCTTGGAAGAATTTCCAAACCATATGCGAGAATGCCTTCAGCATGATTACAGGGGCAGATTTTACGAAGATTTCTACAGGGTCGCTGTTCAAAACGAGAGATTCGAAGATTGGAGTAACATTCTCGTGCAGCTTAGAAAATTATTCACTGATTATCAAAAAATCGTCTTGGAGTATCATCAGAAGCCTGAAATCGATATGCCGGAAGCCACAAATTCCACAGCAGCCCAGGGCAACTTTTTGGAGGTTCTCAATATGTCGCTAAATGGTAAATCCGACAAACCGTTGAAGCAATTCATGTACTATTGAGTGACGTCCTGTCAGTATTTAATTGGATTATTATTTACTGCATACAGTATTCGAAAAGCACTACTTGGATCGAAGTTTCGATAGAACCGGTCAGCTCTCGGTAGTAATAACACCGGGTGTTGGAGTATTCGAAGTCGACAGAGAGCTTACTAACGTTACTAAACAACGCATTATCGATAACGGAGTCGGAAGTGACTTGGTCTGTGTTGGCGAGCAGCCTTTGCACGCGGTTCCATTATTGAAGGTATTTAATCAATAAGTAATCGCAAATATGAGAAAAACTTCAAAACTCGTTATATTGTTTCAGTTTCACAATAAAGATACATCGACGAACGTGCCGGATGATTACAGTATGCCTCACTGGATAAATCTGAGTTTCTACTCGACGAACAAGAAAATCCCCTATTCGACGTTTATTCCTCGTATAAAACTACCCCAACGGGTATCAAAACAGCCGACGGAAAATAGCAAATTGCTGTGTAAAACGAAGGTGTTGCAAGAGGAAACACGAGAGTGTCTTCACAATCCTCTATTTGATTACGACGCTTACGACGCCCAAGTATTTCAACTGCCCACGATTCACGCATCCAGGTAATGCATTGAGTTTTGCAAAAATTGAAACAATGATGCTGTAACATTTACTCGGCAATCTCACATATTTTCACCTACGTTCGACAGAGTTTCAACGCGGACGAAAAAAACCAGTGTGGCTTGTATGGAAACGCACAACAACGCTCAAGTCTTAAAGCTCCTTAAGCGCAAAATGTCCGATCCAGATATTCATCATCCAGTTACCGATGCGCATTCTCAACCAATATCCACGACGCGAAGTGCCGCGATTTCAATTCCCTATAGAAGTGATGATGCAGCAAGAAACGGCTCCAACGGAGAAACACACGGTACGAGTTTTGTTATTAAATAATAAAGACCATTTATTTTACTATGTTTTTTCTTTGAAATCTCACAGCAGTGACAAGAACTTCGATAAAGAGCGACGTGATTGATGCCGAAATTTCGCCTCCATTCAGACCTGTTGTGGGTAGCGCCGGGAGTCCAACGAATGCTATCACGCAACCGGTGAATTCTCATCGACCCGGGAGAGCTCTGATAAATCCATTCGATCCGTCGCACGTTACCATTAAACTAACAAGTAATCGAAGACGATGGACTCATATATTTCCGAAAGGTGAGTTATCAAAACTGCTTCCAAAAATACAGGAGTTTGCCGATTACATTTTTATTCCTAACGTCATTGATTAATCAAAAACATTGTGTGAGATGCCAGCTCCAAGAAGTCAGGTCATCGATTTTTAAAAATAATGTAAATATTCTTCAGGACCTACAGGAGTGCTTATCCAACAGCATCACTATCAAGCCGTACCGACGCAATCGCGATCGGATCAACAGCCGGACACAACGTCAACGGTGAGTGATTCGCCAGTCGAGCAGGGCAATGGTTCATCGACAACTCAAGGAGCGATTTCAAGATCTGCCTCGCAAGTGGGCTTTCAAGACCGTAAGTTTCGCAATATGGTTCTACTATAACAATCGCGAAAACGAAAATGCAACGGGTATAAGTTGATTAACAGATTCGAAAGGAAAAAGCCAGCGACCCAGTCTTCCACTGTCCGGCGGAGAGAAAAGTGGCCAAAGCGCTTTGCCGTCCGTAAATAAAAGTTTGACTCTTTTGTGGGGTGCCACTGGCGAGCAAGAGTGGACTCCAGCACTAACCACAGGTTCGCTAATGATTTATTGACAAAAGAAGAATTATCGGGAGGTTTTTTTGCCGATTATCGATATGCCGAGCATAATGTGAATTTGTATACTCCAAGGAAAAACAAAATCGGGCAATGGTTTTTGCCTCATGTCACATACATAACATTATCGTTAAATGCATGATTGTCTTACAATGTCGCTCAACATGTATTCAATCGGCTGAGTGGAAAATTTACGGTTTTCTTGATAAAACGGCTTAGATCGAGTACACGAATCATTGCAAGTTACTCACTTGATTCAATCATAAAAGGTTGCTCATGCCAATTCACATAATTTACACGACATTAAGTGACTTGGAATGCACAACTATAAACTTCATAATGGAGTCATACAAGGCAATCACATTACATCGTCAAGCTACTGCAAGATAGTCATGAAAAGAAGATTGAAATATTTTTGGTCCGCTTATACAAAGAGAAAAAAAAAATAATATAATTACGAAAGTCTATATATTTGTATTTCACATGGAATACATTTGTATGCGTTTGTTATACATTTGTTAAATGGTCGCGTCCCGTTTTTTATCGTAGCCCCATCCCCATTATTGCAGCATTTACATGAGAATTAATGTTATCAAATTTATTTCCATGCTATGGTACACGTCTTGTTGGGATGCGACGCTGGACACATTGATGCGCGTGTGATGTGCAACTATAATGTCACTTTAAACAGCAATAATAGGTTAGCGCCTTCAATTACTGGGGGCTGATTCGGTTAATGTAACTCTATTTTTTTCTTGCATTAATTTAATAGCGCACTCTCGTTCAATTCCTCAAACTTGGAATATAATCAAATCCCCCATTTTAAAGTAGTCCTTTTAATATTCAAGATCAATCCACTATTATTTTAATATGTTTTAATATTAGACAGCATGTGTACTGTACGTAACTTTTGTCTTCATAGAAATACACAGCTTTGTATAACAAATCTTCGACCCTTGCATGGTTTAGCCGTAAACATATCCTCATTTTGCTTTCTCACAGAAGAGACCATATTTTTTTTTCTCTACTAGACTCTCTGCGTTGCTTTGCTACAAGCAAATTGCTTTTTCTGTAAATCGCCGCTGAACCAAGCGCACTCCGCAGCTTATAGCCATATTAAAAAAAAAAAATCACTGCGTTCAAATTGTGTGTGTGGGTATTTTTTTTTTTCGTTGATATCGTATCATGCAACCATTCGTTCGTCATGTCCATGCAGTACATTGTCACCCACACGTACCGTGGTTTTTTTTTTCTGTACGGTAGTTACTCGTGTCAGTAGGTTCCTGTTAGTCGTATGTATCAACATGTATGGTACATACTCGTACAGCATTATCAGGATTATTTTTTTGGCTTTGCACAGTTATTATTCCTTTTATTCGCCAGTGTACGAATTCCGTTGAAACGAATTTTTTAATATCTTCACTCATTCAGGTGTGGATTGGAAGTCACTAACAATACCAGCCTGTTTACCAATAACGACGGACTACTTTCCGGACAAGAGGAGTCTCCAAAACGACTATCTCGTATCAGACTACAATCTTCTTCCCGACGACGTAAACGCCGATTTTGCTCAACAGAGAGCAATTTACAAGAAACCTCTGACAACGGCTGAAGTTTTCAAAGAACTCGTGTCTCAGCGGTTGGCTCAAGTATGTATGCAAGGAAAAATTTACTTCCATCATCTGGTCCAACTGGCATTTATAATTTTCGTTCTTTAAGGGGTTTCAGTTAATAATACTCTCTGCAAGCAATAAGCAGCAGTCGTCGACACCGGGTAGCAATGCCGTACCAGCTGTAAGCTCCGTAATGCGTGGCAGACAGACTGAATCCGAGCCAAAGGAGGAATACTTGCTGAGCATCGGAAGGATCTTTCACAAAATATCCCTATGTGGAAATTCTATTACGGTCACACGATACAGACCTCGGTAAGCATCAAATGCATGAACTTAAGTAGCATTCGGCACTTTTATTTCATTTTTATATTTTTTTTACAGCCATCCTTACCCGCCATTCAATATTCATTATCGATACCGTTTTCACGCACCTCATCACGATACTTACGAAGTATCGTGGGTTTCTTTCACGACGGAAAAACTTGAGAATTACAATTGGAATTACTTAGATCATTACATATGCACGCGAGGAGATACAGACTTTGCTCTGGCCGAGGTAATCGAAAAGAAGATTTTGGCAAAAGGAAATCATAAAATGACTAACGGCTGTGCCAATTTTTTTTTAGGCGTTGAAGTACTGGAGATTCCGAATGTTTTTATTGCCTCTAAACAATATAGCGACGCGTCGAATATTGGAAGGTTCCTCACGATGCGATCTTTATACACCTCCAACGGCCCACGAGCAAGCACAATTGATGGATGGTTTTTTACGATTTATCGAAGTCTATTTGAACAAGATACGTCGACCAAATTCTAACAAAAATTGGGTAATGTTTAATTTATCTATACTCTCTGAGAGTGAACTCTAACACCGATCTTTATCTGTTTTTCTATTTTAACCACGAGTTCTAAGCTGGATGAGTTTTGAAAAAAAAAATTTTTGTTCTTTAGTACGTTCTGTAAAATCTAAATAATTTTTTTTTGTAACGCATTCGACACTAGCTGCCCTTACATTTGCATCCTGGCACCGAGTAGCATGTGAGTTTAGCCACGAAAATACTTAGCTTGATTTTTGCCGCGTACGTCACGGATTCTTATTATCTTACTTTGCATCCACCCAATGAGCATGTTATTATTGATTGCGATAAGTATTTTCGCTTTAATATTTTCCCAACAGGGCGTACGGCGTTCCTATCCTCGCGGAAGCGTTCGTAGCTTCGAGAACAACATTTATCGTAGAAATACTGTTCGTATGTGTAGATTCGACGTAGTTTGCCGGTAGTTCGAATGACTTTAGGAGAGGAAGTTCAGCATGCTATGTTTCAGAGCCCGACAGCTCTAGGCGGTCTTCGAGAAATCCCGAGAGACCCTGCGACACACTTGACAAGACGCAGGCACAGCACGAGCCTGATATTCCTCACTAACCAGGTACCTCCTATCCTCTCTCTTTTCTAGCCTGAGCCAATCGTCGACCGAGATATTCTTCATAACGAGAGCTTTATACCTTTTCAAACAGTAAATTTCAGTGAACGCAATCGGGATTTGTTCGGATACAATCGAACAAAATCACTCAATAATGTATTATTTGCATGTATCCCGTGTTTCATCATTGTTTTTGTCTCAAAGATTTAAAGAAAATTTTCCGCACCATCCTCCAGATATCGCTATGGAATCGACCACGGTAATACGTTCTTCGCTTTCACTGCGCTTTGAATGTTGCATTTACGAAAACAAGCTTTTTTTTCCTTATCATTGATTGATAACGTCGTGAAGACATCTCATCAACGGATGATCATTAATTAACGGATTATTTCATCGGTATGTTCAACCGTGATTTACAGACAAATCTAGTCGGGAGCTCGCCTTTCCGGGAGCGGCTTGGAAGCAATCGCCTACCTGAAAAGCCGAGACCAAGGTTTGACCACGCTTTAAACGGGCGCCTGCAACATTTTCGCTTTGAACAAGCTCGAATATCCTGTTTTGTTTTTTTCTCTTCTATTACAGATGATTTTCTTTGTTCATTGGGGATTTCTGGATTTTCTTTTCGTGTGCATGTCATAGATTTATAGATACGGCATATCCATGGGTAAATGGAGCTGGGATAACGCGCATATTTCATTTTCGCAGCATTGTGATATATATCAGCGGGATATTTTTTTATAAAAAAATAATTTTATGTAGAGGTTCTGCTCATTTGTCTGCATTACGTTCCTACGATAATCGCCATTACACTTTTCAGTTTCTATATATATTCTCGTTAATATGGTAGTTGCACATACAGAGTATTAGCACAAACTGTAAAAAAGGTCTTCAAACGATCTCTCTGATATGAACCTGGATTTCTGCAACCCTTTGATTAACTGCACAAAAAATAAAATATATGTGCGAATGCTCTGTTTGCAACATTTTTTTGGTGGTAAGTGAGTGAGTGACGGGGTCCTCTGTACAGGAGAAGCATGTAGTAAATACCGCTGCAACTGCGCGCACGTGCCTCGACACTCCTCGCTACGTGCCAAACAGGTTTGTTTTTCTTTGCTTCTTTTCTATTGTTTTTAACTTTTCAAAAATTGTCCTTATCGCTATGGATGAACGATTCTACTATTTTCAATAAGTCCAATTAGTCCCATCAGTTAATCTTCCCGGGAGAAACACAAAGAGTAATAATCTAAGTTATGAACATTTTTTCAATTATGAAACACCTAATGTTTGAACTTTGTAAATCCTTTAGTTGAATGCAACGCTTTACCTGCGATGTAAACTATTACTTATCCTTTCTCTCGAAACTTTATTACTAAAAAACACTGGTAATTCTCGTTGAAATTTTTCGTTCGCACACTGCTTGTAACGTGCCCAAGTAATGTAGAATGTACTTTAGTCCAAGAAGATCTATTGTAGTTGATTCTGATAATGACATTCTTCCATGGGTGACAGATCGGGATCGAAAGTCATGGACAGAGGAAGAGTATCGCCGGCCAGTGAAGCAGTTCTTCCTCTCGCGTTGGAACAACCCCAGCAAGATCACTCAGAAGTCACCGAAGAAAAGTGAGCATCTCCTCCTACGATAAAGGCTTGCCGACTGCTTCTTGTTATGCGAGTGTCTGACAAAAATGAAATCATTTTTTTAGCTCTACGACCGAAGTGACGAAGATTCGAAGTACAGCACCTAACAGTGAGATTCTTGAAGCTATGAAGCATCCCCAAACGGGCGTTGGATTTCTTACGCAGCATCCGTCGCTTCCGAGTCAAACATTCGTCAGCGCTGATGCGGTGCAATGGCTTAATAAACACGTTGAAGGTGGGGTTACTGTGGAAGACGCCATGAAAATTATGAAGGTCCGTCGACAACGTAACGCAATATCAGCAAATTAGAAAATTCGGGATTTAATGAATTTCAATTCTGCAGAGCATGATAATGGATCGTCTGATATGCCACGCTTCCGGGGATTTCTCTAAGCCCTTCATCTTGGGATTCTATTTGTATCATATGGTTCAAGATAAAGATGGGCAAAAAGGTAACTAAATAATCGAAGTAACGAATGAATAACATTGTTAAAGGAGTGCAACTTTTTCTGGCGTAGCTGTCGATTATTCGCCGCCACTATGCGATCTTCAAAGCTTCGAAAACGAGTGGGTCGAAATTGAGATAAAGGCGCCAGAAGGATGGTGCGAATCTTCCTCCGCGACAATCCCACCGAGTGTCTCGACACCGATATTCATACCGAGTTGCGAAACCATCGACGAGTCCAACATCCCATCGTTTCTTCGTGACGATCTCGAAATACTGGATCCAACGAGTGAAAAAGACTCGAGAGGTAATAAAAAAATCACTGACTGGATATCGGTCGCAATTAGGTAAATCTATACATTATTGAGAATTTTTTTTTCATCCAGCTCTACCTTACAAACACACGCATTTGGATGTGGATCTGAACAATCGAAGCGATAGGATAGAATGGGGCCATTTGAGATATCAGTCAACGTTCAGGACTGACAATTCTTACGAACTAGTCGTACAGTGGGTCGCCGCCTCTGGCAGCATCGTTGCTGATCTTGTTAGTAGCTCATTCTCCGAACGCAGATAATTCAAAAGGAATATTGTCATATTATTCAGTTACAGATTTCTACTGTTTTTTCTGTTTCAAGATTTTTGTGTGGCAACGAAAAGCTCAACTATGTGGAATACAAGTGGTACCTATTCCCAGCGATCTACTAGCGCTCCCATACACTCTCAAAAGTGATCCACTGAGGGGACCAATTTTTATACCACTGGATACGGAATGCCTGATGACTAATAAGCGATATCTATTCGAAGGTTCGTTCTATACTATTCTCAATGTCGAATATGGTGATTTTTTTACTATTTGGATCTTGCAGAATTCCGAGAAGACACATACGCACAAAGATTGTTCCTACTGCAAGAAGCTATCCTTCAGAGATTCGGTTTCGTGCCATGTCAAATGGAGAGCAACGAGAACGATCATCAGTACGTGCACATAACAGGCAACGTTTTTATTCTTGTGCCATCGATGGTGTCAACGCGACCGAGACCGCGGGCCGGCACTAGTGTAGTGAGAAGAACCGCTGCTGGTCAAAAAAGATATCCCGTTCATCCGGATCAACCCAGCCCGCATGAAGCGTACATCACGAGACACGTTAGTGGAAAAAACAAGGACGATTACAGCATGGATCGAAGAGTAAGTGAACATCGGTAATTAAACGACTTTCTTGTTATGGAAATTCATAACTAATTTTTAAAAATGCTTCGCACATCTAGATGGGATTCCTCTGGTCCTGGAACCACATGGTGAGCCGCAAGTGGAAATCACTTTCCACATCGGCGGGTGACGAACTGTTTCAAAAGAAATTCATCCAAGATTTCCGTCATTTTTGCTCAAACGGCGATAACCGGCTGAAACTGTTCTGGGAATCTTGCTGGGAGCTGAAGGAAAAAACTTGCTCCAAAGTAAACGAAAATTGATTTTGTACAAAAGGGAATATTTTAAATGATGTGTAAATAATCGTACATGCGAGGTAAATTAATAGAAACACTGTTAGCAAAAATTAGTGATTGTTTTATTCAGTAACCGTTGTTAATACATTTATAGCGATCGCGGGAATAAAAAAAAATGTTTACAAATTCCAGCGTGTATACGTTGATTCCGCTTGGCGTGTACGAAAAAAAAACTGTCCGCAACGAATCATTTTTCGCATGAGGAGGGGCGGTATTGAGACAGTCTCGTTAATGCGCACACCTCGTGTGCGTGAATTTTTTTTCGTGAAACGATCCATTTGACGATCAACTTGCGTTAATCATCACTACCATCCCTACAACGTACCAAAAAGCAACTCACGTTATATTCTGTAAAATATCAAGGGGTCCAATGAAATGTAAAGTTATTTAACAAATGTCCAGTTACAGCAAATATAGTGTTTGGATGAATCAAAGATGAATACTATAAACGTAAGTTTATAAAACAGTGTCTGGTACATCGGTTTTAACGTTTAAAAATATGGCAAAAGAAGGCGTGTCGTCGTGTCGGCATATAATTATATATTAAATTATAATATCTCTGCACTGTTTAAAAAGCTGACCTGGATGGCGGCGTTGCGAAATATTTCTTGTTTTTTCTCATAAAGGTCCGACTGTGAAAACATTTAAAAGAAAAAGTTAAAAACAACGTGAAAATAAGGGTCCACTTAATATAGAGTTGGTAATTACCTAGAACCAAGCGGAGTGTTAAAGAAACCGCGAGCCGTCGTTCGTTTTAGAAGCGACTCTGTAGACGGGGTGTGTCTTAACTCGCCCGTTTTCGGTGTTCCCAAGCCACTTAAGCATTCGGGATTAACAAAATTGGCCCAGTAATCGGAGGGGATCTTCAGCAAGCTTTCAACAATCTGAGAAAAATTCATGGTATAAATTCGACGTTAGTTATGATGTTAAGTCGGCATTCTTGGTTTTTTCTGTCGATGAGAATTAATTTTTTTCAGCCTGTTATAGTCTTACCGCGACTTGATTCTTCGTCTCACTGAGCATGGAAGTCGGTGAAGGTTGCTGGCAGCTGTACCCAACGAGCGTAGGACCGAATACCTTGGCGAGATTGGTAATCGGCATTTTGCATTCCGCGCTGCTGGATACTCTCTGCAAGTGTAGAATGAGAAATGCGAGAGTATCGCGATTTGGTTGAGGTAGCTCGGAGATAGCTTGATACAATGCTGCATCAGCATCCTGTTTGTCAGGAATCGTAGTAGCGCGAACGAAATCTGCCCATAGTCCAACGGTGATCAGTGGCTCACGCAAAGATCTAAGAAAGTCTTTGAGTGTCGAGCATATAGTAGCAATCTCAATTTCGGATAGATTCGGAGCTCCTTTGCCCTTGAGGAATTTCTCTTTTAGACACTTGACGTCTGACGATGCACCGTTTACTCTGTACAATCCTTGCTCGCCCATACCACGCAATTCGACCTCATTGATGCAATGAACCACCAGAGACGGAACCATAGGCGGGATCATGGGCGTGTAGTCGGCAATAGTGCCCTGCCAAAAAAATCTTTCCGTCAACTTCCTCACGTAATCTAATCTGAAACGTTAGACACAGCAATGCATACCGATATGCCACGGAGCGTGGGCGTGTTTCCGGTGGGGACGCACGGAAGTGGCACAAGATCTTTGCACTCCGAATGCGCTGTTGCCCTACAATCGCGACATTTCAATGCCACTTTTCCGAACCGTATTCTGAAAATAAATCAATAATTAACTGAGACGATCTTAATTGCTCGTCGCTAAAATAATAACCAAAGAAGATCGATTTCCCATACCTCTTGCCACACGGCGAACATATTTCGGGCTTTATAACGGTCTTTGCCGCAAAGCTGTGTCCTCTGGACGTCTTTGAATTCAGAGTGTATCCTCCGATGTTGGGACTCGGTTTAAATATACCTTCCGAATCGGATCCGGATGTCATTATATCGGCGATCGGAGCAGAAGGCTACAAGGTATCGTCTTTAGAAACATGCTTAAAACTTTCTAATCTTTCCACGTTCGAGGAGGTACAACTTACTTTACTGTTAATAATCAATATATCGTTTGAATCTAATTGCGTAACTTTGGATCTACTGCGATCGGCACTCTTTCGTCTCTTGCGCGAGCTATGCAGCTGAGATTGTGGATCGTGATTCTCATCGGCCGGTAAAGCCTCGATAACTGATGACGCGGTGATCGTTCCATCCTTAGGCATCATTACCGTCGTTGTTGCTACTATTCTGTCTGAATTATTAAGCTCCGCGACTTTCTGAAGCGTGCTTTTCCTCTTTTTAGCGGAATATTCCCCACTGGGTCTGTGCTCCTTCCATTCTCGTTTCTTCTGATTCTGATGGAGCATCGCGCTCGCGTCCAGATCGTCCTCAGATTTCGAGAAACAACTGAGATCGCTCAACAGCGAGCCAGTGGAGTCCAGCTCCGCTATAGTATTGAGTCTGTAAAAATAATACAATTTATAGTCTGTTAAATAAAATCGATTACTTAAAAATAAATAATAATTCCAATTCTTTACTCACTTATCATTATGGTGCATGTCTTTCAAGTGTGCATTGCTGTTTCTACCATTCAAAGTAGTATTGTTAAGGAATTGGAGTTTTTCACGAGTCTCGTCATTTAAGTTTCTGCCTCCATCGTTGAACAGTAAGTCTCTTGCCAGTGTGATCTGTCTTTCCTATAAAAAAAAGTAAAAGAAATTAAACACCTCGAAGTCAACACAGAAAGCACGCCTATTGTATGGCGCTTTGAAGCAAGATACGCACAAGCGAGTTTCTTTGCTCTTCAACATTTCTGCGCTTTCTTTTTTCCTCGTCCAGCAGTCTACGAGCATGGCTCAGCTTTCGGTCGAGATCCGCCGATTCATGGTGCGCCTTCTCCAATGCCGAATGGAGACGCTGGCACTCGTGGACGGAGGCCAGCCACTTCTGTCTCATCTCCTCCTGGTTTATTGCAAACTGTAGGAACTCTGCGATATATAAAATAAAAAACAACATTTTTATTTTTTGCACAACCCCTTACGTTCAAAAGAGCTCATAGCTCATAGGAAAATTTTTATCGTCTGCAACGTCTAAAAAACTTGTTCCCATACAGTTGAATTACTTGAAATGTAGCGCACTAACCTTCCTCGCAGGATCCATTGACGAGAACGTTGGTGCATCGCACCAGCTCGTCGTGAGTCGCCAACACGGAGAGCGACGATGTCATTTTGGTAAAATTGTCAATATGTTCGAGGGCGAAGAAATATTTGTGAAGCTCAGCGAAACAGATAAGAAAAGCGCGCCTTTTTCACACGACGACGATAATAAGCTTCGATCCACGCGATTATTGTCAAATTAATCACGCCGAGAGTCCGAGATATCGTCTTGATAATTGTTTTTCACTTTTCGTCAAACATCATCGGGCTTTCGACAGTTATTCGCAATTTAACACTCAGCGGCGCGATTGCTTGGCACCGAAGCCGAGAACGCCATTAAAAACTATCCGTTGACATTCACCACGCTACGGGTGGCGATGCGTACGGGTTTCACTGAGAAACCGTGTCTCTCTCGAAATTTAAATCTGACCAACGACGTGCCGATTACCACGAGGTCGTAGCGCCATCTATGCAGTCAAAGGAAGAACCGCGTGGCGCCATGCTCTAGTCGATTAACGCGCTCGCTTCACGTTCGAAACGTTATCCTACACCTTACCCAACTCATCACTCCACGAGAATATTCCAAATTTAATCAATTCAACATTTTAATTACTACGAAAATCGTGGTAGTACCGTACTCGTATGACTTCGTGAATATTACCGGGAAAAAAAATCTGCTAACGGAACTCCCGTTTGTGCTCGACGGAACGTAAATTGGGAGTCTAATTAGAGATTGCGCTAATCCTCGGGGTAACGAAAGATATTGTAACTACAAATTTGAAGCCTCAGTGCACGGAAACCTGAATCGAGCCGTCTCCGCGTAAGCGTATATTTTTTTCTTGATTCTGCGGACGAAATCGTGCGTCTACAAAATAGTTGGAATAGAGCAAATATCTGAATAAATGAGGCAGAAGGGATGATCCTTCGTTGGCTCGGTTGCATACGAGAAACTCGTCGATTTGGGTGGGACAACGAGAGAGGCTCAGAGGGTAACAGAATCGCGGAGTCAGGTGCTTTCTTGCGGGTCCATGAATATTGAATAGTTCGCTCCGTCGAGTTTCAAAAAAGCCAGAGGCCCCAAAGGCCTCGAAGCGCATCCGAGGGATAATCGTTTTGTGCCACGATAGACATGCATGTATTACGCTACACGGCTGAGAATCAAAGGGACGTCGTCAGCCTTTTTTTTTTTAAATGAGTCCGACGTCATTTTGATTATCGACCGTCGATGCGTAGATTCCAGTGACGCGAGTTCTAGATACACCGTAAACGACGACGGTATTTCCGCTCGCATGCTCACTCCGCGCAGGTGGAAACATTTCATATCGCGGATCGAACGTCACGATATTTTCTCGAAGATATCATAACGGTGGAAGATATGCTCTACCGAGCGTAAATAATTTTTCATCCGGCAAAAAAAAAGTCCCAATCGCCGGCAAAAAGGACAATGTGTAACAAATTTTTTTTTTTGGTTTCTGGGCTTTCGATTAAATTTTACACACTGATAAATAATTTTTATTATCGAAATAGGACGTTGAAAGTAGGTTGCGACGATCTCAAATATTTCCGCGAAATAATGCAGCTACAGAAAGGAAGAAGAGAAATGATATTCGTAGCTTTTCATTTACTGGCCGGTAATCTGCTATCGAACTTTGCATATTCGTTAATAATAATGACGATGCGACTGTGAAAAGAGTTTATTTAAAAATGACTTTAACCGATAAATTATTGATGTCCTAAAAACGGTCAAATGAAATAGACGTGTTAAATAAATCCTTCGGTTAATTATAAGTTTCGTTTTAAGTCACGCAGACATTTTTTATTAATTATAACTGATACGCTAACCATAGACTATCCGGTGCGGAGGCAAAACCACGCTAAACTCATGAAAGCTCTTCGTCGGGCCTCGATAACGAAATTACTGCGGCGATGAAGCGTGGAGTCGTGTGCAGACCGGCACCGGGCGATCCGCACTCCTCTCTACCGCCCAAGTTCCGCCTCGGCTCATGTGCGTAATTCTTTTAACTACCGAACTTAATCACGCAACGTTTCAATGAGTCACGGATTTTTATTTGCCAACCGAGCTGCTTTGCGGTAGGTCGGTTCACGACGAAACTACCTCGTTACGTCTCTATCTTTATTTTCTCCATGAAAAACATAAGCGTCGAAAATACTTCTGTCACTTAAAACTACGGGACAAAGTTGTCTCCAGGCGTTATCGATGTAAAGACCTTTCGTGGCCATTAAAAAAATATCAATCTTGCTTTCCTCGACCGGTCAGACACGTTTCGTACAAGCATGAAAATAAGGCAGTACACAGCGATGCAGTGTGTCGGGCTTCTCGACGCTCCTCCGTGTATCCTCGATCCCTTCGAATCGTCGACAATTCTCACAGGAGTTGCGAACATTGAAATTCAAAAGGATACACACCACCGTCACGACGTATAGCTTGGCTCTCCGTCGGCGAAGGTTTTTCCAACCGGCAAAAAGAACAACTACAATCCGCCGCCGTGAGACGTGCCGGTAAAATACGTATATCCGACGGGTGTTGTAACAAGATCTACTTCCTTCGGCGATGCAAAAGCACGAGAGGTTCCCGCCCCGTTCCTCCGGTTCTTCTCCATCGAGAATGATCTCAGACGCCTGGAAATGCGATATTATTCAATTTCGTAGGTGAAAATGTACGGTTTGTTCGACTCGCAACTTTTCATCCGCGTAATATTACACTGCGCGTCTAAATGGGTCTGCACGTTTAACAAGCATTTCTCATCCGCGAACGTCGATAGCTTTTTCTTTCAGTTGAAAAATATTTGTAGGAAAAAATTGTGTACCTTTGCGAATGAGAAACGATCCGACGTGATTTCGGTATGGATATTTAATGTGCCGCAGTATACGGGGAAACGCTTGATCATTACGAAATTAGGATACTTCAGCAAAAGCGGTATGATTCGACAAGAGAGAAATCCAAAGCAAAACCACCCTCACCTGTGATGTGGTATATCAAAGTGGTCGGGGAGAAATCCGTCGCGCCAGAAGCAGTCTCCCTTCGTCGTGCCCTAATCAAAGCCTTACTTCGATACGACCAAGTTTCTCGGAGTAAGTAAACCGTGTGTGCGCGCATTTCCTGACTGCGATGCATCGCGCTTGGGTCGGCCACGTCTAGACTAAACCCAAATTCGTACCTCAGTCCCTCGACGAATGAAACCAGACACTGGAAGATTTGCATACAGATCCTTAACGAAAAGTCAACATTCGTGGGCATCGTTTTTGAACCTACAACTCGAGAAATTATCGATCACAGTCATACACATTAGACATATCTAATAGATAACATTTGTTCAGTTTATTGGCACTTGTCATAAATATGTTCCACTGCACTGTATAAGGATATTAGTATCATTATCGTTATTATTTTTGTGAAGATTAGAAGTAGGAATTATCGGAATGAACTTTTGGATAATACAAGGGTTGGTCCCCACGTAAAGCGATCGTTCCAGAAGCAATTTTATGTGCAATATAGCTTCATTCACTTTTTAGTTATTTGTATGTACAAGGAAATTTTTGCGACGATAAAATACGATTAATCGAGAGGCAATATGATAAAAAAGGTTCGCACACCTAACAAAGTTTTCTTGTCCAAAAGCATCTACAATCTTATCTCCTATAAATTTGACAATCTCCTTTCGATAAAAAAAAAATGAAAAATTAACAGGAAAGAAAAAATTGTGACGCTTTTTAAACAGAAAACATTGGTTATTTTTTTTGTCTACTGTGTATTAACTTAGCGAAGAGATCGATCGATAACATTGGTCTTATCGTACAAGAGTGGCAGGTTTTTGGAGGTCCGAGGCTCGAGGGGTAACGTGGTATTCCACTGTTCTCCAACGCGGAGTACAAGGCAGTTAATTAGCTCGTCGGTCGTTCATTAAGTGGAAACGCCCTTCTCCCTGGAAGCTTCGAACTTGTACACTCGATACATGGGCGAATAAGGCTCTACTTCACCGTCGCTATCGCCCTCGTCTCCCATGGGATCGTCACGATCTGGTTTCGAAGATCGATATATGCGACTTCTTTGATACTTCAAAGTGGCTGAAAATAAATTTACAATATTTATTTATTTCCAGAGTTGATCGAAGTTATATCAAAATCTTTTTTTTTTAATTCCATCACTGACAATATAAAAGGCAATTTCCGATGAAAATAATAGTAGAGAACTCACGCTGAAGGCACGCAGCTGGAGCTGGTTCTTTCTGTATCGCGCGTGCCTGCGATTTTTCAGAGCCCGCGTCGCTATGGGAATCGTTACTCAGTTCCACTGGGTCCTCGTAATTCTTGAGCGGCACAGTTCCAATTACGAGGTTCGTTCTTATTTTTAGATTTTTTTTAAACATTCTGTAGTACCACTCGGCGACGTTGACGAAGGCTTCGACTTTCAGTGTGTATCTGACATTGATAAGATCGCAGATCGTTCCCGTCGGTGGAATCGCCGGCACGTCCATGTCCGCCTCGTATTCGTCGCATTTTTTTTCAACACGCTGCTCAATCTCCGCGACAATTTCCTTGTGTTTGCGGACTTTTACCATCGAATTGTAGAGCACCACCTGAAAGCGGCTTAGGCAATAAAAGGGCTGTGTGTACCACCGTAGCCACCGCGTCGTTTCGTAAAGCCTATCGTAAATATGCAGATTCGAAGACGTAAAAGAAAATAAATTGTCGGTCTCCTCGAAATAGGAATCGCTCGATCGAACGTCTCACCTTCTTCAGGACGATCCGCAATTTTTTCACGTCGACGCTCGACGTATTGTTCAAAGTTATCTTCAACGGTATATTCTGGCCGGGAACATATCCGCGCACTGGTAGAAATATCGACATAGAGAGTGGCTCCGATTGCCCCATGAAAGTCTTCGAGAGGCTCTCGCTTATCGGTAACTGAAACAATAAAATGCAACAGTTATAACCCACGAGTGCTTCATTCTCGAGTCCTCCAGATTAAACTCCTGAATACCTAAATACATGTGAAATATCCATAGGAACTAATGACAATTAAGATCAATAAATTCTGCTTTTCAGCTAAAGTTAATTTTTTTTTCATGAGCAGAAATGTAACAATTTCATGAATTTTCTTCTGAAGAATTAAAAAAAAAATTATTTTATCATAAAATTATTTTCTCGAATAAATGTTGGAATTTCCTTATGGCTTTCGATTTCTCGGGCACACCGTGATTCTGAAACAAAGGGCAAAGGCTCACCGGTGCGAGAGGATCGAGATTCAGATCGAAAAACGGAGCCACGGTGAACGCTACAGCGTCAGTCGAGAATCTATCAATCTTCGTAACGTCGAGAATAGCTCTGACGGAGTATCGTACCCTTCCGTATCGACCCTCGAAGCTGCACACAGCATTTTCCGGCAATTTCAGGCTGAACGGATGAACACCATCTTTTATTTCCACTTCGGAATTTCCGTCTTCGCATAATCGAATGGATGAACAGGAAAGCAAAACGAAACGGAGACAAATCATGAATTAAACATTTTTCCCACACAATTAAGAAAAAAAAAAAAAAACAGCTTTAAAAATGTTTTAAAAAAGTATACAATCATTTTTTTTTTACTAACCACCCTCGAGATAAATCTCTTCGTGCAGGTAAGTTTCCTCGGCGGAGAATTTTCGTTTGAATCCGGCTGTGCCGTGTGCGAAGTGAACGTGAGCCGCGCCTTTGCATTTCATTCGTATACCTTTCAGAGAA
Source organism: Listrodromus nycthemerus (assembly GCA_963978505.1). Taxonomy (NCBI): domain Eukaryota; kingdom Metazoa; phylum Arthropoda; class Insecta; order Hymenoptera; family Ichneumonidae; genus Listrodromus; species Listrodromus nycthemerus. Next base: position 958,734 of record OZ021683.1, on the reverse strand, counting down.
AATGCATTATTAATATAGTTTTTAAATGGAAAACGGCAAGCTTGGGGAGTTTTGCGGAAGTGCGCGCGTAAATAGCAGCACCGATTCCGAGGCAAATCCGGCGTTTCACCGCGACGATGAATAAGCCGCTCGGTAAATCGTCGAGCGGGGCGGAGTCACTAAAGATATCGTGATAAAATGACGTTCGGCACACAACTGCGATCGACGTATCTTTGGCAACGATCAATAAAAATTAGTTGTGAGAGCAGGATAAAAAAAAAATTACAATGTCGAAGCTCCGAGGATGAATAGGCGAATGGAAAATTCGAGAGCATAGCGTAGTCGATATTCTCGCCGAAGCGAAACCATTCAACGATGGTCGGGCTGTTAAATAATAGAATAAAGTCGACAGTCCTTTTTCGATAATGGAACGCATTGTCAAGCGGGATTGTACTTCGCGAAATGGAAAATACAGGCTCGTTGCATGTAATTCAAACACGATGAACGTGAATTCTGAACCTCGAAATTGACGTTGAATGGAATCATTTTCGATAATGCTACTTACCCAGACCGGTTGTCGGACCTTGCAATTCCAGATGAATCTTTCCGGTGATACATTTTCCACCATGATAAACCCGCTGCGGATGATCCAACGTTATTTCCAGTCGTTTGAGCCCAATTCTGAAGGAACAAAGAAAATAATTATCGATCTATTTTAAAAATCATATGTTTTTAATTATTAGAATAATCAGTAAAATCATTGCCTTTCCCGAAGATCCGTGACCACTGGATTGTCGAGGGTCGGCGCCTCTTGTTCTTCCTCCATTATTCTCTCCATGCCCGTGACAACCGTATTTTTTTTTCTCCGTAGATTCGTTGATTTTTCCGAAAGAATGTTGAAAAATAAAAAAATTCGAGCCTTTAAGTCGCGATGGTATTTTTAATCGTAACGCCCCCGTTGCTTTTCACAAGACTCGTAGCAAAATCGATGCTCTATTAAGACCGGTCACGCGCCACGAACGCACTCGTCGGATGGTCGCTGCACGACGATTAACGAATATTAACCTCGAGTCTCGTTAGATTCAAGATAAAACGAATTGTCGGTCGACTTTGGGAGAGAAAAATCGAAGGGTATCCCGATTGGATAAGAGACTCGGAAGTAGTGCGAACTTTTGTTGACAACATTCCAAAATCGTACGGTTCGCTTCGCGATAGAGATAGTCGGCGCATGCGTCGAATTCCCGGTATTCGCCAATATCGCGTGGCGACATTCTGTCGGCTTCGAGCCTCGAGAACACCCGCGGCTGCTCTTTTGTCCTCTCCATGACCCCTCCACGCTCGGCCGTCGCTCTGTACGCTCGCTAGATTACAATAGCATCCATAAGATTCGGCTGCGTCACGACGACTCGGCAACGTTTCGTCTCGACGATATAAAGATTTCGGTATCGTACCACAATGCTCGCATCATTATCAGCGCCGCGCCTCGGAGAGAAATGTTACTCGAAATGGAATATAATATTCCTCGGAGAATGAGGACTCGACGATTTATCCGAGGAAATATTAATGAAACATTATCGAACCGAGCGTAGAGTGACAAAGCGCAGTCGATTAAATTTTCAGGATTACATCTGTGAATTCTTCGAATGATCGATCCATACACGTACATTATACGTCGAGCAATTTAATCCTGTGAACGTGCATTACGGATTACCAACCCGAGCTTCTCGTTAATTGACGCAAATAGCTTTTTAAAATTTTCATTCATTTATGTGAATTATGAAAAATTCGCATCGTTGATTTTGTTACGGTTAAGCAGCCACGTAGTTGGTGGAGAGTCGTAAAGCGCTGTATGTTAATCTCGCGAAATCGTACGTCACGTTTTTAGGTTAAATTTGAAAGGTATGCATGCCGTTCCGAAGTGAAGCGACGGGCGAGCGAGTGGGACTCGAGGGACTCTCGACGACGACTGATTTATGGTAGCATCCTTTCCATGACGATGTCCTGAGGGTGCAAAACAACGTACACGAGCGGTGTGTAATAATAGTATTAGTTTCTTGTAGTTGGACGACAGTACGGCGAGTCGTTGGTGACCACGCGAACTTTATCATCCTCCGGCGATGCCTTTCTCTAAATGCGTAACGACGATAATTATTCGCTAACGCCCACATGATAATTCTTCTGGGTTTTTTTAAATCCCAGCCAAACATTTCAGCAAAATGTTGCATTCAATTAGTGTTATCGAGTTTCGACGAGAATTCTGTGAAATCCGTAAAATCCTGAAATTGGTATATGAATAACACAGCGGGCAAATAATTATTTATATATTGTGATAACCCCGTGTAAATACGAAAGGGCTTTTCAAAGGATTCAATTTCATGCTTTCTCTCGGGGTTCCCGGCGGTCGTTGTTTATGTAATTTCTGATAGGTGGAAGCTGCGAATCAATGCCGAGAGCTGTGTCGAATGTGTATGCATACAGTTACACATTCCATTTCTCTATACCGATAATCTATAATGTACATTTCGAACGGACATATTCATCTGATTCACCCCGGTCCGCCTGCGGTGTACGGTGTAGCGCATCGAGCGATTCCCCCGAGCGCAGGAATGAGGTGGCTTCTCGAGCTCTCTCAGTGGTAAATTGAGTTAGTTTCCGGTATGCCCAGACGCTTCATGGACTAACGGTTTCTTGACGTTACACCGTGTAAGGATATAGAATACTGTGTACTCCGTGCAGGTTCGCAGACATCGCCCGCGAGCACTACGTACTAATTATGTTCTACCAAAGGCAGTCGCCGTTCTCGGTCCACTTGGAAATATGACATATATAACGTTCCCGTGGTTAATCCCTGCACTCCCGTCCTCGATTGTCGAGATTCAATTGCAACTAGACGCAAGTTCCTCATAAATGAAATATGTGTGTATGTGTGTGTATATATATATATATGGATGTGAATTATGAAAAAGAGATGTAAATGTTTATAATGTATATTTAAATATTTATCGGAATTGGGTTGCCTCCGCGTTTCGATAATCAATCAGTGCACAATGCAATCATTTTACCGCAGACGATCGATCGTTAGGGAGATTATTGTTTATGGTAACACAATATGAACGTCTGAGCCGTGACGTTCGAAGCGGCGATAAAATCGCTCGCGCCTGGTCCATTCGCCGCGCGTGCTAACGATCCGGATAATTTACCGTCACCGTTCATTAGATACGCAACGACCAAATAATCAAGTTAAAAGTCGCGTCTGCTGGTACCATGGATAAAGAATCAAAGGGACACGATGTTTAGTTGCTTTACTTTTCTATGTTTCGCTTTTTTTTAATATAAACGACTGACAGATGAATACGTACAAAAATCTAGATCTTTCAGGACAATGATTTTCGTTGACTATAGCATAAATCGGATCATACAAGATACACCATACGCACTTAGTTATACATACGTTAAAAAAAATTGATCAGAGTAATGGAATGTTAATATTGCGAATCAAAAAGGACGAGTGATAAATATTATTACGTGCTTAAATAAAATGAATAAAACTTACGGTTAAGTTATAAGTTAATTATGATAAAAGTACATTTGGATTAAACTTTGGCTCGTGGATGGTTAAATCCGCTCGAACGGATCGTCCGGCGTATCGGGGACTTTTAATGAAGATAAATTCATTGCCTCAACCAACTGTGCGTTTCCATATGCTCTGGTCAACTAACTCAGTAGGTTATACAATTTAGTTGCCATGCTAGGGACATTAATTGGATGGCGCAACCAATTGATTTTTTGGTTCAACCACATAAATCACCACAAAAGGAATTTACCCACACAATTGTTTGGGAGCAGTTCATTATTTTTCTCTGTATACGTAAAAATAATTTTTTAATTTGGAAAATTAAATTAAAATTAATATTTTTTTAATTTTTGAAATTAAAAAATTTGTTTTCAAGCGTGGGTAACACCTTATTACGTCTTCCGCAATATCTCGAAATTGATCAAGCTTAAGAAATCCATGTGACGAGATGTAACTTCTTCACAGAGGTTGCGATCCAATACCCGGTCCTTGTTGCTGTAGGTAATCTTGACCATAGGTGGAACATTCTCTGCTTCGTTGTACATCGAAAACACTTTTGATTTTTTAATTTTTTTCCCCAATCTTTGACGCTCTTTTCTCGACTGTTGGCACTGCTTCGAGATTTGGTGAATCTCCATCTCCAATTGCATCGGCCTGCAATACAATCGATCTCCAACAGGTTTACATGATTTCTCGATGTTTTCATTATTGTCCAATGCCAGATCTCGTAGTATACGCTTCTTCAGTGGCAAATATGATGGTACAGAAGTTATCGGTACACCAGATTCAGACAAGGCCGTCGATAGATTACTACCAGTGTCACTTGGGGTGTTCTGTTCGTCGCATCCGGATGTGTTCGATCCAGATGACATCGAGTCGTTTTCTGACGGATGCACAGTTTCTTCTTTCGGAGAGTGATATGGGAGACGATAATAATTGTCGTGCCCATTTGGTTCTGCAAAAATTGTCTCTAGTTTTTCAGTGATTACGATTTGTGATTTGTTCTTGCATTTTGCGCTACAGCTTGACGATTCACTGTACTCGGCGGAAGAACTGTTGGACATTATTTCTTCCTTGTTCCCGGTATAATCAGGATCACAATGTTTCCTATCTTTTAAGGTCTCCAGAGACAACAAAGACGAGTTCATTGAAAAAAAATCCTTGGTTCCATGCCCCAAAGTTTTGTCGGAGCTCTTCATCAACGACTCTTCAATATTGCTATCTTCGACAGAAGCCAATGTGTTTTCAGCAAGTCTGGTGACTTTGCTCGGTTGCATAAGACTGCGGAGCATGTACCGAGTTTGCAGGTAACGCTGACGATTTGGCAAGCGAGTTCCAGCATCATCTATCAATTCGGTCACTGCATCTCCAGCACGAATCCCATACTTTTTTTGGGAAGTTAGGTTCAACCGCTTACCAGGATGGACTTTCTCACAGTGCATATAATAATCAGCTTTGGATTCGAACTTTAGTTCTGTAAAAACAAAACTGTCACATAACTAGGATGCACTACAATCTTCCATTACATATAAATATAAATTAAATATAAAAAGTGGAGCTCTAATTGTTCAATCGGGATTTAAAAAAAAAAAAAATAGATTTTTCAATTAGTCTTGGAAGCCATCTTATTATTACAAAGCACTTTGGGTGACTCTTGATAGGTAGTGATCGAGCATCACCGACGCAATATATACACAATTGTTCTTTTTGATATCTCTTCCGAGAGTGACGCAGATGCAGGGAAAGAACATTGCCACGGCCCGTTTCAAATTAAAACACGGAAGGATTTTGTTCGTCGACGCTCCGCGCGGCCGCTAAGTCCCCACAAACGAGATAAGTTTGATTAAATTTGTACGGGCTGCACCCCGCGAAAGCAGCGAATCTTGCCACGCGTGTATTTGACCTTTGTCAGCGATGCCGGAAAATCGACGGAAAACACGATAATGACACACAATCGGGCCGAAGACCGAATGGGATAAGAGCTTCTCGAGAACAATGTAAACAAACTGCATGACGATCGTAATCAACATGAAAACGTGCCGCTCGGAATAACCGACTATAAACGGCTGGTTCGTGCGCTAACGTAAAATATTCGTCACAATGCATACCGACACGAAAGCCTCTCCCTTAGCCATCTCCTTTGTTCGAAACTTCACGTCTGACACTTCTCGACGCGAATTTATTTTTTTTTTACACTTGTTCTACTACTTTTTTATTCCGCAAAGGTAAATAACTCACCGCAGCACTGAGGCGGCCTTTTCGGGGCCGTGTGGATTCGATGTTCGTGACGGCGAATATTGTAAAGGCGGTTGCTCGAGTACCGGCACTTCATGCACGTAAACGATGCTGCACGTTTCTTGCGACGTCGTCCGTGAACCCTGATAGACAAAAGTAACGCAAAAAAATTACCCGTCAAACAATTCGAATGACGGAGCTTGCAGCGTGTACAGCGACTTTAACTCTATTTATTTATAAAATCGCGACTTACTCGATAGCTCGTGACTCGTTCATCGCGATTAAATGAAAATGAATATAACTTCGATTAACGAGGAAATCTTTGTTTTCCAGATCGTTCGATCGGACAAAACGCGTGCTCGCTGAGCGTCGCCGTTGCGGTGACTGAGGCGATCCATCGTCCAAGACTATATCGAGCGAGCGATATATAGATGACAACAAAAACCGTCAAAGAGAAAAGTGCGACCTTTGCTTGACCGAGAGTTCCCAAGCCGGGGCACTAGGCGAGAATCCCTCCTCAAAATCCGTTCGCTCGTTCGCCGCCTGCTCGATTTTTGTAGCGGCTATCGACGTTTCCTCGCCATTCTTCTTGAGGGCACGAGCACAACCGAAGACGCCTCTCTCCCACTTTCGGGCACACATTGTTTACATCGTTAAAGCTGACTGCTCTCGCAAGCCGCTTTTCGAAAACACCGACCAATGGACACAGGCAAAACCGTTGAACGAGTATCTCGCTTGTGTACACGGTGAACATTTTTGTTTAGTATCGTACATCGGACGCCACTATATTTTTAGCGGCTGGTAGTATCAACGTTTTTTCTTCTTGCAGTGGAAAACGAAGAGTGACAGAGAATTTTTTTCATTTCGCGGATAATCTCTTCCAGTGTCGTCTGTTACTTTTTTTTCGAGCGAATAAAATCGTCGGCAAAGCCGAACGAAAACATATTTTTCGTCCATGCGCAAATAATGGTATCGCGAAATACCGCAGGATGCGAAAGCTTGAAACGAAAACGTCCTCCAACCTTTGTCACGTCACGCTGCCAAGAATGTTTCAATGAGACAGTGAATGCGATGAAGATAGCTGGTGACCCGTCGACGGAAAAATATATTTTGCGATGAAGCTCGAATATGAAATTCTGAGAGAAAATTATATCGAATTGAACGTCCACGAATTTTCCTAACTTAGAAGTGAATTGTTATTCGCGCGAAATTTGCCACCCAATTTCGACCGTGATTGATCAAAGCTCGGACGGTGACTCGATAGCGGAAACGAAGTTCGTTGATCGGATCGCAGTTCCACGGTACAGATGCACTTTAGCACTTAAAAATGAATGAAAAAAAAACATGCGATGTTCCCTGTCCGTGTAAACGCATGCTCGAGGCGACGTCCGACCTGTCCAACTCGTCGCCGTCGTCTCGGCCACTGAACTCCTCGCTGGACCGTTTCTTCCAAGCGGAAGATCGACTTCGCGCTCAGTCGAGAACCCGGAGACAACCTAGATTGCGAGTCTTCCCTCTGGCAAAAAAAAAAAAGTAAAGAGAAGAAAAACTGGACACATCGAGGCGTTCGTAAGAGAGAAAATGGAGAAAAACTCGTGGATCATTTTCTGATGTGCGCGTGGAGAGATTCGAGTGAGTTTTCTCGATGTGGACACAAAGCGCGAGCATGCGAACGAAATCGGATGTGAAGTTCTTGGCGCGTTGGACGCAACGGGACGCTCCCGTGACGTTGTTTCGTCGGCACGGACCAAATGTTGACTTGAATCGTCGGAAGCGAACCAACGTCGCGAAGAAATTAACGCTCTATTTGAGCCAACCAAATAACTACACTAAATGTACGGTGGAAGTAGGTCGAATACGACCCATTTGTATCAACACACAAATCAAGATAAAACCGGGCTATTTTCCCAACTTTAATTTTTTTTTTTTTCACGAAGAAAAAAACAGTTTTGTTTTTTTCTCACACAATAGAGTTCATGGAGAAAGGCACGTGAAAGCCTTTAGTCGCTTCCAATAAACTTGCACGTGTGCGGTTTTTGCGAATCTTACGCTCGAACTGCAACCGCACTGTGAGAGCTCGGATACCCGAACGCGATGCAAATTGGATTAAAATTAAAATGATATACCCAAGCCGAGTTAATTACAGATGGGAGGAAGAGGTGGGGAAGGTCGGGAATATAGAGACGGAGAGACATCCAGCATCCCGCGGCGCTCTTTATGCATTTATCAAATTAGCAGGCACAGCGAAACGCTTTAAATTTCCCAAGTGAGTTCCCGCAGACGATACTCCTCTCGGTTACGCTAATGCTCCGGTGTTCTCCACCACCGCGCACGAGGCCGCAACACTCGTGGCACATTAATGTTGCAAAGGAATATGAGGAACCGTTCGCACGAACCGTAGCAGTGTCTATTATTGGCAGGATAACGTTGTTTTCCCTCGTTCCCGAGAAACTCTCACCTCGTTGCGTTGTATCCGCGAAAGTCGATAATCCGTCAGAATGGTCCATCGATGCTCGTTTGCCCGACGGATAAAGCGATTTCTCGCGAATATCCCGATGTTCGGGTCTCGATCGAATTCCGTCGTGTGTAATCCAATTTAATTCAATAAGCTCGTGTCGGCTAGTTAAATTATATAAATTTCTTAAGCCTCGCTTCATTCCGGTTGGAATATAAATTTTCGATCGAAAGTCTCGCGGCAGTTCGTGGATAACGGACGGTGTAAGGGACGAGTGGAGGTTTTGCGAGGTTTAACGCGGGATTAAGGCGTCTTTCTCGTCGCTGCACAGGTTTTTCCTTGGAACCCCCGAGGGATTAAGGGTGTCCTGCAGCCCGCTCGCTCCACCGTCGGATCCCCTCTGAGCCGGGACTTTCACGAAGCGCTTTTTGTTCTGCATTTTTGTGTTTTTTTTTTCTATCTTGCCTCCTCATCGGCGAAGCCTCCTTTTATTTTATTTATTATAATTTATTACCACCATGGTAAATCGATATGGCTGCGGTTTGCCCGGCCGCCCCACGCGTCCATCCCGTCCATAATCGATATTCCGCACGGTAATCGAGAAACGCTCGAACGCCGGTGCATCCGCACCATGCGCGATTACCTCTTACCACCGAAAAGCAATATCCTTGGGGAACTCGAATCCATCGTCCGGTCTATATTTTTTTTATTTATTTTAACTTCATCGAAAAAATTTCAATGCCCGATAGTGTTTTCTCACTTCCGGGGGAAATTCGGAGGGGGGGGAGCGGTGAAGACGAGAGAACACAGACGCGCGACGATGCAGAGAAAAATGATTATCTCCGAAGTTCGGCTAACGCCCCGTTTATTCCTGATGAACGGTTCAAAGTTATACAAATTTCTCCGGGGGATCTCATTCTTCGCGGGGGGAGAAGTTGGGAGATGTGGAGGTGCCCGGGAAACATCGACTAACTTCTTGGACAAACTTTTCTAATTTGTTTTTTTTTTTTTTTTTTTTTCATTTTTTTTCCCGCTACATTTTTAACGGGAGAGCACACGCGTACATTGGCGCGTTAAATCCACGAGACGTAACCGAGCGCAATGACCCAATTCCGCTGGTTTCCGGCACTCGGGCGACGCCGATGAAACCTCGAAATATCTTATTTTGGCTGCAGCGTATGACGTGTAATGTGATTAATTTGCGGATTTTTTTACAAGTCCACCGTATATTCTTTACTCTGTTGGCGAGTTGAGAAAAAAACGTATTCGCGCATTCTAATCGTATTTTAATTTTTTCTTCGCGGGAAGTTCCCGGCTACCGTGACACCGGAAGTGGATCTCGTCGCAATTAGAGGCTCATTGCAATTACCCCATCCCCGTGTTGAACAAGTACACGAGAGCGTGAGTTATTATTAGCTCTTGCTCGACTCGAGGCACTGCCCGACCGAGTGCGAGCGAACGAAGAACGATGGAAAAAAAGGAGTCGAAGAAGAAAAGGAATGGAAAGGAACGAGGAGGGAGCGAGGGAGAGCGTGCGTGGGTACAATCAGCCGCGTTCTCTCGCGATTCTCCGCGATATTAGCATTTAGCGTGAGATCTCATTCCGCGTAGGATCCCTCCCAACCCCAGCGATGAAGAGACAAGAGCCCGTGGATATAGCTGCACGCGGTTGGTAGGGGGAATTGAAAAGAAACGAAAAAAAACGAGAAGAAGCGAGCCTCCCATCGAGGGGAGAAACGACGGGCCGGGTAGGAAGAGCGAAAGGAATGAGAGAAGAAAAAAATATATTCCGTAGAAAGAAAACGAAGAAAGGAAGAAACGAGAGTACAAGCGAGGCATGGAGAGGCGTTTCGTTCGTTCGAGTAATCGACCACGGACCAGTGATCGTCACTGACTGGGAGACCGAGCGAGTATGCCGATAACTGTGTCTCCCGTCCGCGCGAGGCGGCCGATGATTGTACCGTTCTTCTCTCAGCCAACACGCCGTGAGTCACACACGGACAGGCGCGTGTATCGGTTTGCGGGTGTAGCGAGCGATAATCGGGGACGCATGCGTATGCGAAAAGGAAGCGGGAGGGCCGCGCGCTTTTGCTCTCGGTCTCTCGGCTCGTTCCGTCCCGCGACAGCGTCGCTGTCGGGTTCGGTCGTTCGGTCTCGCGCTCGGCGCTCGTCGGGCTTTCTCGTGCGGCCGAGTGTCGACGGAGTGGGGGACGGGGTAGAGAACGTGTCTGGACTCGTCGCGAGTCCTAGCGGGGCGGAGAGCGAGGCCGTGCCGTGGAAAGGGTTTGCGCGCGGAACGAATCTCTCACCGGTCGGTACGGCGCGGGTATCGTAGGGACAAGGAGTGGGGATCGAGGCAGCAAGAATAGCCTTCGCCGCTTTCGCGAGAGTCCGCGTGTCGTTGACAGTAGCAGCGCGCGCTGGCCAGCAGGCCGCCGAGCCGACGAACGACGCGTCAGTGGAAGCCGGTCTCTCGGCGTGGGAGTATCGTTTCGTACGCTCCGTCATCTAAAAAATTCCGTACGATAGCGAGGCCCGTTCCAGCACCAAGAAAGCGCGCTGATTCGTTCGAGCACGTCGACCGACACGAAGGAACACCGGCATTCTCGACGAATCCCCCTTTCCCTCGAATCACGGCCGGTTTAATTATCGGGGAAGCATCGCGCTCGCCCAACGACTGTGTGTCGCTCGGAAAGAAAAGAAAAACAAAAGAATTACTTCATTTTTTTTTCGCGGATGTTCACGGACTTCGGGGAGAGTTTGTGATCGTGAGGAATGCTTTTCAGTCGATTAGATGTAGAGAAATATAGGTGAAGTGATGTTTGTGCGTTACGCCATGCGTTCGGTGTAGAGACCAGTGACTTCCTGTTGTGTCGCCGGCGAGAGGCTAACGCGCTGCACGGAGATTTTTCCAGAGGCGAGACGGACACACCGGTACGGATTGTGAACGCACTTCCAGATTTCAAAGGTCAGTTGAGATATCCATTTTTTTCCAATTTTTTTTTATTATTCAATCGACGTTCAATGAACTCTCGAATATATTCGATGTATCGTACGTCACAAGGCATTGGCGCACTTACAGGGCAAATACATAACCTATCGTTCGAGTTAAAATCGCGAGAAATCTTGTAAAATCGGTGATCCGAGCAGTCTCCAAATTTTTCGACCAGGCCGACTTCAACATTCAAATTATTTTCGTTTTATCGTTCACCTCGATTTGAAATTTCGCGAAAAAAAAAAAAAAAAATGGCCGCTTTGCAGATTCGTAACAACGTTGTCTCGTTTTAATTACCGTCACGTTAATTATTCAAACCAATGTCGAGCCGATGATTTTTCAAATACATCGATTAATCTCGACGAGACAAATATTTTTTTCGCGTATTTAGGAAAATAATAAAATAGTCGAATAAAATAGTCGCAACGTTCCTAAATTCCCACACTGCACTCTGAACACAAATGTTGAACGATTGTGAACTGCACGAGCATCGCCAAAGTCGTCGTCGCTCACCCGACCCGAATTAATTTACAAAACGTTTAAAACTCGAAACAATCGTCCGGGCCACGTTTACTCGTGCACGCCAATAGCTTTAACGGTCACGAGCCTTTTCGTATCGTCGCGTTCTCGTGTCGAGCGCGCCCGAGCGGCGAAATTCCTACCGATCTGTTTTCTCTCCACCTCTACCACGGCGAACCGGCGCTTCAACATAACTCCGGACACGGCACATCCGTGTAAGCCCGTGTGACGCGTGTTCCCGTCGGTGGTTATCGCGCCTTGCCGCAAGGGTCCGCGAAGGCTCGCGTGTCCCAGATAAGCTCGGCGCGTTTGTCCCGACTTTCGGCACACCGAACACTCGCTTCTGTGTAAACTGCCGTGTAAAAAAAAAAAACAAAAAAAAAAAAAAAAACAATCAAATAAAAAATGTCGCACGGCACCGAAGATTTCGTTGGCGAAATATGGGGCAGGACGACGCGGACTTGAAAATTTCTCGCCGATGCTTCTCGTTCTTTCCTCGGGCTTTTTTTTTTTTTTTTTTTTTTTTTTTTTTTTTTTTTTTCCCGTCCAAACAGAACAATAATTTTTTTTTTTCACCTCGCTCAGAGCCATTATCGGCGGAGTTCAGCGAAAAGAAATTCGCGAGCGTGAGCGCCGCTCGTCAGCGATATTCGTGCGGCGGTGTTTTTTTTTTTTTTTTTTTTTTTTTGTCGTAATCGGCAATTAATTTCTCGGACGATTTCTTGGCCGCTCGTTCGGACGGTCTCGTCGTGGTCGCGAAAGTGCCCCCGAACGTCGAAGGTGGAATTCTTCGTGTTCCGTTTCGAGCGCGCGCGAGCTTCGGCACAGAGATATCGTCGATGCTGCGGCCGGGACGTGGCGTTGGGCGGGGGAGAGCGAGCCGTTTTATAACCTACTGAGCACACGCGAGTCGATGCCGTTGCTGGCTGCTGTTGAACTCCGCTTCGACGCTCGTCTTACACGCGTACGAGCGCCCGGTGTTTCGCGGCCCGGCGGGCACTTCAGGTAGCCGAAGGTTCGTTGGCCCTAAACGCATCCGACGTTGCCCTACGAGCGTCGAATTACACGCGCTTACCGTACGAACGCTGCTGATGATAATGGCAACGCAGAGCCGCGGATAATTCCTCGGTTTTATCGTAGAGGAATTTTTTTTTTTTTTTTTTTTTTTTTTTTTTTTAAATATCTCGGTGCAGATTCGATCGATGCAATAATCGTAGCACGTTTTTGAGCCTAACTCGTGGTTAGTATCGGGGGGATTTGTTGTTGTTTTTTTTTTTTTTTTTTAATTTTTTTAGTATTTGTCCGTGAAGAATCGTAGAATTTGCGACGCGTGAAATAAAAGGACGGGCTTGCCGAACGTAAACAACGGACTGAATGCAGGCTCAGGAACTGTGGCGCGAGTATCGATCGATTTATCATTCTTATTTACCGTTGCTGTTTTGTCGCTAGATAGAGAAGGTTGACCGAAGCTGTTCACACATGAAACTACTTGCGTAAAATAGACGGGACTTTTTTTCTTTTGCGTTCGTGCACCTTTCAGTCTTCAAAGTTATTTTCATCATCGCTCTATATTTGCCTTAGGTCTTGGGGGATCTTCACGCGGCTGACTTTTACTCGCTCCTCGAGTTGTTTGTTTCCGGCAAATAGGAACCGAACGTGTCTTCTTGGTCCTTGAAAAAAGCTCCGGTCGCAACCGTGTGCGATACTTTGGCAAACGGCGCGCTTCGACACCGCGGTTAGCGAAGCTCGAAAAAATCATTTAATTTTTTTTTTTTTTTTTTTTTTTTTCATAATTTTTCAAAAAATTTTCCGTCCTCAATTTTTGTATCACGATCGAAATCGGAATTACTAAACCGGAATACTTTTTACAATTCGATTGCCGTTTGGATTTATGCGCGTGCGAACAACCGTGCGAGAGACGCGGAAATTTCAACGCGCCTTGCCCGATGCAATTTACGATTTGCATAGTGAGAGAGAAAATTGCGTTTCACGGGGCCACGCCGGTTTAAAGTGACTCGTCGAGCGACCGATATTTCCGCCGTCATCGTCATCGCCCACTGCACAAAGTACGACGGCTTCCTCGCCAGCGGCTGCGTGTAACGCGGCTCGCAATTACGTAGCAATTAATCGAGAACTCGGGGCGAACTGAGCTCAGGAAACCGCTGCACAGACGGTGGAATCGAACGTGGCTGGATGTCCGCGACAGTTGTTCCCCCGAAACTCCCAGAAATTATCGGCTCGCGTCGCCATCACCGACTCGAACGTTAATCGTACGAGAGACGCGTCGCATTCTCGTTGCGAGATCTGCAAAAATCGAACGGCTCTGTCACGATGATAGGCGATGGAAAAAAAAAAAAAAAAAAAAAAAATCACTCAACGAGGAAACGTAACGAAGTTCATCGAGTGGTTCTTGCCCTTTTTTCCCCACATTTTATCGGAACATAACTAATTTATCATTTTCCCAGAGCGAACAACCGTGCAGTGTCGAAAAACCTTTTATTGGAACATTACTGAAAAAAAAAAAAAAAGAAAAATTCTGAATGAAATTTTCGTTTTACTCGCGTTACGCGAGGTATCAATTTATCGCGAGAGTTCCGGATTCGGCGATGGGCTTTGGACCGTCCGCTAAATTTGATCAATTCCCCTATTGATTTTTTACGATCGTTTCTCTTTGAAAGCCAACGCGAAACTTGCACGAGCCGGAGCGTGAACGAACCCAGATGCGCGAGATCGCAAACGAGCCAAGTACCGGCGGGAATGCACGGCATTTCACGAATATCTTCGATGCTTCGAATACTGCGTGAAATTTCACTGTACGCAAATAACATTTTTTTTTTTTTCGCTGCTACGTGCGACAAACGAGCTCTCGAAACTCGCTCGATTATCCGAGCGTAACTTATCAACCTGCTGCAACGGTAGAGCCACACGAACCGTCATAAACCTTTTCCAATTTGCAAATACAACAACAAAATATATATATAGAATATTTCTGCGCAAACAATTTTCAATGTCCAATCGTTTTCGAACGAATTCCTACACGCGATCGTGACGGACTTTGATAAAAATTCTCTTCCATTAAAAACTACGTTTCAAATTTTTCAAAGTTTGTTCACGCATGTACACGAAAACTTTGTAATATTCCGAATACGATGTCGTGATGAAATAGGACGGAAGAGCCGAATCTACTCCGTCGTCGTTATTTACGTGGATGCGATTCAGCGCAATACAGGGAAGCGAGTTTCGATATATCGGCCGCTGAAGCCGGTCCGAGGTCCCGAGAAAAAGTTTAATCGACGCCCCACCCCGATTCGATGTCGGTTTACTGGTTTCACGTGCGGTCCGCTAGTTCTCTTGGTTAATGCAGATAGACTAAACCGAACGCGCAGAACATGAATTCTCTATTACTGTAGGTACGAGGCGAGCGATGCTTGGACTTGTGTAATCGAGAATCAGCCTGGTGTTCGTACAGGCTCTCGACGTTCGTCTCTGCCGCCGATTCTCTTTTCGCTCCACACACAAACATAGACTCGCACAATGGGAAAAAAAATCCATTCGTTCAACTTTATAAATAAGCTTTATGCGCCTATGCATCGTTAATTGAATCTCTCGAAGTTGAGTGATTTCGGAGAATGCAACGATGCCGCTCGCTCGGTTATTCCTTATTCGATGGAATACCACCCGACTTTTTGTTTTGTTTTTTGTTCCCCCCCCCCGAATCTATGCGAAACGCGAAATTCCATCTGCTTCTCCTCGATTCTTCGGCTTCAGGAAAATCCGGGAATTTTTTCAATTTTTCTCACGCGCCCCATATTCCCTCACAGTTTAACTTTAAAAGGAATTTCTTCGTGAAAATATATCTCGAACGTGGCAGCGGTCGGACAATAATCGCCAGCTGTTTTATAACGAGATAGCAATGCGGCTCGGCGTGTGCGCTCCTGAATCTACGTACGTCAACCCGGTGCACGGGGCTGTGTTCCAGTTAGTCCTAATGGCTTCTGATACGGACTGGCACGAAACTCTTCGACGAAACTTTTCTCGACCCCCTCGGCACGGAGTTTTTTTTTTCGTCTTTTTTTTTAATTTTTTTTTTGTTTTTCTATCATCAGCGAGAACTAACGCGCACGCGCGATATTGGGAAGAGTACGAACGATTAAGGTCGTTCGTATCGGCGGCGCGAAAGCGCGATCGCATCCTCGATGGCTTTTCGTCTTGTCACTCGCGCGAAAGTTTCCGCTGAATTTTCATAGCGGCGCGAAGGAACGAAGACGGCGAGAACGGCGCGTACGGCCTGTAATTTAATTCCTTAATAACAGCAATTCTTGATCGTCCATGCGAGCGCATACGGGTGAAATATAATGGACGGTTCGTAAACGATTTTTCACGCTTACGATTTTCTCGCGCGCAAACTCCTCGCCTTCTTCCCTCGTCGGTCCGTCTTATCCGCGGATAGCCCGGGCAAAAGTGCTCCACCGAGCGTGCAACGCGAGACCGACGGACCGCGGCACTCGCCCTCCGCGGCCCGTCGACATATTTATAGCCCGTCGGGTGGACATTTAAATTTTAAATGACAACGGCATATACCGTTGCACGTGAGTGCATATCTCGTTCCCCCGTTAGTTTTAGGTCAGACACACGCGACAGTGGTCTCTCGCGTCTCCCCATCCAGCCTAGCAGCATGCTAATCGTTTTGTCGCGTACCCTTCGGTTCCTTCGTTACCGACCGAGTCGACGAATCAACATCGATCGACAATCGCTCAAACGGTAAAATTTCCATCGGAAAGTCAATGAATTGGGCCAGAATTCAGAAAAAATGAACAAATCGTACCGACCCATCCGACACACGGATTCGAAGGGGAATTAATATCGTCAGCACGGAGCAGAATGCGCGGGTCTCATCTCGGTTGGATGCGTGCGAAGACGGGTCGCTGATGTTGCTCCGTTCCCGACGACTTTCAGGACAAACATGCGGTCAGACCGGTCGACTCGGTCAGGTCGGTTTGAGTTCTCCCTTGGTTCATCATTTGCCCCGCCCGGTTGTCCCTCGCCGATGTACTTCTGGCATTCCCCTGGCCGAGTCAACGGACAGTAGTCAGCGTACCGTCGTTGTATCCCCTCGGCGAAGCGCCTATTACGTATCCACTGTCCATATGTAACCGTGCAATCATAGAAACCCACCCTCGCTCGTATTACCGGAGCGTCCAGCGGTACGAGTATTTGCGCAAACACATAGCCGGATCAAAAGCACGGAGGCGCACATCCATCACCTTAACTGCGTTGCCTAGGAGACACACACGCGCAAAGGTGTACCGTTGGTGAGGCAGGGCGACTCCGATCGTAACAGACATCCGAGAACTCGCAGGACGAACACGGAGAGGCAGAAGCCCGGTACATTTCCCGCGAGAGCGTATCGCAGCTTACCCACCGGTCCCTCCGTTCGCATCATACATTTGTCCAGGGAATCACGAAACTCGGTGCGCTATTCGGGTGCAACGTAAACCGTCGATTATTCAATGCAAATAGCAGCTCTCGTACAGTTCGCACGGACGTGTACGATCCGCACACGCTCGCCAGTGCGTGGCTCCAGTGTCAATTTATAGCCACTTTGCCGTGACCATTTTACCCATGCGGTGTACCGACCGCACAACGGTAATTACCGATGTTTACGTTGAGATGTCCGGATGCATCTATGGAGATACGGAAGTGATGTAAAAAAAAAATTTTTCGTTGGCTTTCGTTGTTCCTGTTTCGCATTGTGTTTCGAAATGGAAAACGCGGTTCGGGGTCGTATTTGGGATTCGAGCTTCGGGCCGCTCGATGCATCGGGTCTTCTGACTTCCTCCATCTCTTCTCTTTTCCGACACATCGGGTATAATGGCGTGTTTAACGATCCAACTGCTGGCGTAGTCACGCGTTTAGTATCGATTAGCGAGAGCTCTGAGAAACGGTGCCAGTAAGCCGAGTCGGCTTACACCGACACTCCACCGTCCGACCGCCTACCAACTATTCAACTCAATGTACACACGGCTCGCACACGTTTATCGACACTTTCGCGATCGTTAGGGCATTCGAACGATTTTCACTGCGTCTCCCGGCCTAGCTACTTTTTTCTCTTTCATTTTATTTTATTTTAATTTTTTTTTTCCTTTTTCTTGAGTTTTTTTTTTTTTTTTTAGCAGCTATAGCTCCGTGACATTTCACCTTCGCCAACGCCGAGCCCAAATTACAGTCGGGCTCTAGGTTGTCATTAAAAAGAAAGAACATAATGGAAGCTATTGCGACAGGGTATATCACGCGAGCGAAGAAGAGGCAATTATCTTCGTATTAAATAACAAACTTGGGTGCGAAAAAGCCCGTCGGATCGGAGGTAAAAGAACTCTGTAACAATCGCTGGATAGATGAGAACGCTTGCTCGAACAGTTACATCATTTTAATATTCGATATTTATTTCCATCCTTCCGCGACTGTTGTGTTTGCCGATTGGCACATTTCGAGACGCATTTCATTCGCTACAAATTTTTATTCTTCAAAAATTGATATATCGTGAAAACGCTTTATACGTTTAACGAGCTTTTTTTATCCATAGAGTTCCACGGTCTTTACCTCGGTTAAATGTTTTTCATTAAATTACTGTGGCTCGAAATTAAAAAAAAATATATATTGTTAACTAGAAAAAAAGAATCGTGGCTGTCTGTGGACCGGAAAAGCAACGTTTACTCGGTCTCTGTTATTATTTTTAATGACCATTGAAAAAAAATTATTTCTAATTTAGGATTTTTTATCTGGTTTCGTTGGCATCAATTAACGGCGTGAGTCTCCTTAACGCATGAGCTCGCGTGCTAAGCTCGTTAATCACGGCACTCCGGTCCGTCGCGGCGATGCGCCACTCCCCGCCGGTAAAACGCGCCGGTAAAACGCGCCGGTTTATTGCGATACAATCCGCGTACACCGCAGCCTCACACCACGAAATACGTATGAATTTTTAAAAGATTTTTCGATGGGTCTTCATTCTCGTTTTTCACACTTTTTTTTCCGTATTAAAAAAAATAAACTAAAAAGTTAATAAAAATTCGTTAAACGCCTGGTGCATTTTGTGTCCCGTTGGAGAATCATTCTCATTGTGGGACGCGATTCGATCAACCGATATCCGGCCGGAATAGACCGACTGGTAATAGTCTCAGCTACGACAATACGGCGCAGTGTGTTTCATCGCTGGAGCAGTCTTTTGTTCGGAGGTACGGAAAGCTACCATAAAATTAATCGAGGCCCGGCACTATCGTTACGAATAACTCGAGCTATTAATTCACGCCCTCCCGCCTCAAGTGGGAAAGGGAAGCCAATAAAAAAGAAAAGTTTTTCCCGTTAAAGTTTGAGATACGGTTTTAACGCGGTGTTTTATGCTCTGACGGTAAACTTTCTCGGATAATCGACGCCGAGAAGCCACACATCGGCCTGCAGCGGCGATCATCGACGCAACTTCTTTTTATTCCCCTTTCTGAAAGATATTTATGTATCTATCGTAGAGTGTGCGTGGATAGTCGGCAGCATCCTTGCGGTCCGGCGCGAAAACCGTTCGTACACGACGTCTGGAAAGCCAACTTTCTCGCGATCGTCCACTCTCACTCGTGCCAATATTGTTTCGAGGAAGGAGCACACGCGTTTTTCCAGACGATGCGGAATATATTCTCGGTGGCTGGCCTTGTTCACCTCGAAACCAGTTAAAAAAAAAAAAAATCACCGAAATGAAAATAAAACTACGAGAATTAAAAAAAAAAATCTACCGAAACACAATGCCAGGCAGGGGTCCTGGACTCCAGTAAAGTTTTATTTCAATCGGGCGGAGTTGTATTTCGGTCCGCGTAGAGGTTTCGTCTCCGCTTACACATTTTTTTACGCCTGCATTCCGACAGATATTTTGAGGAAACTTCGAGTACGGAATCGTGACACGATAGGTCGTATTCCGTAATAATAATAGTAGTGGAATTAGTTTCGTTGATCGAAGCGAAGCAACAACTCGACATATCAAATGTATATAATTCGAACACGTCCGATAGTATCAAAGTTGCGTGGGCATCGCTCCAAGCAGGTTTCGTTGTGGGTCATATTAAAAAATATATATATATATATATATCATCCTCCGCACAGCACCGGCTCAAGAACTCGGCACGATTTCACCGAGCGTGAAGCGAAGAAGACTCGCGAACGATGATTCAGCGTTTGAAATGCGTACGCGCGCCGTACTCTACCAGTGTCGACGCGCTGGTACCGGTGAACAGATTACGTACAGAACAGATAAATCGGTTGTTGCACCGCACAAGCGAAAATCGCTCGTTTCTATCGCATGCACCGGTAAATTCGAAGCTATCGAGTTTTGCACGGCGATGGTGTATTAGTAATCGCGATTCCGTGCAGGTCGTTGGATTCGTTAGGCGGATAAAATTCCTTGGTCCACGTAGAGTTCGGGCTCGAGCCTCACGTGTGTACCGGCAATAGATACGCTGCCGTATTTCTCGCCGTGGCGCCCCCCTCCCCCGTAACTAACGTCACGTATCGCGTATCTGGCGCATCGGTTGCTCCATTCCGAACATAGACAAAATACAATACAACTCGCGTGCGTCTAAAACTCGGGTTTAACGTGTACACGTGTACGATTCCGTATCGTTTTGTATCGCGTGTATCGAGGCCGCACTGTACGGGCCGCGCTTTTCCCCGCACGCAGAGAGGATCGAAGCAATAAGTTCCACGGACTAAACGATCCTACCGCTTCTTCGAGGGAGCCCGCGATCCTCGAGCGAAATTCTCTCGACTCTAATGATGATTGTTCGCTTCCCGTTGCCGATACCCTTATTACCGACCGCGCGAGCTGATGCACCCTGGTCAGTATCACTTTGCATTAAAGTGTCTCTATATATATATATATGTGTGTGTGTGTGTGTGCACGAGTCTCTCTGTAAGCAGTAAATCGTATCGTGTGTCCGATTGTGAGGCTGTTTTTGCATTAATTTTCACTGATTTACTCTCTTGACCATTACGTGTCTCAGCTTAGCCGATCGTCCAATTAAGGTTTGATTAAGTCACGATTAGCTGTACATCGTTCGAATGATTATGCTTCCCCCGCTGGACGATGCTGATTACTCCGATGCAGAAACGAACCAGCTAACCGTGGCTCACTTGTAATTGCCAACGCTTACGCAAAGATATGCGAGCTCACGATTTCCCAGTGAGCGGACAACGCAGAAACCGCCGAAGCGGTCGCGGCTCGACGCACCTTAATTAATAATAATTAACACGACTTACCGACGAGCCTACCGCTTCTTCGACTTTTTTTTTTTTTTTTTTTTTTTTTTTTTTTTTTTAATTATTTCACTCTTACGGAATTAATTAATTGAATTGTTGCAGGGGAATTTTTTTCTTATTTTTTTATGCTATTGCCCAGGATGCGCCACGCTGTATTTCTATTTCCATGATGATCGAGTCGAGGTGAGCGAGCTCGCGACGAAACGCTCTTTTTTCCATCGGCCCCTTGAACAAAGAGAATTTTCCCTACAGCTAAGAAGTCGAGACTCGCCTTACCCGTGTTTTCCGCGACGAAACGAAATAAGTAATTTTCATGGTGAAGCGAATTTTTCCTTGTACTTTTCACAATCTACCTGCATTATCTCGATGATGTCCTCGCAGATAACCGGAAGAGAGTTTTCAAGAAAATCTTGAATAAAAGCTTAGGGGAAAATATTAACCGGCGCGGCTTCCTCGAAGGTTCGCCGTGCTGTTCGTATATTTGCTGTCGTACTTCGTGCAGCAGACTTCCCACGAGCAGCGTTCTCTCAAAATCCAGTCTTTCGTTTCTGCCGAGACTTTTTTTTTATTTATTTTTTACCTACCGACAGTTGAAAATTGCAAACTACAAATGTACGGTAAACTTTTACGAACGCTGACCGACAACATCAGCGGAAGCATTTTTCGTTCAAGGATTGCGGGCGAACCACAAATTTTTTTTTTTTCCATCGTCAATATTTTCATATTAATATCATTTTCGCATTTAATTTTTAAAAAATATTTCATGTCGACCATTTCGATAACGGGACATACGAGGTACGCTCAGTGTCGGTTTTTTGCACCTCCGACTTGTTATCATTTAATCACGCATCGGTATCCGTTGGGATAAAATTTAACGAGTTTATTTTGCAGTTGTAGGAAAAAAATTGTATAATGTTACACGCGTTATTAATGGGCTTGTAAAAGATGAGGTTTCACATTGAGCACAGATGTGAAATTACGCTCACGATACACGATGTTGAGAGGAATGTTGACCGAGGTAATGATAGAATATCCGGATAGTCGTTCGGTCGATAACGGGAGACAAACCGGGAAGGAGATAACGCGCGGAGGATTCGCCCGTCCGTACGACGAGTTGCCATTATCGTGAACGTTATCATTACCGACTTCCACTCTCAACCCCGCGCAGGGGTCCGTCCGTCTCTTCTCGAATCTCTCCGCATTTTCCCCATTTTTAATTTTCACAACTTGGATCCGCCACGCTTCGGTTTCGCTCAGTTAATTTTTGTCAGCCTCTGCGTTTTTGTACCAGACTCGCACTTATTTCGTTTGCTCGTTAGGAGCGCAAACAGTCCCGAGCTTCCTACGCCTGTACGTCGATCCGTTTTTTTTTTTTTTTTTTTTTTTTTTTTTTTTTTTTTTTTGAATCCATCCTTCGTTTACTCCAGCCTTATCCGGCAGCCGGTTCGGCTGCACCGAGAAATCTCTCGAATTCCGCGAGCCATATATAAATTCTGCGAGGCAACAGACCGCGGGGCGTTCTGCGTCCTCGGGGATGTTAACTCCGCGCACCGATCGTCTGTCCGCGTCCGCGTTGCTCCATTATATACGACACGTATGTCGCAGCCCCCTCCGCGATCGTGCTCTCTATGTACGGTAAGAGCGGTGTAGCGTTTCGATAAACGCTTTCTGCATTTGGCGTAGTCGCGACCAGGCACGGGACACAGCCATGCGGCGATGATAATTAATCGGGTTAATCGATGTGCGTTGGAGCTCGCTCTTCCCTTAACAGCACAAACGCGAGAGCACTCTCGCCCATTGCCATCTGGCACGCTCGGGTCCGTGTCGCTGCTCTCCCGACCAAGTTCCTGGACTCTCGTCGGCGCTCCGCTAGAAATTCGTTATTAAGGTTCTCTGAGCTTTTCTCGTCCCGTCGCCTCGGGCGGAAAATTATATTGGCCGGGTCAGGCACCGGTGCGCAAAGCGAACGTAAACCATCCACCGATCGCGGCATTGCCACCGGTCTCTTTCCGCCTTTAAATCTCGGACTTTGAGAATTCTCGCGTCCGACTTGGGAGCGAGAAGCCTCGGGCCCAGAAATTAATAATCAAGCTCCGAGAATCGGAATTGTTTATCGAGTCGCGTTAAAAGTTGTTTGTAATTTGTACGAAAGGCGACCGTGATCGATCCCGGGGACCGACGGAGAGAGAGATCGTCGAGGGTCGAACGAGTTTTCAAAGATTCCGCGGCAGCTGCCGTCGTAGCCCGCGGAGAAACGCGTCGATGGTATTCACTTGGAAAGCAATTAGTCAGCTCGGTTCTGCTCTTCGAGTGATATATTTTCATTTCCGACTTCCAATTACCTCGAGATTCGAATGAACGGAAGAGGAAAAAAAAAAGGACGAAACAAAAGTGTTATTATTTTCCAACAGTTCGAGGGGAAAGTCGCTCGCGTCGCAGAATTTTCGTCGCTATATTATTTTTCCTCCTGAAACCGAAGGGGTTGAGGTTTCGGGTGTTTTTTTTTTTTTTTTTTTTTTTTTTTCGCCGCTAAGCCACTTCTCCAGTCAGGCCAGCAGCCGCCGTCGCTTCTACAGTAATATCCGGGGATTATGAGCGTGCTAACGCCTCGGCGCTCCTGCGATTGCGAGTACCAGAGTCACGAAGAGATGCTTCGCACCGCCGGTGCTCTTCCAAAGCGGCTCCCTATCTAGTTGGCGCGCGCGCGCGCGCGCCACCTCGCGGACCCAATTAAAACGGCTTTCCTTCCGGCTCGCAGCTGTTACAACTGGAAAACTTTCCGAATTCGGTGCTCTGGAAACTCCCCCGTTGCCGCACCGGACGAAACGAGCCATCGGGGTGGAACGAGAGTTTACTCTGTTTCCACACCGACCGACCTTCTCCACCGCCGATTCGCTCTCCTCTGTCTATCTTTTCTTACTCTCTTTTTTTTTTCCTTTTTCAAACTCATCCAAGCAGGATGAGTTTGGGAAAAAAGAAGTGAGGAAGAAGAAGGAAATAAACGGAGAAAAACTCCGTTTCGTTTATCACTGATACAAGCGTGACTGCGGTGCTCGTCTTTACCGCGAATCCGCTGCTGCGCCGCTGGCTGAATACCAATATAATCGTCTTTTTTTTTTTCGTACAAATTTAACTTCATACTCGTTGGCTTTTCCTACCTGCTTAGATCCGCCAAACGGCCCAACAAAAGATTATTGAAAAATTGAATTTTATCTACGACTATTCGCGGAGATACGCGAATTTAAGCGCTGATCGAGACGTCGCGCCGCCGACGAGCATCGTCGTTGCGCTAACGTCCGCGGGGCTTATGAAAAGCATCTCGCGCCGAGATGAGAAGTCGCGGAAGTTGCGAGCACGGCACACGCACGGTGGCTCGATTACACGCTACATCCGACACTCCTCCTCGCGCGCGCTCTCGCTCCTCCGCGAACCTTTCCTGTCCTCCTCGTCGTTTTCGTCCGCAGTCGCTTTCGCCTCGCTCTCCTCTCTGTACTCGGGTGAACACACACTCTCGACTTTGCCGAGCGGGCGGAGACTGCAGGATGTTTGAGAAGGAGCACGGAAGGCTCGCCGGTCCCATGGAACGTGATGTTGAAACGACGAGGAAGTCCACCGAGTGATTTTTATATGCGGGTTTACTCCCCGTCTGTTACCCGAGATTACTTCCGTCCCGATGGAAGTTTCGAACACACTCCCGGGGAATCTCGCGCTCGGCAAACTTCTCCCGAATTTGCCGAACTCGACGGGAGGATCGAATTACACTGTTACATGCATCGGCTCCTCGGATCTGTAAATCGCATGGGCATTCCGACAGTCCCGCATCGGGCTTTCTTTTTCACTGCTGTGTAAGCGATCGTGGCTTGACCCGCTCGAACATTCGTGATTTTTCGTTCGATACGCCGAAGGTTTGTTTCCGTCAATCGGCATTTTTTTTTTTCTGTCTTCCGGGGAGATTGAGAGAATTTCGCCGTTAATTCCAAACCGCTACCGTCGACCGATAATACAGAGAAGCCTCAATCCGTTCGGAGTGCTTGGCAGTTTCGCCGGGGCGTACAGATTTTCCCTCCGAT
Source organism: Listrodromus nycthemerus (assembly GCA_963978505.1). Classification (NCBI taxonomy): domain Eukaryota; kingdom Metazoa; phylum Arthropoda; class Insecta; order Hymenoptera; family Ichneumonidae; genus Listrodromus; species Listrodromus nycthemerus. Next base: position 933,613 of record OZ021683.1, on the reverse strand, counting down.
AAAACGAGCCAACATATCGACACGGAATATACGGATCTCGCGTGTTTGATCCTCGAGAATCGTTAGCGACCTTGCGCCTCTATCTCGCCGACCAGTCCGCGCACACAGAGAGCGAGACCAGTTCCGATAGCAAGGTAAGCTGGCTTTGGACACGCTGTAGTTTTCGGGCGGCCGCGGCAGGCTGCTCTGCGGTTCGCGAGGCTTTCTCTACCGGGAACAAAGCAACAGCATTAGAGTATCGCAGCGGCCTATATGTTAACCGCTCTCTCTCTCCCCACGTGGTTTTCCATGTTCGGACTGCACGCGCAGCCGAAAGCGGCTAATGCGATCGCGCTCGCCTCTGATGTACACACCGGTGTACACTCGCGCGGTCCTCCCTCGTTCTCCCCAAAACCGCCGACTGTGCGAAGCCCGCTCTCGCGCTCTCTCGTTCACACACGGACGCAAACTCCCCGAAGAGCTTTGCCGATACCGGAACACGTACCACTGTGCCGGCTTTTCGTCCCTCCCGCCTCTCTGCGGTGGCCTCTGAGCGTACTCGAGAATATTGAAACGTCGAGCGCGTTCAGTCAGGAGAGATAGATTCTATCTCTGGCGAACCTCGATTTCGTGACCGGCTCGAAAATCGGCGCATGCGCGCTCACCATGCCTCACGTCTTTCGAAAGTGTGTGTTCGACACACGGAACAGCATCGCCAGGTCTGCGCGCACTCCGGATGAAGGTGATCATTTGTGGACCGGGACGGCCACCTCGCGACGACGAGAACTCCCTGGTCGATGTCCTCGGAAGGTCGTCCACTCGCCATTGATTCCTACTCTCGCGGATGCAAACCGTGCCGGTGCACCGATCCTCATCGGGGAGGCAACGACTCCGAAGAGGCGACAGGGTTTCCGATCGAGTCGATTGAGAGTCGCTCGCGCGAAGGCGAGAGCGACGAGTCAATTAATCGCCGTTCCGCGAAGTTGCTCGCTGCTGTTTCGTTGTTTCCTCTCGAGTTTACTACGAGTACGATCGGTGGAACCAGATGGACGCGAGACGAGAGCTCCCGAAGCTGTTAAAGTACCGTTTCCATCGATTCTCTTTTCCTCCCTCGTTTTTCGTTCTCTTTGCATCCGCGCGCTTCTGTCTTTTCCTCCCGACGGTCGTTACCACTGTTATTGGCTCGTTGGAAATATTACATCGCGAATGTTATCGCTCGCGCGGCAATAACTCCCTGGCTCGTCTCTCGCTCTCTCCCAGAACACCGGCGCTCATGCTCGCTGTTTTCCGATTGAACAACCGGAAGCAACCTCTTCGCGCCGCACCTCCCGCACGACTCCGTTCGCCTTGCGGCGATTCTCTCCTCCGCCTCTGCGGGTCTCTCTATCCGCGTCCGTGAAACCGGCTCAGGCTCGAGGCCGAACGATTATGCACGCACGATCAAGAAAATCTCGTATCCGGCATTCGCGAACTCGAAACCCCCTCGTGGCCTTGGGACGCGCACGGTAGCCGTTGCCAACGACTCGCGAACATCGCGTTCTCCGCGGTAAAACGTGCGCGATAAATTACGTCGAGGGAGCTTCGCGGTATTTTATGCTTTTCATTGCGGTTCGTCGACGTTGACGAGATATCGGGTCGTTCGGACGACGGTTTTTTTTTTTTTTTTTTTTTTTTTTTATATATAAACTTTTGCTGGCCCGACGATCGGTCTGTCCGCTACATCTGTATTCGGATACCAGGCATGTTCGACTCATCGCCCTTTCCTGTGTTAAAATGAGACTGGCAGTCGCGCGAGAGGAGGGCGCGCAACAGCCGGCGACGAGTTTATCGACGGACCGCTATAAATCTCATGGGAGTTTTGTGCTCGTTAACGATCGGAAACGTGCGATCGTGCGAAACAGTGGACGCGCGAGGGAGAAATTTATATCGCGCCCTTCCCCGGATCGAGGATGAGCGGATCGGACGGTGGTCCGCTCATTTTTTCGACGCGTACTTTACGATTTGACGCTTGTAACACGAGATCGGACACGAGCTGCGCGAACTGCGTCATATTCGGCAGAGCTATCCGTTCAGAGACGATCAATGCATTCGGATATTCTTACAAGCTCGGATGTTTTTGTTTTTATCTCCAGCGATTGAGCCGAGCAAGTGAGTTCGGAATAAAATTGATCCGACGCTGACTGGTATGAAATTGACGATTTTTTTTTTTTTTTTTTTTTTTTCCATATTTCTCAGTCAATCGACTAGTTTGCGCTCGTGTCGAGCGCGAAAAATCGATATCGACTTTTATTGACGATTTTATTCGCGAAGCCCACTTAATCGACATTAGCTCGATTCGTTATCGCGCAACGCGCTCTTATCACGTCCGGTCTATTATCTGTTTACGTTCACGGTTTGCACCAACACCCTTCCTCGGTGCAACAAAATATTATCAAACTTCCGTCAACAGCGTCGACGTCGAAGCTCGCCGCCGCGACAAATCCGAAGATGTTTAACGAAATCGGCAACCGTGGGCGGGCTCTCTTATCGTATTAATCCGGGTGTACCGCGGTTTGTTCCACGCGAAGTAACTCACCGGCAGCGTTACGACTCCGGACATCAGCTGTTTTGCTAGCGCACTGCCACACGTAATCCCATTAAAGTTATCGTTCCAGCCGAAACACCATTTAGAATATTTTCTCTCACCGTGTTCGGAATTTTCGTCGTGGAGTCGAGCACGGTTTCGAACGCGTATCGCCCGAAATAGCCACCGGACTATTTTTTCCCCATTTTTCTGGAGAACAATGAGTGGCAAACATTGCGCGGTTAATGCGCGACTCCCTTGGCCGCCCGTACAAATTGCACACGACGAGTATCAGCTTCACGAGTCAGATGATTGTTACTCAACCCTGCTCTTTTCCGCTCGAGAACTTCTCGGACACCTCGCAGCGATATCGTCCTCCGAGGCATGGCCGAGCGGGCTCCGGTCTAACAAGGAGCGCGCACTCGGACCGCGCCAATTCTAGACAATGGCATTGTGAGGGTTCCCGAGAGATGTATCCACGAGGGTAAATAATTGCGCGCTGGCCATTGTTCAGGAGAGCGACGAGGCTACCGAGAGATCGTGTATGCTCGTATATCGCTCACCGATACACAGCTCGATCTCCGTACCGGCTGTCTGTTCCGAGAGTGCATTTCATAGCGGGCGCTTTGTCGCTTCTCTGTCCGCTCGGGCTTCCGCAGTGGAAGAGACGAGTTCGTACTTAACTGTACCTACCTGCACGGTAATATGTGTGCGCGCGTGCAGTTTGATCGATGAGATTCGCCGGTTCGCCGGAGGCCGAGACAGCTTCGGACAGGGCTCGATCGCTCCCACGCATCGTTCGATATAGTTTGTGCGCCAGTGCGGAAGCGCTATCCGGTGCACCTAATGGTTGCAATCTCTCATGGGAAACGTGGCTGATACAGCGCTGCGAGCATTGTGTGCGGTCGCTCGATCGACGATAATGTTGATGCCGGTAATGGCATCTTTCGATATTAGATGCAGAAATGTTTGTTCGTTACGTCGTGCTGCGTGACTCTGTGTCTTTCGCGGGCAATTATTATGGTTACCGCGAGTCCTTACGCTTCGCTCGTGTTGCACTCTCGGTGTATGCAATAACAGTCCGCCTGCTGGTCTGTGTCGGAATTGTCCCGCTGAGCGAGCCGGACCGCAGCGGTCTTCATGAACCGGCTCCAAATTACGCGTTATACGAGGCATCTGGACGTAATCACGGTTCGACTCGTTGTCGCGTGAGCAGCTCCATCTCGTACCTACGAGTACCGGAGCGTGGCCTGCAGTTGATTGGGCCTAGCTGTGTCTATACGTATATAGATGGTTGTGGGTGACGAGTAACGATCGGCACCGGTGGCTGAGCAAAGCCCGTGCGACTTACGTAGTAAAACGTTTTGGGGAACGGTTGTGAAGATTGAACACAAATAGAAGCTTTGTGGGCTGTAAAGGTAAAACGCCACGAAGACGTGGATCGTTGTCGAATTTTGTCGAAATCAGTAGTTACACTCTATTGATAATACCAGAAATTGCTACTGAAAATTCGAATCGACAGCAAACGGAATATCGGTTAGTTTATCATCGGCGAAATATTTTCGGCCGCGGCAATCGCGCTGACGCTGTTAGTCATTCGAACTCGATATTCATCCATCGAGCAATGGCCCAAAGGCTTCCGAGAAGATTACCTCGTCCACGTTCGCGATTTCAATTATTTTATCGCAGTCGTCGGCTAGTCCGGTGTCATCGCGGGATTTACGGATTGCAAAAGTATGCGACGAATTGACAATTGACCGATCCACGAATTTTAGGATTTCGCCTCTGCAGCCTCGACAAATATGTGACTGGCATGATTAAATCCTTGATAACGAAAAACAAAAAAAAACAAACAAACAAACAAACTGAATAAACTCTCATTAACGGCTCCGCGATTATCTCCGTTGATAAAAAACACTCGAAAACGTGAAACGCCAAAAGCATCACCGTCAAGATAAATTCCAGCCGGCTCCGCGGCTATACATTCATCCGCAGTCGAGAAAAAAAAAATAAATAAAGAAAAAAAATAATAAAAAAAGCTTCTCCATGTCGTCGGACGAGGTAGAAAAAGATGGTGTGCCAGTGGCAGTGACGGCGGACCGAGGCGAGGATACCGCTTCGCTCGGCAGATTTAAAACGGTAAATACGTTCCCTTCGGTAACGAGAGCGACGGAGTCACCACGTTGTATAGCGCGGCAGAGAGAACGGCGGAGGAGGGTGCTCGGATGGGATGTCGGTCGGTACCTCCGGAGTTCTGGCTTTCGCGCATTACCTTGGATTTTCGGCCGAGGCGCGCTTGATGCACAGGGTGTGTAGCTGGAACACCCTAGCCGGAGAGACTCGGTGACTGCTCTGCAGGTGCATCGAGTTGTGCTCCCCTCTTCCTCGCCTCGCGAGCAGGCTCGCGGCTCTCGTCGGGTTTTCTGCTTCTGCCGCGCTGAAACTGCAGGAGCCAGCGGCGCGGAGGGTGGTTCGGGCGCGCGGAGGAGCGCGGATTAGAAGGAGACCGTCAACGAGAGAGGTAGAAAGCTCCAGCGTGGTTACGAATTCACAATGCCATTGTGCAACGATCTCGCTTCTCCTCTCCCCAACGAAGCTCCGTCTCGCTCTACGCGGCGGTCCACGCTACTCTTTCCTCTCCCCGGTAGCTCTCCCGGAATCTCCCCCTTCCCTCTTTCTAGTCTATCCACTCAGCGGGTCTCGCCACTCCGCCATTAATGGCTTCCGTTTCCGGTGTCTCAATCTCGCATTCTATGAGCTCTGGACGCTTCGGCTCCACCTCGCTGTGTGTACGCCGGTATAGCGGCGAGTGCGGAGCCCCACCGCGAATCTACTCTACAAAGTACCCTCTGTATCCCGAGCGAACCCACCCGTCGAAGTTTCACGAAACGTCGGGCGACTTGTCGCGCGTTCCCCGCAATGATCCTCCGAAGCGTCGAGTTCGTCGGGAACTATTGTACGCGTCTGTCTGTATATCCGTGCTGAGAGTCGCGCGGGAGAGATGTATGCAAGATATTAATGCCTCCGGACATCTCGGGATTACGTACGGACGTTGGGTAATGTACGTCGAACGACGGGAGTGTCTGCGGGTTGCAACCGATCTTCGTCACTTCACTCTCAGCCGGGTCGCTCTCTCGGTCCCGCGGAGTCTGGCAAAATCAAGAGCGCGTAACTGTCGCGAACCCCCCGCGGGCATCATGTAACGTCGCGCAGTTTTGCTCGTTTATCCGTACATGTACAGCAGCATTGCTGTCGTTTCGCGTATGCGGTTCGCATGCGGCTTGGGAGCTCGGGAATTATGACTCTGCGCCGGTTTAGTCTGGCTCGGATGATCGTCGTCGGAGCGACCGTCTGACAGAGGAATTGCCTTATTTCCGATCGCTCTGGCGAAGTTGCAAAGAAACGGGCAGGGAGTCGAATACATCGAGGGTGTCGCGATGTCGGATTGTGGCTTTGGTACTGCGAGGTCTCTTCGATTTAATTAATTTAGCGTCGAGCGAAACTGGCTCCGCTTCACCGATCGGTGACGCGACGAATTCTCGAATTTTTCGCACTTTGCAGCTCGTGGAGGAGTGTGTAAAAAAAATAATAATCATAACGGAGAAGAAAAAAAATCGTGATTCAAGGAGAAGGCAATACTCGGAGTCTGGCTCTCTATATGTCGATTCTCGTGGTTGGAAGGCATAAAACGTGTGCGACTGGGAAATTCTACAAGGTGCTTCTGATGTCGCTTGAGGAAAAATCGGTGGCATGGTCGATACTCGACGATAGTAAAAACGAAAAATACAAAGCCCAAACGACCGTATGCCACCTCGCGCGTCTGCGGATAAGTGCGAAAACCAACTTCTGTTCCGGTGGAACGAGAAGGAAGAGTCGAGTAGAGGCGAGAGAGAGAGAGAGAGAGAGAGAGAGAGAGAGAGAGAGGAATCGGCGAAGAAAAATAAAGGAGGAGTTGAAGAAGAGTGAGACGAAGAAATAAAGTGGAGCACGCGAAACTGCTGCCGGTGCTGCTGCTGCTGTTGGTGGAAGAGCTATACCGATCTCGTATTTTTCTTTCACGCCCGAGGACGCTCCGTTCCTCCCGCCAGCTTGCTCTCGTTTATATGCTCACCGTTGCTGAATCGCATCGAATTCTCGCCCTCGAGTTGACTGCGCGTTGGCCCGACCTCCCTCGCGAAGACGATGATGGAACGATCGCCGAGGATTTCGCCGGTTTTCATTCCACTTATCTCTCGGCATTTCCACCAAACGCCGACAAAACGGGAACACATATTTTCGAATCCTCTCCCTCCGGCCCATGTTGCACCGATCGGTTCGCGAATTTATTGTACGGAACGGATGAGGGGACATTTTTTTGTCGAATTATTCGACAAATATTTGTCGGAGAATCGATGATAGCGTACAATTTTTGTTGAATTTTGAATTTAAAAAAATTTTTTTTTGCTTTGAGCTGCGGATTCTTATCGATGCATCGTCAGTCGCAGGTTTTACCATCGCTCGTCGAACGTTCCCGGTGAGCTGGCCTTTAATCGGCGAATAGAATAATGCGTAGCGCAGTCACGTTTCGCGTTAACGGTAACTCTGGGCGAAGTTGCTACCGACCGCTCGTAGATACGCACGAGTGGAGAGTTAGCATTGCTTCGCCACGAGAAAACGTATTCGATCGGCAAGCCGTCTCACACGATACGTGATACTTACCGTATACGTGCCGAGGCTGAATACGTCTGGTTCGATCGCTTCCCCGAGCTCGTTGTCGTCCCAGTCGTTCCGGAAACGATTTGCAACGACGAACACTGCGAATCTCTCTTCTCTTCGATTACTTTTTCCGATTTTTTTTTTTTTTTTTTTTTTTTTTTTTTTTTTTTTTTTTTACTATCTCGTAGAATTTCTTCTCGACGACTGACCGACTGTTTCTCCGCCGAGAAACCCCACCCCAAAAAAAAGTGGTGTTTCTTTTACCATGGAACTTCTTGGTCAGCATGAACCGGGCCATATTCGCCACGTATCCTGCCTTGAGCTCAAACTGGTGTCAGACACGGAAACGTCTTCGAAGACGTCATCGCCCGGCAATCGATTCCGTGCGATTCGAATGCGGTGTCCCGTTTCGAGAGGTACACACGGGAGCATGTACCGACGATTGTCGCGCTCTCCTCAATGCAATGTGTGCTTTCGAAGCGTATCCAATGTACACAGAATTATGCTAACGATATAGTAAACACACCCACACACAGCCCATTGTACTCGATCGTGTCTCGAGGTGTGAATCTCGAAACTGTCGGAAACGGCGATACGGTGTAGCACCGACGTCGAGCTTGCCGAGTTCCGACACGAAATCTCGGGGCAAAACGAACTATTCCGTAACTGTTTATTTTGCGGTACGCGAAAAAAGATGGCTCGAGTGTCGGGTCGCTTTTTCCTCGGTGTTTCTCGGAACATTCTTGCGCGTTCATCCTCGAAACGCCCTCGGAGGACAGAGTAATTCAGGTGAAAAATCTCCTCGTCGAGATTCAGATAGAGCATTCACGTTCCTCTTCTTCCTGCGCCTGTATCGATCGTTCAACCCGCCTCGGTTTTCTTTCCATTTTCTCGACTCACCTCGCGTACGGCCCTCTCATCGCGACTCCGGCGTCATTCCACAGCTTCCGGTGCATAGTCGCGATTTATAGACTCGCTGACCCGCGCACCTTCCCTCGCGTTGGATATACTAATGTGTTAATGGTTTCTTTGTGGTAGGTGGAGCAAGTACGCTGTTGCACGGGCGTGCGAATGAACTCCTCCGAGAGGAGTTGAGGGTACCGAGACCTATAAATTGTCGGTCGTAAAGCGGCGCGTCGGGGCTTTGCCAGCCGGAGCGGCCTAGGTTACGAGGCCGAATTCCTTCGCGACGAAAAACGATCGTTTCCGCAAACCGTTCATCCCGTTCTTATTCTTCCCATTCGCTCTGCTTCGCGCCACAGTACGGCTAGATATTTCATGCGCTCGAAAATTTAGCTCCCGCCGAGGTGGTTCCCGCACAATACGAAGCCGAGGAAATGCAGATCGGGAAATACGTCCGGTGAAGATCGAGTAGAAATCGTGCTGGATTTATCGAAGAAAAAAAAAAAAAATTCTCAACGTTCAACGTATTTCCTTGCGTATCGGTTGGAGATCGGTTTGAATTCTGACGCGGGCGCTTCACCTGGCTAATCCATCATTGACTCGTGTAATAAGAAACGCAAGAACCGACCGTAAGTGCACCTCGTAATATATACCGTGTAAGAAGAGCCGCTCGTCAGAAATAAACTACTGGGACGGTGAGTAAGGGAGAGAGTTAAGAGCCGAGCTCGGGGCCCGGCAGGTTTATAAGACTCGAAGCGAAGAGGACATCGATCCTTCCCGCATCTCCACCCAGCTGGATTTGTAGTCGGCAATTTTTTTTTGTTAATTGATCGTCCAGTGACGGATCGACGAATCTAAAATCATGATGAAATTTAAAAAAAAATTTGAAAATTATTTTTTACCGCGCACGGTCGACGAAGGAATTTCAAATGCAAAATCAATGGCCGATTGGAGATAATTTCGCTGGCAATTGACCCTCGGCTGAAATAACGTACGACAGCAATAAGTACGTTAATGCAACAACCGGATATATCGAGCAGTTCCTCGAATGGGGGAGTAGATGCCCCGAGAGGTCGACTCGGCAATTGCCTGCAGCAGGGTCGTCGTGTCTCTGTCTCGCTTCTGTGCTGCGGCAAGCGAATAATAAGCTTCGATATTATGTGGGCATCCACCGCTGCAAGTGAGCACCGATACATATAGGCCATATATTTTGGAAGTCTCGCCGACGTCTCGAGGTCGAGGAAACCGTCGAAATTGCAGTGCTGCATACGACTCGGTTCACGGCGCACCGGCTCGCACGCGAGTACGCGCCCTGTATTAATACTCGACATTTACGGCCGATTACTCTCGCGTTACACCCAACCGTCTACCGATATCGTACGCCGTCGGGATTGCGACCGCGCGTATCGAAGTGCATCGCGAATTCACCCCGGTGCGGCTAATGGACATTGAAATTGAACCCCGCCAGTCGACGAAACGTAACTCGCAACAACCGGACGATCGTCGTGGTACAACCACGTCCGGTACTTTTCTTCAGATGCGCATGAAGATTAAAAAATTCGATTCTATCCCTATAATAATTTTAATTCACTCGTTTATTATATTCAGCGACAATTTTTCATTGCTCCGAATCACGGTATTCAGCGCTTTTCCCTCGCGCAATCCGAGCGAGGAACGTCGTCGATCTTGTGCGCTGTCCCGGGGGCGCTAACAGACTCGACATATTTTTCGAGACTTTTGCCACCGGAATGACGACGACGACGACAACGCGGAAACTGTCGCGGGCTCGGGAGTTTCGTGAAAAATCCCCGACACACCGCCGCGCCCTCGCTTGGACGGCAGGGCGGCGCGAAGAGCGCGACCGTTCGGTGTGCGTGCGTGTGCACACGGTGCAACGCACCAAGAGGTGAGAAAAAGCAGCGCAGACGTGTAGCGTAGATTTATGCCGTGTAACTCGAGCATAAATCTTGGTTTACGGAGAACGCCGAGTCGCGACGGAGCCCAACCGGGCTATCCTCTACTTGTCGCGAGGCGAGACTCGCTCCGGAATTCCATTCACTCGCTCAAACGGAAAGAGACTCGTATCGTTTCGCCTCGCCAATGGAGCTCCCTATCACCTCCGGACAGTTTCAATTCCCGATCGTTTTCCGTTTGGCACGAAAGCGACGGATGCGGATACATCGCATAGCTGTGTCGCGGGACCAAAAAAAAACAAAAAAAAAATTATCTCGTTTACCGTGACTATCAAAAAATCATCGGGCGAAATATCGCGCTGGCGCGCTACCCCTGTCGATGGTTATTGCTTCGGCTTTCGACTTGTCAGATCGTTGGACACATCCACCGCGCACTTGTTTACCGAACCGGAACTGCATGCGTTCCTCCATCATTTGACACACATAGGACAGAGTTATTTGTATACGTGCACGTGAAATATAGAGGCGTATCCCCATCCTCTTTTTTTTTTTTTTCATGCACCCGACCTCAATCGCTCAACGATCGATTGCCTATAGTACACTGTACGTAATCGACCTCGTACTTCGAACAGCGTGCAAGCGAAAACTCCTCCCCCTTCTCCAGCCAATTTATATCTGATTTATTCGACTGTTCTGCCCGCTCGTTCGATCGTACGATTCGCCATTGATCGGGGTTTTTTTTTTTTTTTTTTTTTTTTTTTTTCCCCAACTCCACCTCTGTTCGAGACTCCTTTTTATGTTTGTTTTTTTTTCGTTCTCGCTAATAACCGCTTTGTGAAAAACAAAAGCTTCGCCGACTAGATGTTTTTATTTCGTTGTGGTCGCTCCATGCTTGACGGATCAACCGGCATTAATGGCTTCTGTATCAGTCGACGGGATTGATGTAGGGTTGTTTTTGACGAAACTCGTCGCGAGCGAAGCGTCGTCGTCGAGCTGTTTCAGCCGCTGGTTGGATGATCACCGCGAGCAAGTTCAGCGACGAGCGCCATTCCGGACGACGACGTTATTCAATTATTAACCGGGACGCCCGACGTGGATCGACGGTGGCAGCCATCGTGGACCGTCGAGCGACGTGAACTAACCGCGGACGTCCATCAGGTGCGTCGCGGACCCTCGCCGATCGTCGTCACTCTCTGCCTTCATTCGCAGCCTCTCGACGCCCGGCTACTCCCGTAGCGTTGTCACTGCTCGTCGCTACCTCGCTTCCTCGACCGCAGCGGCTTTCAGTCAGATACGCGAAACATCCGCGGTTGCACATCGAAACGATCGATGAACCTGATATGCCGCTGACACCATCGGTGCCTCGATGAAGCACAACGGTATTCTTTAAAATCGCCTGCCGAGTCGATTAAGATCCAATGAAGACCGACAGAATCAAAGCTGCCGAGAATATTGCAACAACAAATTATTGTTATTGTTCCTGCTTGTTATTGTTATTATTATTATTGAAAATAATAAATTTTCGTGTAGTCGAGAGTCATTTTCGAGACTAACGAGTGTCGCACCGACTGGGCGTTCTCATGAAAAGGGAATAGTGTTGAGTGTGAAGGTTGAGAGGAAGTGAGGATGGTTCTGAGGCAAAGGTTTGAATACGCTCACTCGTTTCGTCCCATTTTGCGCACACCGCGGCTCGTTAGACGGCAGTCTCGTGCGCAAATTTTCGCCGTATCTATCGCAGACTCGCAAATTAACGCTCACCGTGTCGTCGAGGTCGTTGCAACTCACATGCACACCGCTCGGAGGCATTTTCGTCTTTGCATTCGCCCCCCGGGCGCGAGAAGATCGATAACACTCGGCGCGCTCGTTACGAAGCGTCACGCGTAGAATGGAAACACACGGAGGCCTCGAGTCGCGTCACCAAAATGTACCTCCGGTATGCATCTATATATTTGCGGATAGTTTCCTGTACGCTTAGGGAGATACAATTGCTCGAAATTAATTTCCACGTATACTCTTAGCTCTCGTTTCCGATCGATCCAAGGTGTGAGAAGACGATTCTGTAACGCATTTCCAGACCTCGATTACTCCCGTCTCCTGCATTCGTCCATTTTTTTTTTAATGAATTAATTTTTGATCTTTCAATGCTGCTAATTATCGGATGGCAATCGTGGTTGAAAAGAGGATTCTTCGCGTAAGTACACGAGGATCCTTGTTTCGTCGATGCTCCTTGATCGTTCGGTAATTCGAAGAATCCGAAGAGGCAGGGTCGTTGCTGCGGTTGTGTGAGGCGATGTTGTGTCAGGGCAAACAGCAGCAAGTACAGCGATGCGAAGATTGCATTCCGATGCGACGAGGAGGTTGGCGGTCGGGTAGGTGGAGAGGTGCAGTTTCGCGGCGATGCAATGCCGCGAGAGACGCGAAGCCCTGGCGCCAAGATAGATTCGCGCGAGCTCTCTGCCTCCCTCTCGAGCGCATCGATCTCTCGAGGTCGAACGTTGCCACGAGATTGGGGCGAAACGGACCGTTTAGTTGGGTTCAGCCATGTTCCTTGCCACGGACACACGCATTCTACAGCCATTGGACCAGCGAGTCTGCATTGCCAGATGCTTTATCGCAAGCCAAGAGGCAACCAGCGGGTAGTTAAGGACATCACTCGCAGCCGTGTGCCTTGCTTTCTGATTTCCAGTTCCGATACCAGCGATGCCGTATTACACGGCAAAAGAGTTTTTAGTCGCTCGACCTTCCTCTCCCTCCATTCTCTATCCATCTGCGATTCCCCACGTACGCGCTCGAGTTTTCACGGAACTTTCCCTCAGGACGATTGTCCCCGGCTGACTCTTCGATTCGCTCGCTCGATCGAAGCTTTTTCTCCGTCGGCAGTCGATCGCCGCTCCCCCTTACCAGCTCCGCGATAACGTCCACTCCGCTTCACCCAAATTCCGTAGCGGATAAACGGGATCGCCTCTCGATTCCCGCATCAAATTCCGAGATTCTCGTACTTCGAGTCGCTGATTGCATTTCGGATTTAGTAAATCAATGGCGACTACGCGATTCCTCGGCCATCCACTGGGCCCACAGATTAACTTGCGCGTTTCCGTGTCACGCGCATTCGTTCGGCAGAATCGAGTTACGAGATCTTCGTGCCGGATAAGTCGATCACGTATACGCGCTCCGTCCCCGCGACAAAGCTCACACGCACGTAGATACGGATTAGTCTGTGTACGCGTACGCGGAGTATTCGCGGCGACGACTCGAGACTCTGAGCAACTGGAACGTAAATCGTCGCACGTATCGCGATATTGCCGCGAGCCGGCGAGACGGCGAGAAAGCGCTGGACCGCGTTCTTCACCCGGTGTTATTATCCGTTGACACCGCCAAGCGAAAATCCCTGAGTCGAGGGTCGTGATAAATGACGCGGGATTTCGCTGTACAACGATCGCGAACAAACGCTCGAAAGTGTCTTCGTGGATTAAATGCGCAAGATTTCAATCGATAGTGGGTAAACCCTCCACGGCCAGCTCCGTCGCCGACGAGAACTTCCATGTGGATGTTCGCGTCGTCGAAACCGCCCGGCTATTCGTTTGCCTGCCAGACCACAAATTGAGCAGTTTGTTTCCCCACAGCGCAGAAGCTGCTTTGGGAAATGTTAACCGTGAAGCCTCGATCGAGAATAGCTTTGGAAAGCAAAAGAAACGAAGTTGACAAGTTGAACCGGACGGTCAAAAAAAAAAAAAAAAAAAAAAAAACACAGATTCAACGGTGAGATTCTCTTTTCTGTAGTATAATTTTTGTAAGATTTTTTTTTAATCCGATAAAGAGACAACGTGCAAACATGTGACTGAAAAACAATATTCCTCATGATATTTTTTTCCACCCGCTGCGGCATCGATGTTTTCCTTGCACGTCTCCCAGCTCGGTCGATAAACAATGTTGTTCAAGCGAATCGCTCACTTGGCACGAATTCCGTATTTTTACGACGGCGAGGCGCTCACGATGCTGTAATCTTATCTTATCGAAACGTGCGACAAAATAGCCGTGAAGATTCGTGATTTCGCGTCGTTCGACGGGACAACGGCGAAAATTTACGCAAGAAATAAACTCGAGAGATGTTTTTTTTTTTCTCTCCGATGCTCCGTTCGTCGCGGTTTTGCTCGAGACGAACGGAGCATCGGAATTCAAAGCACGTGCCACGCGGCGCCCGGGCTAACCTTGGCAACTGGCGGGGCAGGCCCGCAGCGAAGATTCTCTGCCTTCGTCACCTCGAGAATCAAGCCGTGGCATCTGAACCGAGGAGTCTGTCACGCTTATCCTTAGGGCTTTGATGAAACACGATAAGCAATGGCGCGAGCGACGAACGGCTCGAGACGAAGTGGCGCGACCAAAAAATTTGCGCCCGTGCGACGAATATGCACGAACCCGGAACTTCGTCGTCGCTCACAGAGTCCAATTTAAAATTGAAGAGTCTGTCTGTGAATGTCAGAAAATAGTAGTGTAATAATACACAACGTGCTACAGTTTTTTTTAAACCAAAAAAAAATAGGAAAGCGCCACAATGATAACCGAGTGTGTCGACCCGTCTCACACGAGTGGCTGGAAAGAGGAACTGAACACTTTGTAGATCGTTTGGAAGTGGACAATCGTCGTGAGTTGTGATAAGAACCACTTCCGTCGAGAGTCGAATGGGAACGATTTTTTTTTTGTTTTCCGATTGAAAATCGCATATTTATACCGTCTCGAGAAACGACGTCCTTGTCGCGATAAAGAGGGAAGTACCGGCTAGATTAAGTGGAAGGTTATTCGAACAATATCGAGTTTGTGGTCGATGAATCGCGAATAGATGAATTCATCAAATATACATAAGTGGCTCCAGTTACAGCGTCATCGAGGTCGACTATGTCGATCGGAGTCGGGTACGTAGCATGGATATCGCGATCGTCGGCTCTTCGAGCCACGACCGCAATTTCCTCGTCGTAGGCCGGAAACGGGTCGTCGATGGCGGATCAAGTTCCGAGGAGAGAGCCACCAGCGTGCGCACAGAGCGGGAGGAATAACCGAGGCGACCGACACCGCGCTCGTAAATCACAAGCTCAGCGAGCTACGTCTGCGGTGCCGGAGATAATAACCATTTTGCGCTTCCATAGGCTCCCGTTCACTCCCGACTCTTCGACGTTATAAACGATGAGAAACGAACGAGAAGAATGACGAGAGTCCCGACAATGTCCGCCAAAATTCTTTCCCGCGTCACTGTATTCAGTTTAGCTTTTATAAATGTTCACCGCCAGTGCAATTATGTGGCGAGGTTTGTAAAATTTGTGCAGATAAACTCGGAAAAAAAGCGGAGAGTCGCACCGGTCGTTACGGTGCTTGATCTATTGTTCACCTCTTTTTGCTGCGATAATAGATTTTTTTTTTTTTTTTTTTTTTTTCCTCGTTATAATAAATTTTCTAGTGAACCGGGGGGGGGGGGGGGGGGGGGGGGGGAACCACGGGCGCGGAAGCAATATTATAATCACAGTCGTACGATACGAGTTGAATAAACTCTCAACTAGATGGAATGTCGGACCGAAACGTGAAATATATCTTCTTTGTATTGCGGATCCATAGCGTAGTAGCGTGGATAAGCGCTACGTGAGTTATATCTGAATATTTAAAACGTCACGAGAGCGAAATGCCTGACGGTAGTAAATCCGACGCGTTGCGCCGCTCACCGTTCCGGCGGAGCTGCCCCGTGAGATAGAATTGAAAATTGAATTTTATTCATTCGCCATCGGTTCTCTATCTCGGTTAATGGAATGAATCCGAACTGGAGAGGCGTTTCTGTATCCTTCCGCGGGCTCTTCTCCCGTCGCGTTTTTCCCATCGACGCCCAATAATAGAGTTTCCTCTCGCCCGGCTCTCGCGTGAACCGGAATCGATCACACACCGGCGAATCCGGAACTGCTAATGGCGTTTTCAAATTTCCCGCGTCTCCGAGAGATGCCAACCTCGGAGGACCTCTTTGGAGAACGAGAACGGGCAACGATGACGATGCCGGTTGCGCTCCTCGACTCGAGGTCTCGACGAGGTCAGGTTTGTGTGCGGCACGAGCGAAAAGTGATTCCGCATGAGAAACCTCCCTCTGTCCCTAATAGAGGCACCTTCGGGATTTATCGCTTGCGATGCAACGGTACGCTGCCGCCTACTCTGAACCAACTCTGAGCCATCCACATATATAAATATATATATTTCCATCGGCTCGTTCATTCCATCTCCCTCGTGCTCGCGCCGAACGCGTATCCACCGTCGGAACTAAAAAGGAAACGCGTACCCGGCCGGTCCAACGCGCTGCATACCAACGAGGATTTCTGCCGGTTCCTCGTAGCATCGAAACATGTGCGGCATCTCCGTATAGCGCATTATTCAACATTTCCACTAGGCGTATATACGACTTTTGGGATTCCTCTGCGAAAAGGTTCATCGACCGTTGGATTTTCCTTTCACGAGAAAATTCTTTTCCCCCTACCGGTCCCACCGCATCGGTATCCCGTAGCTGTAATTTATTTTACACTCAAATCGCGTGATATATTTAACGCCCGAGCGGCTTGTTCAATTTAACAAGGAACGAGGATATCAGCTATATGGTACGTTGTATAGCTCGTGGAGAATACGGCCCGAGTCCGCCACTTCCTCATCTTACAGCCGTGGGGGGAGGCTCCTATTGGCGCGACGTTGAGACTACGCCGTGGCCCACCTCGCCAGGACTCGCGCGCAGGGCCTCGACGCGTTCTGCATATAAAGCAGCCCTTGCTCCGCACCCTTGGCCCGAGGGCACTGGACCCCGAGATTAATGCACGTCTTGCACCGATGGCCATTACCGCCAGGCAACCTATAAGACGATTACGTAATACTCGTCCGAAGTTAGCGAACGAGCTGGCTAAGAGGAGAGCGACCGCGGAGCCACTGCGGGTGCACGGAAGCGCTGCACGGCATTTCCTCTTTCGCGTCGTGAGTGGGGGAGTTCTTGTCTTAATCGCGAGCGTGGAATATTCGTCGTACTAATTAGTTAATCCTCGTTAGGCAGGTAGAGAACCCAAAGGTCGACCGAACGAGACACGGTCGCTTTCACAGGGCTTCCGTCGCGCGCTCGCTCGTACTCGCCGAGAGAATCTCTCGTTCGAGCATGGACTTTGACTCGAGTACCCATCACTCGGTTTATTACCCCTTTCCCACGTAAATTCCGTCGGATAATACCCGGCGCAAAGCTGTATCGTGAAGATAAATTATTGTTCAGAGGGCGTTTTATCTCCGCGAGGGAGACAGCTCCGAGACGGTGACAAATTTTAACTCATCGCTATGGCGGAGCTTCGGTGAGATTGTTTTGACGAGCTTGTAAAACTAGAGAAACCCCCGAGTGAAATACGTTTCCTGACTTTTTGAAATGTCATCCCGTAATCCACGTACCGAGTCCACTGGCCCCCCCCCTCCCAGCCTTCCGCCAACCTTCCGCTGGCTTTCCCGCCGCTGATTCAACTTTTCCTCTTTCTCCCTGTTGATTTATAACCGGCTGGCGAAATACGTGCATCGTATCGTTCTCCTACTTTACTCCGCCCTACCCATCGCAGTCTCCGAGGGCTGCGCCGGGCATACTGCGCTCGTTGGAACCTTTGTTTCGTACCAATCCCCCCTGGACCTCACCCCGTCCGGAATTCTCCAACGTTATGAAGGCATAACGCTCCCTAACGCCGTACCGAGAGTCTCAAATCAAGACACGCGATCCGTGACGTGACTATCAAGAAGCCCGAAAATTGCTTCTCGTCGGTAAAAAAGAAATCCCGCTCGCTGAACGCCCAAAGGGCCTATTTCTTCGGACGGGGTCGTCATCTCCGCACTGTAATGTCATATTTATTCGTGCAACCCTGCGGAACTTATTTTAACAGCGATGGCGAAGAATTTTTTTTTTTTTTTTTTTTTTCACTTAATTTTTTTTTCCTCTCCCTTTCCGTGCTTCCGCGAAAGAAATATTTAGCTCGAGTTGCTCTTCGGAGATACGAGTGGCGAGCGTCAGCGCGCGAGGCCATTCCCTACTTTTTCGCCCTCGAACTTTGTTCCAATTTATTTCTTTCTTGCCTCGGACGCGATTTCAGTTTCCACGGGTGGATGGGTGCGACAACGAAAGAAAGTTTCTCGATTTAGCTCCTCGTGGCCCGCTTCGTACCGTCGCGGGTTATATAACGTCCCACGGGAAGGGTGGGGCGATTTTTTTATTTAGCTGATACGCGTCGCAATTTTTCGTGGTGCCATCGTCAATTCTTTTGGAAAGGCCCCCGGCGTATTTTCTACCTTGCGTTTTTGCCACCGTTGATGCTATAGTTATTCCTTCGATGAACTTCCCCATCTGAAACTGGCAAAATAAGGTGATTTTAGGCATTTTTTTTTCTCGAATCAATTTTTTCTTGTGGCGTGTCTTTTTTTTTTTTTTGCTTGCATCTAACGGGAGAGAATGATTATTTGCCGGAATGCGTCTCGGTAGTCGGGTGTTCCCTTATGAGCCAGCAGTGGACTCACCGGAATCGCTCGCCTGTAAATCTCTGACGAGTCGAGCACAAGGGATCGATTAATTTAACGAAAGGGAGAGACATGGAGAAACGCGAGCGCGGACCAGCTTCAGTTCTGACGGTCGTTAGCGTCCACTATATACGAGTTTCCTCTTCCGTCACGGCTCTCCTCCTGTAACGCGCGTGTCCCGGACGGTCTCTGTCTTTCCGGTCGTTTTCAAAGCCCGCAACTATTCGATACTTTGTCTCGTCGTCCTTTGTACAACGAACGTTTGTACCCAATTCGATATATATACGGTTACATATATTTTCGCAGGGTTTTGATTAAATGTCTTTGTCGCAACATCCACGTACACGAAAGTCTCTTTTCTTGATAATTCGAAGGTTCGGCGAAAATTCTCGATTAAGTTGATTTATTGAGTATTGGTTGATAATTTTTTTTTTTTTTAATCATACCATGAGTATTCGGACATGCAGATGTTCTTCCTCAAACAACACAGCACGAAAAAAGCTGTGTAGAAAAACATACTTCGGTTAAAAAGTGGCATACTCCGAATTTGCGAATTTTCTGCGCCAGCAGGTATTTCAAATTCCGCGTCAGTCCCAACAGAAAAATGATTTTTTTTTTTTTTTTTTTATTCTCGAATTTGTGTGAACACCGGGCTGTAATGAAAACAATACGTGCACGCTCGTTATAGCCGCGGTTGGGAGAGCTCGCGAATGCATCGGTCAGGGATTTTAAACGCATATCGTTATCTGAATGGGGCGTACACGAAGCTCGTTACAAGTTAAATATCGTTGCGGTTTGCCGAATAAATTGCTGCTTCGCAAAATCGTTCGGTATGTACGTTATGAATTAATGGGATGGCTGTGCATACGTGACACCCCTCGCACTCGTTCGCATCAACGTTTCGTACGAATAAAGAAAGGAATAAAATGAAAAGTATTAAAAATTGTATAATCGTTGATTCATCGAATCGACATCCGCGCGTTCCACCGACGCGAACTCCTCGCGACAACGTGACATTCGTTCGTAACTGATGAATTTGCATCGAGCCGTGCTGGTCGTTACGCAGCAATTAATATCGTCCTAATGAATGTTACACAGCAGGCTCTCGGGACACGGTGAGAATCGTAACTCTGTCGAATGCTTCTCTCGAAGTTCCCCCCGAGGCATTGTACATCTTGGTACTTTAGGTTACCGAGGATATCACGAGAATTGGATATCGCCCCTGGCCTTTACTACCCCGCTCTGCTCCTCAGTTATGACTTTAGTTGGAACATAATCATTGTTTCAAGTCCCATTATCTCGTTCGCGAGTAGGTTGGACTTTAGCAGTTTGAATATCTTGTGAGAACTCGGTTCGGCTTTTCCGCACTGCCGAACACGTTTATAGTTATTACCGTCCTGTTATGGGCCGCGTACTGCGGATGAGGTTGATAACGAGATCGCAATACTGCCAACACTCCGATTGGCCCCTTTTATCCATCGGATCCATTCAAATTATTTTCCGGAGTCTCTTCCGCACAAAATTTCATTTCCTACCCAACTCTCGCGATTCGAGCTCGTTCGCGTACTCTATCAATTTTTTTCTTTTCAAATTTTTCCATCCCATTACCTCGAGTCACGTAACGCGCGAGTGCTGAATTGCGAAGTTGCTCCGGTATCGCTGGAATTGATCTTGCTCGTGGGCGTCAATACCGGTGTCGCGCGCTTCACCTGTCGCCCAGAAAACGAAGACAAGTAGTTGATTTCGATCACTGGCGGAGTGGCATTCATGCATTGTTCAGCCCCGTGCGAACCACGACGAGCGGAGCGGCTCTCGGCTCCAGCCGTCGAACGACCAAGAACACGAACATCTTCCTCTTCCGCACATTTCCCGGTTTTCGAATCCTCGCCGCCCGCCATCGTCCCGTTCGGCTCTGCAGTTACAATTAGCCACTCGGCACGCGGATGCACGTGGGCAGCACGATTAGGCGTCGACGCGATGACAATGACCTCGGCTTATCGTTCGAACCACGCTTGATTCCTCTACAGTTTACAGTAAATAATTTTACAAGCGCTACCGCGCTTTAATGACTCGATCGCTCTCGAGTATGCAAAAAGAAATTGTAAAAATTTTACGAGACTGTAATAACGTACTGTGTACTCGGTCGCAGCGCATACACGAGAAAACTATTGCGTGCTTTGTATCCGTACGAGTAATATCCGTAGGGAAGCAGCGGCCTTATACGAAACTGTCTGTCGCAGAGAATTTTATGGAAGCTGAAGCCGGCGTGAGTTGCTTCCGGTTCGGACAGACCGTTTAATATTTTGTCATGGACCAAAGTGCCGCGTAAGCGAAACACAAAGGTTTATCGGTACGAAGGCCCGTCATGCGTCAACGAAAATCGAGCGGCGTTCGCGCAGCGGATAGATATTCTCGATGATCGATTGAGCTGCAAAGACGAAGGAAGGACTTCTTCCCCCCTGCTTCAGGTTTGAACTTTCCGCTAACTAACGCGACCCCTTACCACGTAATTTCCTTTTCTCCTAATCGAGCCTCCGTTGAATATTAACGGGAATTAACGAGACCGGAAAGAGGGCCGAGAGGTTCGCTCATTATCGATGAAAATTTGTAGGAAAGCTTCTTACTTGCCTCTTGTAGTTTTACGGGGCAGAGATTTGCCATTAGATCGGAACATTTTCCTCACCGCGCGTAACTCCGATCGATCGACGGCTCTTCTCGACTTTGCCATTACAAACTCTCCCATTCTTAAATATTTCCAACAGCCACCTCTTCGAATTACATCATCGAATTTAACACCATTATCGATAATGCACCGAGATATCCGAGCCTTCCGATAAACGCATGCAATCAGCTGGGTACGGAAATCCGAGGAAAGTCTCCGGACGCTTTTCTACGTGGATGTCGAAGCCGTTGCACCGAAGACGAGATTCGTTCACGACGAAACAGACATTGTGGATGGTGTTCGCCAAGAGCGATTTTTCTCGAAGATGGAAAAATGAGAAGAAAAAGTTTCGAGGATGGATGGATGTGACTATACAGGGAGAAGTGGCGTGCACCGTCTAACGTCGGATAGGAGAAGAGAGGGATGAGCGATACCGCTAAGTCTGTCTCGCGTTACCAAAGAAACCAAAGTGGAGAGAAGAGTCCCTTTGGGTCAGCTTAATAGAGTCGTTTCTCTTCGTCCGTCGGGAAAACGCGAGAGTCACGGGGGGCAAGCGAGCTGAGATAAAATTTTCATCGTATGCGGAGAAAAGAAGAAAAACTGAATAAAACGACTGTGCGACTCGAAGAATCTAATTATTTAAGGGTAAAATTCACGAGATAAAAGATGGCTATTCCGCCGAGAATCAGCTGGCAGCGACGGCTGATGTTGCTGCTGGCGCTCTACCCTCTGATCCCATTTCTGATTGGTTTACGCAGCCTTAACTCCACTGAACCGGGAGTTGCGCTTGGAGTGTCTTCCTATCCCGCTGAATAGGGGTGAGAACGAGTGGCAAGCCGGTGATAGAATGGGCTCTTCCTCTTCGCTCCTTTTAAAAATCGCATTAACTGAAATTCTCGAGACGGAAGACGCCTCGCGCGGAAGAGGATTCGTCTCGGGCAATTGAATTGAGCGAAGACGAAGAAAACTGAACGACCCGGATGCTGAATCTCACCGTTCAGCCCTTTCCCATCGAGACCCTTGCAGTGCTTCGCTAATTCCCTTTAATGGCTCTCTCGCGACGGAGCGAATTCACCTCCCTCAACAATCACTCGAACGGAGACGGACGAGGATCTACGAGGTGGTTGAAAAAAGAACGAATGCCTTAGGATAATTCTGCGGGAGTTTTGAGAAGGTTGGAGGGACTTTTCGGTGTAGCGGCGGGGAGAATTGTGGAATATCGTGTCTGGCTCAATGCTCGAACTTCTCTGCTGATTCGGATATTTCGGAGGGTCGCAAACCAAACTGGGCTTATTTTCGCGCCACGTCGCTCTCGTTAGACTCTCGTGGCTCCCGATCGTGATCGATCTTCGGCAAACGCGATACCTCGAGACATTCGCGAGGCTGTTTTCGTACGACCCTCGTCTCCGGCTGCGGCAGTCGTCGAAGAATTCTCGCGACTGTCGCTCTTTATACGTCCGACACACACGCGCGCGAACAAGTGCCACGAAGGAGAAGAGCGAAGATACGCGGTCCTCGGAGACTCAACGCTTGCAGATAGAAACAATTTAAAGAAAGCACCCCCGGGGAGTTTATAAACGAATCGCAGTTTACCCTAACGACACACGAGCGGGAACCTGAAATAGCAATTGTCAACTCTTTCAACTATACGATTCCGTACTATAAAAAAAACCGAGAGTGCTTTCTAACAATTTTTTTTTTTTACTTTACAGATACATATCCGGAACTTCGCCGACTCTATGGACAGGGGTAAGTCTGCGAAATAATTTTTATCGTTATCGAGCTTCTCTTATTCGCGATAACTTCGCATGCTGTATCTTTGCCCAATCTCGACCTCCCGTACAGGAATTCTCGCATCGCTGGCATTTCCGGTCTTTTTTCGCTGTCGTTCGGGCTGTTCCGCTCTTGACGTTGGTGCACTTTGCCCGACTCAGTGGTATTCGATTTCGTGAAAGGTCTGCCAGAGTCCCGGCAGTTTCTCGAAGAGCCGTGACGGGAGTGCCCATAATTTTCGGGGACTTATCCAGAACGGAAAACCTCGCCGGGTTCTTTCGTGTTCCCGCAATCGCGACACTCACGGAACACTCTCCGTCGCAGTTTGAATATACCTTTCGATCTGACATTTAATATATATATGTATATATATATAACCGACGAACGAAAACTTCTCCGGCTCGATCCAATTCCGGACAAGTTGTACGGAGGAAACTTACTCCGAGATCCGGGAATCGGCGCTCAGCCAAACCACTCGGACGTCCCCGACTCGGTTCCAAGGCGAAACTGAAATTAGTTGCACCAACTCGTAAATACGATCTCGAATATCTTAATAATATTGTACGTTGCACGAAGAGCTTTATCCTTTACTATTCTTACCGTTGGTGTAAACAATAATAATAACGAAAAATTCGAAAACCCTTGGAATTCGATTCCAAAATTTATTCGGATTAAATTAAATCATCGATTTTGGCGCAATGAAAGTCGGCGAGGAAGATCGAGAAGGAGAGCGACGATGACGACATTTATCACGCACCGATCATCTCCAACACCCCCTCGATTGTTTAGCTGTCAGCAGGTGTTTGGGCTTCCGAAGAAATGGCTGCCGGTTGTCGAGACTCCATGGCACACGACGATCGTGATTGGCGCTCCCGTATTTCGCCTCGCTGATGCACGGGAGAACCATCGGACGCTGTTTTGTTCGACGTCACGAAGCGATATGTCTTTCTCATTGCCGCGTCGTAGATTTTACCCGGGACGCTTACAAACTTGCGCGACGTCGCCACCCGGTTGCTTCTCCTTGATGCGTGTGCTGCCACGATGACGAAGCTGCCTTACGGCTCCTGCTCGTTATTCTTTTCCGACGGTTTCCTCGCCAACTCGGCTGAAACTGACGCTATATTTTCCTTTCAAATTCTCGTAAGCTTCCGTCACCGGTCTGGTCTGACGTTAACTGATGTTCTTATTATTTTCCACACCCTGCGGTCATGTTGACACTAAATTATGGAAAGAAATCACTTTACCTCGATTCTCTACAATTTCGAAAGAGCACACATAGGAGAAAAAATGTACAAATATGTATTTTATGGATAAATTAAAAATCATGTGATCGCCTGAAATGGAGAGTAAAAATTGTATAGTGAGTGGAGAAGAGAACGAGGAAGCTCCGTTGCTACCGCGATCGCGGGTCTCCGGTTTTATAACCGCGTGTTCCACTCGCCAATAGAAGTGACTGGCATCTTTCCACTATCGATCTCGAGCCGAACAGTCCGTGGCTCTCGGGAGTGTTGCCCGAGGCGTTCCGACGAGGATCCTTTGAATTTTCATTGCGATCGCGGGCCATCTTCCTCCTCTTCATTTTCTTCCGTACACTTCTTAATCTTCGTCCGCCCCTCGGCGAGATTTCCTCTTCGTCGGGCTATCTCTGGCACCGGTGAACAATTGTTGTTCTCGGTTGACTCGGATGGACAAAAAGATACATTCAACCTTTTCTGCTACGAAATAATTTTTTTCCTTGGCCGCCGCCGCCCGAACGAATTTTACTCGAGTCATTGATATTATTTTTTCGTGTATGAAAATTTCAAGATTAATAACGTTTTGTGAATTTTTTTTTGGACGTATTGAATTTTCTTAGGCGATAATCCCAGTAGCGGGATGTTGAATCATTGGCGTTACCGTCAATCGTCCTGCATCGTACACCGATCGGCTTTCACGCTACATACAAAGGAACCGGTCAATATGGCTTACTCCGCTTCTCGTCCGCGGGAGTGGCGACCCGACGACAAAGGCTCGCGGAACTACGGAGCACCGGACCCGCGAGTGAGCCACTTTAGTGATACATTAATCAGTTCGCCGGAAAACCGAGGGGAAATTGGAGACCGACCATGAGACGAAATTAATTATGAAATTCTGTGTGCGGCTCGGAGTGCTGCCTACGTCGAGTTCGCAAAGGGCAACTGCTGCGATGCACCGCAGCTGGTTGGCTTCCGTGCCTCCCCGATACATCAAACAGCCCGTGCCTTCTTGCCTACCGACCGTTACGCTACCGAACCACGTCTCAGAAGTGCTCTCCACTCACCCACATTGACCCCTCACCGAATCCCCCACCAGGAAATACTCGAGCGTTCTTATTCACCGTCTGTGAAAGCTTCTTTGCGAGTATCGGAATTTCGCTCGATCTATCCCGAACCCACTCGGCAGTCCGTCGATCCTCCCGCGGTTCGGCTCTTCGAGCGCGCGCTCCCATCGATCGAACTCTGCCCAAAAAATTCAAAATAAATTCGGTTCGCTGGCTCGTTTAAAAGCGCGCTCGTTGCCGTGACCCGATAGCCGGCACGTCGATGGAATAAACGTCGAGTGATATTCTCTTTGCCTCGAGGAGCGAAGGAAAGACCGCTCTTCGTGCTGTATGCCACACCGATCGCCGCCGAGTGCTCCGCACCGTATAGCTGATGTACGCTACACGGCGGAGTGGCTTTCGCGCAAAGGCCATCGATGGCATCCTTCTCCTACCATCGAGAGCCGAAGGAGGCTTACCATACCGTGCGGTCCGTACACACGGATACATAACTCCACGATCGTCCGACGTCGTCATCCACCTTCTCCGATCGCCTCGAACCCGCACAGGTCGCGAGGCAGCGGCAGCGGCATCCGCAGCATCCCAGGTAAAAGCCCATACGGTGGAAGGGGATCGCGCACGAGAGACGAGAACGACTCTCCGAGTGTATATTCGAGCACCGGTTCGTTCGTCCTCGAGACCATCCTTTCATCTCTCTCTCTCTCTCTCTCTCTCTCTCTCTCTCTCTCTTTCTCCGCCGTGAGGCACGGCCGGAGAATCCCACGAGGGAACTCTTCGAGAACATAAGCGACGGTCTCGCAGTTGCTAGCCGAACCTCGTCGTGCTCGCTTTCCCCGCGGTCCGGCTCGATCGCCCGCCCGCGCTCGATATCGCCGCTTCTTCCGCTGATATTTCGCGGATTAAACGCGCTGTAAGAGCGGATAGGAGAGGAGCCGGGTAAAACGCTTCGCTCGCAACTTTCCGCGGAATCTTCGGCCGGATCGGAATATCCGTGGACCCACCGGTGGGAAAGGATCAACCCCGACCGGAAGCGTGACCGTGAACCTTGGACGCTCGGTTCGCCGAGCCTTCGGGCATCCCTTCTACGTACGCCAACGCGTTCGCCGAACCCGCGAGAATCACGTTTGCAGTTCCCGCGGCACACAACGGACACGTAGTTCAAAGCGTATATGGCAAATATTTGTGAGGTGGAATTTACGGCAATCCATCACAGCGGCCCCGACGACGGTTTCCTCGATATCCGTGAGATTCCCCGAAAATTATATAATCTTTGAGTTGCGAAAATCGCATTAATCGCCGGTGACATTTTTAAAAGTTTGATTCAAAAGTCGGCTTCACCTTTCGAGTAGAATTATTATTTTCATCGGGAAGGCGAGCAAACAAGATCGAAAGAGTCAAAGAGTGTGAAAATTCCACTCTTGCGCTTTTTATTTTTTCAAACGTGATTAATCACTCGGATATCCATTTAGCTCGATATCCGGCGAATATACGATTCGGGTGTGTTCGTGTGAGGGAATTCATCGACGCGGGCATTTTTCGGAAGGATTCGCGCACACGTACCATTGTTAACGGCTGCGAAAGAGGCTGCAGTGCTTTCGGCTCGGGGTTTAACAGCGCCGGCGAATTCTGCGACTCTTCCACGAATGGGAATAAGTGTACGCGAGATTACAGGATTATACGAGAGGGCGGGTGAATGAGGCACACGGGGAGCGGAGAGAGAGAGAGAGAGAGTGGGAAGTGTATGTGGTGCGCGAGGATAGCTTCGTTGATGCTCACTCGGCATTTTGGGAGACTCGGTGCAATTTGGCGAGAGAACCGCTCGGCGGCCTATGGATCCTTACCGTGCCATTCTACCGTGGAATTTAGCCGCTGAACCGCTGCCGAGGGTGAGTACTATATCTGATAGGTATGTAAGGGACAGCTGAATTTGACAGTGGGGCAAAACGGGATAATGGGAGGAGACGCAATTTTCCAACAACTTTTCCATGCCGGCGGTGATGGTGAGTCGGGTTAAACGGTGTTGAATATGCCGATGTATCGTTTTGAGGAAATTGGACATTCCAAAATTATTGGAAAATTGAATTTTACCCGCACCGCTCCATTTCGCCCCGCTTTCCCGGACTTAATACACGGGGACGCCGTCCGACCCCTTAAACTGTGTTCTCGTGCCGCAGGAGGTGAGAGTTAATGGTGAAATCCTCGTACTCTCGAGTGCACCTCCGACGAGAGACTGGGAATTAAAAGGACGAGGAGGATAAGGGCGGTAAACGATGGCGCGGTCTACATGTTAAAAATGCCACCGCGGACGGCAGTCTTCATGTTATCGCTCGGGCACGACTCGAGCTCGAGTCATGCGACTCCTTTATTTCTACTTTATTTTTTACTCGACTGTTATTCCTTCACTTCGTAGCTCTCGTTTCTTTACGGTAAAAGGAAATATGTATATTTCGTCGAGTTTGTATCGTACTTTGTAGCGCGTTTACCGAGCACCGTTTGTTCAAACGACGTGCCACTCGTTCTCCCGTTTATCAAATTAGTTGCTTCCAGAAGAATCGTGAAGACTGGATGGACATAAAAATGCTCGTGTGTATGTATTTCTTTATACATTTACCATGGTCATTTAATTTATCAACTACCCAGAAAAATGGCTGCACTTTGAGAACGCACTGCTGTGGTGTAGGATTGGATTTCGCGGAAGAATCAAAGTTATTATTTATTTTTATGTTGATGCGAAACCAACGAATAATTACGAATTTAGGGAAAGCTGTCGCGAGACGTTGGCAGCGAGGATTATACATCTAAAAGAGAAACGATACTCCGATATCTGCGTCCACGGATAGTCTTTGCCATCGTCGCGCAGATCCCGCGGCGACTTCCGGGAGTCAGAAAAGTTTACAGGATGGCTTATCCGATAGCGTCGGGCAAGGCTCCGAAGTGGAACGAGCGAGGAAGAATATCGCGTTAACTTCCGAGCTTAACGGTCCGAAAGCCACGGCGAAGTACAGTGTGTAGCGGAAGATGTAGAGGTTGAAAGGCTCTGTGGATTATCTCGCGTGATGCGCACCGGAAACCGTACGCGATTGGACAGCAAAAGAGATTCGGAGATTCTTAGATTTTCGTCGATTCTTCCTCCAGTCGATTTTCACATGAAGCCCACCTTTCTTCGCGAAGGCGAACAAAAAAATAGAAAAAAATGAACAAAAATTGGAAAAAAAAATAATAATAATAGAAGCAGTCGTGGCAGAAGCTCCGAGAAATGATTACGTTTCATTCATCCTCGTACCACGAGCCACCGGGATCAGGGCGCAGTGTGTGATTCAATTACGCAGCATCGGGTTGCCTCGACCGCGGCTTTCGTTGCGAGATAATCCGGTGGAAACGCGTTTTCACTCACAGAAACAATTCCTGTCGAGGGATAAAAATTTAATTGAAGTTATTATCTTTTCCTCGATTTCTCACAGATATACACGAAGACGCAGCGCCTGAACGAGGATTCTCCTCGTTCCCGGTGTAAAAGAGACGAATGAAAACGTAATTTATTTAATGAATCGCGATGATCTT
The DNA here is from genome assembly GCA_963978505.1 of Listrodromus nycthemerus. Taxonomy (NCBI): domain Eukaryota; kingdom Metazoa; phylum Arthropoda; class Insecta; order Hymenoptera; family Ichneumonidae; genus Listrodromus; species Listrodromus nycthemerus. The sequence continues at coordinate 904,721 of OZ021683.1, read as the reverse complement.
GTGCCTTTGGATCCACATGGAGTAAGCCGAGAGTTTTTATAAATACCGTCGAAGATACAAAATATCGCGCATTCACGCTGTATTCATTTATTTTATCGCGACGCTTCCATCTTCGGTCTTTCGACACCTCCGTCTCGCACGCAGCAAACAGCAGGTGAGGACGAAGATTTATCCGCTGAGAGATTGCGAATTTATGCTATCGTAATGCACACAGCTACTGCTTTATCGCGCACGTAAATGGCCGAGCGTTACCAAACGCGTTGCATGTCCGCTGATTTGCAAACTCCTCGTCGCAACAGCTTCGGCCGCCTGCGAGCATTATCTTTCATACCGTACAAGCAACGAGTCGGCCGACGATTGCGCGGAATTTTGTACAGCCGCGAATTCGCGATTCGAATGCGATAAACAATCCGCTTACGCATCGGCTATAATACAACCTGCTCGGAGAAGATGTATTCAGCGAAGTGTTCACTGCATTGTCTTGCGGCTTCGGCGTAGCTCAGCGATTCGACGGATCCACTGGACCGAAAGGGATAGAGAGAATGAACGATCGATTCCGGTAGAAGTATTCGTCGATGACGTTGGCGTTGTACGACCTCATTCTCTCTCTCTCTCTCTCTCTGTCTGTCTCCCGGGAAATTTCCCTATGGCTTAATGTCTCCGTAATATTGATTTCGAAGCCCTAGACTGGCTGGATAGAAAATTGAGAAATGCCACAGACAAATATCGGTGCATGGTGAGGAAGGCTTACACATTCGACGAACATGTCTCGGTAACAGAATGTTAAAATTTTAATTTTTACAAAATCGTATTATCGTAAAGAAATGTCGATTACGCGAACACACCTCTGTTTTATTATTTTATAGTCTTATCGAGGGAGAGCAGAGAGTGTTGAGTTCGATGAACTTTTGAAAAGTACAGGGCAAAGACTCTCCAAAGTCGCTGTTCATTCAATGCGGTACAGACGGATCTTGGCTCGTACACGCAAACTTTATCGAAATTTTGTACTTTCTCAATGTTTATTCTATATCCTTATATACCCTTTAACAACATCAGAAGTCTAGTAAGAACTTCTGTAAGCGACAGCCGAGAGCGACTTCGGACGTTTATAACACATATGTGTGTCTATACATGTGTATATATTTATTTCCTACTGGAAGAACTGTCGGGAAGAAGAACCCTGAGAAATTTTGAAAAAAGGTCACGATACCATGCTGCGACTGATCTCATGACCCGTTATTCCCGCTGCAGTGTGTACGTACACTGTCGGTAGTAGCGATAGTGGAGCACGGTATATAGAATACGTGCACCACCGTTGTCTATGCTCCGCGCTGAGTAGGTCGCCGCTGGAATATCTCTCTCGCCCCGTCCATTTCTATCTCGCGAGCTAAATCTCTTAACTCTTTGAGCCCTTTTCCAACCCAGCTTTTATCCATTTTATTTTCCGGAATTCACATGAGCGGCGCTTGTACGACTCGTAGGTTTATGGCAAACGTATCTTCAACTCCAGTCGCTGGATAGTAGTCAAAAGGACTCGCGTTCTGGATTTGAGAAATGATCTATCTCACTCGAATAGGCTTATCGCAATTTATACCTTTGTAGTAAAAAATATAGTGAGCGAATAAAATTAGCTTATTCTCAACGGTAACTTTTCATTGCAATTTTAGATGATATTTAATGTGCCAATTTATGCATACAAATTATTGGTGCCGATACACTGAATCTCAAAGGTTTTTTTTTTTTTTTTCTATTTCTTATTATTCCGTGAGTTGATGATGTTTTACAGAAGAAACGCTAACGTAATCGTGAATTATTGAGGAAAAAAAATCGATTCGACAATAGGGAATCAGCCTGCCGGTCGCGTATTCGAGTCTTATTACTCTCCGGACAGTTTTAGTAGTCGAAACGAGATGGGACATATAGAATTTACGTGGAGCAGTGCCACTCCGAAGTCTGTCTGCGTGTGGGGCCGAGCTGTAGAGTTTGCTTCATGAATACCGTACGGAATACATTTGGGATTCGGGCTATTTCGTCTTTTCCGCCACAGAGTGGGATGCACAGCGATCGAAGCTCGTTCGTCTCTATCGCAGGCAACGGAATCTATATATTCGACAGGAAATTCTTGAAAATAGAACACGTGGAAAAATTCCTACTCGAACGTTTATCCTATTTTCGGTGTCTTTAATGAAAAATTTATATCTAGAACGGCTGGGCCGCATCGACGTGCCGCGGTGTCGCGCTCGTCGAAATATTTTTTTTTTTTCGATTCCGGTTGAAAAATATTTTATGCATCTAAATATATATACACAGACAAATGTATATATCGATAATTTTCCGTTTGATCCTGTGACGCAGCCGATGGTCTCGAGCGACCGGCGTAAAGAGCGAGGGTCCGATGCACTGCACAAATTTCTCAATCGAATGTTTGCGTACGTATATATATATTTTTTTTTTTTTTTTATCTCTCTTTCTCCCCTGCTTACGACTTTTCTCTTCCGTTTGCACGCTGCTGTTCGAGCTGGCGGTAATCCAAAAAAACGCGACTCCCTTCATGCACTCCTTCTTCCCCGGTCGGCCACCTATGCGCGCGACTCGAACTCTCTCGTCTCGTCGTCGTGATTTATGTACGAGAGGGACCGGCACGGGACGGCAACCGGTGAGCACCATGTGTTTGTTCTCTTTTCGCTTCTTTCGACCTGGCAGGAGCTTAAACCGAGGTACTTCGATACATCTCTCGATCGCCGTGTCAATAGTTCGCGACTCTCGGGAGCTGCGCTCTCATCGTTCCTCAACAACATTATCCTTCTGGTCTGTTGAATTTCCCGGCCAATTATTTCGGTTGACTATCTTACCGGGAATTTTACCGGTCGATACGGCGAATGAACCGTTTATTCGCCGATCTGCGATAACACCGCGGAGCTAAATTCCCCCGTGATACCGATCGTGAGCCATGCCGTGAAGGATGCAATGTGCAAGCTGAGACGTCAGTGGGCGCTTCGCTTCTCACTTTGCTTCTCGGTGTTGTGCCTCGAGCGGTATTGTTGCGGCTGTCAAATGAAATTGGGTACCAGACAGCCGGCTAGAGAGAGTGTTGTCAATTACGCGGTGACTGTGTTAATTGCGAAAGCCAGTTGCACTACGCGAATTCCCCCGTGCCCCGTTCGCCGCTCCCGGATCGAGCGGCCGCGTCAGCCGTGATGTTGCCGTAATCCTCGCACTTGCAGTATCGCTTCACCATCTTACCGCGTCCTTCCTTAGATTCCTTAGAAAAAAAAAAAAAAAAAAAAAAAAAAAAAAACCGCAAGTTTGCCAATCCGTTTCCCCGGTGGAAAAGGACCAGCGACGTTCCGCGAGCTACGCGTACGGAACGCGACTGCGTTTTATCCATGGAAACCGGTGCGGTCTTACCGTCCGGGGAATTCGCAAAGTGCGATTAATTCAATAAGAAAACCCGTTGACCGAAGTACAAAGTTCGGAAGCGCCAGACGAGTTCTCCCGGGACGTCGTCGAAAGGGAATCTCGGAGTGGCCGGTACTGACCGGGGAACGAGGAATGTATGCATAGCTCGTTAACGAAGTCCGGTAAGCGGCTCGTGCCTCTTATGGGGCAAAAAATAGAAATAAAAAAATCCATGACTTTCACAATTGGAAATCCACATACAGAGGATTATGAGGATCGACGGAAACCGGTTGTAACTATTTTCTACCGATGAAGTATCCTCCGAGAGATGCTCGAGACCTTTGCCACTCGTCCAAGTCTCGTATCCCTATCGGATGATTCAAGACCGTCGTATATAAATTACAACGATTTCGTAGTCAATTAACGTCGTAAGTACCAAGGCCTCGGGTTCATTTACAAGTGAACGGCTCTCTCGGTTCACAATTGTTAGTCTTAGCAAAAAATACCGCAACTTCGGACGAACTATTTATGTATGCTGATTCAATGATCGTTAGAGTTGAAAATAGCATCCGAGTGCAGACACGCCATCGATAATGATTCCTGCGATTTAATTTGCCTGCGATAGCGGTTCGATGAATTGTTCAATTTTTTTGTTTTTTTTTACGACTCGCTCCTTCAATCATTGATATTACTTGCCGAAAGCTTGATGCCTCATTTTGCCCCAACGATACGTCCGGATTTTTAAAGCCGTTTCGTGCAAGCACCACCATCGTCACCATCTAAAAGTTATTGGAACATTTCGTTCTCCCTCATTATCCGGTTTCGCCCCGCTGTACCATTTTCCCCCGCTCTCTCCTACTACATTGATAGACGCTACTGTGCGATATTGGATGAATGCTACCCTTCGAGGCAACAGACACGTATCATCTCCCGACAACACCGAATTTTCTCCTTCCGAGGCGAGAGTAGATTTTCCGATGAGAATTGGATATCCGTGTCAGTATGAGACACGGTTTCGCGCTATCGCCCGAGGCGAATTTCACTCGGTATGGACGAAGATGGGAGGAAAAAGAAACGAAAAAATAAAAAAAACGTTGCATCCCGCGTTGTGCCGCGACAAGCTATTATTAAAAAATAATTTGGAGAAAAACGAAAAAAAAAAAACTTTAATAACCGGCTCCGAGCGCCTGGTTCATAAAGATGAAATTCCTCGCGTTTGTATTATTATTACTTCTATTTGTAATTTCGTATTTTCTTGAATTACAATAACCGCCGACCTTTCCGGTTAACGAGAGATCGACCGCGAGTTTAGAGTCGACGGCGCCGTTCTTGTCCTCGGTGTCGACGCCGGTCTCCGACTTTTGCTTCATACGATGCACCTGCGGAGTGCGGTTTTTAAATATTAAAAAAAACCTCGAGCGAAATTCCCTTGGCTACCGCAGCGACGAAGCAAGCACGTCGAGACTTTTCTTTCTCGATGTACGGGTGCGACTATCGATTTTTCTTACTTCCGGGTTGGAGGGTTTCGACCGAGAGAAGAAGAGAGAGAAGCGCTGTCTCGCAGTGACTGCTGGCGACCGTAAAACCTTCCGTAGAATCTTCTCTTCGTACTGTGTGTGTGTGCACTGTCTGCACAGTATCAAGGCTCCAGCCTTGCAGAATAAAGGTAATTGTACAATAACCGGTGAAATAAAACACACGGTAGAATGAGAATACACGGTAAAACAAAAAATCGTAAATACCGGACTGAATGTTTTGGTGCAAAAACTGGTACATAAAATTTAACGTACATTTGCGATGAAAATTTAATTTACTTTTTCATTGAAATTACAATGAGTTACTAACATTCAAAGCATTTTCGCAGTCAAATAAAAATATATTATTAAAAATAGACCATTTGCAAGTTTTTTTTTTTAATACACAGAGTATTAATTTTGAATATGCCAAGTTTTCGCATAAAAACTTTCAGTTCCTTTTCACAGTGTACATTCACAAAGTTTCATATCGATTGATAAAAGCTAAATGAATCTTGATCAAAGGAAGGCTAATTTTACATCCTGTTTGAGAGCCGGACGTTACTTCCGCCCAACCGTTTATCAATAATTGCCCGTCCCGTACCATCCGCTTCGGCCGCTTTCGTCGAGTTGCGAGAGTTCAATCCCGAACATTTCATGACCAATGAAAGTTCCGTAAGAACAATCCGGCTGAGCCCCTTTTGTATTCGACAACCATTTCGCCGGAGCCTCGGAATTTCCGATGTAGTCCTCCGTGGTGGCTCTCGCGTGGCCGCGGTCTGCGTTCCGCGGGTCAAAAGTGAATATCGATTGGCCTCCATCTCCTTCCTCAAAGGCAATTCCTGAGAGCCCGAGGAATGTCGTGAGGTCGTTGGTCGCTGGTTTCTACGATCGGGTGACTCTTAACCGTCTTTCCTGGAGAGGAACTTTGGGATACTCGATCCGTGTTCGATACTTCACGAGCTTTTTGCTTCCTCGCTAACGCCCGCCACTCATATCTGAAGTTCTTCCCATTCCACGCGTCGGACACGACGAAGTTAGGTCGCGAGGCAAGCAGTCATCGCCGGAAAGGGTCGACGATGCTTGTCGTCACGAGGTTACACGGTCGTTTGTGCGATGTTCTCGAGGGGCGAGGGGTTCGTCGCTGACTTCGCTGACGCCGGGAAAGTGTGCCGACGAAAGGTCAACGTTCATTCGATGCCGCAGGACTCCAGATGTTGCAACCAAAAAACTATCGCATGGAAACTCCGCGTCGGACAACTCGAGGCTCTTTCGCGAGATTGAAGAATCGGTAGAAAACATCAGAGTCGTGAACTCATCGATTAACCGACTGACGGAGGTTTCCAAGAGAAAATCCATGGAAGAAACGAACGAGTAGAAAAGTCACAGTGCAGACCGTATGGAAATGCGGCTTCGGATTGCCGCGCTCGATCCGCTTACCGCGTTCGAATCTTCTTCACCGCAAGAATCTCCGTTCGCATCTGCGGATCCCCTTCACACTTCGATTCTCGCGAAGTTTCGATCGATAGACAATTTCATTCGAATGCAGGAAAGACCGTCGGCTTCGCTGCGCGATTTAATCAGAGGATCGACGAGGTCGAACCGAAGTCTCTCGACCCCTCTCATCTCCAGCGAGCCATAATTCTCGTTAGTTCTACCTTCATCGTTTTCCTCTAACCCGCGCACGAGAACCGGTTGTGTGTCGTGATCGCGAGGCTGCTCGATCTCTAACCTTCTTCTCATCTTTTGCCCGTATAGGAGCCTGCTTCGCGGCCTCCATCAGGACCGAGTATGGGATTAGCCGCGGGTCAAGTCGTTCCGTGTGTTTCTCGGTGCTCTCTCGAGCGCACAGCCCGCGACTGCGTGTGCGCAGTTGCAGTTACAGTTGCAAACGGGTTTCTTCTACTCGATTCCATGTACGCGAAGACCGCGGCAAAATGGACCACAGTGACGAAACGTTTCCTGCCGCGAGAAAAAATTCATTAACTCGATCCGTTTTTCTCGTGAGTTCCGTTTTGCCTCGCTCCGTTCCGTGCTCGCGCGATTATCTGCACGTAACTTTGCGCATTTTCGCGCGGCTACCTTGGCCGGTGGCCAGAACATCCTTCGCGATCCACGATCGAACGTTGCTCCTCGAATCGCCCGTCCCAATTTTTTTTTTTTTTTTTTTTTTTTTTTTTTTTTTTTTTTTTTTGGCAACCCGTCGGTCGGAAAGTATTATTCGAAAGATTCGGTGAAAACGAGCGGCACGCGATATTGTCAAACGCGATCACGTTCGTCGCGATATACGCGTCTCGTTTCGAAATGTTATTACAATAACCGCCGGAACGGAGAGCCCAGAATATCTATTCCGATTTCACGATACGCCGAGTCATGTCCCAGCATGATTCCCTCGGGTTGGGAGCTTCGCACACAATCGTGCGATCGCTTCGACACGATTATTCGCGGGTGCGAACAACTCCTACCAGTACGCGATCGAAACGATTTACCATCGATTTTTATGACATTAATCAATCAATATAATTCAATTTGCCGCGATGAACGACATGGACGTCGATTGAATTTGCAACGAATTAAATGAACATCAAAGTAGCACCGCGAGCGTGAGCATGACACGGATCGTAAATGCGTTGCGCCAGCCGGCAATTTAAAAGCGAAATCAGTTGCCCCGTTGCATCCCTCGCTAACCGTAACACCCAAATTATAATTTTATTCGCAATTCGCGGCGCGTATATATTATAAACACAGCGACTGTCGCTTTGTGGCTAATGAAGTTTGCCAATTTGACCAAATTGTGCGGTTACAAGGCGTCCGCGATTTCAACATCGTTGAACGACGGAACGCGAAGCCATCGCACAGCAGCGCGAGCGATGAGGATGCGCGTTTGCTCTCCGACAGTCACCGCATCGCTCGCGTCTGCGACGGTAACGTGACGACTAGATTTCCACGAGATTTGCCTCTCTCCTCCCTGTAGGAGCACGCGCGTGCAATTAGTCTAATTATGCGGTCGCAAAAGTTATCGTCGACTAGCCAGAGTGGAGAGGGCCGCGGCAATAGAGCAGCTGCGACAATTTCTCGAAGGTGGAATTGAGGGGAGGATTAAAAGGAGGCAGAGGAAAGGTGGACGAATTATGCCCCACAGGGCTTGTCTCCGGGCGCCCGCTGTGTCACGACTCTCCGTCTTACTCTCGAAATTGAGCCGGGGAATTATGCGGAGGGAGACTTTTGTCACCGTCCGACCGAGCAATTGTGCAACGCGTGTCCTTCTCAAGCGTTATTAAGATTAACGCATCGAGGTGACGCAAATTTATACTATTCTCCCTTTTTTTTTTTTTTGTTTTTTTTTTTTTACATTTCGTAACTCACTGAACGATAGTGAATTTCGAAGATGACGAGTTTCGAGTTTATACCGTTGGGTTCCCGATTTCTGGAGGCCACGTCAGAAATTTCTGCAGCAATTTTTCAATACAAATAATTTAATTTTCTTGATTTTCTGTTTAACATTCAAGCGGGAAAATATCGTACTCCATCATGAAAATGGGATCAATCACGGATGTAATAAAAAGCCTCGGAACGAACTTTGTACAGCAACATTTCGAATCCATCATCCCGCTGTATAGAAAATTTCCAACGATAAAATAAAATAAAAAAAAAACACCACCCTTGGGACATTTCGAGAACTGCGGCGAGAATAAGTGTGAGAGAATGAACTCCGGTGCCAAATTGGCTTCGTGCGGTCAGAGTGTAACTGCAGTGTAGCATACTAATAACGCACGTCGTAATATGCATCTCGTGCAACTGCGGCGAAGGTAAAGACGAAGCGCCGCTCGACGACACCTCTCTCTCAACTTTCCCTCGTGCGATAAACGTGGATAACACGAGTCGTCTCCCCGTCGTTCTCGTCGCATGGTTCATCCAGCGCATCGTGCACTTCTCACGCATTCGCCGCAAACTCTCGTCCTTTTGCTGGGAACGAAACGTGCGACGACCACAGAGAGACAAGCGGACGGTCTCCGTCGCGTCTTCTTCATATTATCATAATTCATACACACAAGCGGAACGACGGAGACGCGAAAGGGCAAGATTACATGACGCGACGTGCCAGGACGTAGCCTCTTTCTCCGCCTGACCTCGAATTTTACACAGTAGCGATCCCGGTGTGTATTTATATCCACGAGAAATGCCGACTGACCGGCATTTTCGGATCGCAATATTCATGCTAATGTAAGCTTCTCATATACATTCCACGATCAATATCGTGCTTCATTCAATTATGAGATTCCTTTCGATACCGCAAAATCTTCCTACCGAACAGTCTCCGGTGAATCGCTATTTGAATAAATTTCAATTCATTCAAATTCAGCGAACTATCATAAATCGCTACTGATCGTATAAAGTTCTGCGTGACGGTTCTCTTCAGTTTCTAATATTCACCTCGCATGGTTTTTCTGTCCAGCAGTGTCGTCGGCGCAAATAATTTAGAAAAAAATTCAGCCGCCAATTTTACGCGAGAATTGATTATCGACCGAACCCAAAATATTTGAGAAAGCAACCTGCAAGGAATCTTCGTGCAGCCGCGATGCCTCGCCAAGCGGAGAATTTCCGAGGCGAGCGAGTCACTGGTCGAAGAAACGACGAACCTCGAGGGACTCATCGGTGCGGACGAAGCCGCCGATAGCGTTGGTAAAACACCCTCGAGTCCCTGACTCACACCGGTGAGATGTTAGTCGACGACGCAATCAGGGAGTCTTCGAGGAACGCGGAGCGAACCGCTCCGCACAGTTCCCGACCGCTTTTCGTACCGTCCTTAAGTAACTCTCCACTATTCTTCTCGCCTCGAATGACTTTGCCTCGCAAACTCCGCACCGTGCACATCGGACACTTTCAGCGATTAGCACTTTGTCCAATGAACAATCAACGGATAATGACCTACTTTGGTCGTTATTCGGTCCGAGTTTCATCGAGCGTTCGCTACACAGAGTCCCAACTTCCATGTTTCATATACTCCGCACCGTCTCTTCTTTATCTCCTCGTCCCATCATCCTCCGTACATAAATCGCATCGTCCGTCGATACATTTTGGCCCGTTCGCCTTCGCGATTCGTATCGCGAAACAACGGTTACATTTTTCATTTCGTGACTTACGACAGTCGAGAGGGCGCACCGGTGCGGCTGGGCCGAGGAATCGCGTGCCCGGACCCGAACTCGATTTCCTTCGCGTTTTTCGTCGTATTGCCTGGATCTTTGTGTGGGCGTCTGTGAGCGAGCGGGAGGATAAAGGGGTAGTAGATGGTGAACCTGGTCCCCTCGTCCGAAGTAAAGTGAGGTAGCCGGCGAGAGTCGAGCGCAGGGGTTGAGTGAACAGGACTCATCGAGGCGTAAAATTCGAAATACAATGGGCGAGTAAATAGTGGAGAAAGGATTGGATATTGATCGGCGAGAGCGAATAGTTCCGCAACGCTGAAGATTCCAGTGTGTCTATACCCGATTCTCGTGTTCACCGTTCACGGAGAACATCGCAAAGACACTCCGCACCGCGAGCCTTCTTTTTATCTCTAAGGTAACGTATATTCGATTAAGGGGAAGTAAAACGTTATTCCGGGCCACAACAGACGCTTTCCTATCCTCCATTCGAGATGAAACTTTTTCGAGTCCCTCGAAATTTGCGCAGTTCGATCGCGACGGTACAATATATATTATTGTTCGACCGCGCTCACACCGGAATTTCCCATTCCGGCGCAACGGTCGCTCGGGAGTCGGTCTCGCTCGGGACAACAAAAATATTAAGTTGGGAAAGTTTCGCGTAACCGGGCATCCGTCGTCGTTCTCCGCCGCGGACGATTTCACTGGTTCAGTCCGTGTCGGCGGAGGGCGAGGGTCTTAATTAACTTGGTTCGCTCGAGGAGCGCCAGCGGACCGCGGAGAGACGCGCAACCACGCTGGTACAGTTTAACTTCGGAGGACGCCCTTAGCCCATCCGCCATCACCGGCAGTCCCTTTATCCCTCTTACCGACGTTATAAATCCCTCTTGTATCGCCGCGCCTTTTCGACCCGTTCTCGTCGCTACAGGAAGAACCGGCCGAGATTTCTTCCGCTCTCGTCGTTCTCGCGTCTCGCTGCACCCCTGGTATAAATCCATTAGCCAACCTGTGGTCGAAGAAATAAACGATTAAACGCGGCTAGGAAGAAGGCGAGGAAAAAAAAAAAAAAAAAAAAAAAAACGGAAAACAAGAGAAGCAAGGGTCGTTACCGGCAATGGCGTTGTCGTAAAACCGCACGATGCGTCGCACGTACGTTGTGTCCGGTCACCTCAGTGGTTTTCTCTTTTTTTCACGGCGCTCGGGCATCGCCCACCACACCGGAGGTTCGCCCGAGATAGCGAGGTAGTTTTCTACGATGCAATGCGATACCCCCGGTGCTCGGTCAGCGTTGCTTCGGTAATTGTGTCGTAACTAACTTCGTCGAACTCGCGCGTTGAACAACTTCACGGTAACTCTCGACGGATTCGCAGCGGCATCGGTGCTTCTGACCCTTGTTACGTAACTGTACGTAGATCCACAAGCACACCCTCGCTCGCCGGTGAAAACCTCAGCGTTGCGGTGCCCGAACCGCGAGCCGAGAGCGACGAGCCTCATGGCAATGCTATTCTCTCGGGGGGGCCGCGAGCGTGATCTTTTCAACCGAGAGCTGGCATCGGAGCAAGTGAGGGCACTGCGGGGCGGGTGTGATGCCATCGGATGAGAACATATTTCGCGCGAATTCTCTCGCAACAGCCCCCCCCTTGAACCGTCATTAAATTTGTAACTTCAACAAATTGCCCTGAAAATTGTGCAACTTGTCTTCGAGTTACGTGGTTTTTTTTTTTACCCTCTTTTCTGCCTATCATAATATTTCTGGCACATCGCTGCCAGCTGCCGTGTAATTTTGAAGCCGTCTTCAGCCGTGTTAACGAGCGCGCAAGTCAACGAAGCGATGGCTCAGACTGTCGCATGTTTTTTGCGAGCCACGAGAACATCGCGTTGACATGTCGGAGGTCGAGCTCGCATCGCCAATCTCAACTTTCTTTCCGAGACGAAAGACGACGACGGAGTTAGACGCGCCGTTCGCACCTCGCGGAATTTTCCTCACGCCCTTTCGGACGCTTCGACGCGTCGCAAGATCGTGTATCGCGTGCTGTAGTCGTTGTTACAAGTACGTCACCCGTGAGGCAGAAATTGCGAATAAACGAAGATCACAAACGCTCTTTGAACTTTGGTGTAAGCGGAAAAGCGAGAACCAGCCTCGAACGTGCCTAAGAATTTTTCGTGCGCTCTTCTTTTGAACCAGTCTTCCGTATAGCGTGCATGCTCGTTTCTCTTCCCTCGTCATTATTCCTGAGCTTTCTACGAGGGCTTTGTGGGTCAGTTTTTATTTTTCTCGACGAATGAGAGTAAATACCGTAATGCCTCGGAGTCGGGAACATTCGTCTGACGGACAGAACAATGCTGGATTTAAATCGTATATGCGCCGATGTACACACGGAGCCTCGGGGCGTACGATAAGGTGACTGCAAGGAGAATCGCATGCGGTGAATCAAAGCGTACAAGGTTCTCGGAGGTCCAGCCGGCCACCAACGGATGGGAAGCTTACCCCGGAAACGGGCACACGCTTCATTACTCAGTTTTGCTCTGTTGCCGTGTCGTGCTCCAACCTCGCATGCCCTTTTGTCACTTCCGACGTCGTCGGTGAATCCGACCTGGTGCACTCGCTTGCAGTTTCCGTCTCGTCGCATATCGCACGGGGAAACCTTCCTGCAGTGTCCTCAATCCTCGCGGTTCGCGGAGCCTCCGATCTTCCGCCATTGTCGTAGAAAACGTAGAATCAGTCGTGAACAACACCGGAAGACAAAAATCGTTTGAGCGAAATATGAATCTTGGTATGACTCCAGGGAGAATCTCGTTGATGAAGAAAACAGTTCTTCGGCTGAGTTGCGAAAAAAAATTTTTTTTTCAAAAAATTTATTTTGAATTTTCTCATTTATGAAATTTATTAGAAAATATATCACCTGAAAGCAATTGAATATCAGCTCCGCAATCGAGTGGAGCCATGGGAACAACAGTCGATATTATGAATTTACAGCCCGCGGACGATGCTCGGTCTGGGTGTACAGATTTCGAAATAATCGTCGAATGTCCCGAGGGGGGCCTCTTGAACTTTCTATCCAGCGTAATTTACCCGAGGAAAAAAAAATATACCTGCGATGCTTGCGAAATGCCAATGTCGTTGTGACACGCTACTTTTAGCAGCTTTCGCCTAGTCTCTCTGAATTATAAATAAGTTACCGCCCAGCCGAGAATCGCGGTTATAATTTTTAGGCAAGATAATATCTGAGCCGGGGCTGAAAAGTCGAGTCCTCAAAGGGGCACCAGGCGATAGCGCTTTGAAGCGATATCTTCCTCGTATCTTCGGGACGCACTCAGCCTCATTCGCGAGGCACAAAACCGCTGGTACACGCAGGTCTACCTGTACCTTGACGGTGCACGCTGGTCGAGTGGTTACGTGCCCGGCTCACCCCCAGTATGCATCCTTTGTGCTACCCTAGACAAAGGGTTGCGCTTGGTGAACGAGTAAGAAGAACCAGAAGCTCGGGTTCCTCGAGACTGTTCGGTGAAGCTCCGGATGAGAGTTTCTTGGTGGAATCTCCAAATTTCGTTGGTTTCACTCGAGAGCGACCAAGTTTTCCCTGTCTCGTTCGAGCGACCGTCGCTCGTTCCTCCCGAAATCCTGCATCAGCGAAGATCACGACGACGACGACGACGACGACGACGACAACAAGAATTGACAAAGCCTCGTGCTACCCACACAGCCGTTCCGGTCTCGGCTTCAAAAGCGCCCTTTCTCGACTCGGATCCAACTATCTTATTCCACGGCTATGCTCGTCCAACGTTCGCTTCATCTCCAAACGCGACGATAGACAAGTTTTACGTGGGTTGTCCCGACAACAACTTTCTTTCAGTCGTTGAAACAATACCGATTATCGGGCGGTTATTAGAGCTACATTGTTGTGGGGAAACTTATCGCGCTCCGCGGAAACCCTCGGACGTACCGTGATTCTTCGCGTGTACAACTTCTGCGCTGTGTTTGTTCCCCTCAGTTACACTTTCGTCAGCTTGTCGTTTCAACGCAAAATTTAGATCCTTACGCAATCCGTAGTGGAGCTGGATCGAAAAAGAATCCGGAAAACCTGTCATAGCGACCAGGCGTCTGGGATTTACGATATTGAGCGCCGATACATTTTTTTTTCTCGTTTTTTTTTTTTGGTGCGAAAACGGTCGGCCCTCGCTGCGTGACGGAATGAATGCGCGATAAATCACAGATCCGAATATACATAACGTGTTATCTCTCGCACGATGAAAGGCGACAATTAATAACGTGAAATCGAGTCGCGTGAACCCCGTAGCCCGGATGGACGACACGTGCTACTACTTGTTTCCCTTCGAATCTGGTGTTGCGGCGATACGTCACGGACATCGGCCGCACATTTTCCCTCCGCGGACTCGCGGCCCTCTCTCGGTCCACGGCTGACCGCCACGCTCCGCTCTCGCTCGCTCTACTCATATACACATATATATCTATATACATCCTCCTATCGTACCTATCGTTCCGGCACTGATTTTGGAAATTCATCGGTGGGTCTCGAAACAAGGTACGCTGTACAAGTCTGCTTCGCATAATTTATGTGGCGAATCGGTCCGTCCCCGCTCGAAAACTACATTGCGAATTTAACCCCGGAGCACAGCTCGTGTCGGATCGCAGCCAGTAATTATTTTTCGAATCAATCCCCGGAGGCGTTTATCCCGAAAATCGCACTTTAATCCATATATTACGTCGCGATCCGTGTTCCCATTAACGGTACTGCGATACATTCGCTTCCAGCTAATTTCGAATAGGCGTAACAATGAAAATTTTTTGTTCCCGAGGAAATTTGTGCAATGCCGACAGACATATCGGATTCGTGTACATCGGCCAGTTACATCTTTCAGCTTCACCACTGAAAATTCTATCCCGCTTTATCACATAGGCGAGTCCGATTGAGAGAAACTTTTGAAAACCGTTATACGAATATGGTCAGTCGAGACTTCATCAAAATATTTTTTTGACGATTCACCGAGTTGGTACGTAGAAAAAGAAATTGCTTCGGGAGCGTGTGAATATTATTTGAATTTTCCTCGTATGCCCACGGGCTTGCAGTGCGCATCTACTGACTCGGATAAATTCGCAGATCTCGCGACAACTCAGCTCACGGAAGCTTTAACGAGGGAGTCTGTCGATTTTTTTTTTTTTTGATACTTCGTATTCGTATCGATGGTACGTGTGTCGTATGAAAAAGAGCAGGAGAAGGAGAAGGGGGGAGTATAATCCTCGTTTGCTGCAAAGTTTCCACGGTAACGTCCGAGCTCTCGCAATTCGCCGCACGAGGTCTCTTTTTTTTTCATATTTTTTTAAATCGCCAAACCCGAAAATCCAATTGCTATTTTATTTACCTTTCCCGTTAAAAAATCATCAATATTTATGCATTGTGATTTTTTTTTTCACTTTTAATATTGACACTTCATCGTACGGACTTCGACAACACGATGGTTGATGTAAACTCCTCGTGCGTGTCGGTTATTACATTGTGCTCGAGAGGACACCTCTTTTTTCTGCATAAACGAACGGGCCGAAAAATTTCAATGGAATAAACTCGCAGTCTCGCGCCGACGGTTATTCATCGGCTGGTCACCGTCGCGCTGGCAACGATGGAAATACGAAATTATTCAGCCTCGGATCCTCATCGAGAGCGAGAGAGTCCGCCAGGCTGCTCCGCGGCCAATACGAATTGGTTCGTCAACTCGAACCGTCAGGCAAATCCCGCGAGACTACTGACGCGAGAGAACGACGCCGTGCTGCCTGGCTCACTCGCAAATTTCTCTCGTTCCCCCTAAAGCCCCCGATCCCCCTTTTTCCTCATGCAGAGTAGCGGTACGAATGCGCGCGAGAGGCTATGATGCTTTCCCACACGTATGGTGATGCACGCGTTGCTCACAATTGTCCGAACGTACCGTGCCGAGAGTAACGCTTGTCGAGTGGCCAGAGTGGATTTCCAGTCGGCAAATTTACTTTTTACCCCCCTTTTCCACTACTGGGCTAATACGATTCGAGTACTGAATCGACTGTTAAATATCGTGCAAACTCCCCGCGGCCTTACACCCTCGTCGACACCGTTGGGTGACAAATTTTTATGCACACGAACGAATAGTCTCCAAGGATTATTCCGCATGCCTGGTCAATTCTATTACGACTATACACATGTAATTCTTCACATTTGGGCACATTCACGATTCTACTAGAAAAAAATATCTACGACTCTATCGGAATTGCTGTAAAATTGTATGAGAAAAAACGGCTGCCGCCTTGTATTCCGGTAGATTTTGATAAAACCGCCGAAATTCCCCATCGAGCTTTACTCGGTGAATTTTTTGAGAAAATAAAAAAAATAAATAAAAAATAAGAGGGATGTGCCCAGCATTGCGATGTAACGTACACGTGCTACATCGTATTGCGAAGCTTCGTCTACCGGAGGGTTTCTATGCATTTGCGTAATTTGATACGTTTATCAGAACCGAATTTAACTTTTACATTCCCGAACTTTGCACCTCCCTGGAACAATGGTTGGGTGGACGTAGTGTGCATAGCGGGTATGCCATGAGCGGCGGAGAATATACTGGCTGACGTGGTTTCACGGAGACTTAAAATTCAAAGCCGATCTCGATCCAAAGTTACTCTTGGGGAACCCCGCGTGTCAGACGCCAGGCTCTGCACAGCGCACTTTCGTAACTTCGTAACCGACACGGGGAGTTTGTGACTTTTCGAGATGTACAACAATATTCCAGAATTTTTTGTAAAAGTAAAAAGAATTTTCAACTGTACAGGCAGTGAAGAACAATGCACAATCCATATGTTCCGGTAAGTCCTGATTTCACTTAGGAGACGATTATGCGCATCCGTCGCTTCCTTTTCGCGACGCGTAGATTCGCAACTCAGAAGATCCTATCATCTCGGGATCAGGAGTGATCCGCGTAGAGAATCGCTGGTGATATTTGCGTCTTGGCAGCCTTCTCTATATACGTATATATGAGAAGCACCGTCAGTGCTGGATTCTCGAACCTTGAGCTTTATCGTAGGGAGACTCCGGCGAGACTACATCGTCTTCGTGAAGTCGTCGTTACATCGGGTCGACCGTGCGCTCAGACGGGATCTTACGATGCCAGGCGGTACGGAAAAGGTACAGAGCCCGGCTGCTATTAAATCCGGGCACGGATCGAATCGAGGAGAGAAGTACCAGCACTTCGGACCAAAGCCAGCCTACATATTCTCGGAGAACCCCTCGAACCTCCGGTTAATGCTGGGTCGCCGAGTAACGAGGCTATCCTCGTAAAAACGCTTGTCCCGTTCCCTTCGATCGCCGGGACGTACACGTATTCCTTGTACCGCTGCCACAGAACGCGATGCACCTATACGCTGTATCCGGCAGAGTATCGGCTGACTCGGTCCGACTTCGTCCGATCCCGAAGCGGTGCTCCGATCGACGCGCAGCTTTCCGTACAACAACGGGACCCGTACAGTCCCCTACCGTATATGATCGAGAGCCTTCCGAGAAAACCGTCGAACAGGTCGTCGGTGAAGTCGATCTTCTTGCGATCGGTTTCCCGGTTCATCGTCACATCCTGCGCTCGCGAGACAGGACAACCCAGAATCCGCCTCTGGCGTTCATTGACCCGAAGGGAAAAGAAAACCAGTTTCCTTTGGCGAACACGTGGATTTCTTCATCCATCGTAAAGAACTCGAGAACTCATTTTTCCACACTCGGCGAGATTATTTTGCTGGAAATTAGTGCGCGCCCCGTTCACCCCTAAAATGTATATTCAGTCGGGGTTCAAAGGTAAAGTGCTCACTCGCGCACACGTCCTAGGTCTTGGGGTGCGAGGGAAACGT
This sequence comes from Listrodromus nycthemerus, assembly GCA_963978505.1. NCBI lineage: Eukaryota > Metazoa > Arthropoda > Insecta > Hymenoptera > Ichneumonidae > Listrodromus > Listrodromus nycthemerus. Next base: position 886,794 of record OZ021683.1, on the reverse strand, counting down.
CCGATGGACTCACCCACCGTGTCTCGAAACGGAGCGTATCGGGGATTGCGTAGTAACGACGGCAACCATGCGAGCAACCACCTAGGATGCCTCCTGCCGTTGTTGCTGTTACCTTCCACGTAAGCCCTCCAGATATCGATAGATCGATCGATAAATTGTACGTCCGTACCGGCTTGTTATGCGATACGAACTCACCCTACCGGGCTCCGTACTTGCCTCTTGGCTCTATCGTACCCATCTCACTGGAATCCTTCCACCGTGACCGGGTAGCTTTGTTCGATGTTCGACCTGTTCATACCGCTCCACAGGTATATACCCAACAAACTTGCAGGCACCGCTTCACCGACTAATATATGCGTAACGTGTTACGAATCACCTCGAACCGAACGGCGACACAAAAGTCCTCCAAACGGAATACAAACGACCTCGCAGGTTTGACGATTTTCACCCTGTAATTATTCTCGCGTGATGATTCTCTCGTTATCTGTTTGGTCTGAGGCTAGCGCGATTCTCGGCGTTAATGAATAAATCCGTTCGCACGTTCGTACGTTTACTCGGCGAATTCGCGCTCTTTTCATTGACCGAGATTCGTTATTCCACCGACTGCGAAACGCACATCATTATCAGCGACCAAATTCGTGAATTAGGAAATAGAGGTTCGGCGGGTCGGAATCGGGGAGGGGTCAGGTGGCTCTTGGAGTAGGGGATCTGTACCAAACGAACGAGCTTTCCAAGAGCTTTATTAGTTCGGTATGTCAATCGATTTGAGGTAATCCCCACGCTCACCCGCACCGCTTCACTCCCCGAATACGGTACTTCGATGCGCCCGCATCCATGAACACGTATTTTCACTTCAACGGGCGAAATGAATTCTCCGCGCTATTCTGGTTAGCCCGATCGTCGAAGCGTGAAGATACCTTTGGCGTAACGCAAATACGTGTATATCGGCTATGTCGACGAACGAGGCAAGGGGTTAAAGCTCTCACCGTAATTACGGAAGGAACCTGACGCCGTTGGTACGGTTCGCCCGAATTCTCCCTCTGGCTACCCGACCCAACATAGCAGCTTGTTGACTCCGTTTCTCGTTTCCCCGAATGATTTCCGCCATCAATAAGATGTGACGAATCGAACTGCGCTTACTACCAACATCGGCTTCGGTATATTAACTGAGGTTAACGATGCTCGAGGCTCGTTTCCTACGACCGGATCCACAGACCTTTGACTCTTCTCCCCCATTGGGTTTCCTAAATACGGCGTGTACTCCGACGTCGGTATTGGATGAGGTCTCTGGCGCACTGTGCAAAATGCCTTGGATTGTGTGGAACGGTGGTATCCAACGCCGGAAGGGCATGTACGACACGATTGTAGACGCGCCCTTTTGACTTGGGTCAATCGATACTCAACCGCGAAATATAATTTCCCGTGTTCGATTCTCCGCGAATGACGCGCGGGGTTAAACGCCTATGACGATTCCAGACATAAGGGCTTGTCGATTACGTTTATTATCATTGATTAGCCTCGTTTCGCCGTCCTATCGACTGTTACCGAGACGATTCGGGGCTCGAGCCCCAAAACAATTTATCGATAACTGGCAACGATTCCGCCGCCAGTACGGGACGCGAAATTCTCACGGTATAGTTTGGGTAGATATACAGGATACGCAGCTATCGGCAGACCGTTATCACGTAGAACGCGTGATCGGGAAATTGGTTTTATCCTCGCAGAATCGTGGCCGTGCATCGATGCCGCAGTCGCGTCACGTTCTTATTACGGCGTGGGGGGGAGCTTGGTTTCTGGGGATATCTTGACGGCATCGAGGCCGGCATGTCTCTATACCGTACGTGAATACGCTTTTTCTATCCCTGAAATAGCGTACTAACCGGGAAAAGGTACCCGAGGTTACGGAGCTATACACGCTGGCATCGAGTGAAGGGAAAGAGGTAAAGCGGTGGAAAATCTTTATTCCCGAATACTTTTAGCGATCGGATTATGTTCACGAGTTTCTTTCGGAGAATGAGAGCTTGGCATGAACCAACCCTATTCCACTTGGAACAGTCTGAATCGAATGATACGATTAAATTCAACTTTATTTATTGTTTCGTGGCCGTTGAACAAATAGTTGTAATTATTTTATCCGGCTCGTTGCAACGATGCGGGGAGAACTTTTTACCATTCCCTTTCGTAATTACTTAACCGCCCCGCAGGTACCGCCGGCATCTCTTTCGGGAATCGCACAGCCCGGCTATTCTCCCTTCCATAAACCAGTTGCATAGTTGTACTTTTTTTTGTTCCGCTTTATTCCGGCCGGTCCAACCTCTGTTTGCCGCTTGAGCTTGATGAGCCGCACCTCTCGAAACATCACGTACACTTGTGGCTGCGGGGAATCGCGTGCCAGTCTACCTACGTGTACGGTCTACTCTCGGAAACATTCGTCTCGACGAGGTACGCAGCGTTCCGTGCTGTACCTCTCCACCATTGCAATATACGCTCTTGTTGTAAACTTGCTCTGTGCTCGCGTCCTGCCCGGGTGAACCACAGAAAAACCATTTGAGCTTTCCACATGTACGCTTAGCCGTGCAAAACCCGCTCTGGCCAAGTATTTTTACTGAACGCTCGGGAGAACCCGAGAGTATGCTGTACGTGAGACACATCAAAGCGAAAAAACCGTCAGCCCTTTTCTTCGTCACCGTACGCGAATGCCGAGAGCTTACGAGCAGTAGTGGAGGAGGAATTGTCGAGCTCGGACCATTCTCGCTCCGTTGGACAACGATAAATCACTTTATCCGTTGAACACCAGAATTTTCTGGCGACTCCGTTTGCGCGCTCGCTTGTCTTCTCCACGTCTCCAATCGATCTGCAAACACACCCGCCACAGTGTATCAACGAATTCTCGATTCTCCAACTTTATCGAGAATAAATTTGTCGATGATCTTTCGGTGTTTCTTATTCGTAACCGGTCGCAGAGTGAAAAGACGATTTTCCCGTTGATTTACTTAATTTATTACAAGGATAATTATCGTTACACCAAAGAGACAGCTAGCGCGGAACTAGGAACGGTGGTATAAAACGGGAAAAGGGAGAAAAAAAAAACCATCGCCCTTTCCGGACACCGATAAAAAACTCGAATCCTCATGCAAATTGTCCTCCGGAGGACCAAGACGGCCGGCTCAACGGGCTCGAATTTTATGTCATCCTCTTCCATCACTTCCGCTCTTTTCGCCATCGTACGACTTTTCCCGTCTCTTATTTCGGGTGTCTTCTCTAGCAGGTCGGCGGAGCTATAAAGACCTCCACGCGTAGAAACGACGAATGACACAAACGAGACTACGCCCTCGCCCTTCTGGCGGGCCGTTTCAAGCTCAAGAATTGCTCCCTGGATACGAGGCAATGCTGCAACGCTCTTCGGAAAAAGTCGTCTTCCTTCCTTATGTCTTTAGGCCTCTCAGCCAACTCAGCCAACCAGTCCCGCAAGAATATCCCTGAGATCTCAATGCCGAACGAATCCCCCGCCCGTTGACGCCTCGACTCCCTTTCTTCATCTGTTTTCTTCTCATTTCTTCGTTCGTCTTTCGCCTTCGCGCTCTCACAGTACTTGAAGCTTGGCGAGAAACTTCTTTCATTTCCCTCATAAATTTTCGACCATCTTATCTCGGATCTTTGTCTCTTGCTCGAGGGTACAATCACGGATAAACCACGAGCAGTAGGAGCGATTATCGGATATCGTCGAACCGCGATCTTCGTCCACGTTCTCGGCACCGGATGGGATTACGCCGCGTCGATGAACTCTCGACAATCTTGGCCGTGAGTTTACGACTGTTATCCCGCAGCAGAATTCGATGCACGGTATATTAAACGCTGACCAAATTTTCCCAATGATGAGAAGCGGTTGCCCAGTTCTGTAGACTTTCGTTTATCGATAATCCAATGTCCATCTTCCTCCGGTTAACGATCTCGTGGGACGGCAGTCGTTCCGCCGGTGCCAGTCTCAGCGAAACTACTTTACGATCAACCGCGCTAAAGACATTCAATTTCACCTTTCATCGGCGAACCACGTGTCCGATCAATCCTCTTCCCGATTTATTTCCCTCTGGCTTAATCATCCTCATCAACGGCTGAACCCCGCCTTTCCCAGCTCGGTTGCAGAAAATTTATCTTTGGAAAACAATTTCCGTGAATATTGATTGAATACACGGATGAAGCCGGTATCTGCGAGGGGACGTTGTATGCACCCGATATCGATATTATGCGGCTAGTGCGTTATAACAGCACGGAAACGTGATTACAATGGAGTTTATGCGATGCAGAGGCATTATCTCATGCCGACGGTCGAGGATTAAGTTCCCCGGTGCTTCGGGCACCTCGGTTGCCTGAACACGCTCGCTCGTCGCGCCTCTCTTCCGTTCTCGCGGACACGCTCGTACACCGTTAGCGAACCCGTGAACCTCACTCGGTCTCGCGTTCCTCTCGTATATTGATAAAAGCTGGTGATACAAAGATTCGCCAATGCCCGATCGGCAATTGAATGCTCGAGGCAGTTTGAGAGAAACGTGTCATGTCGGCAGGTGAAACGGTCAGTGTAACTCTTCCCGGTGACAATCGATGCTATCACGATATCTGACCTACCATCCATTTCGCGGGCAGCGAGAGTTCGAGCGTATTTTACAAGTGTTCGAGCACCAAAAAAAATGTCCAGGGGAGTTAGTGGAATCGTGGACAAAGTGGTCGGATCTGATGGTGGACGATTAGTCGATGGGGTCGTTTCGTCAGGCATGTACAAATGCGGGATTACCCTAATCGGGTAACCGGTGTAACGGCGCGACGACGAAGGACGTACCAGCCGTGAGAAAAGCAGTTGCCGACGATAAAACGAGCCGGTGAACGAAGTTCCAGCGGCCCCGAAGGACGGGAGATGTTCGTCCATTCGACCAGCAACGGGGGGTTAGCGACGGGGGTGTGGAACGAGCTTGGAAAAAGGCGAGAGAACGTAGCGGAAGGAGAAGGAAAGTTTACGTCATTTTCACCACCAGGATCATAGCACGGAGAGGGTGGAGGCTCTGATCTCACTTTATTTCCCGCTGCTGCTACCACACGGAAGATACCTTTATCCCTTCGGATATCCCGCCCGTTCCGTCTCATTCGTTTCCACCGAGGTAGTCCCGGCAGCCGTTGCGACTCCTAGTCTTCTATACACTTATTCTTCTTGTTCCTTTCTTTCTCTCCCGACAATTCCTCTCCCCGCTCGTACGCCGTTGCCTCGATTCAAAGGTAGCCGTTACAATAAAATCTTCCGCGATGCTTAAAAAAATTATGCCGCGTCTTGGCGAGTATCGCATTCTATTCCAATATTGCGTGGAATTGCCTGGAGTTGGCTAAGAAAAAACTTCAAGAAAAATAATGAAAAAAAAAAAAAAAAAAAACCAGTGAGGAACCTGTGAATATACGTAGTTTTGGAAAACAGGTGAAAGGGTCCGTATCGGATCCTCCTGTTCACGTACGAGCTTTTCTCTCGGAATCCCAAGAGCTTTCCCAACTTCTCAAAATCCGACTTCTCATCGAAAGAGCGAATGGACGAATGTATTGAAATTACTCGCGGTTCGACGAGTGCATTTCTGTGGAGGAATAACTGGGTAGCTCTCCAAAGAAACGAGCAAACTTCTCCGCCCGTAAGCCGTCCGCTCTATTCACCAGACCGCGGAGAAGACACACAAATAGGCCCTCCCGGCTGGTTGCAAACTAATATGGTACCGTCTCACCGTCTCCTCTGGAAGTATTCTCTCGTTTCTCGAGGCGATTCTCTCGTTTATTCGTCGGCGAGAGACGATCGAAAGGAAACGAAAAAATTGCGGGTTATCTCACCGTTAGCGAAACCGGTCAGTCGGGTCAAGCGACTCGGGCTCGCCCGGTCGTTCGTTTCGGCATTCCGTCGTCGACTCGACGAGGCTATTTCGCTGCTGCCGCTGCCTCCGCTGCATCTGCGGCTCGCGAGTGGGAGGCGTAGATAGCTGTGCATAAGCCGCGGTAAATCCCATACCACTGTTCGCAATCGAACGCATTTTCCCCGGTAATCTGTCCCCTCGTCTGCCGCGGCCGCAAATGCATCCTCGTTCCAAGGTTTGTGTATATGCACCAGTGTGCACAACGGTTCACCGCCCTGTCAGACACGTACACGGGGGTTCGGTACGGCAACAGCAGCGGCGGCGGCGGCGGCGGCGGCGGCGGCGGCGGCGGCTTTGGTTTTATCAGTGGCTGATGCACGCTGCTGGCTGCAGATACAGCCGGAATTGCGTGCCGGATGTGTATACGTGGGGTACAGGACTAGTGGATTCGCGGTTGGCCGAGTCAGCGGTAAAAATCCATTCAGCCAAGCTCTTCTTTACTGCTCGCTTGTTTCTCCTTCGGATAGCCAGAGATACCACTCGCTCTATCTTTTTCCCAGTGTTTTCTCAGCGAACCCTTCTCAACCACCCCGTCGCAGGTTTTCTTCTTCGCTATCGCGCGGTCTGTCCGCCTCTCTCAAAGCTGCAACGTGGAAAACGGGGTTCCGGTGGAAAGAGGCAGATTCGGCGAACGAGAAAGTTTTCCCCGGCGTTACCGCGTTAAATTAAATTACGAGCTGGAATTACACGAATTTTCGTACCGGCGGTTCTTAACAACCCGTAGTAGTGGAATATAGTATACCTTTCCGAGTGGCTGTATAGTAGTGTCAGCAATGCTCGTTGAGGTATCTCTTCTCGGAGTCTCATATACGCGGGCGCTGAATAAGTGCGGCTGCCGGAGCTGCCGTCGCCTCTGCTTTGTTACCGGTGTGAGAGGGGGTGCACGCTGTGTACACACTCGTCGGGCTGGTCTTTCTATTTCAGAAACGTGTCAACCCTCTTTCTCGCGACTTTCGTATAACTTGCCTCGGCTCTTCTGTGTATACACTCGCCGCTGTATTCAGTGCTGTGCTAACTGCAGAATACTGCAGCGTACTTGGAGGACATTTAACGGTGTCATTGCCGCTGGTGGGATGCACAATAAGTATAAGTACGTGGAAGTAGCCAAAGTGGTGTTTGCAATTCGATGGAAAAAATTGCTTCCCGTTGCTCGTTCTCACATTTATTTCAATCAAATGATGAAATTCATTGAATCAAACGAGATTATTGTTGCCGATGTGGGGAAAAAAAATGATACAGTCGAATACTGTTCGGGAGGAACGAAACGAATGGCTGATAGTTCATTTATCGATTACGTCATCCCAGCCATGCAAACAACCGCACAAAGACGGAACTTGTGACGCACGCTTCTCAAGTTGTTGCAACGACAACCTCGAACGTGTACTACGTTATCGCTCCCTCGCTTGCTTGGTACTTACGTGGTACTTACAGGTATTACCGTATAACCAAGGATGCTCGGTGACTTGTCGCTGGTATCAAGCGACACCGTAGACGTATCAACGTTTCAGCTAAATGCAAAAGCTGTCATGACTTACCTCTCACGCTAGCGGATCGTTAATTCTCCATCAGTCGGAACAATTGATTAGCAACCTCAGCTTACTCATAGATTAACTATTTCTGGTAATTCTGTCTGTCAGGAAGAGCGGGGAACAAGGGATAATAGAGATTTCTATATTCCACGAAAAGTCACTATATTATATGAATTTTCCGTTGCAGCGAAGGCAAATTGCAAAGTTAACCAAGTTTGTTCACGGAGGGCATTTGTGGCGAAAACATATTCGTTTAATGAGCAAATCTTTAATTTTTCCAGCGCGCATCGTACGACTCCGTGCGTGTAATGGCTAACGAGGCAATATTACAAGGACATAAAAGAAAACTATGTTCCAGGGGGAGACCGGGAGTTTGCGCTACGCCGGGTTTTGGCCATACACGTGCGGCTTTTCGTACAGGGAATATAACTGTCGTTGATTCACGAGGTGTATTACAGCCGGAGAGCTCGGGAGCGCACCTCGCGGCTGTATCGCCCTCTGGTTAACAAGACAATATTGCAAGCGAGATAAAAATGCGATTTAGGAGGAACACAAGAGCGTGTCGGGTGTACGGTTCTCGGCGGGCGAAATGCGCTTGTACATAAAACATACATGTGTACACGATACATATATATGCATTATCATCTTGGTGTTGGTGCGATATAACGCCTGGTTGTTACGCCCAAGCATAAAACATCGAATACGATAGTTTGGTTTAATCAGAGCAACGTCGCTGCTTTAATAAATTTATCCACCGAGTCGATTATTAAAATTGTTTTAATTTTCCATATTTCGTGATTACAGATTGCCGCCACTGCCACTTTGCCGAAAAGCCGTTCCAAGCTGCGCACACCGTTCCAAGGTAAAACATCACAATTTCAATGAAAAACTTTATGTTTACGAGCCGGACGCTTTCGATACATAAAATGTCTGTGGACGTTCTCCGAGATAACTTGTTTTTTTTTTTTTTTTTTTTTGTGGAACGCGCGAGGTACCACGTCGTTGCGAGATAGCGGCGTGAAAACCTCGTCGGCTCCATATTTGTCATCGTTGATCCCTGAATGGTGGAATTTGATAACAAAACCCCGTACCGTCTTTCTTGCCCTTTCTCTCCGGCTGCTTCGGAGCTCACGCCTTGAAACATTTATGTCAACGACGCGACGCCGCCGCACCACCGTTTTCCCGCCGGCGACACCAGCAGCTTTAATAAGTGCACCGCGTAATGAAACCCATTCATATAAAAGTTTTCCGCGGTAGTTGACGCTTTAATTGAACGCGACTCGTGCCACCCTGCGAGAGCTATGCCTCTCCCTTCTTTATCTCCCTCAGTCACTCTCTCTCTCTCTCTCTCTCTCTCTCTTGTTTCCTCTCCTCGCTGCTGTGTTACACTTCTCGTTGGCGACGGCGAAGAGGTCGTTGCGCGGGATCGCCCACGAGCGAATCCCACCTCCCTAACTTTTCGCAACGCTCCCTCCTCCTCCTCTCGCAGCTCTGTCGGATGCTCGTATATACGGCCATAGGAACTGTCCTCCTCCGTCATACACGCCGTACCCGGAGGAAACGAATTTCCGGCAATCGAAAGCTCTTTCGTTTCGCTCGTCATGCAAAGCCTACCCCGATATTGGAAAACCCGACTGTCCGCTCTATCTGTCCTCGTACGAATCTCTAACTTTCCGAATATATATTCTGACTTTCGTGATATCTCCGCCTCGATACCGAGCGATGCTTCACCCGTCCAATCTCGTCGCTTTTCCGGGCTCATAAGAGAGCAAATAACAGTAAATCACTGCATTCCACATTGGATATACGGGCTCTTCGCGGATATCCCGTAAACGAAGGCCGGCAATTAATTAACGGAAATAATTGACTCCGGACTCGGACGTCTAAGCGACGAAGTTCGGGCCCGCTGCATATCAAAAAGCTCCCGGTTCGAATCAGGTTAATCTCCACAGAAATTTACTCATAAAAAATTAATTGCTTCAACGTTTATCCGAGGTTAAGAAAAAAATTAGCGAAGAAAAAAATGTCTTGTTTCTCGAAGGCTTCCTCTGAGCGAACTGTGCCTAAGTATATTCATTATTTTCCGCCGTCAGTCGCAGACAACCTCACTCCTTTAATTCCTGTCTCTCGGTCAAAGGCCGAGCAAAAAATCAGGTGGGCGTAGCCGAGCTCGCGCAGCTCGGAAAATCCTGTAGTTGCCCAGTCTGTGGCATTGTCGTGTTCCTGGAAAGTCGTTCGTCGACTGCACCGTGCGCCTGTGTGCATGTGTGCGTGTGTGTGTGTGTGTGTAAAGCGACGAAGCTTCGTGTCACCCGCATAGTTCGACGAGTTTCCGCCCGTCGTCTCACCGGAGCTCGGCGTTGACCGACATCCCCGACTCTCTCACCGACTCTAATCGCGTCGGTGCCCAGCCGAGGGACTCGTTAATTTTTCATCGATTCCCACTGCCACTGGCGCTCACGTGCAACGGTGAACTCTGCACTCTGCGTTGGAATGCAACTGCACTTTGGGCCCCGAGTCGGTTTCCCTTGCCGTTAACGCGACTTCGTTTAAAATAACATGCGGGAATATTTTGCGGCTGAACAACTATCGGTATAAACGGTAACGAGCAATTCTATCGCGTATACTCGAAGCTGCTCACTTGTCCGGTGCTTCGCGGAGCTTTCAGATTTGGACACCAAATTTCATTGATCGATGCCTCAGGAGGTTTCATACATGGAATATCGAGAGAGAGAGAGAGAGGTGACGTCTATCTCGTTATCAACACCCGCAGAGTAATACAATATCGTTGAGCAACAGATAGCGCAGTCGTTTGCACACCCGTTCGATGCCATTGGTTCGTAATGCATCGAACGCACTCGGCGGAGGGTGATGCGCAGATTTGGAGAAAAAAAAAATTGATATTTTAATGCAGTCTAGCTTTTTGCGGCGTCGAGAGACATAATGTAACTAAAGATCAAGCATTTCAGCGGACAGATCGATCTACATTAATGTCAGCTGTCAGGGAGAGAAGCCTCGAAACGCCCACCGGTTTGCGCACATAAAACCGCAGTTACGAGCCTCGCCGTTGCTGACCCGAGCAGCCGTACAGTTTTTTGTTTTCTCGTCCACGCCATGATATTATTTTTCTCGTTTTTTTTATTTCACTGTCGTCCCGACGCCAAGTTGCAATTATCCACCTCTTTTTAATGATCGGACGTTTTTTTCACCGACGTTTTATCGCGTCGATCCGATCGCGATGAAAATAACTGTAAACTGTGAATAACGGTTACAGGGAAGTTCGAAGCGACGAGGTAGTTGACTTGATTTTTCCCTGATATCTGATATCTAGCCATATTCACTGCATTGAACAATGTGTCCGCACAGCCTTTTCGAGATCGTTCTCTAAAAGTTCGTTCTCTGGTGAAAGCTGGAGCAAAATATCGTCCATTGGTCCCGGCTACCCTTTCGCAATCTCGCTAACTGCCCGAAAGCAATGAAAACTCACTGCGTCGTCGATAAGCCGAGGTGCATCGTTGCGAATCGGAAATCGAATACCGATTGGATACCGAGAGGTGCCGAACAACTCTGCCTCGGGCTTCGTGCTGATCGCGTCGTTTTCTCGAACGAGCCGTGAACAAGTTATTCAGTGCGACATCAGATTTCTATGATTCGCATTTGCGACTGTATTGCTCTCACAGAAATCTCTCCTCAAAGTATCCTACTTTAGCTTTAGGTAAAATGAGAGAAAGTATAAGTCGCGACATGTCGATATATAGATATATATATATATATATATATGAAGCGAGAGCCGATTTTATCGATTTACCTGTACGGCGCTTCGAGATATAAAGATTCCGTTGTGATAACGGGCTCTGGTATCGACATAGCGATTTGGTCGAGCGTGAGCTATTGCTCCGCGACCGATGATATCGACACGAGATTATCCGCTGGTCGGCCACGTTGAGGTACTGTGCAATTAGTTCCATTACTGATACGATGTGCCCCGGAGAATAAACGATGCGGTAACTGTACGGTGCGAAATGTTAAAAATAACGGTCAAGTGCGAAACTTGTCTTCCGTATGCAATATTCTGTCGTTATTTTCATTTCTACGTTTGACAAGACTATTCCCCTTGTACTCTGATGGTTCTTGAGACACGAGGATCCAAACGTCTTTCCATCGAGACCAGCAAATTTCATCTTTATAAGGATCCTCCCAGGAAAATCCTTCGAGTGTAATAGTAAATATTTCTCAGTGTCCCGAGTGGAAAGGTTGCTACAATTGCTGAGAGGCAATTTCCAACATAAGACTCAAGGTATACGGGCTCGTGGAATTGCATCAAGTTATATTGTGTTTGAAGTCAGAAACAGCCGACTGGATAGTCTTGTCTCACTGGTTCAGCTCAATCTCTTCCACTCTCACGTTCAAGCGAAGCTATGGATACTCATTTTTATTGCATGTTGATATTATGTCGAGAAAGAGTTTGATATATTTTTGATCTCGACATATCCGCTAGGTAAAGCCACACGGATAGAAGAATTTTTTTTCGATGGGAGAATTTTTTAAATTAATTGTGTTTGGGAAGAGAAATGACTGAGCTGAGGTTACAGAACAGGTGTAAAAATAATGATTTTCCTCGTTCATTATTTGTTTGAACGTTTTCAAACGTATACAGAATATCGTTGCGTGTCGCCCGATAAGATTGCAGCTTCCTGTGCAGCCCCGCCGGTCTCGCGACAAGCCGCAACGAAATCACTTCAGTGTTGCCACTCCGCAGTTTGCATCGCGTGTTCGGTATGGTTCGGTGATTCGGAAAACTTCGTTCTTCGATTATTACCAGCGCCGTTCGCACTTTGGCCCGTGGTAATTGAGACGCAAAACATTTCACCGTGGTTCCGTGCCGCGATTGCGATACAACTTATTGCGTCTCCCTTACGTCGAAATTGTGTCTGACGGAAACGAGGTTCCGCCGAGGAGAATGTACAATCGGTGGTGAAACTTTTTTGTGAAACAATAGATGAACTCAATGCTACGCGGATGGTCCATAGCGATGGATGAAGTTCTTTTCAAATCCGGACGAATCTGTCTCCGTGCGGGTTTCGCTTAATAGTACGAAAGTCTTTTATCTCAACGATCGATCGTCCCGCCGATTCAATAGTAGAAGATTGATTTGTTCCAACAGAATTCTCATCCGCTCACGGCAAATAACATTTCCGGCGTAAAGGCGGTCCAGGCGTTTCGTTTCTTTGCCTATCTCGCTGTACCCGAGAATCTCCTTCGTCGGGCAAATGAAAGAGCTCACGTCATCGCGAAGAGTGAGAGGAAGTGTTCCTCACTTCTCTCCATGCAAATTCGCGGCGTCACCGGCGCCGGCGCTTCATTATACCCCGAGAATCGTCGAGGATTCTCGAGTCCCCGAAGGGGCCCCTGCTCCCTGTAGTCACCATTGTTTCGCGAGATGCTGAGAACCCACCTCGTCGGTGAAACGTCAAACTTATTCGGCTAACTCTACATACTTTGATGCTACAGTCGTCGATGGCCAGTCCTTCAAGGAGTCTGGCGAGGTTCGTATCGCAGTTTCGAGGAACATGCCTCGTTCAAGCTTTTGTAATACTGCTGTAAAAAAAAAAAACACTCCTTATGCCACTCCATTTTTTTGCGTTTCAACTCTGGTAACTGAGGTGTAGACAACGACAGTGCCATTTTTATCTTGCGCGTTCCGTTAATGGTTCGCCGAGCTATTTTTAATGTATTTAACTAGTGCGGCTCTCTTGACAATTACGAAAAAGGCATCGGCGATAAAGGATATCCTGTTTCATAACAGTCCAAATGGTCGGTACATTGGTGCGATTGGCAATCGTTGTCAGGATTGAAAAAAAGCTCTCGAATAACTCTTCACTCGAACATCGATAGAGGAGTCGAGAATTCGCCGTTTGCATTGAATTCCGCCCGGGGGAGAGACCGGAGAGAGTGAGAGAGTTGGGGGAGAGGCAGGTATGAGGGTCGTCGGTACTCGAGGGGCGTGCGGCGAGAGCTTTTTCGAATCGCCCCTCTCATCTAACAAATGGGTCGAGAGCCCAGCAGTCTGGCAGCAAGCGCATCGCCAGCGAATCAGCACAATGCATTCACCGATGCATAAGTTTCCTCTCGAGGATGAGGTACAGGAGGGCCCAGCTGGGCCACCGGCGTTGCTGGTCGCCTATCCTGTCAGCCCGTCCGTTTTTTTTTTCGCGATATTCATGCTGCATCTACCACGCTCTATGCGGATAACGTATGCATGTGAATTCGCGTAAAAAAAATCCCTGTTACGATACGCGAAACGAACAATCGTTGTTGAATAAAAAAATAATAATAAAAACAAGTCTATCGACGTATTTGCTTCGCGGCCCATTTTCATTTGTCACTCGAATCGAGTTACTCCTGGAAATATTTTGCCGTTCGCGAAAACGCCACTTTCGTCAGTTCTTTTGACGCCCCGCGCTACAAACGACCAGTACATACGATCGAGTTGCAGCAACCCCTGCATTACGCGACACATAGTCCATACTATAGCTCGGATCCGATGACGGTGCTCGCCAACCACGATACGCCCACGGTTACTAACTTTATGGGACACATATGGTATCGTTGAGATTTTATTGATGGGGTGTGAAAACGATCATTCGTTATTTCGGAGTTGTTCGTATGATCCATCAGGAAAATTTATAGGGAGAATTATGCTTAATATTCCATGCACGAGTGCGCGAGCCAGCGTTTACTACTTTTACCTTAATACGGACAAAACCAAGGTGCCCCGCTATATTCCCAGTATCATCGTCCGTGTGTTTGCCAACCTAAAGCATTATTCCTACCATCGCTTGAATCAACATTACCAAATGTGTAAACGACAATTTTTCCTGAACGAGGTCTCTCGACGGCGTTGAACGGTGTCGTGATCCATTTCGCTCTTGTCAACGCTTGGATATATCAATGGGACAAAAGCGGAAACGCATACACACCCGGGGCGTGTAACGTCGCTCTTCAGGGTGGACGTTCGTGAACCCCAGTGCCGGAGAGCTTCCTTTTCGAGCGGAACCAAAGAGCTTTTATCGTTACGTTTTCCCCCCATTCATGTGTATTTTTTTTTTTTTTCATTCTCATCAGTCTCAACGGTGTTGAGAGTGCGAATGGCAAGTACTCCACCTATCTCGTCATATTGACTCTCACGAAAGCATTTTATTTCATAGTCTTCATTCCCGCATTTTCCCAACGGACTCATTTCTCTCACGGTCTCTTAGTTGCTCCAAGTGGACTGTTGCTTCTGGAGCGTAATGAAATTTCTGTATGAAAGCAGCGAAGTGAGAGCCTCCGTTGTTTTTTTTTATCACAGTGGTTTTCTTTTTTTTTTTTTTACAATTATAAAGCAAATTATTTTTTTTAGTGGAAAACAAAATAGTGTTGTTCGACACGGGGAAATAATTTTCCTCAGTCGATTTTTTTTTTCTCCGCATCGCTCTGTTTCCCGACTGTAATTTAGTTATGCAGCGGTGGAACATCCGAGGAACTCCGGCATGCCGAGTGGTTGATCCTGGACTGAAAAGTTAACTACGTAGTAACAAACCATCGTCGAGACGTCGACGAGACTCTGTGAACTACTGCGACTGCCGCCGCCGCCGCCGCTTGTTGGTCCTCCGAGTTTCTCCATTTATTCCGTAAATATTTCTCTTTCGCCGACTCCTTTCGCTTCGACTCGCGGTACGCTCAGGACTTTCGATTTACCCAGTACCCGACACTTCGCCCTCGCGGAAATAGAGCGAGCGGTGCGGTTGTTGGTCACTTCTCAGTTGTTGATAGTTTCAGCAGTGGAAACGCATTGTACACATATACATACAGCTATGTCGATGACTGTGCGTTTACGTCTGCTACAGCGGCCAATCGCTGTGCTGTTTTGCATAACCGCTCGGGGCCACGAGAGTTTCGAGTGGCGGCGAACGCTCGAACGACCTGTACAATTGGCGACATTTACTTAGCAATGAATTTCCGCACACAACTCGGTAATCCTCCACTCTATTTGCTCTACAATCTATACGAGCATTCATTAATAATCATCTGTATCCGGGAGCCAGATTTACTTATTATTATTCTTCGATATCCCTCCGATGACAAGTGCGTCTTCCGTTATTGTGGGTCGCACATTTTTCAATGCATTTTTCTTGCTCTAATATTTACGAAATTTTTGACTCGGTCGATACGCCCAACAACTTAGCTTCTCGAGTGAACGTGCTGCAATCCGAATAATACCTGTGGCACCGCCATGTTGAAATAATTGTGGTTTTCCGGGTCCTCGAAGCTAGAGTCCTCGGTACAACCCACCGGATCTCACGGGTGGTGAAAACCTAGCCCGCCGAGTCAAGACTATCTCCGAGCTTCACGCTCGCCAGGATGAGGAAGGATAGGCAAATAGGAAGAGGGTTTACGGTACGGTCTATCGCGCTTCCTCCAGGCACAAATTCGGCATTCCATCGAAACCCTCGAGCATCTGAGACTCCACTAGCGCTGAAACGTGGAAATAGTTGTGGTCACGAACTTCTCACCGCCGCGACCCTTTGGCCAGCAGACTCGTGGCGAAGGTTTAGGGTTCGGCGTGGTTCTGCTCGGGCACCAACGGGAAACGGTTCGAACTGCGGTTGTCCGATCCTCCGGGTGTTTCCGAGCAGTTTCTGACCAATGCAACCACCCCATCTTTTCCGTGAAAATGGACGACCGAGGCTGCCTCAACGCTTCCATGTATGCACCCATTCCATTAATTAACCGAGAAAACAAGTGTCTCCAGAGATCGGTTTACCTCTACTGATTGATGATTTTCGGAGAACACGGGAGTGGAGAGCCCATGTGTTCTCCGGAGGTCCGACGATCTCGCTGCTAGCTGCTGCGATTTGCCTGGCGTGACCTCCTGACCCTTGACCTCATTGAACAGGTTTGCACGTGACTCGAACACGCAACCGAGAAATTGCTCTCATGCAAAATTTAGTACCTGTGGTAGACTGTGACTGACGGTGAATCTGACTGATGTGTGCTACCAGCAAACGCTGCAGCTGACATCAAAGTCAAACGTTCTGGCCACCAAGCTTCGAAGTTCTGGACAAAAAATAAATCACTGGGAAATAAGGTAAAGTGTACTCCGTGTGTTAAAATCTGTACACGTTCTTTGAAGCTTCGAATTTTTTATGACGTCCAGGTCATATTTGCTCAATCTTTTTTTCTTTTTTTTTTTTTTAATTTTTAACGGGACGATAATGCATAAAATCGTGAACAAGGATTTTGTACTTCGATGCTAAATTGTGGCTCTGGGAGCAGTGATTGTACTAAATCGGGCAGCTTTACCACGTGGATGGTTAGTATATTGCGGTATTATAGTGTAAGGTTAAGGCGCAGAGGAAGATTTACGTGGTACGCTCCGTACACCGGCGAAGGTTGTTCTGGCCCGGTGATTTTAGGAGGCCAGAGCAGCTACGCTACCTCGGCTGGTCGTGATAGCCGAGCATTACTTATCGAAAACGACGTTAGCTCGGTGCCATGGGCGCACCTCTTTTGGCCCTAGCGTCTTATACCAATGCCTGTAATTGCCCTTCCGAATGGGTCACTCAATTAATCGTACGCGAAATTAGCTCGAACTTCGTACCCACGATAGATCACGTGCGTATTCATTCGATTCCTATCGGACATTTTTTTTGAGGTATAGAAAGTAGTCTATCTGATAATTAACGAGGTCCGTAGCATGCCGTTTATAAAATTGAAGCCATTTTGTTGTGTGAATGTTACATCAAAATCGGATTCGTTCACGAACGCGTATACATATAGTACAGATAGTTGGGTACTTATTTGGCCAGCGTCCAGCGGCAACGAGCAACCGAGGTACATCGTCTTCCCCTCGGTGCCCGGGAATGTCCATTACTCCATTAGCGGTCACCGTGTTAACTCTCTATTGCCTCGTCTCTCGCTCTATGAACCCGACCACGGTCTTTACTATTGTCCGAGCTTAATGTTCGTCTTCCGTGCGCTCGCTATTACGAACAAGTCGAACGAAACATTTTTCGTTCGGATTCTCCGTCATCCGCGGCTCTTCCGGGTCGAATGACGTTCGACACTCCATCGTGGCATCGTACACCCACATATTGTATTCGCCACGACACACTTGAAACTGAAAGCTATTTTCTCACAGATCCATGCAATTTTTCTCCTCCACTCTGGACGGGGAAGAGGATTTTTAAAAAGCACCGCACCGACCAGTCGTACGGAGACAATTTGAGTTCTCATGTTTTTATGGATGAAAATAGAATTCGGTAAAAATCGTGTGCGTTCGAATGAATTATTCATAGTCTCACATTGGGGGTTTTAAAAATCTACGTTACCTCAATGATCGTCCGAACGAGCGGTCTTTTCGTTGAAACACGTTAGCTGTTAGCGAGGAAGACGAGCTCGTTGGACTTTCATCCTCGGGAACGTAGCCAAGGAAATACCTTGAGCCACATTTTTCGCGGCAGTCTGGTAAAATAATGACGGAAATTGCGGAAGCTCAACGGCGTATAAGGGCTCTCCGGGCTCTTGGGCAGAAATAATATTGTCGTTCGTTCGGTGAACGGTGGTTTGCATCTTAAGCCGAATTACGAAAGAATATAAAAAGCAGAGGGACAGTAAGAGAGACAGACCGACCGAGGAGAAAAACCTGGGAAGCTGACAGTGATAAAAATAGCAGGGACTGCACTGAAGTGGATGAGGAAAAAAAAATGCTCGGAGTAGCGGAAGTAAAATAGAATGAGTGTAAGAAAAATTAGAATCGTCCAACTGAGTGCGAAAGTGGTCGTATATCTTGTCTCGTATACTATACAGCACACAGAAGCTGTTACCACGGAACATGCGAAAAAGGTGTTTTCCACCCGCGTCTCTTTTCTAATTGTTTCCCCCAATCTCAATCTCGGTACGGTATCTGCTCATTCTTGGTGTATCCCTTTTTTTTTTTTAAATATAATAATGCTCCACAGTTTTTCGCGGCTTTCGCCATGATGTTGTCAACGCGTTCGGCAGAGAATGCGGTTATTTTCTCGTCGATCAGAGAACACGGTCGACACGTTCAGTCCGAAGCATCCATAATTCTAAAACAAAGAATCCGCGTCAGCGCAGACTTTATTTTCCGACCCCACAGGCGAAATACTCCAACAGGATGATCATCCCATTTTTTCCCTTTTCATTTGTTGTTTTATTCTGCGTTCCCGTCACTCGGGGCTTAGAGGCGAATAAAAAAAGGCGAGAAAAACAAAAATGTGCGCGCGACACGTCAATAATCCGAGGATCGAGTAGAGCTTTCACCATAGCGTGCAGACGCAATGACGTTATACGAATTTTTCAGAATGAAAAAGTCAACGTCAGATCGAGTGATTGGCACTGCTGGCAGCTGTCGCTTCTCGTTATCACTGAATCCCAGCAGCCAGGGCTCGGAAACATCCTCGAACTTTATACAAACGAGGCAGAACATTTTTGTATGTATGTTTTGATCTCGTTTGCCGGTTGCTCGATTGCATTTAAAGGAAGGCACATCTGAACCAGCAACATCTATGTTTTCGTTTTTTTTTTTTTGCTTTCCGGTGTAAGTTAAAGAGAGGTGGAAAAGCCTTTGGCCCACGAAACGAAAATAGAACTTAGCATGTACAAACGCGAGTACCCTGGCAAAATGGTTGAACTCGCGGAGACGAGCGAAAGGTTCGGTTCACCGGAGTTGGTAACATCGTTTGATGAATGCGCCGCAAGTAGGACACACACCTCTGTGAATTTAATTTTTCCAACGGATCTATTTTCTCTGCGCCGAGCAGAAGTCCAATCTATCGGACCAGTCGGATCATACGATATTTACAATATCGGAGGTATTGTACAATGAATACAATAGCCACAATACATACGATAGATCACATCGATTCCGTAACTCGCAAGGTAGTTTCCAACAGTTGATTTAAACTTTCCACAAAGCAGACTCTCCGAGGGAAAAGGTTATTCTTTTGTTCGCCAGGATCAGGGCTAGCAAGATCATTTCTTCGAGAATGCGCCTTCCTCCAACCGACTCGTGTGCACTCGAGACATACGATTCAGGTTTTGCGAGCTTCCGTTGCCAGTTTATACCATCCGGAAAATGGAAACTCCGCCGACCAGTGCGAGACTTTCACCCGACGATATATTATGCCATATGGATGTGCTATAAGGCGCGTGAAAACGTTGCAAGAGAACGTTGGAAGAGTACTTGTGGGCGCGAGTTACTCGGGCACTCACGGAATTCGCCCGATGTACCCTTCTACGAGAGTTAGCAGAGGTGCCGGAGTCTTTGTGGAGGGTTGGGAAAAAGGGAAAGTATGTGCACTTCATCTAGCACTGCGTTTCTTGGTATCAAGTGCAACATAGCAACAGCCCAGAATCGAGGCGAGAGAGACGGAGTTTGTTGCAAGTGGACTTTTAGGTAGCTTTGGCAATTCACCACAGAGGCCTCGGGTGAGTACGTTAACGCTCCGCAGCCCTAGCTGTATACCTATGTGGCTATACAAAGTAAATTCTCCAGTCCGTATGCCCGGAACGTAGCATACGTACGTGTTAGGTGGAAAAGCTACTCGTTGCCGACGCGTTCTCTCCGCTCCCGGGAAGGCTTACCTCAATCCTTTTCACGATTAGAGTGCTTCGAGCAATGCCGCATCGACCACACACGTGTGTTTTGCCAACAGATGGGATTCCACTTGGCGGTCTGCAGAAGGCTCTTCTCTTTCTCTTTCACCGGCTTTTCGTCCTGGCGACTAACATTCCAACGCGGAATCAGAGACTTTTCAGATGTCTGTCCCGAGCTCGCGTTCAGTCTACGTACCAAGCCCGTCGGAACTCCCGAACGCCTTGAAATCCCTATCGATGCTGCTGGAAAAATCATTTGTGTCGCAAAAGTTCTCTCTTACAGAATATTGAATTTTTCACATTTGCTAGTTAGTCGTCAGAAAAATATTTTCAACGAAATTATTCTGTAGCGTGTATGTTGTCGAACGATTTCTACAACGGTTATTACTTCGTGCAACACGTATGATTAACATCAGAAACTTCCTGCTTTTTGTCGTGATCGGGAACAAGCCGTAGTTGCGTAATTTCGATCACGTTTTAACGAATGGTTCCGTAAACAGTAGCCTCGTGCATTATGCACATGCTTATAGATATACATCGTTTTCGCACGTGCAGCTTACAGGAAAATGGACTTTCCTTTCATGAACACTCGACCCTCCAGCGACACGAAATTCACCGTTCGAAATAGCGGTTGTCGTTTTGAGAAATGTTATGAATTTAGGTATTGCCCTTTCGCCTGACCCCAGAGAATACAATGTATGTTATGTTTATTTTAAGATTGACACGAATAGGATACATTTTCAACTTCTCCCTAATGTCAAGTACAATTTTATTCGTTATTTTTTACGTTGAATTGAGATTGAATTGTTCATTAGACGTGCGTCATTGCAAAGCCAATCAAAATTGCATTACCGCCCGAACGGAAGTTTTCTATACCAACTACCTATAACGAATGACTTCTCTCAGCTCACAATTTTTTAATCACCGGTTTTATTTTTATTATTTTACATTATGCATCGATGAATTCTCTTATTTCTAAATATTCATACGATTTCGAGGGACCGATCGATCGTCATTAAAATTTCGGCTTTCACAGCGTTCATCAAGCGACGAACCGTAATGTCAATCGTGTCCCAGAAAACGCACGACGAAAAATCAACGAAACAAGCGCGACGGCCCATCAGCGATAGTTCGCTGACGATGGCACGATAAAATTCGACAAAACACGATCATTACGTTCCTCCGGATGACATCGCTTTTTTCGCGCGAACATCTCGCACTACTCCAAGTCATGCGTGTCTGCACGATTTTACATACCTGTTTTCTTCTTATCTGTTCCAGAAACTGCAATGCGTTGACCTGAGATGAAGTAGATCTCCAATACAACGACACATATCTTTCAATTATTCCAATTGAAAAGTAACTCGAAGAAAAAAAAATCTCTCCATATCATTTCGACACATCGTGCGAAGTTCGTCTTCCAGATATACTTAGGAAAATATTTAAACCACATGCGTTGACCTGCCATAAAATTTTCTTCGATATTCTGCCGACCACATTTGCGAATGTGACAGAACAACATATCCAGTTATCTATGAGAATCGGAAGAATCCAATTCCGATACGTGGTAGAAAAGATGTTGCTTAGGTAACGCAGAATCTTTGCGTGTTCCTCAGAAAAAAAAAAGTGGAAAGTGACGACCGATAGCGAAATCGTAGCGTCGATCGTTCACCCGAGAACCTGTTGCGGTGAAGCATCTTGCAGTGAAGTATAATCAGCATGATCATGGGTTTTCCACGTCGAAGATCGCTGTGGCTGAAGGTCGCGGTATTGGCTGCGGCAGTGTGGGTGACCGTATGTTTTCTTCTGTACACGGAAGATCACACATCTGCCGTCGACGTTCAGGGAGGTTTGGCACCCTCCGGTATCGCGGCCGCACCTCAAGCGGCTAATGGTTTTGCACCACCGGCTCTGGGGCTTCGACGAGAAACGCCGGGCAACGGTCAGAGCAAGTCGAAGATTAATCAAGGTGGTCCAGAACAAGGTACGTCAATCAGCCAAATTCACAGATTTCAAAAAAGAAAAAATCAAGAGTGAAAAAAATATTCGGCCGAGTCGATGACTCTAGGAGAAATCGTTCGACTGTATGCGATTCATCGTGGTTTGATTCAAGGTGGTGGAGTTCTCGCGGCACCGCGCGAGCCAGATTCCGCCGCACCCGGTGAAATGGGTAGACCTGTGGTTATTCCCACGAATCTTACAGCCGAGACGAAAAAACTGGTCGACGACGGTTGGCTCAACAACGCGTTCAATCAGTACGCCAGTGACCTCATTTCCGTGCACAGGACTCTTCCGGATCCGCGGGACCAATGGTAAGTACTCTGTTCGTTTTTAACCATGATCAAATCATACGAAAGACAATGACAAATCTGCGCCACAAAAATGACAAATTGTGTATCAAAGAATGCCGAGGAAAAAAAAATCATAATATTTGATACTCACCGAACCGAAGTCTATAGGATAAAAAAAAACAGCTCTTCCTGCGAGGCGTTGTGCAACGTGGTTCCCCGTCATCCCGTTACGTACACGCGGTTCGTGCATACGATACATCCAGGGATGGCAGTGGTTGCGTTGGTATGTTCGAAATGTATGTTTTGGCCCCGCGTGATCGTAAATTTTGGCTCCGAAAGTTTCACAGTAGAGAGTGCTGGCATGGCAGACCGAGCGTGCACCCGCCTCCCGCACGGTCTCCGCAATTAAGCCCATGAATATTAATTACAATTTACATGATATTAACCGACATTATCAGGACAGGTGGGCGAAGTTCTCGCCCGCGCCTGTTGTCGTTGACACCAACGCCGTTGCGTTTCTGCGTCGCCCGAAACTAACTGCAACCGAGTTCGGGAGGGGTCGACACACGAATGCATGTGTCATGCACGTGAAACGCGATTTCTCCTCAATGTTAGCCGAGTGCAATGCGAGCTCTGGCGTCTTTATCGCAAGTTGAGAAAGTTTTACGCCCAGCAAAGTCCTCGATTTTCAACGTTATCCCGCCACTCGTTGAATAATATACAGAAGAAAGTTTATTTGTTCGAAGGCAAAGGCGATTACGGAGTGTATGTTCTCCGATATCTGTGAGCAAACTTTGACCCTCGAGTACCCGGCGTTGGGGTGCGTTTTCAAATTACCTACCGGGTTCCGGTTGTAAAGTCCGCTATACAGCGTTAGACGGGTGGGGAGTGTGGGACACCGGGAAGCGGAGTGTGAGGAGAGAGAATTCGAATTTAAATATGCAAATCCTCGAACGCTTAGTTTAATAAGGTGCTCCTTCATGTGCCGCTACACGTTCGTCCTTGCCGAGCCAATTATCACATAACTGCACACTCCGACGAAGGTTCAAGTGCCTCTTCCTCGGCCGTGAGCGCCAAGGGAGGTTGCTCGTGTACTCTTGTATAGCTCCTACTGATAGTTCGAGAATGGGCATGCCGACGAGAGTTCGGATGAACAAACAAACGCGTTAACTGGAATACAGATATGCGGTAACGCGTTCCACGAAGATATTTCCGTTTGCAGTTTCAAGATACTGCTTTCTGTCTTCAAACTGTCAGACTTACAGTTAAATATTGCCATTGTTGTTCGTTGATCCATGTTGATTGTTTGTTGATTTCATGGACGAAAAAATTCGAAAAAAAATTTTGAATAATGACCATTGTCTCATTGAAAGCGTATACTAAAACCTCGCTGAAGGAAGGATATCGTTACCGACGAGTCGGGTCGGTATTTGTTTTATTATGCTGGAGATCAAACTCTCTCGGGATTTCAAGTGAAGCGTCTCCCAAAAATTTTTACCGAATCGAACATAAGTGACACACACTCCGACGGGATTTAAGGAGATGCAGCAACTGTAAGAGTAAAGGTTCCGTTTCAAGGGGGAAGCGGCAGGTCTCGTGGGGTTCGGGATTTTGGGTACTCGAGAACACAGCCGACTGGTTGAGTGTTCTTGCCTGGTGCGTTCAAAGGATCAGATAAGAGGAAACAGCGCGGCGAGAGAGCCCATCATCCGGGCGTCGAAGAGCTTCGAGCACGTACCAATTCGCTCGAGTATCTCTTCTATCCATAAATCGAGAGTTTTACATAAAAGGCCTCACTTGCGAATTCGTATCGTCTGAAAAATGCCCGGTCCTTTCTCCAAGGATTTACTATATACTGATCTAAGGTTTCGTACGAAAGACCAGGAGTTTTCATCAAGACACTCGACCTTTTGATGGAGGACGCCTTTGTGTTTTCACTGTTTAATTAATGACGGTGTTGCAGAGTCTCGAAGACAGTACGTATTAACCTCGCGTACTCGTACTTCGTCTAGACGCCTTCGAATTAATTCACCCTCTCCGTGTCTAATTAGTATTATCTCGTCGCCTGGTACAGAGTTTTGCATTGCTGGTAGGTCCAATTAAGGGGCGCATGCGACAATGGGCAGACCTGAAATCTTGTGCCCGTAGTGAGAATGACCCGGCGACAAGCGAGGTCTACCAGCGTCGCCGTGACGTTCGTAATCCTCTTCGATACAACAAGAAATTAATAAAAATCCTCATCCGATAAATTCGCATGAAGTTGTAATTTTTTTCGTTGAAAGTGCCATCATAAAAATGCCAATCGTTCACGGTAAATAACACAATTCAAGCTGGAGAGGCTCATTAATATTTGCTCTCGAGTCACTCGAGATAGTCCCAGTGGAATTTAAAAAAATTGTCCGTTGACGCGAATTTCGAATTCACTTTCACACTTTCTCTCTCGATATTTATTATTTTTTACTTTCCAACCGTGTCGTGCTCTCGCATCAGTAAGAGCCTAAAATACTCGGGCCTCTTGAATATTTCAACGGCAAGAACCATTAAAGATTAACGCCGGCTTATGAGAAAACGTAGAGGAAGTCCCAGTGATTCATTCTTCGTCAGACTTGCAAATATACCCACGTTTCTTTAATAATTAATCGATGCTTCATTAACGACGTCGTCAGCTCAAGATTTCTTCGTCAGCCTCATCGTGGACTCCGCTGGACTCGGAAATTCTCTCGATTACGTGAGTTGCTAATAGCTTCGCACATTACGAAACTTCATTGTATTACAGAACAGAACAGAACGGCAGAGAGAATGAATTGTACGACTATTGATTTTCATTTACAGCGAATCAGACGGACACGCGTAATTCTTTTTCACGCGTACGCGTCGCCGTTAGTCGGTACGAAACGTCTGCACCGGCAGAACGAAAAATATTACGAAACGTCCTCATTTTATTTCGCTGTTGAAATTTAATTTATATAACGATTAAAGTTTTTCGACCGTACAAGGCCTCGGTACAGCCAACAAGAGGCAGATTGCCCTCGTTCTTTCCGGTTGTTGGCTTCCGTGTAGAGGAGCAGCAAACTCTCGGGAATATCGATGCACCGGAACAATGGGGTGTGCACGCTGTCGGGAAAAGGGGTCGTCTGCAATTGCGAAGTTAGCAGCGCACCGCGAAGAAGGAAAAATAAAAAAGAAATGTGAACTCTTGTCGCGGGGTTGAGGGCGGCGGCCGAGGTAAAGTAGACTCCCGGCACACTCGCCTGGCGTTTTCTTAATTTTCGTTGGTATAACAAGAGTCGCGAAAAGTTGGCACAGCGCACGGTGAGTGCAGATGCGAAGGGAGTTGAACTGGTAATGTCCTGGATCGTTCCAGCGAAAAACCAACTCCTCTTACCGCCGCCTTTCCTGTTCTCCGCGTTATTCCGGCCCGCTATTTCTCGCCCCCGTTTCGCGAAGCACCAAAGCTTCTCTCTACTTCCCACCTCTCAACCGCGTTCGTTCGAGCAAAAGTCGAAGAAAATGATTGCGTCGATTAGGTTTTACGACTCGTACGTTACGCGTTACGGATACCTAACGCTGATGGCTTCCCCATGCACAGAAACGACCCCAGGGTGGAAGTGTACTGTGACTTTGCCTGTCCGTTAAGAGCAATCGGAAGGAAGAGTCTCCCCTGGAGCACCGCTAAAAAGCCCGAATCCCTTGGACAACGGATAATGCAGAATTCATGAATGTAAATCTTTGAAGCACGCTGAACTTCGGAGGAATACATTATTTCCAAAGAGCCGGTCACATTTTCATCAAAGCTCTTTTCTTCCTTCTGTCGCGCGTACCTCGATTCAAGGATTAAAAAAACAAGAAGATAGTTTTATGTGCGATAGAACGAGAGCCACGGTTCCGTCACTGAGGGATATCGTTTGCTTGTACAGACGAGGAGATTCCTTTTCTCTTACTCGTGCGATCAAACGTGGAACCTGATGGTTTCCATCGACTTTTCTCGCTTGAGTACCAACAAAAAAAGACAATTCTAAAGCGCTATTCTACGGCGGTCTTTAATTAGGTAATTACGAAGCTTCTCTGTGAATGTGCTCGAGCTTGCGTACCTGGAAAACTGGATTTTCTCCTCGAAACGTCGTTCTCTCTATAGTTTGTTCGCTCGCGTCTCATTCCCCTTCACAGTGTCGCAATAACGGGAAAGCTTTCTACAGCACGCTCAAGGAATAGGGGAAAATTTCTATCGAACAGTGCGTGGGTGCACTTGTCTATTCAAAAGACGCAAAACGAGCTTTAGGCTACGTGAAACTCGAACCAACGAGTCCCTCGGTGCAAGCTTTTCTTGTCGAGGAGTTTTCACAGAGAAAAAAAACGCCTGTCTATTCGAATACCGCGAGTGCGCTTTCGTTTTTTGTACGAAACTCCGGCGAAGAATACGGCGAGACGAGACGATGCGAAAGACGACAACCGCAGTGCTATTCCGTGCGACAGCTTTTGTGCATTTGTAATATCAAAGGCATAAAGCCCTTCGGGGTATTTTGGCATCGGAAAAAAAAAATTTACCGAGCATTTTGCTTTGGTAGCTTCTTTTGGCGGACGCTCGGCTTGCCGCGAGACTCGGATAGACGCGAGGGGAACGAGTTCCCGTAAAATCCAGCAGAAAGGAAAATATTGTGTCCGGAGTCTCGACTATCTTTCTAACTGTCGAGGACTCGACTCGTCGACGTCATTATCGGAGCACGAGCTACCGAGCGAATATTATCCGACTAAATTTCGGGTAAGTTCAGATTTCCTCTGCGCGCATACACGATGTGCGGGAGATGTTGAAACGTTTGACTATCACACTCCTCATACTCGAAAGGGTTGCTTCCCTGTCTTTGAACACTTCTCGCTCTAATTACGAGACTGCGGAGCGAAGCGCACGTAACGCTGATAGAGAACGTGGAGGCTTCCCTTCGGAGAGGTATCTAACGCGCGAGTAGGTTGAAAGGGTTGCTGCTGGTGGTGCTGCTGGTACTGAGCTGTTCGCGACGTTGCATGCTCTCAAGTGAGCGGAGGGTGAGACTTTCCTTCCCTGTCAACCCTTGGAACCCGCGCTCGCGAGAACACCCGTCTGAGAAGAACTTCTTCAGGTACACCTCGACAACTACTCGGGTACAATCGCCATCATAAATCGCGACGAGCACTATCGCCGTCCAAGTAATAATTTTCAATTTAAAAAACCAAGGTAACACGAGGTTTGAGTGAATGTATGTATGAGGAGAAATTCTGTCGATGGAAAAGCAGAAAAATCTGGCGACAAAGTTACAACTGAGCGATGCTCAACAGTTGCAGATCGAACTGTACTCTCCACGGTCACCCGAAGCTCTGCTGAACACTGCTGACGAGTGACAGCGAGAGTTTGGACGCAGTTTCAAGTGACGATCCACTTGTCTCGGGACACTCCCGAGTGCGCTCATTAAACCGAGTCAATGAAATGAGCGATCCTCGCTCTATAGATTTTCAGCCGTGATGAATGCAAACGGTAATAGTAACTATATCATTATTATCGTAACAATGGTTATATGCTGAAAGTCTTTCATGCAAAATGTTTCGAAATAAATTATGAGCGTTGCAAAATCTCATTAAAATGATTAATTACTCGAATATTACAGAATGGATTACCTAGTCAATTTTACTGAGTGACCCAATTAAAACACACACGACGTTGCAACTTTATTGTATGTATTTCGATATATTTAATTTTATAATTTAATGAAAATCGGTGTAATTTGGTTGATTTTCTTGATTATTGGTTTTTTTATTTCAAAGTGATAGGAGGTCTTTTCGGGTTCATCAAAGAGGAACTGAGAGTAAAGCGATCGTGACGTTTGTCTTTCACTCTCCGTTGCTGTTAATCTCTGTCCTTCCAGTCTACCTTTCTTTCGAATTTCCTCGGCTTTTTCGCTTTAAGATCACCTCGTCAGCCGGAAAATAAATCGCGATCTCGCGTGACGAGGTCGAGACCGCGGCTTTGCCAGCAGCAGCAGCTGCCGCCAGAGCTGAGAGTAAAAGAACTAAATCGTCAAAATGATTGCGCAACTTTATATTCTCCCTCAAAAGTAGTTGTGCCACATTTTTCTCGGCATTTTTTCTCGATTATTAATTTTTGTTTTTTTTCCGTTACGTTCCACCATTTCCGAGAATGGAAAAACTGCGCACTCGCATACACGAAAGGTTCGCGAAGAGAATCTCGATGACTTACCTCCATTGGAATTTACGGTCTTTCGTACGATGGAATTTTCCTGCGTAACGTAACGTTAAAATACAATATTCTTGGCCAGTGCGATGTGGAATATGCGTACGCAGGAATTTCATTGCGGATGCTAGGTTCCGAGAATTGTGAATGCTCATCCGAAGCCGCTATCCAGGGAATTTCATATTTAATATACTTCGTTAAATTATGCTTCCGTTGGACAAGAAGTTTTGGCACATTTACGTCTCTACCACCATCAACTCTACCGGAAAGTATTTCTCCCATATCACAAATCTCTCGCATTATAACTCTGCCCAATATATCTACCACTGTATGATAAAAATTCTACCAGAGTGAACCATTCGCCAATAAGTCGACCACAACAACCCTAGCGGAGTACAAGCTTCCAAGAAAATCTCTACCTGAGGAAAAAATTGTATCCCGCATTAAATTAAACTCTACTCGAATCCTGGGCTCCCTAGCTTTGTATTCTGGGAGAGTTTTATTTCAAGTCCAGTAGACATATAATTAAATTTGGAAGTTTATTTTTTTACTGCAATAGTTCTTTTTTTGCTAGAGATTTTCTACGGTGCCTATATTCCGGTAAAGTTGAGACTGGTACAGATGCAAATGTGCCAAAGTTTTCGCCACAGCGGCAAGATAGCAAAGAACTATATTTTTATTCGTTGATGTAATCGGGTAAAACTGTTATCTTTTTCTTGAATCACCTATATACGTAAATATGCTCTTACCCTTTACGAAGTTTATTGAAGAAACTTGTGTGCGCGCAAACTCCAAACTTGGTCGGATTTTCTGGGCCCCCCCCCCCCCCCCACAACGTTGCTTATCCCGATACGAAGAGCCGGAATCGATCAAGAAAATATTAGAATATTTGTATTACCGAGTAGATGATACAGCTCTCGATGTTCAAAGCGATTCAATGTATTCAATCCGAACGTAGTAAACGAGATGGGGAACTATCGGGACGGATATTCGAGCGAACCAATATTTTACATTCGAGAGTCGAGAATCCTCGAAGTATAAAGAAACTACCGGAAATGTTACTTTTGGCTATGTTCTTTGGCATGCGATATTTCTTTACTCCCTCCGCTCTTGAACTTATTTTCTGCGTATCGGAGGCCTCAATCCCTCTCCGTTCGAGTAGATCAAACGCGCCTGCAGCGACTATACGGAAATTATTCGGTTCGATCGAAATTTTGATTCATCGCGATTTCGATATGGGCTTAATATCCTACATGAGTGATCGTGGCACTCTCCAAGGCCACCGTGGACGGAAAATTTTCCGATGCGTGATTGTGCGCCCCTAATTGCATCCGGCAGATCTTCGTGATCGAATTAGCGTTAATCGCTTTCGATGTACGTGTGCGTAACGGCCCGAACACTGTAACTCAGGATGTATCGTGTGAAGCTCGATAATGCATATGTTTATTGAATATCGCTGGAATAATGCACCGCGAAGCTCAATTTGGAGCCGGCGTTACCAATAGGGTAGACAATATCGTCGAGGGCCCCAGCAAGCTTGCATCGACAGTCTAAAATAACGCATCCAACCGTTGAACTGCGGAACATCGAAATTCTATTGCACCGCACGCATACGACCAATATGCGATGTACTTCGGAAGCACAGGTGAATTGAAATGAAACTCGTTGATATCGCTCGGAGCCAGCCGCCTCTGTGAATACGCATTCCCACCGGTGTCGCCGAAGGGTACGGTGAATTTTATTGCCCGCGGTAGTTCTGTGTCCGCAATGTTCGAGAGGGAATTCGATACGATAGTTCACTTGGGAAAGGGAACGACGTTATCGTCACCGCATTGATCGACCTCGGTGTCGTTGTAAAACTGTTCTGCGGCGGGAGACGAAGGGCTCTCCTTTCTGCGAACACCACAGGAAGAGCCTCGGCAGCAGGTGCATTTACTGTTACGGAATAACACGGCTCCAGCCACCGGATCACACGTGAAAACTGTTCTCGCCTAGAGTCTAGTGATAATTTTGTACGCTTCCGCCCGTTCCATCGTTTGTTGCTCGTGCAGGGACAGACTGTCCCCTCTGCCGCATTAAAACTCCTAACGAACGTTACCTTCGCCGTCCACAATCCCCTCCCATTCCGTCGTACCAGCGACTTCTATCTCTCGTGCCCTTCACGAAATTAATCTTCCGCCCGCAAAAGTTGGCAACGTTGGGTTATTAATCACGGCTACCACCGTCGCTGGATCGCCATAATTCCCCGCGGGCGAACCTAACTAATTACGAGGCGAGACCAATTAATTTATGGACTATGCTCGCGTCCGGACTGTTCCGTCTAGATAGACTTCGTCCAACGCTACCGAACAGTTTTGTGGCAAAAGTTGTATTTATGTCTGCTTAACACCGTATACTCTGACGCTTCAGCCCATTTCAATTTGATTTTTATTGTGGAGCAGTGCTAGATGCACGCCCTAGACGCGTGTCAACGTATAGTTGGGTAGTTTACGAGGAGGGTGGTCCAGCTATAATGCACGAGCGGCCTGTAATTATAGACCACGCTATGCCTTGCTGTAAGTAGCTATTCGCCAAAGGGGACTGTTATTTATGTCACCGCGTGACGAGGCTGGTGCGCCCATGAGATTTATGCTTTCCCACATACATCAGCAAACCGTAAGCGACTTATCGGCCAGCATCGCACCCCTGTACTGATCGCTATTCCTCTCGCGTAATTCTCGTGAACGCTATGCTATTCTCTGCCAAAACTACTGCCAGACATTCTGGGAATGGGTGAAATTCCTGAATACCTCCATGCCCGTTGGATACAGGAAGGGCAGGAAAAAAAAACGCGAGGGAGGAAACGATCGGAGTAAATTATGAAAATGCGAAGCGGTTACACCAGCAATCCTTTCAGAATCGTGGGACGATAGATACACAGTGACGTTGGGTAAATCTGAGAAAGCATTATCCAGCAACGGTATCCCCTTACCGCGGTTGATGCTACGGAGCTGATCCCGCCAGGAAGACAGTCTCTCAATAAGCAGCTGGAAACTTGGCTGTGGTCCAAACAGGAAGTAATACCGTTCCTATGGGACCGAGACGGAGGAACGGATACATGCACCGGCGTCTTCGGCAAACCCGGTGTATGAATGTGTGCGAGTCATATCCTCTTGGCTACCTTCTCCGGCTTGTCTTCTCTGGCTCCGTGACGCAATAGTTTCGCGACGGCTAACGAGCACCATTGTCTCTGGGTGCCGATAATTATGTTGGCTCTTGGCGAGAGACCATGGAACTCTTCCGAAATACTGGAATTCCTGGTGACGTGACATAGTCAAAATTTGCAGATGTGGAAGACCCATGGAATCATGGAACGAACTTATCAGGAAGCTTCAAAATGCTCTTGCTTCATTTTGTTTGCTTCTTTTGCCCGGAGAGAAAGAAATCGGTAACGTGATTTCAACAAATCGTGTCTACATGAATAGTTTCATTATTCCTGAGCAAAATATGCATATGTGCAGAGGATAATGGTGTTTTACCGCAATTATTATTCATTCGTAGGGAAACTTAAACTTGGTCGTTTGAATAGCGCAGTTCGCCTTCATCCATCCTCCGTATTTGCGCCAATTAAGAAACTGGTCGGAGTTGCGCAGGAAGGGAGATACCCAAGCAAGAGCGAGAGTCGCAGACCGGCTGTTACTCATTGCCAGAGAATGCAATCCATCATCGGCGTGAATGTTGAGACCCGTCGCCGATAGTAATGCTCTTCCTGTATTACGGCTTCCAAATACTCCTGTGTGCGATCCCTTTTAATGTTCCATTTGCCTCTCGTGCACCTTCGTCATGTAGTAGGACGCATCGCTAATTATACGGCACACATTGAATCCTGACACGCCCAATATAACACAAAGACAGCGGAAACCGCGCACAGTGTTTGTCTTCTGACAATTGCGAATTGTCTCTTCATGTTCTTTGGTTTCATTCAAAGTATTTGACATTGATATTTGAAACGGTGGAATCTGTCACGGTAAAACATATCACGTCTCATGACAAAAGCCTGTAAGATTACATAATTTTACAATAGCAAGCGCTTAGGTATTTTCAGTATGACACGGCATCTGAGATCATCCAGCCCTGCTTTAAAAGTTGACAATTGATGAGGTATGTTACGAAATCTCAGACATCGAAAAGTTACCCTGATCGATCAAAATTCCACCTTTACTTTGAAATATCGCCACGGCCCAAACGAGAAGATCCCCGACCGCGCATTAATAAATTCTCGGTAAAGTCGCGACGGCGCATCTAGACTTTGTTGCCGAGGGCAGATTGAAAACTAATGTGGTGAACCACCGCGAGTAAAATTCATTGTGACAACTCTACCCGAAACTTTCTCGTTGCCGTGGGAAAGAGAGTGAAAGGGAGCGAGCGGACGGCGCCGGAGAAAAGTCCGCGGTAAACTTTCATAACTAGTTAATCCCAGCTATCACCCCAAACGAAGAAGAGCGGGGGCGCTAAAGTATAAAAGAGCATGACGGCGCGAAATCTGGTGTGAAACTGGAAAGGCGGAGTAACAAGAATATGATTTTTCCTCGTGTCGAAATAAAGTATCTAATATGGAGTTACGAAATTTTATGGCCCGAGAGCTTTTCTATATTCTTGTCAATTGGTGGGTGCGGAAAAAAACGGGACCGTGTCCTCTTTTCTACACGAAACTCTGTCATTGTTCTGTCTTTGCCTCATTACCGTAATTTTAACGTTCTACATAAATAGAAAAAAAACCTTAATAAATAAATTAATTACGCTCAGCTATGCAAAAAGCTTTTCCAAATTGGCTTTGGTTTCAAAATTATCGAGATCGACGCCGCGAACAAACGTGTCTTCCCGTCGTTGGCGCTATCAATCGATGCCTCGTTTAACACTGAGGGCTGATCGACACACGCAAGAGCGCTGTCAACTGAATGAGGTATCACTGGTTGGAAACGCGCGATGCCTGTGAGAGTCGACCGCAGCCATAGAGGAGCAAGTCCGGCTCGCGTGGGTGTTACTCTACTCGGTTAAACTCCGGTGAATGCTTCCAATAGTTTCCGGTCGATTGGCGTTCAACAGCTATATCAACTTCCCGCGGCAACAAAAGAGGCCCGGGGCCGTAAGTGGTGAGTATCGAAATCAGACACGGATATCGAATGACTGGTCGTCGCAACGATTGCTCGACACCGAACGCTTATTCTCCACCCTCGCGTCGGGTTCGCTTCAGCTCTCCGATTTACGTCTCGCCTCTCTCGTCTACCTGTCGCGGAAACTACCCTGTTTCATCCCTCTTCACTACCCTCCACCGGAACGCTGTGGTTTAACGCCCCACCTTGGCATTCCGCTGTGTACCTGCGGCCTGTACCGTCGGAAAATTCTCGAGCTATGTATCGTGATCACCTCGTTAGGTAGTTTGTAAGCGGTTTCCGTCCGGGCTGACTATAGCGGCTTCGCACTACTTACTCGTGATCATTTACCACCGGATTTCAATCCGAGTTACGGACACGGTTGAAAACAAAGTATGTGCATTCGAAAAACATTGCATGGTAAGAAAAATCGACTAGTTCCGTTTTCTTGTTTATTTCATTCGTTTTTTTTTTTGGTCAATAAACGAGATTCTGTAATTTGAGAAAATCGTATAATCGGCAAGAAATAATTCTACTCTCAAAAATTAGTCGCTGGAATCAGAACACGGTCCATTAACGGATTACGCTCTGTCGTAACTTCGTGATAGTTGAATCGCGATTAGTTTGAGTACAGCTGCAAGATTTCGGCAATTGAGATACGGGGACGTGGTGCATAGGATTTGGATACAGCGATCCGGATTGTCGATGCCAGTGTCCGAGGCTGCCCACTCGATATAATGCGAATGCACACGTTGCTACTGCAGAGTAATTATCCGTTTATCGAGTATCTCCTACTCTCAAGATAACGTCCGCACATATTCTATCGGGAATTGGTCGGTGATGAGTGGGATTTCGATGATGATCCGCGGGAGAGGGAGAGAGACCGAGAAAGCCCGAAGCTCTGGCTGCCACCGCGATACAGCTATACAGGAGCGTACTAGATGGATCGAGTCTATAAAGCCGTTAATAGATCGGCGAGAACGGCTCACTCAGCTCCGAACAAGGAATTTCAGATTTCCGTTCGTCTGCGATCCGTCAGCTAATATTGACGTTCCTGTCTAACTCACTTAACGATGGCTCAACGCCGCAAGGGCCTATCTTGAGTGTACGAGCATCAACGGACTTCCGCCAGTGTAGCAACGACACAAAGTAAATGGGGGCAAAACGGGCTAGTTCAAAAAGAGTGATCGCTCACTATTAAATAAATCTTCTAACAATTGGTGAATGTTTCATTTTGCCTCATTGGCACATTCGGATTTTCTGCTCTATTTTTCCCCTCTTCCCTATATATCCCAACGCTTTCTAAAAAATGATAGAAAATTTTTTTTTTGCCTGCTTTCAGGTGTAAGGAACCTGGACGATATCGCGAAGACCTTCCAGCAACTGCAGTGATAATATGTTTCCACGACGAGGCATGGTCGGTCCTTTTGCGCACGGTCCACTCCGTCCTCGACAGGTCGCCCGATCACCTCATTCAAGAAATTATTCTGGTCGACGATTTTTCCAACATGCGTGAGTACCCACCATACGCTCATCCTATGACGGATTAAGGATTCTTGTCAATCTTTCGAAATCCCGAAATACTATGAGCCGTTATAAATTTAAAGCGCACGGTAGGCGCGGGATTTTGGGACACGCCTCCCGGGCTTTGGAAAGCCGCGCACAACTATACCGTAGTATTCCCCTTGTACTGTTTCGTCATTCTCCCTACACCGCCCGTTCTCTTTCCGGGCTTTGCCGAGGCCTCGCCAGCCCAACGCGCCATTCGTCCCGGTAATTTGTTACAACTACGGCCTCTGGTCTTCACCCTTCCGTGTGTTATCGATTAATCGCGATCCATCGCGCCCTCTCGCGCGACCTACTTGCTCTGGCATTAACCAAACGTCCGAACGCCACAGAAGGGTGATGGGCTGAAAGCTCGACCGCCAACCTTCCCTCTCTCCAATTTTCCACAAACAAATAAAAAAAACCCCTGCTAAACCCTCCTACAGTCGATATTTCAGTCCAAATGCCAATTTAAAAGGAAAACCGATAGAAAGAAAGGCTTCTCCCCATCGCCTAATGAAGTTCCAATTACGAGGCTATACGCGAAGCAAGAAATAATAGACGCGAGAGACGGGGCAATTGAGTTCCCAAGTATTCAACCGTGTGGAACAGTGATGTGAAGAATAAGTGCGAAGATTAAGCCTGCTATAAGAGATGCTGGCGCGGGTGGGTGCTCGACAGACGAACGATGGTAAACCCTTATCCGCACCGCGCGCGACCCCTCGAAAGCTCGAGATAAGCCGACATTGCTCGTATATATATATATAACACGGCACAGGTATCCGGAGGAAAGGAGGAGACTCATAAACATGTACTCGTTTCATATTGCTTCGGCTCTTTCGCCGCCCCCTCTCTCAACCCCCAATTTCCGCTAACTCCTCTGGCTTATTCGCTGTGCGCGTAGCGTGTCCTATTACCGTAACTGGCCCGGTGGAGCGAGATGAAACCCGATTGTTTTATCATAATACAAGCGTAATATTAAAGTTCCTTTCCTCTATCTCTCCATCGGCCTATCTCGCTTGTTCGTTCGATACTACACCCGCGTACGTATTACCTACTCTTCGCGTTTATCTCCGGCCTCCGAACAGGTTGCGTACCGGCTGGAGTAAAGAATGGTTTTTCATTTCGAGCCGGCGCTTCCGCGCGTACGCTTGCAGCTCGGGGAATCCTGAGGGCTGCGGCTGAGGGAAGAGCCATGCCGGGGACGTATAACTATGCATAGCGCGAGAATCGAATCGTCGAAGCGAATGGTATGTAACGGACAGATAACGATACACGATCGGGTAACAGAAGACCATGATGGCTGGCGGAACGAGTTGGGTCGGGCCGGCCATTGGTCTTGTTACTCTGTTCCTTCCGCTCATGCCGTTCCTCTGACTCCTCAACCCTTCCTACGCCTATAATCCCGAGATTTCCGTTGGAATATTCACGCGTCATTGCGAGCCATCGGAGGCGAGGAGGAAATTTTCCACGTAGTCTTCTCGTGCAAACACTTATGAGCCAGTGTTTGGTAGCAGTGAATGAAATTAAATGCCGGTGCTGTTCATTCATTGGGTGAGTCAGGGTCGTATGGTATGATTTTCGAAACAATGAAAATTGGAGGTTTCACTGCAAATGAAACTCTTAAATTCCGAGCGTATTTCAGAATGGTACATAATAATTGCGCTCACAACGGATAGAAATGACAAAGCGGAGGATCAACGAACGTTTTAATTAGCACGATGTTTATTTTACTTTATGATTTTCCGTTGAAATGACTTGCAAAGGGAGGCTGATCCGCAGATCCGCCAAATCCCTGTGTGCCGTATAGCAGATACCGTCGCTAGTTAATTACGTGGGAGGTTTAGGATTAGCGAGGGCGCAACACCCCGGGCCAACGTCGAGAGAGGGGCATGCGAGCTGTCTCATAAAGCCATTCCGAAGAAGTAAATCGCCGCAGCCCACCTAATTGCTAACTCGACGATCGTTATTTCTCCGACGATACGGTTAAATCGAAATTTTGCTCGTGCCAACGACTCCCGGAACACCGAGAACCGCCTCTCCGCCTCCATCGGTCGCGATCTGTCGCTCGCCTCGTTTTCAAATTCCTGCACGAATCCTTTCATTCCTCGTACTTACGGGTTACGAAATTTCGGCTCGTCTTTTTCCCGAGCATTGTTGTGTCGCTTTCGCCCACCTGACTATGTCCAACGTTCCGGTGCTGCGCCCAGTTGCGCGTCTTTTAAGTTTCGTTTTACGTCAGCACTGGCATCCGTTATTGTCGGACGTAAAAAGAATCATTACCAACGGGAAACATTATCCAAACGATGATAAAACAAAAATGTTCTTCGAGATTCGGGTCGTCGTGTAGGTCAGCGCGATATTTGTCTTTAATTATGTACTTGGATATTCAACGGAGTACCGGAAAGTGGAGATAAAATATATAGTGATTCGACTATTATAATCATCGAGTTTCCAAGATAACTCGACGTACAGTAGTGCAAGAGCGATATTTCGGTCTTCCGTCGGATACAACTTCGGATCACACTTTTCTGAAATCTCATTAAATATTAATCGTTTCGCCGTCGTACGATTTAATTTTATACGCGAAAGTCTGATAATTCATGAATTTTTTGTGATGTTTTTTTCAGCTCATCTGAAGCGACAGCTCGAGGATTACATGATGAATTATCCAAAAGTGAAGATAATACGAGCGGCGAAACGCGAGGGACTTATAAGAGCTCGTCTTCTCGGTGCCGAGGCCGCGAAAGCGCCGGTTCTCACGTATCTGGACAGTCACTGCGAATGCACCGAGGGTTGGCTCGAACCTCTTCTCGATCGGATTGCACGGAATCCAACGACCGTCGTGTGTCCTGTTATCGACGTGATCGACGATACGACACTCGAGTATCACTGGAAGTATTCCGGCGGCGTTAACGTCGGTGGATTCGATTGGAATCTCCAAGTAAGACGGATATAAGCTGTTTTTCCGTTAACTCACTTTATCTGTACTTTGCCGGTAACGAACCGCCACTTGGAATATTATGAATATATATTTTTTTTAACGCCGCTGAAATGGCTCGTTTCTCTCGGCCACCTAGAGTCTGGCTTCCACCGCAAAAATGGAGTTAAGAGTCTTTCGTGGAAGGAGGCTTTTTCTGAATAATTATGAACCCAACGTTCGAGAATTATAACTCAGTGGAGGAATGTTGATTAGGAGGGATTTAAGAAAGTATACAAAATTCTCCTCCCGGAGAGGGATAATTCTCGAGAGGGATTGGAGGGAACCAACCCCGCTAAGTAGATGAAGATGCTACGGCAGGGTATATAGGCAAGAACTGCCAGTGATTATAGTGTTTAATTATTTTTTTTTTTCAGTTCAATTGGCACGCAGTGCCGGAGCGCGAGAAGAAGAGGCACAGCAATCCAGCGGAGCCAGTTTGGTCGCCGACGATGGCCGGAGGCCTCTTCTCCATCGATCGAGCTTTCTTCGAGCGTCTCGGCACATATGACAGCGGTTTCGATATCTGGGGTGGCGAGAATCTCGAGCTTTCCTTCAAAACGTGGATGTGCGGAGGTATGAAAGATATTTTTTTCTGGCCTCCTCCAAGCTCCCGCAGCTTGCATTGTTTTCAAAGTAAAAAAAATTGTTAAAACGTGAATTTCATGACAACGGAGCTTAGCATCGCCGAGATACATTCTACGTCGAAATTCGAGGTCGAAGCGAGGGAGTTGGAAAATTCTTTGAGAGCTTATTATTCACGAGCAACCGCACGCCGCCGCTGGCGTCTCCTCCCCCCCGACTCTGTCGTATTCTTATCCCTCGAGTCTTACTCTACCTCTTTTCACGACACAGGTACTCTGGAAATCGTGCCTTGCTCACACGTGGGTCACATCTTCAGAAAACGCTCGCCGTACAAGTGGCGCACCGGCGTGAACGTGCTCAAGAGGAACAGCATAAGGCTGAGCGAAGTGTGGCTGGACGAGTACGCCAAGTACTACTATCAGAGAATAGGTCAAGACAAGGCGAGTATATCTCTATTGTCTGTGGTATCGTTCGTTGAGATATATGTACCGATCGTTGAACATGTATCAGCACTTGAAAGGTTAAAAATACTAAATTCCTAATGTGGCTTGTAAAAATGCTTGTTTTGCAAATGTCGTTTTCGTAATGACAACCATATCGGTTTTCTTTTTTCACACTTCGTGAAATAACTTTTGTACAATACACGTGCGACACATGTGATTGCAAAATTCGCCTTCGACTCGTTCTGTAAACTTGTGAAAAGAATTTTTATTTTCATTTTCTTTTACTTATACAGTAAAATCTCGATAATTCTAACCTGATGGGACCAGCTCTAGTTCGAATAGTACGGTCTTTATCTTATTCGAGCTCTACGCATATTTTATTTGTAATCGTTATCGAGGTTACTCGAATACATTTTTTTTAATATTATGAGGATTATTAAATTTTGCAGGGCAACTACGGCGACGTGTCGGATCGAAAAGCCCTGAGAAAGAAACTTGGTTGCAAATCGTTCAAATGGTATCTTGACAACATTTATCCCGAGCTTTTTATACCAGGAGAGGCGGTCGCTTCTGGCGAGGTAAGAGCGAATTTTTTTTTCCTCACCAGCAAAACCATTTGCCAGCTCTGTTGCAGATTCAATTTTGCCCAAGTGAAATTCCGACCAAATGGGGATACGACTGACAGAACTACGATGTGGAGTTTCCACCAAATTCAAGGCTTTAATATCACTCGTTTCTTTGATCTATCAGGGTGTTGAGTTACTCGCGGCACGAAGGCTTTCGGTCGTTAGGGTGTGGGCAACCGAGTGAGGAAAACGGGCCCGTTTTATTGAAAGTGGGATATAACGAGTTCGAATAAGAGAATATTCTAAGGATTCAAAATGGTTGGACCGATAAGAGGAATTAAGTGCTGCTCGCATTTTCTTTCAATTTTTTTTCTTATTTCTCTATTTCCCGGCATGCATAGCAAATAACTATGGGCCCAACACACTTCAATGAAACATATCGCTTCGATCGACGCAGCGACCAGTAAATGGCTCAGACGGTGACGTCAAGTCAACGGGGGAGCTAATCGCAAATCGAGTCGCTTGCTACGATTGATACTGCATTAATTCTGCCGGCAGCCGAGAACGGCCTCGACGATAAATCATAATTTGATTGATAACGCGTTTGAAACTGTTCCCGGTGGGGCATTCATACTTGCGATATGAATGTCGACGTTTGTTTCCAATTACCGCACTCAATCTCCAGCCCTCCCAGGCTTTATGCTCTCTGATTCTCTCTCTCTCTCCTTCACGGCCATCGCATGCAGACGTCATTTGACGTGCGTAATCGCCGACGCAGGATGCATAAATAAACAGTGCTTGGAAGCATATTTTGGTAATATGAAATTTTTAAATATTTCCCAAAGAGTCACGTTCGCACCTAAAGTCCAGATGTCGACGGACAACTTTCTCTCTTTCGTAGTTAAAAAAATATGTGAAGGGGTAATCACCTAGTGACAAAAAAAACTTCCCTTCACTCTTTGCGCTCTATCTCTGTTCCGACGTTTTCATCTCCATTTTCCGACAATAGTTGTAATCCAACCTTTGGGGATATTCTCTCATTCCCTCCCACTACCGACTAAATCACGTAGGAGGGTATGGTCACGAGAATTTATAGTTAGCACCGCAGAGAAAAGCTCTCTGTCCTTCCCGTTCTAACTATCAGTTCCGTACTCCGTCCGGAAAAACGCATCTCGAACGCTGGTTGAATAATCCTGATGAACTTAACGTAACGTCTACCAATCTCAAAAGTCTGTGCTGGCTATAGCTATTCATGGATCACTTTCAAAGTTTTTCTTCCGTTATCAACTGATCGATGAGCCACGGCTCGGGTCTGCTGGGAAATTTTATGACGGCTATAGCGATCGATCGACATTCACCAGTTATATTCGTAACTGAACAGTATATAAAACAGTTCCGTTGGACCTCTCGAATTTTTGCACCTGTCCTTTATTTTAAGCTCGGTCGTTCATTCTCATTTTTCATGCATAATTTATCGTATCCATCTGGAAGTGAAAGCCTTCGTGCCCATTTAAATACCCATATTTTTGGATTTTTAATTCTGTTTTTTTTTTTAATTTTCGTTCTCTTCGTTAAGTCCCTCGGTGCAGCTAATAATAATGCAACCATCCACCACCTAGGCAGTTTGGAAGTTTATCGAAGCGACCGAACGTGGGGTCATGAATTAAAAGTTTTTATTCCAGCGGGCACTTTGCAACGGTGCAGACAACGCGGGAGGGGTTTTCCTCCTACGTCGGTATTCTCGTCGGCTTCGAGCGAGGGACGGTGTGGCGAACTCCCTAAATTGCAGCGACTGCAAAATTCTTGCAAGCCGCGGAGTCCGGATTGTTCATCGAACTTTACGTGACATTGATATGGTAGACCATTAATGGCTCATGGGCCACGCGTTTATACGACACACTTTTCCGATTTTTTTTTAAGTTCACCACGGTATCGATCAGTAATTAGGCCTTGGAGTAAGTACTTGAAGTACGTATTGAAGTACCGAGTACTTTTTGTATTGCACGTTGGGTAGATCTTGAAAACTGTCGGCTTCAGTACTTCAATACGTACTTCAAGTAGTTAGTATATTTTTACGCTCCGACACGGGCTATGTGGCAAAATTGTCGAAAATTGTCAGGTAATTTGTTCTAAGTTTAGACGATTAGTAACTTCCCTTTTTACCTTATTTCAGGAAATATTTTTACTGTGTATTTTTCAAATATTTATTTTAGTTTAGGAAACTGCTGAGAGTCTACAGAGGAAGCGATTACTAACTTTAAAAATCCGTTATCTATATTCATGTCGCTTTTTGTTCGCTCGATAAAGTGTTTATCATTCACTAAGTCATGACTAACCAAGAACGATGAAACTAACCGACCGACAGGTTCGTAATCTTGGCGAGGGCGGAAACACCTGTCTGGATTCGCCGGCTCGCAAGGGTGACTTGCACAAACCAGCGGGACTCTACCCGTGTCATCGACAGGGCGGCAATCAGGTAGATTAAACACACAGCTAATCCAACTTTTTATAGGCTGACCAACGATACCCCCGCCACGACCCCTCACTATTTTGCCGATCGATGTGTATATTTTTTACCAGCGATGTGAAAAGTCGCGAATACCCAAACCCCTTCCGCTCCAATCAATTTAATTGTGAATCAAGTTTTCATGCTTCGCAGAATGAAAACGAGAAGTCAATCATAGCATTTTGTTTTTTTTTTCGCATACATTTTTTTATCCGTCTTAGCTTTCTTTTTTTTAGCTTAGTCTGTAAGCCTAACACCTCGAACTCTAAGCATAACCAGTTTCTTACCTTTGTGTTACGTCGCCAAGCTTTTTTTCTGTGTTTGTGCCGTCTATGGGGAAAAAAGCGCACGAAGCTGCGAGGACACAACGATACTAGCAATTTATAACTTGAATTGCCACACGTACGAGATCGTATTTATTTGTTACATTTTTAGAGAATCCGTCGTTCTCTTTCCATTTTTCTCTCCCCTTTCTCTACAATCGGTAAATTCTTGGTTGAATTTTAATGCAGATAAGACAGCTCGATAGCGACGTGTGTATAGACTCGTCAGGGAAACCGGAAGACCTGCACCAGCCGGTGGGCCTGTGGCCTTGTCACCGCCAGGGCGGCAATCAGGTACACGCACCGTTGCACGCTCCAGTCGAACAAACAAATTAAAAAAAAAATGGGTTCAGATGAAGAAGAAACAAAGAATAATTTTGATTTTGGGGTATTGGGTAGATGGTTGATTTAAAAATATAGACAAATCTTTTAATTATTTTCTCATTGAATTTTAACAGTTTCTGGTTTTGGGCAATTTTACACATATTCTATCTTTCGGTAATTGGCTGGTAAAATGAAAAAAAAAAAATTGGCTACACGCGTCGCGCTAGAGCTTTGACGAGATAGCGAGTAACGATATTCGTTATTCGGCATCAGCATTACCAGAACAAGAGCTTCGACATTGATTGCAACTGGCGGTAACGTCGTTGACACGACGTGGTGGCTCGTTGTTTCGTCATAGCGCTATCTATCAGTGTCGATTCAACGAGGCATCCTCTAATTTTCAACCGCTCAGCATAACGAGCAGTGACTTTGATCATTATAGCCGCGTGGCCCGCAGTTACCAAATTACTGTGTCCAATCGAGTTTTCATGGAGTATCGCAATGATCCGATTGGAGAACCTCGAGGCTTGATTCGGAGCACCGACGGTCGAAAAGCTACGAGAGTTTCGAGCAAATGCTCTCCTCCGTCTCTTCTCTTCGGCCGCTGATCGCAGCCTATTTTCCCGTAATCAGTAACTCTGTTAATCTGACGCGGTGGCTCATCAATCGTCGACGTAGTCCGTCCGTAACGCTCAAACGAACCGTACATATATCTGGACTTCGCTCCTGCCTTCGCGAAGAACACCACGAGGTACATACATGTTCGCTTGCCCTATCTCGAGCCGTCATTCTTAATCGGCAAGCGCAACGTCGTCGAATTAATCGTCCAGCCGTCCTGACGGACGAGATCGCCCGGTGAACTCCGAGAACTCGGTGACCGATAGGTATATACTACGAACAGCGTCCCTCTCACGCGAATGCAAGCCTTATTCGAGTTCACCTAGTCGAGAAAACATCACGCCTTTATGATTAATGGCATTATTATACGAGTGAGTTCGAAGTAGTGAGAGGTCACTGAAAAATAAGGTCGAATTTTTCTATTCATCGATCGCCTCGGCGAGAGTGGTTAAAACAGGCTTCTCCTCAATAAACCCGATCCGGGAACAATGAATAAGCGACTTATTCCAAACACTTGAAAGCCTGCGATAATATTATCCTCAATTACCAACATAGCAAGCTTTTTATGGTCTTAATTATCGGATAAACGATAACACGTAGCAGAATTATAGAACCTTGCAAATTGCCAATAAATTTTTCTTCGCGGAGTCAATGGTATGAAAATATTGATATTTTCTTGTTTTTCACATTTCGAAAGCACCGTCAAAAGCACTTTTAGAAAGGCCATAAAAAAAATAAAAAAAATTGGTGAAATGGGAAATAATATGTTACCGTTCATCCTTGTGAAATGTAAACCTCTTGATCTCGCCGTGCTTTCGCGGTACCAGCGCCTCTCATTAGAAACACATCCATAGGGGACGTTGGGGAGTTTTATACCATTGCACATACACTCGCACGTGCTGCATTTACAATAATTGTAGGTAACGAGTTGCATACAAAAATACAATCAGTTCGTGTGTTTTGGAATATATATATAT
This sequence comes from Listrodromus nycthemerus, assembly GCA_963978505.1. Taxonomy (NCBI): domain Eukaryota; kingdom Metazoa; phylum Arthropoda; class Insecta; order Hymenoptera; family Ichneumonidae; genus Listrodromus; species Listrodromus nycthemerus. Next base: position 842,156 of record OZ021683.1, on the reverse strand, counting down.
TCATATATTTATACATTTATACATTTATATTATGTAGGTATACGGAAAAACCAGGATCCCTCAAACGCATCACTTTAATTTAGGTATTCACTCCCGCAATTAAGCCGTAGTTCACGGTAATTACTCTTCTGGACGTTGCTCGAACGGGGCAAATGAAGGTGGTCTCGTCGGTCGCCACTCGCTAAGAGTCGAGGACTGTTGCAGTGACGTTGGCGCTATTACCATTCACGTCCTTTGGTCTCGGAAATAACTCGTTCTCTCTCTTCTCTCATGTCCCCGAATATATCTCTCGTGGTAGCTCTTCCACCGACGACCGCATCTCCCTCGAATGTACGCCGTTTTTCCAGCACAGAAAAAACCTTTTAATGAGGTTCATACGTTTCCAGTTTTTCGACTCAGGCATAGGTGAACCGTCCAATTGTCCTTCAGATCAGAGTCCGCTTCAGTCGCTTGTACGTCGTTACTGACACTGTTTTGCTGGAAAAAGTTTTTGTCGTTTTACGGTTCTGATAATGCATAAGGAGATAGACTAACTTGTGCACAGGCTTTGGGAAATTGCTAGTTCATGATTAATGTAGTCAGTCGATGTCGAAAAATTTCGTGAAATGTGCTACGGACGGGATATATAGCCCAGTTTAAAAGTCGATTCATACATATGCGATGTAGCGAATGTATCGCTACATCGCACATGTTTTAACTTTGTTGAAAAATACAATTTCTTCGCAGTTAATCCATTACTGAATCGGCTGAGGTCCTGCCTGCAATAATTATGAAAACGAGATGAATATCTGCGCAAAAAAATGACTTTTCAAATATCGTCGGACAAAGCATATCGGAGTGTCTCATACAATTCATTAACACGCCGAGAGTTCGTGCTTGAAATAAAAAGTTCGATCTTATATCTGCACGATTGCATTAATCCTGTCACATATGCTTTGCGATATCCTTCACACTGTCCGCTTCTAATTTTAAGAATCAATTTAAGCCATTTGTGTTGACGCAGAGCGAGGTTTCTGGCAGCGACATTGCGATTAATCCGTTATCGACGTAAAGATTAAGTTAAAAAAGCATAACTGCGACAGATATGCTGTAGAATTGACGTGTACGGTTAAATAACTGATTGTGCGAGGATTGAGGGCAAACCAATTATCGAGGATCGATACTCGTTGCCCGCGTCCTCGTCGTCAATCTGAAGAATTCATTTTGGCGTATGCAATCAAAGGTTCCGTGTGCCCCAATGGTGCGTCAGACGTGCATGTTCAGTCAACACTACGATTCGGTGACAATATAGCTGATTTTCTTTCGGATTTTTGGCATATTGCGTTGTGCTGAAATATTTTCCAGATCCCGATGAACGAGTACTGTATCGTCCAGGGATTGATAGTAGTGAAACATTTACATTATGAAGAGATCATTTTTTTTTTTTTCACCGCCACAAGCGCCTCGGGTTCCCAATGGAATCTCTATGTCGCGAAATCGGATAATCATAATATAATACAGCTGAGTTTGATTTCTGTTCAGTAGCTTGAGGCGAGGTTCAAACAAAAATTATAAATCGGAAATATTTGATCTTCTATAGACCGGTTCTCGCTCCATTATGAAGAGCTATACGGCTTTCGCCCTGGGGTGAATTAATGAAAAATAAAAAAAAATTGCCCAAGAGAGTTTCACCATGATGAACGTCGACGATCCTGATATTTTCGAATTTCCGATCCTCGCTTTCCGCTCTATTGCGTACGAATATTTGCCATACTGACATCATGTTTGCACATAAACCGTTTACAAACGTTTCTCCTCGTGCACGGTCTCGTGCTCTCTTTGACGCGTTTTTATTGTTATGCGAAAATACCTTTTACAACGCTTGAGACGCATCCGCGGTTCCGCGAAATTCGGTATTACGAACTCGGTCGATTTTCATCAGTACGGTATGTTGAACATCGTTTGATTGTTACCCTCGGGCAATCGGTAAAGCAGAAAAGTCTGATACATACATTCCACACCGGAAAGCCTTGTTGTACCGAGCACCGATGTCGATATTTTTGTGGCCCACTACGATGTAAACGCACAAATATTTTTTACTTTATCTTTTACGGATGCTTTGTCGCTCGCCGGAAAGGCCGCTGGGTGTTCAGCACAAATTCCCTGTGCTTATTTTTTGCGTTCGCATTGCATTTACGAGTTTTTAAATTGTTCCATTGATCGCAGTACTGGATGCTGAGTAAAACCGGAGAAATACGTCGGGACGAGTCCTGCCTGGATTACAGTGGCACCGATGTCATATTGTATCCTTGCCACGGTAGTAAAGGAAATCAGCAATGGATTTACAATCATCAGGTATTTTTTTTATAACATTTTCGACCAATTGACACCTTTATCATATTTAACGGATTTTAAAATGTATTTAACTATTTACAGACCAAGCAAATCAGGCACGGAAGCAGCGACAAGTGTTTGGCCATTACAGAGAGCAAGCAACGTTTGCTTATGGAAGAATGTTCGCCATCTGGCGCGAGACAGCGATGGTCATTCGAGAACTACGATCCATCGAAACTGTGATACAGCGCCTTCTCGAGCCTTCAAGTCACCCCCAATCGGGGTTCTGACAGCGAAGCGTGGTGGTTATCCGATCAACGCTATATTTCTGCTAACGATCGTTTCGCCAAATCGCTGGAAGCAAGATAGACTACTCAACACCTGCGTCATTCACCGACACCGCGTTCAAACAAATTCGCTAGGCAAATGTTCGCAATAAATATAACGTAGAAAAATCAGCGAGGATTCTCAGAGAAGCGAAGAAACACTGTAAATGATTCGATGCCACTCGATGGATAAGATACTCCTTGTGCTTAGTCAGAATCCTTATCGTTGGATATATTCAACCAGAAACCAATAATATCCCAAGTGTGGAGCCGTTCTTGTTCGGATCACTCATAAGAATCTTGTTCGCGAGTTTGGAACTCGACTCCGAGATTGTCGAGTCAGCGCGAAAAGCTCCTTCTCGACACGTTTCGGATATCAGTCGACTTTAGGACTTGGAGGAAGTTTTTGCTGAAGTTCGATTTCATTCGTGGCTGAGCATAGTAACGCCGGATGCCGAGTTTCGATACGTAGAATCTTCAATTCTAAATGTTATACGAATATCTGCCATAAACTTGAGTGCTCTCGAGCACACTTCCGTTGAAGTGGCGCCGTACGCTGTGAGAGAACGACTGGAAGAGAGAGAAAGAGAGAGAGAGATGAAAAACCGCGTTTATGACTTTTCGGTGTCGGCGATCGTTATACGTTCATATCGCTCGTAGTTTTACTATTGTTATGAACACACAGAATAAGATGAACGGCCAGTTTCTGATCTATGAAGTTTATCTTTTACCCCAACAGGCAATATTTTTGTCACGCATCAAAATTAATCACCGCGAACATTACAATCCGCGTAATATAACCGTCATTGAAATAGACCCAGAAACCTGAAAGGTCAGATGCTGGCCAACATGACCATATAGTTTCTGTACATGCGATCGACACTGGCGACAGTAAGTCGACTCGGTTATTATTAAAAGTATTTCACCGAAGAAATTAATTCACTTTGAAATATATAGATATTCTCTAGATATGTGCGTTAATATATTTTTCTCGCTAACACGAAATTTCGTACGCTCGTTCTGTCCTCATTGGTGTCGGAGAATTGTTTGTAGCTCGTGAGAATTCGCAATGCCAAATTTAACGGTGCGAATGAACCGTTGACTGCAGAGTTAATTGTAAATACGAAGCACGTTGACCCTCTTTCGTTGCGTGTATTTCTCTTCCACTTTTCATTCTTAAGTATACAAAGAAGCTCATATCTCCGAATTATTTTTGTTCCTTTCGAGATATACATTCCATGTTTCACTTTTTCTCGAATGGTACTGAGACGAACAACCATTACGATAAAAACGGAGCATTGCATAAACTATATCACTGTGTCTAATAGCATAAACGCCCAAGAAGCCTGTTACTACGGACAGCGAGTGCTTTTTTACTCTTAAAAAATATTAGAAAATAACGAAGGAAGTTATAAAAATAAGTAGAATGAACGGAGAAGAACGTGAGCGATGCATTCCGAAGCCAGATTTTGTACATTCGTGTAACATATTATACTATAATATACCTTGACGCCAGTTTGATTAGATGTCCCTAAGATAAGAAGTACGATCGAACATAGCAACTGTTCGAAGATGACCCGCGCGATGCGTTTGAATATTATTTTCTAATTTACTCACGTGATTTTAAGATAGAAAACAAGAAATTAAGACGAAAAACGAACGCGGCCTGTAGAATCTTCCGGGATTATCCAAACGATGGCCGTATTACAGAACGACCTACATAATTAAATGAATTCGATGACGCATCGCGCAGCCAATTAGCACTTGACTGAATTCGCAAATTCTGTCGCGAAAAACGTTTCGATACACCGACATTTCATCTTGAACGTAATAGAGTCGCGTTATCGAACACATTAAACGCCCGAATCTACGATTTCATGTGTGCCAATAGCTTTAATTCGATGCATTTTTTAAATAAAAATATATGAGGTAAATACGCATTAATTTAAATAACGTAAGTAAAAAAACCGTCACGCAAAAAATATATACGGTGGATAACTAGAAAAGTTAATATCTCAGGAGGCATCACCACCCGATAAGTTAACTGCCTTATTACCTGCCAAAAAATAAAATCTTTCACCTGACCCTCGATATCTATGTCTCGACGCTATTGTGTTATTTGCAATTAAGTATTCTTTAAGAGGGTTCAAATTTAAATATGTCCAAGATGAAATAAAAATTGAAAGACGAAAATAGTGCACTGCGAGACTGAAGCATGTGATAGTTTTTGCCTTGTATCAAACTGACCTTCTGTGTCCGAAAAGTACATCAATTATCGCAAAGAGTGCAAAGCAAAGAATATATCAGCCACTTTTTTCACGAAATTCATCGCTTTTAGCTTTTGTTCTTCTAATCAAGACTACTATTGTGACCACAGGAAGAAAGACTGCAGGGGGCTCTCTTGACTCGTCCAATTGTATTTTGTTACCTCATTGATGGTGTTAATTTATTCGATGTTCCACCGTATATAGAATAGCGATTGGTGTGTAAGGAAGGCGAGTGCTTAACTAGGTACTATAAAAATAGTGATTTTCGATTGTAATTAGTTAAACTGAGAGATTATAAACCTAAATATCATCAAGATTTATCACTGTGGTGAGTATGTCGAACTGGGTGATGTGTGATGAAATAGCGAAGTTATAAGCTGATGTGTTGTCCAGGCACAAAGTGTATCGAGATTCAACAAAAATCGAGTGAGCGAACCTATCGAGATGTATGAGTTCAATTGCGTGGAGCGAGTATAAAAAAATGAAAAGGAAAAAAAAGAAGAATACGCTAAAAGACATTTATATAAATATTGACATTTTCTACATTTGGTAAGGATGTAGCATATCGTAAGAGAAAGTGACATATGAATCGTGACGCTAACCGTTTATTCGGCTACGTCCGGCGTTAATTAATATAATATCAGACGTGCCTTATTTCATGTATATGTGAATATGATTATCATTATCGTCATTATTATGAAACCTCTATGATAACGTGCAAACATTTGTTTTAAATAAATCGATGTTGTTTTATGTTAAAAAAATTCATTACTCAATAAATTCCTGTCCATAGACAAACGCTTCTTACTTCGTTTGGTGCGACGCATGCAAATAAAAAAGGAAGAATCGGAGGGATAGTCGTCGTTCAATACATTTCCATACAAAAAAAAATGAATTTATATCAATCACCCGAGAGCAGCTGGTTCCATCGTCCGAGCGGGAATGAAATCGCTCGTTATTCCCGCGCATGCGGAGACGAATATACACCCTTGGGAAAACGCCTTGCTGTCGAAGATATTCCACTCGCATCGACGTTGAAAAAGTTCCTCGAAAGGGTGGTTTTTTTTTTGTTCACTGATGGTTTGAGAATTGGTGTTGGATTGCAATCAAATAATTCCCATTGGTAAACTTAATTATGCATCAACGACTTACCTCTAGCTATCCATTATTCAAAAAGCTCACATTTCAATCAATCTCATATTACTTTCAGTAATCAGGTTTGTCGACGCATTTCTTACCGTCTTAGTTCAATAGGACAAAAATTAGAAAAGTGGTGAGTTCTACTTTGTATTTATAGCGTTTTGGGCTCGCATCGGCGCCGTCGGTTTACTTGTTGCGTAGCCGGCCGGTATCGATTGCCAGGGAAAGATAGTGAGGACGGCGGCGTTGGCAAGGTACGTGCAAACATGAATGGTTTCACAGCCTAGAGCGCCTGATTTTGCGCTTGACCTAGATTCGTCGCTATGCCGAGGAGAGCTTCACACATCGCCCTGCACCCAAGGACACGCTATGCATGCGACAAACAAAAAAAAGCCAGCTCTCAACGAGAATGGTCGTCACCGTGGAATGAGAGCAAACAAATTGGAGCAGTGTCGGGTCAATCGGATGACCCGATTCAATATGCACAGAAAAACATTTCCCAACTGGGCCAGTCGATAATTTCTTCCAATACTGCATAAAGTGACGATCTCTGCACCTTCATTCCACGATTCCGATTGACGTCGGCGGTGCGGAAGAGCTGCAGGTCTCTGCACGAAAAACCATTGAGTCGTACTACTTGTCTACTGAATTCGCTATTTTTTTTTTTAAGCCTTCATAGCGCTTTTTTACCACTAGTAGAAAAATATACGAAGCTGTAATTTACGTTTTTTATTTTTATTTTTTTACCCCCAGCATAGTTCCATTCAAATCGAATTTATCGGCCGTGATCCGATGGCAACTCGTCGGGCCTCCCCGGACTGGCGCAAAAGCTTGATGGGAACAAGCGCGCGTGCGTTCGGAGCTTTCGCTGCTCCTCGCAAGCGGAGTATCTTCTGTGTCAGAGTGCACGAGCTCGGAGCACCCCGCGGTTGCTCGGAGGGCACACGAGACCCATTCATAGTTGGACGTTTCACTGGAAGGGTGTCTGACGTCGAGCTCGCGAGAACGTGCGGTAGCGTAGTTTTTCGAGGGTGGGAAGCCCGACAACTCCTTCCGTCTTGTTCAGATACACGCGAGCCGACGAACCGGTTGTATTTGTTCTGTGATATTTTAATCAGCTCCCGAAGTTGGCGTGTACATTCTCATCAGGGATTACAGTCGCTCTGTCTTCTGTCAAGAAAAAAAATACAAAAAAAAAAAACACATCAGGTAGCGGGATAATTTACTAAGGAATCGCGGGAATATTGATCTCTCCGGTCTGTGCAAAACTGCCGTTACCACTGGCCGATCGGGATCTCACAACCCTATAATAAAATGTGCGCCGAGGGAGGCTGCGCGAATATCTAATTTAAATCCAAGTATAAAATAATCGGGTTAAAAGTGTTTTTTCGAGGCAAGAGCAGCCCGGCGAGCGAGAAGGCTCCGGGGTTCGAGCAACAGGTAATTTCTATACTTCTACGACGCTCTTCCGCGATTTCTTCTTCGGTCTTGTACGTTCGTCGCGCCTTTGCTCTGAAATAATATTTTTTTTGTTTGTCCGATTTTTACAAATTCACTGAAAGAATTCTAGTTTCCGTCAAGCTGCTGAACTTGAAATTCGGATCAAGCACCAATTCCATTCGATATTGGGCGTATTTGTCCGAAGACGAGTACGCTCGTCAAACGCGAAATGGCTGGCTCGAAACTGGGTTAATTACACGAGAGATAACGATCGATATCGGCAGGAAGAGTTATCGGGCCTCTCTGTTTTACTGCATACACTTCCACTCACCTTTCGTCTAATTTCTCGTTTCCCATGAAAATAATGGAGCCGCTGAAACTGCTTGTCGGTGAATATACGCGCCTATATACGTACATATAACATCACTTCGATTTGCAACGAAAGTGCACACCGGTTCGCTGGCAATTGCCGCTGCGAATTGGGATGCAATTCGAAATCGTTCTTCAGCTTGCGAGACGCGTACTGTTCTGTGTGACCGAGCGAACCGGGAACGTTAATTATCGGATTCAATAGCCGATCAATTACGCTTAGATCCGACGATTGGGAGCTGCCTGGCGTTCACCGCTGCTGCTCCGTGTGTATATCTCTATGTGTGTGTGTGTGTGAGTGTATGTGCGTTTCAATCGCAAATTATTCATGTCGACGGTCGAGCGTTACGCAAGTTATATACCTCCTTCATTATTACATCGGTCCTTTTCGCTGGCTATTTCATAGTTTTATTGGCTTACCGATCTTCTCGGATAGGATTTTTTCGTAGCGATTATTCGCGATTAACTGCGTCGAGCAGAGTCGATTTATAACGGGCATCAAACGATCCAAGATTTACGCGATACCGTACACCAATGGAAATATATACGCAAGGGCACCACCGCATACATTAAGCGAGTTATAAGTGCTAGTTGTCGCGTCCAATTAATTGCGGAGTTTGCGGAGATCGATTGGAAATATTGATCGGCGGGTCATCTTTGCTTTCACCCGTTTCAACGATCGCTCAACCGTCCGTAGGTGCCTTTCTCTAACGGGCGTGCAAATACATTTGCGAGACTGATTTGACCTTGAACTTTGGAGCCGCACCTGCGTACCGTGCTATCTTCTCATCCCCTCGCGAAGATGACTGGGCGAGCCGTTCGTCCCAGATTTCGCCGGATCGCGGCAAACTTTGATCAACGAGTGTTTCCGCCGAGGACATTTTCGCTATAATAATAAATTTCGAAGATCTTATGTGGAAACTGGTGATGGAAAACAAATTGATGTTCATTCTATTATTGATTCGCAGCGAGAGGCGAGCTCGATGCCGGAGGCTTCAGGATCGGGGGTTGGCTTGATGGGGGTGGCAGACGAGCCCGATTACTCTACCTTCGAGAACAGGACCGGCCTCGCCGAGGACATGAAGTTCCTCGCGAGCATGCCGGAGCTGTGTGATGTGACGTTCCTCGTCGGCGACACGAGAGAGCCGGTGTGTGCCGTGAAGGCCGTCCTCGCCGCCAGAAGCAGGTCTGTTCGAACACTTCCTTTATCTACTTATTTTTTTTATTTCTACTATAACTTGTCGCAACCGCTACTCTCGCTCATCCAATTGCAATTGAGTCGTGTTAATCACCGCTGCCGACAAAAGAACCACGGAAACGTCTCGGCGGTCTCGGGAACGATTCAACTGTAAAAACACGTTTCACTTCATTTTTTCTCCAAACGTAAAAACCTCCGAAGAATTTTTATCCCTTTTTTGTCAACCTCGCTTCAGTGACATTTTCTTCTTTCACACGGTCCACAGAGTGTTCCACAAGATGCTGTATCAGACTCCGAGCCCTCAGCGCAAAAAAGAACCACCGCCGCGGGAGAAATTGCGTTTCTTTCTCAAGAGAAGCTCCGAGCCTCTGCTGAATCTTCAGAATGCCACGCAGCAGGTAAATATATCGCGCCAAGTTTCTCCCGCTAAATATTGAAACAATATTTGTCTCATAATTCTCTCGCATTGCGCACTTGAAATTTTACTCGACAAGGTTTATCGATATTCCAAATGTACGAAAAAAAATTATTTCCGTGCGATGATAACATATCTGTCTGTGTTAAAATTAGATGAAAAAAAAAAAAATTGTATGTCGATATGATACGCGAATAATTTTCTATACTGTGCATGGCAATTGTGACTGTGAAGCTATAAATAACAACGAACACCTGGAGAAAGTACAAGGTTCGGCGCGTGTAAAACCGCGGGTTCGATTCGGCATCGTAAAATAATTCTACGCCACAGAAAAATGGCGCTTCAATTCGAAAACTATAATTTACGCGCATGATAGATTAGTTGAGTCGACTTTTAACAATATCTAGTCATAAACGTATCCGAATAATATCTTCCCCTAGCTACTGATCGTACTTGCGTCCATATAGAAATAGTAAGTTTTCCTATGTTATGCGTCGGTTAGCGGTCAGGGTACACGCAGCAGTTGGCTCCAATACACGAGGTATATTCTATATGTCAACTTCGAAGAGACCTTAGAAACTTAGAAAAAAAAATCGGTCATCCTAGCAATCAATGGGTCCATGTCATTAGTCGTAGATCGTCAATTCCGATGCATGTTTCGCGGTTTAGTGACAGTCCATAGCTTAGCGAACGGACGGTACCAACGTAAATTCTACCAGTGACCGGTGCACGATCGGAGCACTTCAAGGCTTTCGCAATTAACATTGCCAAGAAAAAGACTCAAAATACCATTCGTCGTATTGCCGAATTGGGACGACTCCGTAGGCACGATTGGGTGTCTGACAAAAGCCTGCCTTTACCACTGCTATGCGGCTGCTCTCTTTGGCATGCATCGATCTCACACTTAACGGGCATTGGAACAACTTTAATTGTCGATGCAGGCATGCATTGTAGGATATGTGCGTACAAAGGCCTATATAAATCCAGAAAGCATTATCCAGTTTGTACATATATATGTGTACATATATATGTATATAGAATACGGCGCTTATTCTCGTTTCTGTTTAGGCTTTGCATTGACCTTCATTCATGAATATGTCCGCACAACGAGCTTTGTTCGGTGGCTTTACATGGTTTTCTTTTTGTTATAATTTGCATTAATTCGTCACGAAAGCCACTACCGACTACTAGAGAAAAAACACCATCGCTTTTCCATAGAGTGGATAATTTCTTTTATTCATAGTTGAACAAACAAAACTCGAAACTCTAATGCGATAGACAAATGAAGTCTGCGAACTCTTGTTTTTCATCTACTGATCTACATACCTGTCTGTCAGCCACAGTCGAATCAGCATCACACCCTGATCATCGAAGAGTTCGAACCCGATGTATTTCGACAACTCATCGAGTACATTCATACGGGATGCGTGACACTACAGCCAAGAACTTTGTTGGGTAAGATGAACAACGACGCAAACTTTTTTGTCCGAAATAATTCATTACTTTAGGTTGTTAATTTAAAATAAAAAATCTTGAAATTAACAGACGATTTTTTTTTTTTTTTAATGGACAAGATTTTTTTTGTATCATTAATATGAAAAGAATCGTGAAAGTTCGTAGTTAAGGAAACTTTGGTACACCTTCTTTACTGTGTAAACGGATTTATCTCGCGCGGAGTGTCGCACCGTTAAGATAACAGAGACATTCGTTCGTAAGGTGTCATGAATGCCGCGGACTACTACGGATTGGACGAATTGAGACGAGCCTGTGCTGGTTTCGTTCAATGCTGCATAACAGTGGATACGGTCTGTGCTCTACTGGCATCCGCCGAACGCTATATTCAGTACAAGTGTACAAAATCTCTCGTACAAAAGGTGATATATTTTTAGATACGTCCACGTTCAACAGTCCGATAAGAAAAAATACCTCGATTTTTTTTTTTAATCCAGACCGACGAGTAAATACAAAAAAAAATTTCCGAATCTGTGATAGAGAATTTCTCGAGTATAAGAACTGAGCAAGCCGTTTATGAAATCCCAATTTATCGCCGTGTGTGTTCGAGGGATCAACGTTCTCGTGTATATGATATATGACCTGTATCAGTCATGTTTCGGCAATAGCACGTTAAACGCGATGTAATCGTTAGTCATACAATTTCAATTAACCATTACCCTTATCGTCCATAGCGAGGTTTAATCAATATTGATATTCGTCTCCGTATCTAATAATGGCAATTAACATGTATCGCGTTTAAGATAATTTCACGATATTAAATATTTGTTTTCGTTCAAGGTTTTGGAATTCGTCGACGAGCACGGTAACGAAGTGCTCAATCTTGGCTCTTTTACGCTGTTACCGCAGCACGTAGTCCGATTGATTCTCGCAAGGGAAGAACTTCGTGCCGATGAGTTCACTAAATTTCAGGTGAGATTTCTCAATCTAACGGCTAACACGGGTAAATTTACTCGTCACACATTATATATCTACGGAATATAAATTCGCCGAGTATGTAACGCAATTTCCGTATGGCGTGAGTCGACGGCTTTCTACCTCCGTCTATCGCGACAAGTCACGCTTCCCACCGATAGCTTATTCGTTACTCCTTATTTTCGCAGGCCGCTCTTATGTGGAGCAAAAAATTTTGCGATAACGACGAGAACATTCCGCTCAAAGACGTCCTCGGTAATTTCTTGGAGTTCATACAGTTTCACAAGATACCGACGTGTGTACTCATGGACGAAGTTAGACCACTGCAACTGGTACCGGAGAGAATAATGGTCATCGCCCTGGCCTATCAGGTGCGTGTCTCGAGTCTGCTTGTATTCGATCACGGACGGTTTTGTACATCGTATCGAATTATACCTACGTCGACGACTCGGCTAAAAGTAGTTTAACAACTGGCGCTACAAGACTTCTTGTGGTGTCTCGGACTGTACGTACACCGTTCGATCTGCGAATAACGATCTTAAAATGAATTATTGCTGTCGTCGATGGGATCGATAAATGAGCCGGATACAACGTTTTTCCTCAGCTAAGACTTCGAGAATTAATAGTACCGCGAGGTTGAACACTCAAGGGTTTTTATTAAAGAGGATTATAATGGAACATTTAAACGATGCGAACTGCATTATTTATTAATTATTTGAGATGCAAATGTTTTTTTTTTAAGCCTCCCAAAATCGTGGACGCATTCATTCATAATGGAAAAAAAGAACCTCGAGGCTTTGAGGATTTATTTTTCGTCCAAGTCTCTCTGTGAACGCTAGTGACTTGACAGGGGATTGTTGCAGGCAGACCCGACCAGTGTCGACCCCGGGAAACTGTCCCCCTACCGAGTGAGAAGACAGGGTCGCAGCATGTCAGTACAGTCGTCACTGGACCCGTATGGTAGCAATACTACACTGAGCTCGAGCGGAAGCGATGTCGGTTCCGACCAGAAACAAAATTCTGGTAGCAACTAACCTGCGGCCCCGGCCGCCTTGATAGCGGCCGTTGCGGATGAAACAACCGCAGAGATAAAAGTGCCGGAGGAGAAACTCGGAACGCCAGAGCAGACCGTTCACTTCGAGATGATGGCGCCGAGACAGTCTCCGACGCAGATGCCGATAATAAGGCGCGAGGAAGCCTTCGACGAGGCGACTCAGGAACTCCAACCAGTCGAAAGATCGGGTGGTCTCTACATAAGATTCGTTCTGAGACAGGAAGGTCGACCGGATTTAGTCTGGCTTTACAAAACTCACAAATTCTAATGTCTTAATTGCATTATTTATTTTTCTCGCAAAAAAAAAAAAAAGCTCTGCTCTAATGAGAGCGAATCTATCGGTACAATTTGTAGTTTGGAAAATCATTGGCGGAGCGACGTTCAAAATTTATTACCACATATCCATCGAGGAATAAACGATCTATACATACTAAATCACGGTAGCTGCAAATACTCGAATTCTATATTTGATACTATACGCTTGAACCGAAGAAGAAAACAAAACATAAAGAAATACGCATTATCAGACTGCCGGTCGATCTCTTCTTCCAACAAATCTGAAGAATGGATAAGAAACGACAAATGGGTTGTATCTCGACTTAAAAATATGCTGTCGTCCAAGCTATTGCTATAACTGTGAGAATAGCTTTCGCATCAGCTTTGATTATTATTATTTCAACGCACACTGACAAACGCACGATTATCGTTGAAAAAAAAGATTAGAAAAAAAAACATCGAGAAGCTCCAGAATAGGAGTAGCACGAAAGTAAGCTCAGCGCTCCAGAGATTTTACTTTATTTCGTCTTCCCACTGCACATGCTCCGAGTGGGCGTTAAGGTTTTTCATTGAAAAAAGATTTTTGTTTATCCATCAATCGTGTGACAAGTGGAGATCCTTATAGTACGAACATGTAAATACCGAAAAACAAAATTGGAAACACCTGGAAATTGCGTTTGATGGATAACGTTCTACGTGAAGTAACCGATCACACCGATGTATTATGAAAAAAAAAAAAAAAAAAAAAAAAAAAAAAAAAAAAAAAAAACGGAAAGCAAAACGACGGTAAAGATATATAGTCTCGTTAATTGGTCGAGTTGTGGTTGGCAAGTAAGAACGCGGCTGGAAACTGCATCATAATTTTTTTCTGTTTCAATGTTCCACATGAGACATGAGTGAAAATGCGTTCGACTATCGTATAATCATGGCACAGCAACTGGGGTCCTGCGGCCAATATTTCCTAAGCTACTCGTCCTTCCATGAATGTTCCCGTCGATCTTCGAATGGGGCTGTGTCGGCAGTTCCGGCAATATTAGTCCAGCTTTGAATATAGAAAAACCATAAAACAGACGATACAATCGTCGAACTGATCATCATTTCCCCTACGTTGATTAATAACCTAATTAAGGATTAGTTCCGTTGGATAAACAAAGCCAACCACAACAGCCTTTGTCGGTAATATTTTATAATGTCATGTTATGTGCAGCTCGATTGCATAAGTGTCAGGGGTATATTTATATTAATGTGAAAACAACAGCCAAAAATCTATTGTCTATATACGTGACGTCTGCATACTATTATAATAAAAATCGTTGATCAGCCTTGGTGCGAGGAATCTTTGTTATAACTGAGTGTTCATTAATTTTTCGAGGGGGATTCGTAGCTTGCATCGAAATTCTACAGCCGAAAATTTTATGTAATCGTGCTCCTGTCGGAAACACTTGACCTTTGTTATTATGTCCTACATGTGAGTGACACACAGTACTTTTAGTAATAAGGTGTGCGTGGTGAATACAGTCTGGTACGAATTTCATATGCTTGCTGTGTTAATCGAAGTGGCCCATGTGCATCACTTTTGATCTATCGATGGATTATAAAAAAGGAAAGGTATCGATTGCATCGATAGAGGATAGCGTGAACCAGCCAATCGAAGAAAAGACTGCTTTGAACAATGACTACAGCTTGCTACGCGCAATCATGTAATCCTATCTATGATAAAATCCTGTCGTGTTTATAGTGATCGAAACATCGTCCCAGTCGACGTCGCGGTTGAGTCATTAATCATTTTTTTTATCGTACGTCTCACGATATTATTTCAAATGACGTTCATTCGACGGTGAGTTTGTTAGCTTGTTAAGTATAATCGGTATACACACCTACGAAAAATTACAAAAAAAAAAAAAATCATGTGTTTCTTGTAATGACTCCGATCTAAAAAGCTCGGACTACGATGTCGTCTCGCTCGAGTTCTTTACGATGCCCAAAATTGAACGACGATATTGTCGATACAATTTAATTGCGATTGCGTATCGTCAATAATTTTTGTCAATCATGGTCAATAAAAAAATGCATCTGAGGAACAACGAAGAAAGAAAAAACAGCGTTACGTCGAAGATTCGCAATCTCGTGTATCTTATAATTAGAGAATGAAAACAAATACGACTTCTCGTCAGTTCGCCAAGCGAAATGATTCTACCTAAAGTTCGATCTCTACATAATGTTGTGATATACTGTAATAAAACAAAAATTGAATCCGTTAAAATAAAGAACGAGAGAAAATGAAATCCCCCTCTATAAGGTTGGCTGCGAGATCATTTTCACTTAAGAGATTCAAATTATCAGAATAATCACCAGCTTACTGTTCATAATTTTACATTTTATATTTTCAAATCATTCAACATTTTTCAAAAAAAGTGTTTATTTGGGTTCGTCTTCGAGAGAAATTTATGAACAAAAAAAAAAAAGTGAGCAGATTAACATTTTCATCTGCCACGTACGACTCATCTTTTTCTTCGTATTCTTCCACTGTGATCGACAGCGTGTCGAAGGTTCGAGGTAACTCGCCGAGCGTGTTGACGGAGTTTGTCGCATGTGCTATTGCGACGTGCATATGCGGATAATAAATTGTAGACTGCAACGAGCACTCTGCTCCCGTAAACATTTACAATACCGACAGTAGCGAACTATCAAGCATAGTGCCACGCTGACTAGCATCACCCGTCATCGGCGATACAAACAGTGCTCCGCCATAACGATTCCCATATATAAGCCTGTTCCGCGTATGGTAATGTTCGGCAGTGCTTATCAGCTCTTCGTCGAATGATGAGGTCGTCTATTCTATTGCCGCTGGCATTGCTGGCAATCGCGGAAGCGCAGAAAGATCCTCATTACAAGGATGATCGGAAGACCATGGTTCATCTGTTCGAATGGAAGTTTAGTGACATTGCCGAAGAGTGTGAAAACTTTTTGGGACCGATGGGCTACGGCGGTGTTCAAGTAAGAGGGTTGATGGTCCAGCTAAAAAAAAAAGCATGCAAGAGATAAAAAAAATTAAAAATCTTTATTGCAGGTGTCACCGATCAATGAAAATTTGGTGATCGAGAACAGGCCCTGGTGGGAGCGTTATCAACCCCTGTCAATGAAGATAATTTCTCGATCCGGCAACGAAGATGAGTTCAGGGACATGATACGAAGATGCAACGCTGCTGACGTCAGAATCTTCGTTGACGTCGTCGTCAATCACATGACGAAGGATGCAACCCCGGCTATTGGAACGGGTGGTTCTCTCGCCAACACCACTGCACGTTCTTACCCGGCAGTGCCATACACTGCTAGTGATTTTCACAGGGTTTGCCAAATAAACAATTACAAGAATGCGACCGAGGTCCGAAATTGCGAGCTCAGTGGACTTCACGACTTGGATCAAAGCCGTGCGGACGTCAGGAATGCCATTGTCGACTTCCTGAATAGGATCATAAGCGCGGGGGCCGCCGGATTTCGGTAATGCAGATTGTAAATAATTATAATGTCAATTTTTATTTTAAGGGAGATATTTAAGTCTGATTTTAGCAAGTCTTTTTCACATCGAAATATCTCAACTTTAAAAATACAACTGCCGAAAAAATCTGGATCGAGCCACTCGACGTATGGTTGCTCTACGCAAACATTGCGATTACAAAATGATATTATATCTCAAAAGATCAGCTAAACGAGCGTGAACGATTGCCATCAGCTGCAATTGCCCGTTTTCTCGATTGTCAGGATTTACAAAATTATGATTTATTACCGCAGAGTCGACGCGGCAAAGCATATGTGGCCGGAAGACCTCGAGGTCATTTACTCCAGGGTGAACAATTTGAGCACCAGCCACGGTTATCCATCGGGCCTTCGTCCATTTATTTATCAGGAGGTGATAGACCTCGGCGGCGAGGCGGTCAGCAAATGGGAATACACGGATTTCGGCACAGTGATCGAGTTCACTTTCGGTATAGTTCTCGGAATGATGTTCCGGGGTCAAGATGAGCTCTACAAGCTGAAGGACTGGGGAAACGGATGGGGATTGTTACCTTCTGGGGATGCTCTCGTTATGATCGATAATCATGACAATCAGCGTGGACACGGAGCTGGCGGAGCTTCGATCCTCACTTACAAAGTTCCCAAGCAATACAAGGTTGTTCCATCACTGCAGGTCTATCTTTGGGCTATTTTCATTGGGAACGCCCTTTTTACATTTATGCTTTATGGTGACTCAGATGGCTGTGGCTTTTATGCTCGCTCATCCCTACGGATCTACTAGAGTGATGAGTTCCTTCGCCTTCAACAACACAGACGCCGGGCCTCCGGCCGATCAATCCGGAAACATCCGTTCGCCTGTGAGAAACGGCGTTTGTACGAGCGAGTGGGTCTGCGAGCATCGCTGGCCTCAAATAGCTGCAATGAATATTTTCCGGAACGTCGCCAAGGAGAAGCTTCTGGCGAACTGGTGGTCGAATGGAAAGAACCAAATTGCGTTTTCAAGGGGAGCCCTTGCGTTCGTCGCAATAAACGGTGAGGATGCTGATCTCAATCAAGTGCTGCAGACTGGTCTACCGGCTGGAGTGTACTGCGACGTCATATCCGGAAAGCCCGAAGGAGGAAAATGTACCGGACAGACTATTATCGTCGACAGCAAGGGAAACGCAACGTTCGTCATAAAGAAAGATGGCCCGGAAGGAGTCGCCGCGATTCATGTCGGAGTGAGTTCACGTTTGACAAATATCTCGTATAGCAAGTATCGGGCTGATGAGTACATTTTTTTCAGAACACATCCAGGCTGAATTGAGCGACAGAAAAAGGCGAGACTATTAATGGGCAGCTTTGCATTTCATGTTATTACTTTATCAATGAGAGACCGGTTCGTGGTCGAAGAGCTCTTCCAATAGTACACTGAAGTCGGATTGTTTGAAGTATGAATCGTGAATCTTGTAGCATGTAGCTCGAGATAATGCGCACCTGTTTTGGCAAAGAAATCAAGTGTTTCCAATCGCATATTCACTGTTATTTGATATTAAATAAACGCATATGAATTCCACTCTCGAGCGTGTATGAAGTTGTTTGCCCTACTTTCATATCAACCGGGATTGATAAAGTGGATATTCATCTCGGTGATTTAGTATAAGTAAGAACGCATAGAACTCTGACATCATTGATAACGTTTGCAGGGCAGCGCCTTAGCTCGCGATGGCTATTCGCTGAAATATCGAGATAACTCGGTAATTCTCGCTCGTCCGGCTGAGATTATGTTTTCCGGATGTTAGGGAGCGAGAGATTCACTGACGACAGTGGTTGATTAAATTTGTTGTCAATTTAGCGATAACCGAAGCGTATATAATCTGTTAACTGAGACTCCGAGAAATCACACAGTTCGCTATGCATCGTTCGATCGTAACAGTGACGAGTTTGTTTCTCGGTGCTGTCGTGGCTACTCCAACAGTGTATTCCTCGTTAAACAACCCAAACTATGCATCCGGCCACGATGGCATGGTTCATCTTTTCGAGTGGAAATGGATCGATATCGCCGCCGAGTGTGAGAGGTTTCTCGGTCCAATGGGATTCGGTGGTGTTCAGGTATTTTCACAATTAATTGATTCAATTACAACCCGGTTCATGTCAGAAATATAACGATGAACACATCTGCATCTGCAGAAATTCACTTTGGCAACTTATAGCGCCTAAATTATCGGTTCTGGAGGGAAAAATGTAAGGAATTTTTTGTTCCCTTTTTGGTTCTTTACTAACGACTTTCTCGGATTTTATTTTTGTCAATTTTCGAGCTAGTTTTTACGACTTTAATATTCTGGCACGGATTACATAATAAACGAAGGAAAAATCCTTAAGAATTTTTCTTCGCGGTTCAATTCTACTCCAAGGCATTTAAAGAAATTTGGGCTGGTTTGCATGAATTTTAAATTCATGAAAACTCGCCCAAATAATGTTCAATTTTTGGGCTGGTTCTCATGAATTTTACATTCATGAAAACTCGCCTAAATAATGTTCAACTTTTGGGCTGGTTTTCATGAATTTTACATTCATGAAAACCAGCCCTAAAAAAAATTTTCAAATTTTTTTTTGGGCTGGTTCTCATGAATTTAAAATTCATGAAAACTCGCCCAAATAATGTTCAACTTTTGGGCTGGTTTTCATGAATGTAAAATTCATGAAAACCAGCCCTAAAAAAAATTTTCAAATTTTTTTTTGGGCTGGTTCTCATGAATTTAAAATTCATGAAAACTCGCCCAAATAATGTTCAACTTTTGGGCTGGTTTTCATGAATGTAAAATTCATGAAAACCAGCCCTAAAAAAATTTTCAAATTTTTTTTTGGGCTGGTTCTCATGAATTTAAAATTCATGAAAACTCGCCCAAATAATTGTCAACTTTTGGGCTGGTTTTCATGAATTTTACATTCATGAAAACCAGCCCTAAAAAAAATTTTCAAATTTTTTTTTGGGCTGGTTCTCATGAATTTAAAATTCATGAAAACCAGCCCTAAAAAAAATTTTCAAATTTTTTTTTGGGCTGGTTCTCATGAATTTAAAATTCATGAAAACTCGCCCAAATAATGTTCAACTTTTGGGCTGGTTTTCATGAATTTTACATTCATGAAAACCAGCCCTAAAAAAAATTTTCAAATTTTTTTTTGGGCTGGTTCTCATGAATTTAAAATTCATGAAAACTCGCCCAAATAATGTTTAACTTTTGGGCTGGTTTTCATGAATGTAAAATTCATGAAAACCAGCCCTAAAAAAATTTTCAAATTTTTTTTTGGGCTGGTTCTCATGAATTTAAAATTCATGAAAACTCGCCCAAATAATGTTTAACTTTTGGGCTGGTTTTCATGAATGTAAAATTCATGAAAACCAGCCCTAAAAAATTTTTCAAATTTTTTTTTGGGCTGGTTCTCATGAATTTAAAATTCATGAAAACTCGCCCAAATAATGTTCAACTTTTGGGCTGGTTTTCATGAATGTAAAATTCATGAAAACCAGCCCTAAAAAAAATTTTCAAATTTTTTTTTGGGCTGGTTCTCATGAATTTAAAATTCATGAAAACTCGCCCAAATAATGTTCAACTTTTGGGCTGGTTTTCATGAATGTAAAATTCATGAAAACTCGCCCAAATAATGTTCAACTTTTGGGCTGGTTTTCATGAATTTTACATTCATGAAAACCAGCCCTAAAAAAATTTTTCAAATTTTTTTTGGGCTGGTTCTCATGAATTTAAAATTCATGAAAACTCGCCCAAATAATGTTCAACTTTTGGGCTGGTTTTCATGAATTCAAAATTCATGAAAACGAGCAAAAAAATGTTTTAAATTTTGGGCTAGTTTCCATAAATCTGTTATTTGTTAACTTCATGAAAACTAGCCGAAAAAAAATTTTTGGGCTAAACATTGTAGGAAAATGTATGTTTTAGGTATCGCCGCTCCAAGAAAACGTGATAATTTCATCAAGGCCATGGTGGGAACGTTATCAGCCAATATCTTACAGCTGGATCACTCGATCCGGCAGCGAACAAGATTTTAAGGACATGGTGAGACGATGCAATCAAGCGGGTGTTAGGGTTTATGTGGATGCGATTATCAATCACATGTCGGGTGATCACATAAAAGTTCTGGGAACCGGAGGTTCGACCGCCAATACCACTGCCCGACAATACTGGCAGGTGCCTTACGGTCCTAATGATTTTCATGAGCCATGCGCGATCAATGATTTTACAAACGCGAGAGAAGTTAGGGAATGCGAGCTCGTCGGTCTTCACGACTTGAATCAGAGTGTTGAATACGTTAGAGGAAAAATAGTTGACTTCATGAACGCCGTTATCGACGCGGGAGTCGCTGGTTTCCGGTCAGTTTTCCATAATTATTTTATCGACTGGGGAATTCTTGCAGAAAGGTAAATTTTATTTTATACAATTTTCGTTACCTAGAATCGACGCAGCTAAACACATGTGGCCCGAAGATCTTCGAATTATCTACTCCCGTCTTCACGATCTAAATATTGAGCATGGTTTCGCCGCAAACTCCCGGCCCTATGTTTATCAAGA
This sequence comes from Listrodromus nycthemerus, assembly GCA_963978505.1. NCBI lineage: Eukaryota > Metazoa > Arthropoda > Insecta > Hymenoptera > Ichneumonidae > Listrodromus > Listrodromus nycthemerus. The sequence continues at coordinate 820,847 of OZ021683.1, read as the reverse complement.
AGTGATCGATATGGGCAGCGAAGCTATCTCAAAGACGGAGTATAACGGTTTGGCAGCGGTGACGGAGTTTAAATACGGATTCGAAGTCAGCAATGCAATGATGGGAAACAATCCGCTCAAGTGGTTCAGGAACTTTGGGGAGGCTTGGGCCATGTTACCCTCGGAGGATGCTGTAGTCTTCATAGATAATCATGACAATCAGCGCGGACGTGGATCCAGAGGAACGATACTCACCCACAAACAGTCCAAGTTGTACAAGGTATGGGAATCTCACGTTTGATGCGATCAGGAATGGCAAAGAATCAACATTGGTCAACTTACCTGGTTTTAGATGGCCATTGCCTTCATGCTGGCGCATCCGTACGGCAAGCCTCAGCTGATTAGCTCTTTCGCCTTCAATCACGATGATCAAGGTCCTCCGGCGGATAGCCAAGACAATATAATTTCTCCGGTGATAAAGGACGATCTTTCCTGTGAGGTTGGTTGGATATGCGAGCATCGTTGGAGACAAATATACAACATGGTGCGTTTTCGTAACGCCGTGAACGGTTCTGCTATCAGCGAGTGGTGGGACAACGGGAACAATCAAATTGCGTTTTCACGCGGCGATAGAGGATTTATCGCAATCAACGCCGATAAATCAGATCTGAACAGGACACTGCAGACTAAACTGCAGCCTGGTACTTACTGCGACGTAATTTCGGGAAATCTTGAGAATGGCAAGTGCACCGGTAAAACTGTAATCGTTGATGAGAGTGGAAACGCCAGCGTAAAGATTTTGCTGAGCGAAGAGGATGGCGTTTTAGCTATCCATCGAAATGTGAGTATACAAAAAAGCAAAAAATGATAGGACTTTTCCTGACAAATTCAAGAAAATCATCTTTTTTGTTTTTTGGAACTGTGTGTAAAAAAGTGATTGAAAAAATTATCAGAAGTCCAACTAAACTTATGACTGGTATTTATAGGCTAAGGTATGAAGCTGATGGAAAAAATTACTTCGAACTCTGGCCATGTGGTGTCTGGCTGAGCGACCAACACTTGTGACTAGAGTATGATATTTGGCAGTTCCAGACGCTATTCGAATACGCTTACTATTGAAAATCATAACCAAGATCCAAATATATTTATGTAGCTTTGAAAAACTATTATAATTTTTTGTAGTATACTAGGACTTGGGATAATAAATACAAAGTTTTATATATTTTTTAACAATTTTGTTTTAACAGAAACAATGTACTGTTTTTTTTTATCTTTTCACCATTAATTCCTGCTATACATAATATGACAGTTAATCGTAAAATAATACACGACAGACTTGCGATGAAGGAATACATAAAATAAGGAGATCATGGGGGGGGGGGGGGGGTGTAGGAAACTGGAGCAGGTGGACGAACGGTAAGTAAAATGATGATAATGTGACAAACGGGAAGAGAGAAGGATGGTCGGAAGTGGAAATTAAAGTATCACAAAATTGCCGTAACGCCGATTCTCACATGCTTGATTTTTTCTCTCAATTACTCTTCCTCACCAGCGCTTGTCTCTCAGAATTCTTTATCTGCTATATACGTAATTTTCAACATTGTTACCGCGAGTTTTGCGGATTCGTGTGTATGTGTGTATGCACACAGTACTTTGATAATAATGCGCGTAATCTTCGTCTCCTGTGCTAAATAAATAATAAAATAACTACGGATCGTTTTTGATTCGTAAGAAGCACTACATAAATAACATGATCTAAAGTTTAAGTAAAAATCGCAACAGCTCAATTTTTTTTGTACGTACGACACAGTTTTATAAACAATCTACAAACTATTTCCGATCAGGATTTTATTTCGCAAACTATTTTCGGAGCGAAGGTAGACACTCAATGTTATCAATGCCTGTTGCGCAAGCTCGGATTCATCACGGTAGAAGTTATTTATCTCGGGGTACTTTGCGTATTTGAGCCATCCTTTATTTTCGTCTTTCAACGTTCACGACGAGGTATCTCGAGCTTGCAAATATGTAACCGTGTTAATCGTGTACATGTACATATATTTAATTAATAGTCTGCAGTAAATTCAGGCTAATGTAAATCTAAAAATACTGCTCGTCGTACGAACTGGTTGTCTTCTCTCTATCGTTTTTTTTCTTTTTTCTCATGTGTACAAGTAATAGTAGTCGCAGCCTACTGCCATTTACGTCATACCTTGTTACGTGAATACAATAAGGCAACGGTTAAATCCTAAATAAATAAATGTTACAGCTGGAAAGAAAAAAAAATGTACAACTCTCTATCTTCGTCGTGGTACGCGTTAAAAATCTACAATTTTCGCGGTTACCTCTATCGCACTCGATTCTATTGCATTATTGTCCATCGTGTGTCGGATAATTTGTGGGTTGATTTTAATCTTCATTTTAAGCTTTTTCGTCGTCTGTTTCACGTAGAGTGTTATTAGCAAAAATATAATTTAGTATATTTATCATTATAGTCATTCATATAAAACTTCGTTAAAATATATAAAAGAAACAACGATTTGAGCAAATACGTATCCCCTACAGTTAAAAATATATCGAGTCGAAAGATTATTGTTATTGCACATGGTTCTTGCTATAATCAGGGCACGTTTTCGCACTCTTTCTCGCCCCGCTACATTCTTCGTTTTATCTCATTCGCTCTGCTTTTATTTTTATTTTATATTTTTTTACCGTTCACACATTTTCTCACAACGATCGGGTTTCGAGCGAACCTATGTCCCCTTTTGGCTGTTCGTTATTTTGCAGCAACACGATCGCTGAAAAGGCAGTCCGGGATCGCTCTGGCGAACCGAGAGATAGTCAGCAGTCGCGATCGATGTCGACAACGAAAACCGCTGTTCGGCACAATCATGAGTGAGAATCGTGTATCCCGTGAATTCCTTCGTTGTCGCGCCGCCGTTCCTGAATGCAACCGGCCACTTCATCAAGATACAACGTGACTGAGCGATAATCCTTAGCCGCGCCGAGAGTTAATAAAGCTCGATCGCGGACCCCATTCGAGTAAATTGTGCGTTGCCGCGGTGTTGCCTGTTCGCACGTTGACAGAGTCGTTATCGCGATTCCGTTGACCACTCGCGCGATCCATTAAGACAAAAAAATTTTACTCGAACGTTTCAATCCAATTGCCGTAAAAACATCGAGAGTTCGATGTAGGATAGCGAGCGCATTAATTATCTTCATACGTACTCTGTGGCTGTACATGCAGTGGTTATATTGTTTCTAATGATGCCAATCTCTCACTGAGAATATAATTCCGCACGTCAACAAGTCACGACTCTCGTTATTCGCGGCTTTTGCAGTGAGTCATTTCCAGAAACGACCTAAAGAAACGAACGTAGATCATAAAAAATTCGTGGCTCTAAATTTAACTCCTCGAAAAATGTAGGATAATTTTTTTTTTAATCGTCTATCCGGTAATTACATTTTTTGCGGATTCATTTTGCTCATCGTTCATCGGTTCGCTTTGAAGTGTCGAAGAAGGAAACTCCGATCGTCAATCTTTCATTCCCACAATCCGGTCATAAGTACGTTTTGGAGAACCAACGACCGAAGCGGTACATCAGCCCTCTCTGCTGGAAACAGCACTAGGCACTTCAGAGTCCCTACACAGAATTGGCTTATTTTTTTTTTTAGATTTTTTCGTTTGTTTTCCTATAAACTAGCTTAGGTACTGTTATTTTCGTTCTTCCGGCGGAGTCTCCACTCGCGAATACGCTCATCTGAATCTCCAACTGTTGTCTTCACATTGTTCTTCGCGTATTCTCCCTCCATCATCGAGGATCCGTTGGGCGCGCGCGTGTCCCTCATACCGATGTTTTTATTTGTGTAACTATTATTTTTTTTTATTGTCGATTGTTTATCGCAAACGTCATAAACGATCACTGCTTAATCGGTTTTTTGAAAACGACTTCCGGCTTCCGCACGGGTCGTGACACGCGACGCTCAATCCGCAGGGCTCGGTTCGGATCGGTCTCGAGTCCCGGAGTCTCCGCCATTGTTTGTCAGTTTCCGGTGCTACTGGGTCGTCGACCTGGAGCTTGTGTCGAATTCGCGGCTGCCACCGCGGCCGCGGCTGCCGCTGCACTCAGGGCTGGAAGTGGCGTTTGATGACAGTGGGCGCAGTGGAGGCAAACCGTGCAAGCGCCGAGCTTTCGGGCCAGCAGAGCTCGCAGCTTCAGTGCCGGTCCGAGCTTCATTCCCATCGGCCCGGTCAAATGATCCTCCGACAGAAGGGGTAGCGAAGCGCCGTCTATGCGATGCTCTCGGAAATTCTGCAACAGGAAAATAAAAAAAAGAACAAATTAATTTTCGCAACGAAAACTCAGCAAAATGATTACGATAGAAGATATTGAAAACAGGTCTCGAGAGCGCGTGCGAATAGGAACGAGCGGGGGTCAATTTGTAAAACGTTCTTGACCAAGAGTCGACCCTCTCGTCCGCCACACCGACGGTTCACCCAAGGAGAATAATTCTCGTGTGCGAGAAGCCGCTCGCAACCTTTCACTAGGTGTGTCGGGTTATCTTTATTTGACCGAGCGCAATATCGCTGTGTATCGTCGTAGAAAGAGAGGCCTGCACGTAAGCGCGGATGGAAGTCGTAAAGATGAAATAATGTGTATAATTATCGACGTTTGATTTATGGTCGTCGTCAATGAAACGGGTCTGTAACATCGTTCTCCGCCCGGACCGTTGATGGAGAGGCAATACCGCGAGGTTTCACGGCGACGGACAGAGTTGACAATCATCAATAATAACCGACATCCCGTCGCGTTCCACTTCCCTGCGGTATTGCCAGTGTCAAAATAGAATGATCGGGCTTCGGCGTCGTCGGGACAAATTTATAACGTCCTCGAACTGCGAGTCCCGTCCATCGTGACGAGGCGCGCACGCGCGAACGTTCGTCGTGCAGCTGCCATTATTCCGGTGCGCTACGAGTGAAGTAATAAGAAAAACAAACAAGAAAAGTGTCGAGCATAACGGAAAAACGATTCATTGACGGGTCCGGGGTGCGGCGACGGTCGCTCGGGTGCATGTGCGGCAACGTAATTGCGACGGGTCTCGAGACCGGCGGATGCCCCTCAGGTGCGCGCAAGAGAAAAGAGAGTACCGCGAGGGGATCGTAGATGCTACGTATCGCATGTTATATGAGAGAAAGAGAGCTATAACCCAACTACTGGCAGTGTTGGTTGAATACGAGAGCGTGCCCGCCACAGCGGCTCTTATGAATGAAATATTCAAGGCTGTAATGCGACTTGTGCACGCAACGTTCGTTCTGGCTAGGCCAACCGGTCGGCCTGGGAGAGCCTCTCGGGAGATCAGCACGCGCACCGATTCAGAGATCCTCTTCCTCTCGATTCCCCATCGTCTTTCGCTTAACTTCCTCGAATGCTCCGCGGATGCGGATTTTAACGAAGTCCGAGGGGAAATCCTTTCGCCGCGAAGCTGCATAAGCAAACTTCTTTTCGCATCTTCCTCGGAGCTCTTTTATCAGCTCGATAAACGATCATTCCGCAAACGAGGGCAAATAAAGATCGATCGGACGATCGATAGAGCTTAAAGATCGCGGTAACGAAAAGTCGGCGCGACCGAATCGGGAGACGATGAGAGATTGAGAGCGTACGTTGAACCTCGCGAGTTCAATCAGCAATTGCCGATGTTTATACGATCAGTCGAGCCGCATACATTCATGCGTCGCGGCGGATGGATCAAACAAAATGATTTATATCCCCTTCGATTAGCATCGACTTAAAATCGTGCCTGCTCGTGTCAGGGAGTAAACAACGGTACGTAGGTTTTTTTCATTCAATTCAATGCACAGAGGTTTCTACTTTACGATCCGTCGTCGACGTGTCGTGTGACACGGCGATAATTTTATTTAAAAACATTCGTCAGGCTGTTTGACGATTACGAGAATTGCTCTGCCGCTGCTCGTGCTGCTGCTCTCTCGCGAACGGACGATGCACATCTCGCAAAAACTGAACCCGATTTACCGTTTAAGGGGATACGCCACGTCGAAATGAGAACCAATTAACCCACAGAGTGATTACAGTCGAGCAAGACGTTTTATCCGATACGCACGGTCTACCGGTTTTTCGCAGGGAGCGACGACGAGTACTATGGTGATTAAATGCGCGTAAACAACGAGTGGTACGCCTCATATTTACGCAATATATAGAGATCCGTGAAGGCGAGGGCTTTTAACGATCCATAAGCATGAATTATGCCTTCGCGAACAACGGCCGAAATTATCGTTACGATGAACGGAGCGCGTGCACCGTCGACGTTCAGCGGCAGCGGCACGCTGTGCACTCGCCTCGTACGTAAAATTACACACAACCGTGGCGTGTTTTCTCCGTTGGGGTGCTGGCGGTCTGGCCGTTTTAGTTCTCCGTATGTTGTATACAATATCCGAAAGCCGTGCTTCTTCTCGTCTGGCAAATATCGCGGCTTCTTTTCGCCGGGATGAGCAGGACGCGTTGTGCGTTCCCTCGTATCGCGGGGGACGGAGAGAGACGGACCGGTTGATGTATAATATTCGTGTACAAATGCGTATACGAGAAGAACGAGCGGAAACGGGGATGAGTGTATTTATGTAGCTACGAGGCGAGCCTACATCCTACATGTATATGGCTGTGCTGTGAGACACGATTTTCATTCTTCATCTAAATAAACTAAGTACGGGGTGGACATGTTATATGGAATATAATTTGTCATTTAATAACGATATTTTCAGGCTTTGGAGCACATAGTGGAAAACTGGCAACCGTCTCCCCTACTCGTTTCAATGTCAAACAATTTTTCTCTTACCAACAGTTTATTAGTTCACGACCTTCGACCGCATGCGAGTGTCGTCGAAGCTCGTCTTTAGGATAGCGCGAATTTACGACGAGGACCTTCGTCGAGGGGTTCTCGTCGCTGCATGAACACTTTGGCGAACGCGCGAAGCCTGAGGTAACAGTGCACTGCGAGAGTGCAGCTGCGGTTGCCGGGAATATATCATCTTCGTGTTGCACCGCGGGCGACCGGGCGCGCTCGACCCACGAAGACAACCTATATTTTCTCCACCCAGTTCCAAACTTGCATGGGCATATACGTATATGCGTGTACGACGGGGCGCGATACCCGGGGTCCGCATCAATTATACCTTCCTCAAACACGTTATTAGCGCGGCACGTCGCCGCATACTCGCTCTTTTACGGTCACACGTACGGGGCAAGAAAAGGAGGGACGTAGGGACAGCATGTGGATATAGTAGAAGCGCGACGCTGGATCACGTGCACAAAGATCGTCTGCACTCTGCCAGACTTTACTTTGTTTATAGAACGTGCAATGTCTGACGTCGGGGATGTTTAACATTGGATCAGAGAAAGATAGAGGCGGAGCCGCCGGTTGCCAAGAGGCTATCTCACGGCGCGTCTCTCGCATCGCGAAAATAAATCACGGAGCCTCGCACAATTGAATGTTAAATCATTTAATAGGCCCGGCTCGTTCCTTATCATTTTTTTAATATTTTTATTATCGAGGCAAAATCGTTTCTAGTTTCTTAGTCTACGAGAAGCAACGCTCAACCACACTCGCGAATCAAGAAAGATCGGCTGAAAGTCTCGAGAGTTCCGCCACAGCTCAGTCGTAAGTTCACTGGTGAAAGATCCTAAAAATTACCAATACGATTATAATACCTATTAAAATAATTACCGATCGAATAATACACATAACCGCGGTTCGATTCGGAACGATGTCGCGCCTCGAGAGAATTTTCGAACGACCCGTTTCGCTCCTCTTATTTCATAATTTTCTCTCTCCCTCGAATATCCTCGGCGCCGCATCGCGCCCAGTGTGTATTACTCTTTTGCGGCTGCTCGCTCCCGGTATCATCTGTCGACCAGGCGTGCACACCGCTCGCTGCTCGGCGGGCGAACGCATACGAGCGAGAATTTCGCACAGGCACACAACGAGCCTTCTCGATTACGTTTGTGTGCGCTGCCGCCGAGGCGCGGCTTCTCGATGTATCGGGAGTGTGTTGCGGCCACTGTGGTATCCGCACAGATGCCTACGCGCCGTATACCTGAGAGGATACCTGTACGCAGCGATACGACGGGAAAGGAGGCGAGAGACGTGCGTGCAGGAGCGCGCACGGTAGGAGGTGAACTGCTGTGGCGGCAGTGCGGTTCCTCCGAGACTCGATCATCGGAGGGCAATACCGCGGAGCCGAAGAGCCAAGAGAACCGGAGGAGCAGAAGGAAGGGGAGGTGGGGGGGAAGGAGAGGAGGCAAAACCCGGTTACCACAGTTGCTACGCCACTGTGCAACGAGGACCGGTGACCCGCCACGCCCTGTCGAGGTCGTCGCGCGCGCGTGTTCCTCTTTCCTCCTTGCCGCGCTCTTCGACTCTCCTTCTGCTGCTGCTGCTGCTGCTGCTGCTGCTGCTGCTGCTGCTGCTGCTGCCGCTGCTGCTGAGGCCGCTCGGCGACCGGCAAGCGCCTCGGGCACCGGCCTAACCAGATCAACATCCCAGCATCCGCCCCATGCCCCGCTCGTTCTCCTCGTGATCTCTCGTCTTGCAGTATGTACGAGAGAAGGAAAAGGGAGGATATGTCGGTGGTGCTTGCGCGGAATAGCATGCCATGGACCACTCGCGCACGCGCGCTCGCGCGCACACACACACACACACACGATGAGGCAATCCAGCCGCGAGCAACAAGAACGTGCGTTCCACACACTCGGTTTTACCGATCGGATCTCCAAATCGCGCTTCGCCCTCGAACAGTACTACTACGGTTGTACACTCGACTGTGCGAGATGCTTGATTCACCTCGGGGCACGACCCAACTTGCCACTACGTAAACACGTTGTCGCAATCGAGCGGGACTTTGAGGGCCAGAGGGAGGCTGAGAGAGAGAGGCGAGGAGGTAGCTCGAGTGAAAAGATCCGATGGTTCGTGCGGCAAGATAGTACGCGGATGTCGGATCGTGACAGTCTTTGAAAACCGGTCGAATAAAATATGGAAAAATAAATGATATTAAAGTTGAGAAGCTTCGACTTTGATAATCCATGCCCAATTTGAAAATTAGAATTTTGTCGTAATTGGAAACACCGTCGAGAAAATGTCTAGCTCGCTCAGCGCCCGACGAGGATGCCTAAGAAATAATTTGCACGATCTTAATCCGGCCACCTTTTCGATTAAATACTCGAACGATCAGCCAGAGTTGACGTTTATATTGAGGAGTCACGCGATAGCGTGATGCGATTGTATTTATAGCGCGGGACATTAAATAGGAAGCTCAAAATGATCTTAACCGGATCGACGAACCCGGATAATGTCTCACTTGCATAAGTGTATCGTTTAAGCGAGGATAAAAAGTAAATAAAAAAGAAGAGCGCAGCAACTCGTCGATATGGTTGTAGCTATCGTTATAGTGTCCCGCAGGACGGAAGGGGAAGAGAGAGACCTCAAATCTAATCGGGCAAGAGGAACTCTCGGCGTTTCGTCTCGTCATTGACGAGAACTCTGTCGCTGTCACCGTGTAATTGAGAGACGTTCAGAGTGCATGAGCATTGACCGTGCTCGCGCGGCCAACCACGGCTCGTTCTCCTCAGGCAAGCGTATTAATTGCTCATCAGCGGTAATGAAGGGTTTATCAGTAGATATTAGCATAACTAACAGGTTTTCCTCGGTAATGAAGCCACGATCTTGCGCGGATGGGCGAGCTTCTTCGTGTCTGCTTTCGACGACCAAAGCACGGTAAGAACCACGTACACATAAACGCGCGCGGACGCCATGAAATGCTTTCCTTCAGCCCGACCTCGAACTCATTCTCTTTCTCTTTATCCGGGGACGAAGAAAGAAATTCTTTGGCAAAATTCATGGAACGAACGATGTGGAACGACGCGAAGCAGTTGCCGCTAAACGAGCCGGCCGAATCTCATCGATCTTTTCAATATATGCGGAGCTCGATAGCCCGCGCGACGACGTCGACGCCCGATACATATCTGTGGATTACGATAATGCATGTAATAATGTATTCGCTTCGTGCATTATTGTATCGAATCGATCGATGAAAATTGCCTCCTCCGCAAAGGCATACAGGCGTAAAGGGGCGTTCGATTCGCGTTGAAACTCGACGCTTTCTATTATTGCCGGCTAAATCCCCTGATAAATGCCCTATGGTGTGTGCCCGGCTCTCGGGCGGTGCGCCAGTAACTCGCCATTAACGTTTCGCCTTCGCCGTCCCCGTCGCCGCCGCCGTCCGCCACCACACGCGTGCACAAATGCTCGTGATAAACTGTAGCATCGATAAATCTATGCGATTCGGCACGCTCGCAAATCATAACGCGCTCACCGCGATCGCGCTGTGCGCGCGAGCGCGGCCGCGCAAATTGGCGGCTTCTCGACCGGATGCCGTACCGAGCGTGTTTCTCCTGCTCGCATGGCTGCCCGTTTTAGAACGAGGCGATAGACCGGAGCGCCCGATAACGGATCTGATATCGCCAACTGAAATTTAGCTCTATCGAAACGATCGGAACGTTTTTCGCGCGATCGTGCTAATTTAAGCTGGTACCGGAAACTCCGTGCAAACTGCTATCCGCCTGATCGATGAAAGATATTTGTATTTTTCAAAAAGGACTCGATTGAATTTAAAAAACATTTTCCGACGAATATCTTGCACAACACTCTTACAATAAGCCCGAAATTGTTGTTAATTCGTAATCGTTGCATTTTTCATTAGCATTATTTTCTACTACTTCCTTTTTTCAAAGCAACGTCGTTCTTCGAAGAGTCAAAGTGCAGTTACCATCCAAGAAGAAATGCCGGATTTGAAAGTTTGAACGACACTGCACTTTCGTTAAACCGGAGTGAGGAATATGGTTCAGATCGACGTTGGAATATCTAAGTACGATCACCTCGAATGCGGGTAAGTGAATTTCTTTGCGGCCTGTTCGGGTTCCCACATCGGTATCACATTAAAATAATATATCCTCGTTGAGTTCCCATAGCGCACACGAGCCAGAGGCGAACCAGGCACACCTCCGCAAAAGTCTAGGAGCAGAGCCGGGTGGGAGGGAAATCCTCTCCTACGAGACCTCATATATAGTGTCCCAACCGATGCACAGAGCGGTGGCGACGTGATCTTGCGAGATTCACCGGAGAACCCGCGAGACTGAGAAATCTCGCGGCGCTTCCGTGTACACGACGAGACACAAACTGCCGCGCTATAAAGTTTCTCCTCGTGAATATATATCGCGGATGAGGACGACGATCGCGGGATTCTGTTTATGCACCGCTCTAGGAATCCGCGAGAGGACGCGGAAGAGGTTAAAAAAATGCGCACAGCTGAGAGCTATGTCTATGATAAACAGGGGGAAAAATACTCGTTGCCAAATAAGTGGACTACGGAGAGATTAGCTCGCGAGGATTGACGGAAAGACGTGGAAGATTTTTTTTTTATGTATAACCAATCGATAGTCAATCTCGGCTGCTTCTTCCCTCGCAGCGAACAATCGGCAGGGATTCTCTCGCGGGAAAGAAGGACCTGTGTGCATAGTATAAACGCTGATAATCGGTAGCTACTCCGTGGAGAATTCGACGTGATCGCTTTTGGACGCCATTAAGGCCCATCGTTCGCCTTCTCCATCGGGCAATTTCTCATGCCGGAGAGCCCGCTGGTGTGCCGGAGTTGAGGTTAAGCCACAGTTATTCACCGGACCACAGTTATTGACTCACGGGAAGTCATTGAATAGACGGAGACGCGTAGCTGCCAATGGCTAGTCATCGGCTATCCCTTAAAGAGTCAATCACTGTGCCAGGTTCGACTCCACTACTCGTCGGGGCGAGTGATCATTTGCGTTCGGTACGCGCGGACGCCGAGCGGTAAGAGTCTCTCCTCTCGGCTCGTCGATCGTACGCGATAAAAGTGATTGACTCTTGAAACGAGTCCGGCAGGCGAACCAGCAGCAGCAGCCGCAGCAGCAGAGACGCGAAAGGACGACCGGGATGTCGAGAGTCTCGCGCGGACTCGCGGTCCTTAAGGCCAAGAGTCACATACGTGAATGTTTTCTCTTTTAAATTTTTTTCATCTTTTATTTCTCGTCATACACGTACCGCAATAATGCGTTACCACGCAACGACCTCGTTTAATTATTTTTTTCGCCACCGAAGTACGGATTAAAAATGGATGTATTTATTTTTTTTATACGACTTAATTTTTTTTGTTTTTTTTTTTTAATCTCGAACCAATGATCCGCGATCTTCGTCTTCAATTAGCTTTACAGCGCCGCTCGTTAAACTTTTATGTTTTACTCAGCGACTCGTTACGCGCGTGTGCTACACACACGCAAAGACAGAGGGCGTACGAACCATATTATTCTCGTGCAAGTGTGTGCATTCCATGCACCCTCGCCTCCGGTAGAAGATGAAAATCTCACACACAGATACTCGACCGAATGTATCGCTCTCGCTTAGTCTTCTTTATCCTCTTCGAATCCTGACAGGATGATCCGGGAATCGGAGCCATTAGGATCGGTGGAGGCCTCAGACATATATATTCATTCGAGATCGATACATTTACGACCTTTGTGGTCAAGCATTATTATCATACTTGAAAAAAGAAAATACCAGGTAAAAAGAAATAATAATATTTCGAAATTGCACATTTGCATGGGCGAACAATCCACGGCACGCCTTGCCTTACCTCATTGCAATACAATATATAAATGTTGAGGCAGAGGAAAATGTGTTTTTCCTCGTGGGCGCAAAGCGGTGAGAAACGCAGGAGGACGTTTCGCATTAAGTACAGCGACTTGTGTGCGACCCTGAACTTTCCAAGTCGCCTCGAATTCCGGAGCATAGATACACCTCCGCGGACGGTCTGCTCCGGTGGCTTCGCGGTGGCCATAGAGCACAGTAGGTGCGCCCAACCTTCGCCACCTCGCACGGCATATACCTATCGCCGGTGCGATAACTCGTGGTTTCCTGTGAAATCGCGACGTGCACGTACACGGGACACATACACGGGACACATACACGAGCGAAGGAGACCTCGGGATTCGACCTCCGCGGTACCGCGGCTCGGAGTCAGCATCGGGCTCCCGCTCGCGCTTCTCTCCCTCTCTTTCTCCCTCCGTAGAGTTTATCTCCGCGGCTCGTTCTTTCGCGAGGATCCCTCGGAAGACTTACGAGAACTCTGCGCAAGAGATATCATCCCCTGTGCAGTCGGCACCGTCGCCGAATATAATTCAAGCGCGGTTGCCACTAGCGACGTTCCCGAGAGAAAGTACGGAGAATAAGAAGAACCAGAAGTTAAGGCAGGGAAAGAGAGGCCGCGAGGACGCGAGAAGAGGGAGACAGAAATTCATGCGACCTTTGTGCCGCCCCGACACCTTATCGTCGTTACTCACAGAATTCCCCGACGGTCCATGCCTAATGCCGCTGAGATACGAGCTACCACCATACATGAGTGAGATTAACACCTTCACGCACGAACGCCTTCAATTACAACCTACGGTTCGGTGTCCGTATGAATCGAGCCCCGTAACGCCCACGTCTCTCTTTTCCGGTCCCTCGGCCGATTCACTCTATCAACTGGCGGTGGGTGCCGGCTTCCCAACCACGTATATCTCGGACCGCCCCTTTTTACACTAGCATGCGGCCGTACGTGCACCACATTTAGGCGCGCGGTGCTTTGCAACTCCGCTTCGACTCCGCGTCTATAAGCGGTAATTTACCGAAAAGGTCGGACGACCGAGAGAGACCGTGTGTACGGGCGGCGAATCGACTGTCCGGAATAGTTGCTACATTTAAAATCTACGGCACTTTTTAGTACGCTCCCGGAGCAATTTTATAGCATCACGCTCCAATTAACAAGGCGCCTCGGGCATTTTCATATTTTTTCGTAGCTCGCGCGCTCTATCGCGATTTTCATTATAATTAAGACAAAAGTTTGAACGCGCGAGGAGCTTGATGAAAATTTATAATACCGTGGACGCGGCGGTAAAACATCGCGTATCAATTATGCATCATTATTTTTTCTCGCTGAGAGGTTAAATGAAACGAGAGAAAAAAAATGTACTGATATCCGTGGCTAATGTGCAGATCGAGTCGGGATAATTCCGGCGTCGGAGAAAGTGCCGCTTCTACGCACCGCAGCGAGAGACCTCGCCGTTGAGAGTTCCATCTCAATCTATCTCTCTCGTCGAGGAGGCAACCTTGCAATGACCTCGTTTGAACCCGGGTACCGGGTACCAGAGTACAGCAGCCGACGTTGTATCTACAAGAGCGCGCGCAAGTGTACGCGGTTGTACACAATGGGTGGAACGTGAAGAGAGGCAGAAAGAATAGCCCGAGCGGAGGATTCTCCATCGGGAGGACTCCGGGCAGGAGGATCAGGAGAGGAGCAAGACAGTTCAACGGGAGCGGGGAAGAGGCGAGAGCGGTGGAGAGGGAGGGAGGACTCTGAGAGCGCAATGTGGTGGTGCGGTCTCTTCGGTGCCCCATGGCTAGGGAGCGATCGCGCTGGACCTCCGTGATGCGCGGCGGACTTATCGGCAGGAAATCTACTCTTGTAGGCATGCCAGAAGGACCGCGGAGCCGACGCGGTATCTCCGCTGCTGGTTGCTCTTACTCTCGCTCTTCTGTGTCCCTGTGCGGTCGTCCCTACGGAGGCCGCGCCATTGCGTCTCCCGCGAGAATGGCACTGCACACGTAGCGGTGGAGAGGAGGAGAATATATACCGGAGAACAGAAAGCGCAGTGTAGTTCAACCGGGGAGAGAGAGGGAGAGATGAGGAACAACGGAGCGTGTGCTACCAGCGGGTAGCCGCGGTACCGATACAAGATACTGCCACGTGTTACACGCTGTTCGCCACCAAGAGGAACGTCCTCTCTCCGCCATCCTTGCACCGCCCCTGGAGCGGACAATAACGATCTTTCGTCGTTCTTTTGTTCTGCACAGACCGGGACCTTAACGGAGTTCGGATTCTACCAGAGTCCGCAGGTTCCTCGGCTTCTGTGCCCTTCCGGATCTATCGAGTGGATCGTGAAAATAATTCATTCTCCACGTTAAAATAAATTAATAATTTGAGGAATATCTCTGTACCTTCGAAAGATCGATGCTGGCACAGTTGGAAGTCTACAGTCTTGTAGAAATTTATTGAATATCCTTTGTAGTCGGACAGTATGGAGGGAGCGATGTAGATTGAGATATTTGACGAAGGCACAGAGACGATCCTTCTATGCCACTGTCAGCCGCTCCCGGTTAAGATTCCTTATCGCGGAGTGTCCGCTCCCGAGCCCTTGGTCATTTGTTCGGCATCCTCCTATAAGCCAACGTCATGGACCCCGAGCATTTCTATCCGGAGATAATACTCGTTCAACACGGCTCGATACAAATGCTACAATGATCGGCATCGCTGAATCTCCCTCGAGGCAGCCTCATTCGTGAGCCAATGATTGGTCGCTGAATGAACGAGACGAGGATCGGGGTGTCCCCTCGCGCCCGTCAGAAAGTGCCTGTGAATCCTCGCGACGAAAGACGCGGGGCTAAAGGGCGAAGGGAAAGTCAAAGAACGGGTAGCATCGATCACGTCCTTTTCATAGAGTGACATTCAGTGTCGGGTGGATGGTGGGCGCGACGCCAAACGTAAATGTCAGAGGGCGAATTCGAACACCGGAATGAGCGGTACAGAAGAAAGACGACGGGCTCCAAAGGTATTGCTATATCGGCTGAATATAATACCTGTGTACGTGACAGAGTCTTAATGGCCACCGCCGGAGCCTTGTAGGTGAAAACTAACGAAGTAAGTTATACCTCGCTCAAGTGCCAGCTCTCGTGCTAAGTATACTTTACCAATGTAGCTAAAGTACAGGGGGAGAACTTGTATATTCGTTTCTCGTGAGAGTCGCAGCGTGACGTATGTGCTTCACGACGCCTCGCGGTGTTGTTGGATCGCTTGAGCGCATTAATCGAACCCACCGGTAACTTTGCAAGACAGAAATTACCATCCGATACAGTCTGGTTGGAACTTGAAAAAAAAAAAAAAAAATCTAAAAAAAAAAGGAATCGAGGACTTTCCATTATTGAGTAATTTATATCAAAGCCTTAATTTGGCATATGAAAAATTTATGTGCGGTCGACTCCGAGAGAAAGCAACGTGTTACAAAATTAATATAATTCGTGACAAAGTTTATGCTCACGCGTGAATTTTTATTGGCAAAGACTTCTATCATTGGGATTGGTAATTGCGAGTTTGCGACTGAATAAAATTCTCCGGCAATGCAAGGTGTCCCCTCGCCGTTTCTCTCCGACTGTGTGTATGCGCGTACGTGTGCGAAAAGTTAGATTAGAGCGAGGTGTAGAGAAAGAGAGAAAAAAAGAACCGAGAGAACCGCCAGCAGCGTACGCGGGGCCGGGCATCGCACTAATGAGGTGGCTGCCCTTTTCGCCGACGAATTGGCCATTTCGCGGGTAATAAAGCCTCCGCGAGCCGTGAGGCCGCGTCGCGAGCGGCCACGGTTAATACGAGCGATATACGGCGCATTCTTAACGACGGGACCAGAACGGCGACGACCCAAGACGACGACGACGACGACGACGAATGAGGAGGCTGAAACGCCGGCGGTAGAACTCTCGCACTTTCTGTCGGACACTTGTGTCGCAAGGGCGTCAAGCGCAGGAAAACCAGAAATAAAATGACGCAAGGGCCAGTTTGTAACTGTGTTACACGAAACATTCGCGAGATTCGATGCCTGCACTTGGCGAATGAACTGACAAGCCTTTGGGTTAAGCATGTAGTGAAGGAACGGTTTTCTCCGCTCTGTCCACTCGAGCAGTGAAAAGATTGACAATCCGATGACGACGCTTTCGTCTCTGACTGCTGCAGTTCGAATGCACGTCGTTACTCCGGATACGAGGGAGGGAGGCGAAGGAAGAACTGTGAAGAAACTGTGGAAATTAAATTACGGGGTAGCAGCCGGCTCGTCGTCGTCGTCCTCTCGTCCTCGAGAGCATCCAACCGGACCGACGTTAAAAACGCCTCGGTATTTTCACGGCGCGCAACCGTTTTCTTCTCGTTCCGCTCGACTCGTACTTTTATCCCACGGAATATTATTATCATTACCGTTCAATTTTACGCTCTTATAGTGTTACGGAAAATATGCCGCGGGCGTTATTGCCAGCCGTAAACGGAAGGCCGGAACGCCGGAGTAACGAGACACATGCGCGGAAAACGTCCAACGGTTTTCTCGTTCGGAGCGAGAGGTATTTTTGCGGAGGTCGGCGGAAGAGAGAATCGCGCCGATTGCCCGAGATAGCGCGCGATTTTTCGAGCAAAACGGAAAGAGCGCGCGTGATGTGTGTTTCCGATCGGAGCTGTTGATGCCGAGGCATCAGCGCGCGAGAGCTCGTACAAGTTAATAGACGTGGAATTAAGTGGACAGTCCGATGAGGCGCCGGTGGAGTATCAGGTCGTGTTTATGATGTGTTCCTCTGTGCCGCCGGACGCTAATGGCTCCGTACTCCGGTGCGCATGGCCCCCGGGAGGATCGAACCGCGGAATGTGTTTGAAGAAAACGTCTTCGCGGTTTCGCTGCTGAACTATCAACGGACCTCGCGAGAGCGCGTTCACTCACCCGCGAACTCCGAGTGTTTTGCTGAGGAACCGAAGAAGAAATCGATGATGGAACGACTGCGGAGAAAAAAAAATTATCGCTGGATGCCAAACTAATTGCTCCGGTAATAGTAGACCCATTCATTTTATCGCTCAAAGAGCAAACATGCATATATGCATTTTTTATTACTTATTTTTTTGATGAGAAATAAAGATCAGCCACGAAAGGGTTAATAGCCCTATAACGATCGTCAATAAGTCGTCATGTAACCGAAGATAAAAAAAAGGCGAATAAAACGAGAACTGGATGCAAAGAGGATAGGATACCGAAGGTCCCGATCGCTCTTTCGCGGTGTGTAGAGCATATGCGGGGTCGAGGGTTCACCGATCGTTCCCGTGTTGGGATAGGCCGGTACGAGAATAAAAGCAAAAAGAGCGGTACCCCATTACCATATTTACTGTGCGTTATATTGGCCGGGGCTCTCGGCCCGCGAGACCCTGTGGTCGTTTCACCGGTGTGCGCATGCTCCGCACATCCGTAGGCCATAATTCGAAATAAATAAATCCACCGCTCACCCCGGATAAACATTTTTGCTGGGCGGCGCGTGCGGATCCTGTATAATGCAAATGCAATCATGTATCGTGTATTTTATCTGAATAAAAATATATGTTTTTTATTTATTTTTTGCTTTAATTAAATATATCGAAGGATATCGATGATTGATTCGCGCGCCGATTGCACGAGGGAATTAAGTGATATCGGAGAAAAAAGAAATAGTGCATCGCCCACTTACTTTTTTTTCTTAACGGAACAGAATTTCGAATGTCAACACATCGTGGCTCGATCGTCCGAGATAACCGGGAAAGTGATGGCGCATCGATATTTTCTTCTCGTTTTACCGGGAGACCTCACCGAGTCACGAAACCCTTGAATCACGCTTCTCTCGTCGCCGTAGATCGAGACGATCATGAAGTAGACAACGTTGAAGAATCGATCGAGCGCATGCGACGGCTCGGTAATTTTGCACACTCGAGAGATACGACGGAGGATTATATCGGCCCACGCGAGACTTTGTACGGTACGGCGGCTCTTCGAATCTCCTCTTTGTACGGCAAAATCGATCTCGTCTCTCGATTTATGGCTAATTATCGTATATGGTGTGCGGAATCGCGGAAGGGGACAGAGAGAGGGACTGACGAGTCCGGGGAGCTTCACGAAACAAGACCGTAAATTTGTACGACGGTATTGCGTACGGTAGAGTTATTTCGCAATAGCTTCGGATTCGAATGTTTCCTCCGCGTTTGCTCGGGTGGGGAGGGCGGAGGGGCCGAAGGGTTTCGTTAACAATTAGAAACGATATCGAGAAAGTGAATAGCGAACGACTTCGGCCCGACAGACCCAACATCCACGTTAGCTTCGGTATCTTAAATTCTATCCTACATCATTCCACATAAATCCCGTCTCTCGCTGTATAAACTTTCCTCGATAAACGAATAATATAACATACCCGAAGAAACAAGTCGGAGTAGACTCGGGTTTCAACTGTTTGCTTTCTCTCGAACGTTTCGAAGTCCGCAATGGTACCAACATAATGCTCGAGGAGGGAAGACGAACGATGTTTGACGTTCACGTCATTCTCGATGAAAATAATTGGTATCGGGTACTCATTATAGTCTCGACGCTATAACGCGCGCATAGAGAGGTAACTATACTTTCAAAATTCATTGCTCGTGTGTCCGTCGGAACGTCGTCGAGAGCGAAAGCATCAGTCACCGGTCGGAGAAGGCGAAATGTACGGAAAGGTTTATTATACTATAAGGAATCAAGCCCCGTGGCAGGAGAGCGCGTCGGCAGGTAGAACCCCCATTAGTTAGTTCTTCTCGCACGTCGCACGTGCTTCCATTGAACGCGGATGCTATAATAATGGGAATGCGGACGGCGTCGCGTCATCGCTCACTCGCTCGTTCGTTTCTTTCGAGCGCGGACTGTTGTGCGCCCGGTGTGTATGTACACCGTACGGCTATTCGCGAAACTCTCGTTACGGAACTCCAAAGACCCCTCGAGCTCTCTTGTACTATAACCGAACGAGAGAACTCCCCGGGCACTCAACATTTTATACGATGTGCTCTCTTGTTGTTGTTATGAAACGAAAGTCGGATGGAATACGTGAGCGAGGTGCTGCCTAGCGTGAGGACGCGGGAGGACGTACCGATACGGTAGTGAGAAGAAAATCGAGAGACGTCGCAACGACGGGATCGTCGGGTCGTTAGAGAATACGTGACGATCATTGTTCCACCAAAGTCTAACACTGGGACGAATTTACAGAAGATCCGTGCCGTTTGATAATTTCATCGTTCGTACAAGTTGAGGCCGCTCGAACAAGGTGCGCAACGGATAGTGCGATGAAAATTGCTTCGGCAATTCTCTAAGCGTATTCAGATTATCGTTTCGTAACTGAGATATTATTAATATTATTATTATTATTATTATCATCATCATTGTTAAGCAATGTATTGTTTTATTTCGATGTATCGGTGCGAAGGTACTTTTACCTGAGGTTTTCTGAATGGGTGTAGCTACCCTACGTATGACGGGAAGTAAATTCCACTGCATCATGCTGGCTAAAGAGCACATGTCATGTTTCGCTCATTCCCTCGGCGAACTCCATGTGACCGTCTTCGTAGATTGAAATCGCGAGGGCAGTGAAGGAGAGCTCGTTAAATTAGAGTCAGCACGATGATAATTATAATATTATTGATAGGATCGCGCGATCGCATCGGGCCTGCGTACTTTGCGCTTCCATCGTCTCTCATCCTTGTACCGTGCGATCCACGAGTCCGACCGCGAAGAGTCCTGCCTACGATTCGTCGACACCCTCTACGTCTGCACGATCCACTGCGAGTTGCGATCGTACGCAATATCGGTCGAATGTAACCCGGAAAGAGCGCGAAATTTATGTTTGTCGCGAGGCAGTTTTCTCAGTTTAACCCCGGCGAGAAGAACCGCGGCTCAGATATCTCCTCGCATACCATGCGCCGGATGTTGCCTCGCGCGCGAACGGGCCGTAAATTTCTTATGAAATATAGCTCGAAGAACTTTCGCGTGTCCCTTTCGTAACTCGCGTTGCCATAAACGTATTCTTCAAAAGGACGATTAACAGAGAAAAAAAAACTATCTGGCGCGAGTTTTTGCACCTAGTTAGTCTCCAATTGCGGACGGTTAACATTTCCTTTACCGCGCGATAAATGAATTGTAGAATTAAAATGTTTACTTGCCAATCGCCTGAACGTTTCCCAGGAGAAAAAGGATATTTCCGACTTACCTGAAACAAAGAGACAAAAAAATACATAAATATTACGTTCGGTATAGTGAGAGCTCGTACATTTTATAAATGCATCGGGACGAATGATTATCGTTTTATGGATCACTCGATAGAGAGTCGTGAAAGTCTCGATGTCTCTCGTTCGCATCGCAGGTGGTTTTGTCGATCCGGGATCGAGACTGCGGGATCAGCGAGTGAGCACCGATCGAGAGAGCCACGACCGGACGGCGCTAACGAACACCCGGGGTTACGCGCTCATTATCGATGTTCTGGGAAAACTTGCTTTGCCGATGCTCGATCGATAGCCTGGCATCGTTGACGAGAGAGAACGAGCTGCTGCTGCAGCTACGATCCAATGACTGTGGAAGAACGAACTAAGACGACGACGACGACGACGACGACGACGACGACGACGACGACGACCAGAGTCGAGAACGGGTCAGACAGTCACCACGCCTGCAGAGCAGAACTCTGGTTTCATCGCTCCCGCTCATACCTCCGCATGCTCTCTTCTCCGCTCCGTAAAACGTGATCATGTCGTGCGAGATGTTCCATTGCGTTCGCGTCGGCACCGGCGGCGAGTCCGTTCCACGTATCACGCGACGAACCAACTGCTCTGGTAATCGCGATCAGATTTTTATCGATTCTGAAACTTCGGAGCGGCGAGAAAATAAAAATAAACTACGAGGAAAAAAATAATTCATCGTCGCGATCAAGAGCAATCAAATACGATCCAAAGAATTGGTTTAATTGGGTGAAAAAGTTCATTGGTTGGCAACCAATTAATGTACCGGTCAGTCGGATTAATTAATTATTATTCTGCAGACTGTTATTAATGAATGAATTAATGAATTGCCAACCAACTTTAACCATACACCGAGTTGGTCCATATAATTATTTTTCTACCCACGGGCGAGCGGGCAGTCGCAATCGTGATATGAATTTACGTACTCAAAAAAATGGAGACGAATCTCGAAGTTCATCTTTATCATGCGCCTCAGCGTGCACGGACCCTCGACGAAGATCGACGAGCTCCGAGAGAACGACAAAGGAGTCTCGTCCTCGTACAATATTGCTTCGGTAATCCAGTTCTGACCTCGCGGAGGAGTACCAGTGGTGGACATGTAAAGAAGAGATGAGAACCGAGAAGGAGCGGAAGGAGGTACGGCGAGTCGATCAGACGACGCGTGTGGTCGTCTCTCTAAAGAGGCTAGCACACAAGAGGCCGCATGCGGCCGCGGATCAGAGGCCAGAAGCTCATTCGCCTTTCCCGCACGTTCTACTCTCCGCCAAATGAACAAAATCGAGCGACACGGGGCCCTCTCTCCCGCGGTTAATCTTCTTAGTCGGCCGTGATCCGCGTTCCTCGGCGTTAAGAGCCTTTCGTACCCCAGACTCCGCGAGCAATCTGCATGCGCCTCGGCATCAAAGCTGACTGGCCGCACTAATTTGCACTCGCGATTCGATTGATGCACCGTTTATTCTCTGGCACTGCTTCCTCAGCGGCACGGCCTGTTATTCGACAGATCACTTTGACGAATCTCGATGGAAATCATAAAGTCCATAAATCGTCGCTGCTTATCGACAAGAAAATTCTTCTTGCTGTCCCGCAGGGAACTAACCGGACGCGTGATCGTGTCCAACGAGTGATAAACCGTTTCCTGCGCACTCATTTCTCTCTTATTGCTCGACAAGCTACCCCATTTATTATTATACTTTTTTCTCATAAGTTTCAATGATTTACGATCGATTACCACGGCTAGAAATATTGTGAGGAACGAAAGCGTTCGAGAACATTTTTTTCTTCTATGAAAGAAGTTCGCGTAAGAGAGTCGGTGCGGATCTCAATAATTCAAAGGGTAGCGAGACTTTTTTGTCTCAGTGTGAAAGCGACTTCCGGAATGACGCAACCGAGCTCTCCCACACTTCGGGAACTGCTTCACCAACAAGGTGGAAAGCTGTGAGCTGCGGTTTATGTAGTTTTCAATAGAGCACTCTCTTTTCTCTCATTAATGGGCACGTAATCCGTTCGTAATATTTCCTGCGTCAGTTCACTTTTGCACGTTTCATTGTTCAGCTCTCGTATACTGATCTTTTGCGGCGATCACGTCATTAAGTTTTTATGGAGGAGCGAAAAGATGAAGAGGAGATAATTTAGGTGCACGATGATAGGATTAATTTCGTAGATAAAATTCATCGTACCGCCGGAATCTAGACGGGGAAAAATAAGTGACGAAAGCTTTTTCTACGACACCGTTTTATCTGTAATTAGAGCAATTACCGGGCGGCAGCGCTAGCGGGAGCGAGGACAGAGACGGGAAGGAAATAAATCGAGGGAGCGTGGCCGCAATAAATCGCGGCTGGTGTTTGCCCCGGTCTCTCGTCGGGGCGAGTTCTCTCTGTCCCTGCCATTTCTCTTATTCTCTCGCTTCGACTCTTTCTCTTCCTCCTTGGACGGATAGTATCGTCACCGACTGTTTAACATACGGGAACGGTTAATTCGATGCCCACGAATAGTTATCCGTGACGAGGACACGAGTAAAACAATGGTCTCGACACATGTACGGATTTACAAATATTTTTCGATCGACTTTTTCGGTGCATTTATTGAAAAAATAAAATAAATTGCAATTTTTAGACTTGGAGCACGTTTTGCCCCATCTCCTATAATCATAGAAATTACGACGGTGATTTCGTTAGCCGTATAATTGAAATTTTATGTCTTTGCAAGAAGCTTACCGACTACATGAAATTAACCGTTTAACCGTAGAGCTTTATGACTCTATTCGCCAGTGATCGTCGAAGGATCAGCACGATTAATGAAAAACATCAGCTATGTCACCTATCCCGGAATGTCGTACGCAACGAGACGTCTGTGTCACAGTCGGGAGTGTTTCTGGCCGCTATGGCTAACATTTCATTGGCCGCCGATTAACTGCATACTATACGGCTCGTGACGCCCGTCTATTTTATGCTCTATTTTAGCACGTCCGGCGCTCGTCGCCGAGCTCTCTATTTATTTCCCGTGCACCTGTGGTACCGTGACGTTGATTATCTTACCGGCCCGAGCTACGAAATCGGACGACGATTGCGCGCGAGCGTTAATTAGCCGGACGATGTTCGCCGCCAGCTAAAGTCCAAAGTCCGGTTAACGATTTCCGGACTACTCTACTCGCGAAACTTATCGTATTACCTTGGCTCTGGCTGGGCGAAAGGTTACTTCGATCGTTCTGGGTCCCACTCCGGACTATCCGTATAAGCTCTTTGAATAACGTCAACCCTCACTCGCCTCAGCGGCGAGTTATACATCGTTCTTGTTACTCTACGTATTACAGGCTTTGCTCAAGCACGCCGAGTCGCGCGGCCTGGTAATCGTGACAGAAATTGTGTAGGAGCCGGCATGCAGATACAACCGAGAGAGACCTGTATGCTTATTCTTTCTTTCTCCTATCCATCGCACACTTCCACCGGGTCTCTCGTTCTACGGTTCTCCGGGGGCCTTCGGTACGAACGGCAAAGAAGTACTGCGTGAGCCATGGCGCTATATTCTCTATATATGCATACCGGTAGGTACACGATCGCGTACCGATACGTATATATTCAGCGTGGGAGTACCTCGGATAAATCAATGATTACATCGGCAATTAATCAAATGTGCGCGGCCCAGAGAGTTGCCGACTCTCCTGTACAACGAAGAGAGCGAGAGAGAGAGAGAGAGAGAGAGAAACCACGCGACATGGGGAAATATGTCGTTATTACGACACGCCTCCTACGATCTACATGCGAGATTATTGGTAAACCGAATCTCTTTAACCCCTTTCCAGGCAAATCTGTTATCGATAATTTATTCATAAATCGCAAGCGTGTTTAATCGATTTTTTTAGAATTGATTGCTCGCCTTCTTACTCCTTACCCGCCATTTACCCTCGACTGGAAGAATCTCATCGCAGTTGTCGATTTTCGTATAATATATAGTTCGATCGATAATTGCACTCTTAATTGCGCTCATAAGTACCCTCGGTACGGTTACTTGTGGATCTCTCGACGGGATACCCAACCGACGAGATTCCCCGTGCTAACGACGAGTCCACCTGCACTCTCTCGCGAACTCGCACTCGAACTAACATCCACCTGTACTCGAGAGAACGCTCGAGCAATGCGTATATGTGCCTCCCTCGGGTACAGTACAATCTGTATTCAGCGAGGCTGCGCCAGCCTCGAGTGTATCACGGATAGATCGTTACACCCGGAGGGCCTATCCTGTAAACCTTTTAATATGTAAATCCGGCGGCTCGCGGGCCCAGCAACGGTGGCGGGCAGCGTTATCGAAACACCATCGCGAGAAGCAAAGGAAGCCAATACACGTACGGTGTTATACCGTGTGTAGAGCAAGAGCAGCCAGGAAAGATGCGAGATTTTGCGCTGGGCTCTCGATTATTTCGGTCAAGAGGAAACTGCGGTCCTCGTGTGACGAACCGGGGGTGGACAATGATAGTTAATCTCCAGACCTCCAATTGCAAATAAAAAAAAAATATAACTATTTTTCATTTCTGTGATGTCAGCTCTGTGTGCAAAATATATATATATATATATATAAACAATCTCGTCTACCGACGTTAAATCGCCTGCAGCGGCTAAGGCACTCGAGTAATTTCTCGAAGTAAGGTAGCTGTCTACGGTCCGTCGTTGTATTTTTATTTTCTACCGCCGATCGTCCACTCTCTGCCTCCTTCTGTTTTTACGTGACGTTTTTTTTCCCGCTTTGTTTTTTATCCTCTCTACTCTTGATTCTTCTTGCTCGCGCTTTCGGAGGAGTGGCGGGGGAGAGCGACGAGCCGAAGGGGTAAGAGTAATTACTTCGAGATCGGCGAGCGGCTCGGTGTGCCGGAGGAACGCTCGGGCACCTTCTGGGTTCCCCTCGATGCTCTCTCGTGTGTAACTCTCGTACGGGCGCGCACACCGTGGGCCATCCCGAACTTACTCGAGACATAGCCAAACTTATAATTTAATGGTTAATTATATAAGGGTCCCCGATGCAGGAGCGGCGCGCGAGCGAGCGCGATTCGGCCGAGCCACTGGGCGGACACGGTGACGTGCAGGAATGCCAGGATGGGTTCGATCTCGACGGAGCGCGCGAGCCTCCGGGTCCTGGATACATGCCTGGCTGAATCCTTTTCTTGGAGAGTCCGATCTCCCTCGCGCGTTCGCGTCGCTCACAGAAGGAGCAACGGAAGCAACCCGACTGCACAGATAACTCGTTCTCAGGCCTCTCGCAGCCTACCGAACGATCCTTAGCACACCTCTTCGTCTACAATGTCCGCAACTGTGGTATACATACACATCGGTACATTATACAGCGTAGTCCTTCGTACCGATCGCGTTCTCGACAAAGTGGACGAGTCAGCGAGGGCCAATCAGTGCGGAACTGTAGCAACCACTTTTTTATTTATTCTTTTTGGCTCATTCCATCGGCTGTACTGGAACGAAGATGTCTGGTCACGTTGTACGCTAGAGCGGGCCCGCGGACTGTGTCGGGAATACGAACGTATAGCTCGACACACTATATCCCGTACGGGTCTCGATTACTGTCATCATCGTGAACGAGCGAGGTTGGATTAAAAACGAGGGCCAAAAGTTGTCGTTATGCAACGACGAAGGAACGACTGCGGTCGCGCGTCCCGGAGCTTGAAAAATCGGCTAACAACGGCAAGACGAAGTATGGAGCGCGTCGAAGATGCGATGAAAAATATATCGTAGATAAGTGATACAGATCTGTCCAGGAAGAGCGTCACAGAGCCGCGTATTATCGGTACACACGGGATCGAATGACAGGGAGATCGAAGCGCGGTGGGTGGTGACGTACGCGATCCACTTGTACGGTTATAATGTGGAGGAAGGTTTCGTGGGACCCTCGCGAGACGGAGAAAGGGAGATGAGGAAAGCGCGAGCAAGCGAGAATTTTCTAGCGATCGGCGGACAAGTGAGCAAGAGCAGCAGCCGGGAGAGGGTCGAGTTGAACCTCTAGGCCGTTCCGCGTCCTCGCACACCAGGCGTGTCTGTCTCTTCGAGTTGATACTCCCCCCGGCGAGGAGATCGGTGATCGTCAAACCGACCGCTTTGGTTTTTTTTTTTCTTTTTTTTTTCTAACTTTTTTTTTTCATTCGAATTTTTCTTCTTCCACTTCACTCTCTTCCGTGGGGATTGCTTGCTCGCTCGCTACCCGACGTTCACCTGCGCGTCCTTCGTGCACCATCGACTTTCCGCCTTTTGCGCCAGTCGGACGCCCGCGACTCTCTATCGGCAGGCTATACAGATTCCAGCGATCTGACAACACTTTTTTAACGATATTGTGAATTTTATCGATAGTATTGCCGGTGGTTGCGGGGGAGTGCAAGAATAAAAGGAGACACGCGGATCTCGGCTTGATCGGGCGATGTTAGCGGTTCTCCGTTGACTCACCTCGCGAAGTCGATGTTTAACGGTGGATATCGGAAAAATGACAATGGGCTAACCGCTTCTAACAAGCACCGCGGATGGTCCATCGAGCGCACAATCTTCTCGTGAATCGCACCGTCGATCTGGCAAAAAATTGGCTTCATTTTCGATCGGATGACAAACGAAAATATCTATTTAGCGGTACGCCAGTGTCGCCCCAGAATCGCAAGTGACAGACACGCTTGCGGGCTTAAACGCGGGGAAAACAGGCTTTTAAGTGATACGAACGATATAAGCGATAAATGTGTCACACCGAGATACTCGTAAATAATCCTAGGCGGTGCGATATGGACAAACGTAATTAATTGTCCTCGGAACGACAAGGGGAGGAAAAAAAAAAAAAACAAAAAAATAATCAATAGGAAATATCAACGCTTTCGAGTACACCGGACTCGGCGGAGCATATGAGAGCTCGTATGCGTATGGTTCGTAATCAGAACGCTGGTAACACTATAATACATGTAGCGATACAACACATCGTTTCGTGTATTATGCGTATAAACACACTGTCCGACCGGACACCCCGGCTACGGGCCCGAACCGGTGAGGTTTATTTCTGTTTATGAATAATGCATTCGCGATTAGCCGGCGAGATATCTTATACCACATTTGCTATATATAGTACGACACTGCTACGGTCGCTCCTCTTTCTCTCTGCCGTATGATAATTATGAATGGCGTTTATATATACGTACATCGGCCGTGATAATTGCGACGAGTGCAGCGAGAGAGATCGTGCCCGGGGATACGGTGCATTCGGGGTTAACTCGATTAATCGAGGTGATTGGAACGAATCGATTTGCCGGATAAGAGGAGAATGTTCGCATCTCGCGCACCCGCGCCCGTACCTTCGCCGCAGCATCTCGGCGATGTTCTGTACCGCTCCACCGATGTTGTGTTGCGCTGTCAGAAGGTGAGAAGAATCGCAGATGATAAGTGCCGTTGTGCGATGCACGTAGAAATAAACGCCGGAAATAATAAGAATTGAGAAAAGGGGGAAGCCTGGGACGACGTAGACCGACCGACGGGAAATCCTGCCAGACGACAATGTCCCACAGGTGTACACAATGTGGCGTACAATCCGACAGAAACGAAGAGCCGGCTCCGAGCGAGCTAAGCGATCAAGATTAATTACATCCTCGCGTTCTTCCGACAGCTAGAAACCGCACGAGCGCGAGGAAAGGAGAAGCATAAATTGTCATTGACCCAACACCTGAATGAACTGCTTTCACCGATGAAAACAAGTATCAAAGTCTCGTAACATCGACGGGTCTTTAGTCCGATATCTTCAAAATCTCGTCGGGACGCGAGGATAATTAGCCACCGCGACGAATAAGTTCTTTATTGACTCGTGACTAGAAGCAGCCCTCCGATCCTAGATGCTGCATGAGAAAATGAAATAGGCCGTAGCGAGCGGGAGAGGGAGGGGGGGGGGGGGGAGTCGGGGACGCCGGGAATTAAGAAAATGAAAACGAAAAAATGAGGATCACCGGGAGCAAATCTTCGCTGCTCTATTCTTTCGCGGTGGACTCGTAATTACAAGGGAGTGACTCGGCGCGACGGTCGGACGGTGGGCGAGATCGGGGTCTCCTCCTCGATCTGCTTCCCTCCCGTACTCCACCATGGAGAGTTCTTATCGTGTGTTGAGTTCTGTGTGTATGCCCCGGCAGCCGTGGCCTCGCTCGATCTTACGTTCTCTCTAGCGTATCTACACTCGCGCGATCGGCAAGTCATTTAATCTCATGACACCGTTGATCGGCCTTTCGAGAGCTCGCGAAGATCTGCTTCGGCCTCCTCCTCGTCATCGCGGCGCGCACCTGACCTCAGCGGCCCCGTGCCTGCGGGTTCGATGACAAAGGAGCCGAGAGAACGTCGGTTTCATTAACGATTCTTCGTACGGTGCAGCGCAGATAACGGTAAGAGGCTCGACCACCACCTTGCGTTTGAAATCCTCGAAGCGCCCGAAGGAATGTCAAGCGTGAAACGCGAGCGATTTCGGGAATGCAAATCCCTCGCGAATCGCGACGCCGCGCACGAATATCAGCCGACCTTACGCGCGAGGAGCCTTCGAACGATTTACCGTCGCCCGGTCGCAGCGGACCCGGCACACAGAGCCGACGTGAGTCCGTCCCTGTGCACATGCACATCCACCGGTAGGTCGGTATAGATCGAAAGATGACCGGTTAAGGCGCGCGTACCATCAGGCCACGTGGCGTGCGCGTTCTCGTGATTGCAGAGTTCGGCCCGTCATTACGTGACCTCGTAGTGTGACCTTTTCGCGAGGCCCCCGGGGCGGGCACGCCGCTCGCGCGCGATTTCGAACCCACATACACGTACTCGTATCTCTTCGCTGTGGACATACACAATCGTGGTATCAACGATACGTATTCGACGGTGGAACGCGAACTTGTGTGTCCTTAGGCAAAAGCAACGGGTACACGTAAACCGGGGAAGGCGCGTGTTCCAGATCTTAGGGAGCCATTGGTACCGCTTTACGCGTGTGGAGTGAAAAAAAAAAAAAAAAAAAAAAAAAACAGCCACGGCGAGAGAAGCTGGAATTTATTGTAAGGTGAAAAAGGTGGCGGTCCGGCGTATTATAGTAGTATCCCTATCCTCGGAGACCGATACACACACCCACAAGCGAGCCTCCGTTCGCGCCCAGAGCGAGAGCTCACGTTTTATCTTGCGTCCGCCCCGCGATCCCCCGCGCGAGTTCGCGAGCTCTCTCGGCTTACACTCGAGATTCGACCTTAACGCCTGTGCGGCAAACCCGTAACGGATATCCTATATCTTTGGAAAGGATCTTTTGACGTGGTTTTTCACGCTATTCCTCGGAGATCTCTCGGGTAATGTACGAGAGCGTTACGCGGACTGCACTCTCCGTTGTGAGATAAGAGACCACAACTGACCGGGGAGTGCTGCGAACCCGTATTATGCAGTATCTAAAGCATTAAGGGTGCGGTGAAACCGTGCCGGGGTACACGAGAGCCAATTGTTATTTATAATTATTACCATTGCGCGATTCCTCGCTTCGTCCCGTTGTTGGAAATATTTTCAATATCGTAACGATTCCAATGGGAAACATTAATTTTCGTACCGGGAGTCCATAGTATAATCGTAATTATTGAAATAAAATAAATTCATTGTACTCCGATGGCCGCGGTGTGACCCCCCTTGGTAGACATCACCTACGTAATAGACGTACATAGTGTAAACGATGCGCGGTACGTACGAGCTTGTAACACATCTCTCTGCACGAACTAAAGTGGAAACCGGGGGCCCTCGGCGAGGAGGAGTTAAAAGAGTCATGAGCTGTGCTCCCACAGAGGGTCTGACCTCGTGACCCTATCAGCCGGGCCCCTGCTCTCAGGAGGCTATTGTTTATAGCGCTGAAGTGTGCGCGTATCCCGCGGGGTCCCCCCCAACACCGGCGAGCTGGGCCTTCTTCCTATCTCTTTCACTCGGCCGCTGCCGATGCTCCTCCGCTTCTATTGTTTTCCTCTGGTGCTCATTGTCTTTTGGCCTTCTATAACAACGTCGGTTCGCAGTCGAGAGAACTCTCCGAGAAACGACGGCGACGACGACGATGACGACGACGATACCAAAGGCGGTCTCCCTCGCTCGAGAGAATTGCCGATATACGAGCGGTATAATCCAACAGCCGTCGTCACTGTCTCGTAATTCATAGAGTTATGAAGCCGGAGATCCAATTATTGCCAAGTAATTGCTCAATCCGTATTGGACGCCTGTCGATAACGCTACTCGAACAACTGTTCCGCAACATCCCCGGGACCCTCCGAATAGTATGTACGGAGCTTCGAGACTGGGTTGCACACGCGACCCTCTCGACCCTCATTTCAGCGTGCGGTACCAGTCTACAAGCCGCGGAGACAACGAGCACTTGGAGCACGCTAATTAATCGCCACTTCAGCAAATTGCCCGTGTGCTCGGTGCCTTTTATAGCTGCACACACAGTTAATCACACACACACACACACACACACACACACACGCGTGTGTACAATGTGTGTCGCGGAGAGGATGAGACCGGCGCAGGGCGAGGAATGCGGTCACGAGTGAGGGATCGTCTGGGACTAATTTAGTCTCGAAGATTGCAAGGCAATATCTACCACTATTCTAAATCCTTGTCCACGAACGATCACCACGCGAATTCGATACGAAAGGTCGAAAGAAATGACGGTGACACTGGAAATAACAGAACGAATGCGACGGCGCGTAAAATTAGGAACGACTCTCGAGAGGATTGCAGATTGGCGTATGCATAGCTACAAAGTTGGCGCAAAGCGATACACGGCGAAAGGGGAGGACGAGAGGGGCGCGAAGCGATGCGTGGACGCGGATGAGCATCGACGACGTAATAACAGTGATCGGTGCTGAAGGCCGGGAAAAGTAGAGAGAAGTCTGTTATGGCGACGAAGCCTCTTCCACGGCTTCGCAAACGGCGTTCGTTCCTCGAGGGGGTTGCGAGACCAGGCAACGCCCTTCTCTCATCCCTTCCTCCTCGGCAACCGCGACTCTTCATGCTCAGCGTTCAGGACTCTCGCGATCCGTGCAGACCCAGGTTTTTGCCGTCGACCTCGCCGTCCTTCCGTTACAGGTACATCCCTTTTCGTCCTTTATCCTCGCGCAGGTGGCTCACCGTACGATCTCTCATGATACATCCCGAAGACACGCGGGGACGGTCGATGTATCGGTCGTTTCGACGTACACAGGACGCTGCCGAGTGCGCGGCTATCCTCTAATGACAATGTAGATGTAGATCAGCGTAATGATGATGGCCGGGCTTGTCCGAGATTCCCTTGCAGCGGTCCCGGGCGTCGATTCACGGCGCAACGGGCCTTTTGCTTTCCGGCATCGAGCAGCACGCTCGCTCGTCGAGTGCATCCGTGCGTAAATCTTCCTCGGCGATGACACCCCGCATCAGCGTTAAAGGAACGGCTGGAGGATCAACTTCGAAAAGTGACGTCGAAGGCAGCGATCTCGGAGAAGAATTCCGACACGCCACACGACTCTATCGTACGGTGTGCTCCGACGAGACCGAAGAGTCGGGTTGACGATTTGATCTGTACGGGTGAAACGCGTCTGAATTTTCATCGACCATCGATTACACGACTATGGTCCAATTACAAACGTTATCAACGAGAGTGGAACGCTTACGGCTGTATCAAACCGTGGAATCTCAGTCGAATGCGTCATCGCGAACCCAAGGAGGAGCTTCGGAATCCCGAGGAAGAACGATCCAATTTTCTCGGGTGCATCGCGCCGAGGCACTCTGCCAGGTTACGTCAAGACCCCGGACCGCCGTGCCATTAACCCTTCGAAGCACAGAAGTGAACGAGCTCCCGTTCCGTTGCCACGGAAATTGCGCTTTCAGTTTAATTGCGGTGAACCCTCGCGCGGCGAGGGTTCACCGGATGTAATGTGCGAAACGTCTCTGTTTGCAGGCTCCGAGGCTCTATTACGAGGATGCGTTAGGCCGTGCTTTTTCTTAAGTTTAATAGGTTGATCATCCCGGCGTTTAAAAAAAAAAGTCTCACGAATTGTCGTCACTCCTGTGTAGTCGTATGTTGAAAATCAAAATACAAGTCGCGAAGTTAGAGGTCCTTGAAGCCATCTGTCGATGATCTCCAATTACCTCGGCATTTGTCCGAAAATTTTTCGCCGACTATCGAAAATTCCGTCGCACTAAGAGCGGATAGGCCGGGACAGGGCGCTCGGCCTGTTGGCTCCGCGTTAAAATCGGTGAGCCCGGAGGGCCAAGAAACCCGCGATGCCGAAAGGACCGAGCTCATCCAGTTTCGCGGAACGCACAGGGAACATCAGCAGCGAGAGACGGAGATGAAAAAGGATGAAATAAAGAAATAAAAGAAAAGAACAGAGGAAAAGGAGACGAGAAAGAAGAAGGATGCGAATGGAGTACGGACGCGCGGCGTTGCAGACGCACGCGCCGGGGGCAACCAGGAGGCCTCGCGCGCTCTGTAATCACTCCTCGAGTCAGCAGCCAACACACGCACGCGTCCGGAGGAGGCTTTCGCCCGTACGATACAGGCACGAATCCTTCTCTACTCTATGCACCCATTCGGCTGCAGCACGTATACAATTACTGCTGGAAGAGGGATGGGGAGGGGGACGAGCGCGCGAGTCAGCAGCGAGAGAATGCACCACCACCGACACCGATGCACTCTCGCTCGCGTTCGCGAGCACGCGAGTGCATACTAATTCACCCCCACGGGAGCATGGATATTGCGATTATGTTCGTCAATGTGTAGGTACGTGATCATGAGGGGTCTCGAGCTTACGGGGCTACACACGTACGGCTGATACATGAAGGTGTGTGCACCGGGGAAGTGCACTATCTAGCGTACGGACAGGACTGATGCAGCGAGCCGCGCTCGCGTCCACCTCTGAGCGGCCAGCACACATCTGCGTAATTGTCCCCGCCGGCGGCATTCGACCCAACGCGCCGAGTATCCTCTGCCTCTTTGCCCGGACACGGTAAGCCTTATCGTACAGTATTGCTCAAAAATGCTTCTCCGGAAGAGATATCAGGCACGATGAACGGAAGAAAAATAGATTTTTTTTGCGTTGCGAATAACGGTGTGATGGAGGGTAAGGAAACTCATAGGATACTAGAAAGGAGATTGCAAAAAAAAAAACCTACCTATCGGCGGTGGCCTCGACCGGGAGCAAGGGAGGGTGCGGACTGCATAATGTTCGTTGGCTGGTCGAAAGGGAGCGTCGAAGAGTCGGTCTTGGTAGGAGGCAACTTCGCCGCAGGACGTACGAGCTTTAATGATCGGCGTTGCGTGATTTATTTTTGGAATCTACGAAATATCCCGCCGAACCGTCTTGAGTGGCCTCTCCAGATAAGAATTGTAGCGGAGGAGGGAAGAACACGATTCGGCGAAGAGAATACGTCAAAAATGAAAGCGGAGGAACCGCAGAAAGAAAGTCTCGGAGACGCGGGAGGAGTCTTGTGATGGGCAGAGAATGCATATACCGAAGAAACTCGGGAGAGACAGACGAAGCTCCCTTTCTCATGCCCGGAAGGAACGTCTAGGAACTAAAACACCACTTTGCAAATTTAATCCCAGTTTCGCCCTCTATTCGAGAGAACCCACGACGACCGCCACATTGTTCTTCGCTCCTAATTTTGAGTTCCCGACGCGCACCCACACAGACGCAGAACGCAGACGGATAAACGATGTATAACCCGAGGAAATAGAAATTGGAGGAGTTCGAAGTATAACCAGAGTGGATTTAATAATACGAGAGAAGCCAAAAATTTCAATTTTTAATCATACCGAGCCGAGCCTCATGGCTTTCGGACACGTCACCGCAATGCGCCGAAGCTCATCGAGACCTGGTTCTGAAAATTTATGCCAAACTCGAAACTTTCGAGTCTCGAGGTGGATTTCGTGACTCAATAGAATCAACGGAGAGGCAGTTTTGTTTCTTGTTTCGCGACGTTATTTTTCGGGGCATCGGTGTGGGAAAAAGAATTGCACGGCATATCGATGTCGTCCACGCTCTCGGCGTCACCGGGAGTCGCATGAATAACGGCCCTAAAGATTCTCGTCGGGCATAGGCTGCATCTCGAGAGCTGCACGATCGTTCCCCAGACACATGTACAAAGCCCGGGCTACCAACCCATGTGGCCCCTATGCAAGACTAGTGTAACACGATCGGGTTTGAGGAATCCACAGCGGCGTGGCGTCTCCCCCAATCGTGTTACACAGCGTATGCTCTATCCCAGCCGATTTCGCCAGCCGCGCGTCGACCGCGTTTCTAAATCATGTCTACCAGTTTCACGCGATATCTCCGCGCCTACCGTGCGCGAAGAACTCGCCAATAAGTACAATAATCGATGCGCATCTGGTTGCCCGCGTACAATCGCCTTGTACACACGAAACGGCTGTGTAAAACACGACTCGATTATCTCATTGTGTTTGTACTAATGGCGGCAAACTCTTCCCACCCGGCGTATCCCAAGCTTGTAATGAGTATCGTAACACACACACACACACACACACGTCGTTGTAATTCGATGGATAGAGCTCTCTTAACTCGCGCACGTATTCCGGCTCACCGGCAGTTCCGCGTATTACAAATTTCTCGCAGAAGCGTCTCTGAACACGAGGCTCGAGTACTTAACTCCGCTGCACCGCGTCTCATAGTTTCGCGCCGCTGAAAGTGAACACGTGCGAGCGTTTCGATCTCTTTCTTTCGTCGGATATCGCGAATATGTATGTATACACACGAGGTTGCGTCTAATGGCCGTACGTGTGCCTCTTGCATCGCCTCTCATACAGATACCGAAAGTTCTCCGCCGCTGAGAGATAGATAGCTCCGAGCCAGATGTATCGGCTGAGAAGCGTTGGCTTCAGCGATTCTTGTGCTCGTCCCTCGATTCCCTACCTCCGTGTTACGTTGCTCTGGGAAAGTCAGCGAGATCCGAAAGAGGCGAACTCGTGCCCCGTCTTATACATACCCGCTGGTATGGACCACAGCCGGCAATAAATCTCCGGCACACTCGAGGTGGAGAGACATCCGTTTGGTATCCTCGCGAATGTAAGTTGCCGCTGGTTGTTGCCGTTCGCTGCGGCACTCGTGGCCGGCATGTATTCTCGGCTCTCTCGACTAGCTTATGACAATGTGTTTGTCCCGTCGCAGCGAAGCCGCCGGTACCTCGAGAACGAAACTCGGAGCACTCGGGAGTTTTCCCATTCGGCGCGCGGTTGCCGCCAAGAGCTCTTTATGCATATCCTCTCCGGGTGAAATAATACGGCCACAGCTACCGTATTCAAATACAAAGTACATGCGAAAGTTTCTCGCGTGTCTGCGTGTCTCAAATAAAGTTGTCGTACTTTCTATTCGGAAGCTCGGATGGTTACGAGAGAATAATAATATTGTATAGACAGTCTCTGGAATACCCGCTCGGATAAATCAAATCTAGTTGGCGAACGATAAACGGGAAACTACATCGGTGTGACAATTCGTCTGTTTTTAGCAGTGACGTCGGACATTAGCCGACAGGAGAGATGCGATATGTTTACGAAATTGAGTCCCAATTTGTTTCGGTGATTTCGAAGTCGTGGAGTGCAGCGTAGCCACTTTGGATCGGATAGCGAAGTACGATATTACCGAAAGGGGAGCACTCTGCAATTTTATAACTGGCGGCGATCTACGATGCCGAACGGTTCCGAGCCGCTCAACCGCTCTTGACCCCCGGGGGCGAATAAGGGTTTCGCGGAAGCATCGGAGGAGCGGAGCAGAGTATACGCTCCGGTTGTTTTACCGTAGCGGAGAGCGAGGGCACGCGAAGCGGGGTCAGCAGTGCAGCCCGTCGTGCAGAATCGCCGCCGCGATGCACCTCGCGGCGGTGCGGGGCAGCGGGGTTGCCGGTCGGCTCTCGGTAGGTGACGTTATTAATTGGTTAATGAGGAAGAAGCAGCGTGTATGCGCCGGGTGGAGCGAGGCAGAGAGAAAGAAGCGGCAAGCGAGGAACGATCGCAATAAAACGTGAGGAAGAGTCAGGGCGCATCGAGCCGGCAGCGGCGGCAGCAGTTCCATTCGCCTCGTCTGACCTCGCAGGGGCAAAGCCTCTCTTCGTGGTGGACGAGCGTTCCGTAAGGAACACAGGCGATGCCTGCTGCTAGCCTGGTCAGCTCGCGAGGATGCACGGCTTGTGGTGCACGCAGACACGCTCTCTCTACCCGGGGAGTGGTCAAGTCCGCCGGCGCTGCTGGATTAATTATCATTACCATCGTGAGCGGAATGAGATCGTCCTCGTACACAAGCACCGAACGTGCGAGTCGTACACAGAGTCCGCTTCCTCGTAGCGGTGAGTCCGGGACTACCGCACCCGTCCACCGACCCACTTACCGCGTCTCTCGTGTGTACGGTCTACCGAGTTGCATCGTCTTCGTGTGGTGTTGGAGAGGCACACGAGGTTCGCAGCAGGAAGAGGAGGTACACCGGAGACGCCCTCGTCGACGTGGAAAAATAAACGGATGATGGACAATCCCGCATGATACCGAGCGAGAAACGAATTGAGAAAGAGATCGAAGAAGTCAGAGAAGAGGAATTGGAAAAAAAAAAGTTAAGAGGAACAGCGGCGGGAAGGTGGGAGCAGCAACAGCGGAATTGGCGAGAAGTCGAGAGACGAGAGTTTCACGGACCTCTCGGCTTCCCTACTTACTCCCTACGTGCCTACTCGAGTTTCCCCGGCTGCCCGAGAAACCATTAATCGTACGTGGAATTCCCCGGATCTGTGACGGTCACCTGCATCTTTGCCGGATGTATCCGTACACTTTACTCGGCTACAGTTGTACGGTATGAGCCAAAGCTCGTGTACCATGGACTCTCGACGGAGCTATCGAGCGTTGCGTTGGAACCGGCGCACGCCTGCCCGATGGCCTCACCGAGGACCGGAGAACATGCTTCCGTTCCTCAGCGATGCTGACTGCCGCTGCAGAAAAGCGCTCTCGCGGGCAAGCCTCGCGATCCTTACGTGAACGTACTAACGATGCCCATTAGAGCGGTACGCCGAGAGCATATATAGCGGTAGGTGTATCGATACGTACGGAGAAGTCCGTGCGGGCAAAGCGCTTCTCCGAGCGTTCGCCGAGTCTTCTACCCTGACTAATCGCAACGCGCACGACTCCATACCTCATGCAGATCGGCTATTCGTCTTGGGCTATCCTCCAGTTTGTCAGCCGAATCGATTCGATAAAGATACCAGCCGTCTATGACGTCCGGCTTTGGAAACATGCACGAAACACAGACTCTGCACACAGTCAGCGATACAGGACTCTTCGCTATTACCCGCATCTCGGTCTCTGCATCAACCTTAACTGCGCCTCTCTTCGCAAAACGGTCCGAGCCTGGAATCCTCGCTGAAACGATCGACAGGAAGGGCCCCCCTTTAAAAGGCAAGGAGCGTTCGTTTACCACATTTCCTCTACGGTGTATATAGAGAGACCTCTCGAGAGTCCTCTTCGCCGATTGATAGTTCGGACTTGACGAGACCCCGGAATAAGATATGGAAGAGGCTTAACGAGAGAATGACGATGATGGAGGAATCGTATTTTATACTTCGTGACTACGTCGCTCGGTGAATGCGACGGATACCACGGAACTACTACTGCGGCCAGTCGGCTCGGCTCGTCGGACTTGTCGGAGGAATTCGCGATATCGCTTCGTGGTAACCTTTTAATTGGAATATTTTACAACGATAAAAAAATGGCCGAATGGTTTTTTCAATCGAGAACCTTGATGCCCCGCCCAAGAAATTTCTCGTTCGCGCTAACCCAGTGACCCTCAGGAACCTCGGCTCGGAACAAGCCAACGAATCATTACATTATTTTGCAACATTCCTCCATCTCAGTTTCTATACCCGGCGTGCCCAGTGCGCTTCGACCTTTATTGCGCTCTCTCGTTGTCCGTATTACTGTACCTCGGCTTCTAGTTGTAGCATAGTTTTGCCGTTAGGGGGGTTCCATTACTTTCTACTAAAGGTTATCGCTCGGGTTCATTCCTGATGCCGGCCAGTCGGCCACGATTTTCATAGGTGGAAATTCTCGCGCGGGAAAACTCAACTTCGATATGGGCAGAGGAAGTACACACTGAAAGTTAGCATACAGATTTTACCGTATACGGTCGTTTTTCTCGGACGGTACTGTGCAATTTTTGCCGGCGCATTCTTCACGTGAGAAACGTCCGCACAAAAACTACCATTGGAGTCAAATGATCGCGATTACTGGAGTTGGATTCGGAGTGACTTCCGTGTCTTTGAATTCGATCGCGTCAACGGCGAGATCGAGATCGATGCCGATCGATCGGTGCGGAATAGATGAAAATGCCACGTAGGAGTGCCCCTTGTGTACGTTGGCCGGGAGATGTACGACGTTACGGAAGGCTCTAGTTTCGGAGCGTGTGTATACATAAACTGTTGGATCTCTTTGGCCTCCCCCGCAGTACATAACTCGTACAGCGGCGCGGTGACGCAACCGTTCGAGACGAAACCGGCAACCCAGATCTGTCAATGAAACACGACGCGATCAGCTTTCCGAGGTTTATATACGGCGAGGGAGGAGGATCACGCGCACAGATTTACAAGAAATAAAGAATAGATTGAATGAGTTAGGTGTATACGCGATGAGATAAAGAGAAAGAGAAAGATTCGAAAGGTACGAACGCGAGAGAGGGCTCGCCATTCATCAGCACCGATTGCCGTAAGCAGAAAAGGAACATTAGAGGTTCGAACGAGGCTCGAGGAGAGTTCCCGCAAAATCTGCGATACAGTTTCACGATTCAATGTGCTCATCTTCGGCTCCTCGATCGGGCAGGCGCAATCATCTCTTCTCGACTCTCGCCCGTTGCCGTTGTCGATTCCCGTAAGAAGAGCGGCTCTTTAAAGACGGCTGCTCGACGCCTCGGTTGCGTAAGATCGTGTATTCTCGAATGATAACGAGATACGTGTCGAGCGAGGCGAACTGCAAAAGTCCGCGGTTATAAACCATACGGATAGCTCGTGATGTTGTTTTCCATAGTTCTTGGAACGAGAACAAATCACTGATTTAGAATGAGTTTCTACCTAAATAATGATATCCCATGTATGGGACTGTGGATTCGGCTGTGAGAATATCAGGAATTCGTGATACTCGAGTGGCCGGATCGATGTTTTTTTTTTGCTTGAGCTGGCATACTCTGGCTACCGCGTCGGTCGCAAAATCGAGCGGATACGGAGCGAGGAGAGGAGAACCTGTTGCCAGCGCAGTATATACCGAAGATCCTAGCGGCGATAAAGTCTGAAAGAAGCGCCAGTCGCTCGCCGGCAGAAGCAGCACCGATGTAATTAAGCATTGACCTATAACGAGCTATAATTAGTCATAGGCCTAACGAGCGAGGGATTAAGATTTGTCGATAGGATTCGACGATATCGGCTCGGACGGAGACACCCACGCTGTGTCACGATTATCCTTTAAGAAATTCGAAAAAGAAGAAAAATCCCACGACCTTCGTCCAAATAAACTTAGCTGAAACCATACGTCAAACAAGTTTTTCCAATTAAAAAATCAAAAGTTAATTGGGTTAAAGTACGTGACAAAAAAAATCTACAATGCTTGTGAATGCTTCAACGTGGTGTCGAATCCACTGGCGTTCTTCAAAGAGGATAAATTCTATCTCCTTGACGCATTGAAATGCGAACTGCACGACCAACCAGTTCAAAGCCCGCGCCAGCGCAGAAATAAGAAATCCAGTTCATCAATTAGTTCTCCGATCAGGAAGAGTTCCACACACGTGCACACACACACACACCCCGCGACTTATGCACTGATGAATCGAATTAACAACGATTAACTGAGTGAATTGCTGAATCAGTTTTTAATGTAAACAGCTTATTTTATCTGCGCCAGCTACTTGACTCCACGTTCCTTCGGATCGCCCTGCATGGTTCTGGTTCTCTCGCCGGATGCACTGCTGTACGATACGGTAAAACCTTAGCGTATACGTGTCTTCGTTGTATAGGCGTGTGCGAGTTGCACGCCTCGAGGCCCGTTATCGAGGGAACGGTAGCGATCAGCCCGTTAGGAAAAAGTGTGCAGTTGCGAGTGTCGATCGGGAGCGAGCACCGCACGATCCCCCTCACTACCTATGTACCTCGACACTGTGTGTGTATTTTATACACGTACGTATGTATATATATATATACATTTCTACTTTGGCTCTCGTACGAGCGTGCGTTCGCCAGGAGTAGTGAAGGAGAAAGCGCGCACGTGGCTTCTCGGCTAATTAAAGCGAAGAGAAGTGGTGGTGAGACGCATGCCGCGAACTGCCGGACGATAGCTGACCAGCACGCGCTTGCCTGATATACTGCCGTGCGCATTTTAACGTGAATATCGGAGATTCCGAGGAGAACCCCCCGGCCGGCTCCCTCGACCCTCCCGCGGTCTCCGGCTTCGCCCGCGATATTGACCGGTAAGATTGACTATCGATTAATGTGGGCTTTCTAATACACCGAAGAATTAACATGGACGCGAATGAAGCAAAATTGTCTGTTAAACGGAACGTGCGCATTGAATACATTGTGCACTGAGAATACAAGGTAGTCAGTGTAAAAAAGGCTAATCGACTACGGTCGTAATCAATTAGACTTTTTTTTGGTTCAATAATCGCCATAACATATTTTGCTTATATGACGAT
This sequence comes from Listrodromus nycthemerus, assembly GCA_963978505.1. Taxonomy (NCBI): domain Eukaryota; kingdom Metazoa; phylum Arthropoda; class Insecta; order Hymenoptera; family Ichneumonidae; genus Listrodromus; species Listrodromus nycthemerus. Next base: position 779,184 of record OZ021683.1, on the reverse strand, counting down.
AACGATCTAACGAAACGAGCTCGAAAATTTTGAATCAAGTGTAACTCACCCGGAGCATTAAATTAAATTTTATTGCACTGAGTTATATTCTCGTGCCGAAGAAATATGATAATGAGAATCTTGCGGAAAAAATCTTTCGTCGATTTTCGTAACGTATCCCAATGAATGGAAAAAATAATATTATCCGTCGAATCTGCGATCGTGAGACTACCGTATGTGTACCATCTAATTACAGGTGTTCGGTACGGAAAACACGATGGAGACTGGCGCGGTGCGGCGATCCCTCGGCCAAGATATTCGAGATTCACGGATAGATAGATCGAGGATCTATAGGCGATTTAGGATTCATCGATCAAGATGCACGATACACACGAACACGTGTTCACGTTCTCGGGAGAGAGAGCCTGTCTGCCGTGTAATGAAGCATCCCTGGATGCTTCCTATCGATCAATTATAGCATTTATATTATTCAATCGGCGTGTTATAAAGATATGAGCATTGATTATCGGGCATTAGTCAGTATGACGTAATGGCGAAATAAATCAATAATTAATGGGTAAGGGAGATTAATAATTGACGCATCGGTTTGATGCCGGCCGAGATAAGGAAGTCGAAACGCTCCGGCGCATGGTGGAGGCGCGTGGCTGGGATATTAATTTTCATCCGATCTTCGTTTTGATCCACTCAGAGCGCAGATCGGCTCCCCTCAATCTTCTCGTAATATTTAATAATAGATATACACTGCTAACTTCCTATTTCTTAAATTCATTTGACTTTTACTCCACGTTTGGGTCGATATCCCCTCTCGATGATCTCTCATCCGAGTCTATTAATTCACTTTCGAGGAATAGTTCATCGTCCATCGGTGATTAATCGATCACCTCGCAGCGAATCCGTCTCTCTTCCCGATCTCCGCATCTGTCGTTCTCCGCGCGCCTTCGAAGGTGTAACAAGTCGGTCTGGCGAACGAGAGGTCAGCGCGGGTCAGATCATGCGGTGCTCTGTACCGAATCGTTAGAAAGTCTCACTCCGGTAATAAACCAAACTGTATTAAAGTTACGTACTGTGGGCAAGCAAAAAAAAATACCCGGTCGATTCCGTGAACGAGGGTTCTCTAAAGTGGTTGCAGACATGAGATCGAAACCCTCGTGAGAAAAAATAAAATTAAATAAATAAATTTAAAAAAAAAAAAGTCTCCCGATATTGCTCGAACTCTCTCTGTGTCGAGGAAACGAGAGCGAAACAGACGCACGTCATTAACTCGGTCACGAAGGAAAAGGCTTCGCGCCCGGGGTTTCAGCGCTGATTGAAAATCGAGGTAACGTGAGCCAGAGGGCAACAGACGATTGCACGTGTGGGAAATCACTGACTCTCTTGTGGTATATTACGCACCACGGTCCTCGAGATGTGTATAATATGCAACAGGTTGTGCCAACTCTACGAAGAGAGCCCCGGTCGACTAGAATGTACCATAATAGACGTCTGTAGGCTAAACAATAGACACGAGAGATCGCAATTAGCGTTGGTTTGTAAATCGCCGAAGAATCGATAAATCATCGAGTACCCCGCGGGTTGGAGTGCAATAACGTCGGTATCGCCAGCGCATTCAAAGTAGAGAGCGTCTCAAAGGGAGCGACGACTAGTGTGAACTGCGAGTCTTGATTACTCGGATCTCTGTAAGAGGTCTGAGCTGCACGTACGGAAGAGAGACGGCGAAGGATGGCTCGGTGACGATAAACCGCGCTCGCGCCAGCTCGGGCACCGAGCGACAAGCGGATAGGATCACGACGAAACCGCGTGGCGTGCGTGGGAGTTGAGCGATAGAGGAGAACGAGCGATTCGGTCGTCGTCGTCGTCCGCGACGTATCTCGTACGTGGCACCGCGGAAGACGAACGAACAGACTGCGCGCTCCACATTCATGACTTTCTAACGACCCCGATGCATTCGTCTATATGCACATCCATCGGCTATTCTGGTCTCGCGCGTACCCGCGAACGATGATTCAACCCCTCGAGGACCGAAGAGGACACTCGGCTGTCTCGCGCCATTCCTGAGATTCTTTTTGCCATAAGTTATATCGACATAGTTATCAGAGACCCGATTTAACGCGATATGCGCCGGAATGACTTTTACTCTCGGTCTTTCCTCGAGCCGGTAGTTTCGTCTCTCTTGCATAACACTTCGCGTACATCGGGCACGGCCACTAAACTTTTGCGGCGTTGAGTGTTTCTCAGACCGTGCACGCGTTGAAACAGCGAAACGCTGGTGTAAAATATACGCGGGTATAGCCAGACGCTGAATGCATACATCGCCCGTCGGAGAGCGCGAACGCGAGGGTAAGCTCGATTTATGTGGGCACCCAAGATGCGTCCGTAGATCCAACGAGCTAGCTCTAATTGCCGCTCTCGGTGGGCCGTACCTTAAACGAGCTTGAACAGCACGAGTGACTGGATTTACTTTGGCCGGGATCCGAGCGAACGAGCAAGAACTCGGGTAGCCCGAGGATTCGTTCGAGCGCAAGGGAACAGTGAATTGATACTGCACGGCGTTACAGACGATATTGAAATGCTGAGAAAGAGTAGAAGTGCTACCGCTCGGTTGGAAGCTGCGAATTAACGGCGAATCGAGAGAGGATTGCGCGCGCCTCTTTATCCCTAATGAAGATGGGTAACGTTATCTGCCTACGACGATCTTTCACGGCTGTCCCGGAGATTCGTACGTGTCGGATACCGATACACGCACAGCGGTGATTTCCAACGCTCCGCTGAAGATCTCCTCTGATTGTTTCATCGACGGGACAAGCGCCGTCGGATTAGTTGGCTCGTACAATGGTATCGGACATGGAATAAAATTATTTATTCGACTCGCCATCCGCGAAAAAATAGCTATTTAGGCTAAATGGAAAGTGCCAATATTGAAGATCGCTCAGCCCGTTTGAAACGAGAGGTCCGCGGCACTTCAGTGTGATCACTCGAAAGCAGGCGAGTGCGATCGAGTGTTTCAGAAATCTCGAAGTATCCACGGAGATTGGGTAGGTCTTTTTTTTAACTCCGAAAGATCGAAGCTCGCACGTATCCCCGAACGCCTGCTTATTAGATACGCCTTTAGCACAAGATAGGTATATAATAAATAGCAACGTGAAGTTATACGAGGTCTTAATTCGTGAATATTCATAAGTCGACGGTTTTACGAGTGTGCCGAAATTCACGACCGTGACAAGTTGTCTGTTTCATCGTCGATTTGGCATATTGCAAACAAGCACGTTGCCCAATGCGAAATTTTTATCAAACCAATATTCGATGGCGACGATGCGTATAAAAAAAATTGCGAGAAGACTAATTGATTGGTTTCGAATTTACGACCATACTGACGATTTAAGTGCTTTTAACTCGATTCTGCAAGTTCATTATTTTTCCATATATATTCTACCGTCCGTCGTCTCACGCCATTTTTTTTTTTCGCCCACAGCAAGGAATTTATTTTTTGCATCAGCAGAAAAAAAATCGTCTCCGAGTAGCCACAATTTTTACGATTTTTTAATTCTTCTCGAAAAGCCGCAATAATTCGACCCTCCGATCGGACACAGTTTCAGAAACGGTATCACGAAAGTTCACGTGTAATGTTGCTCATCGGTGGCTCGTGGGATCGCCAATTTCACCTCCGGGATAGAGAAAGAGCGAGGAAATTCAGAATCATAGATGAGATAGATATAGTTGCGGCTGCGGAAAGCCGTGAGAGGGGTTAACACGATCATGGGGTTCGCGGGGGAGTTCGGAGACGCGAAGGAAGGGAGGACGTGTAGAAAGTGCGGACGTGAGGACAGCGGCGGGGTGAAGGGTTTTGCTCTCTTGCGGAGGTATACGATAGCCGAGCGGGTCGCGATCCGTATAGCTTCGAGGGGGTCATTAGAAGAAGCGCGGCACATCGCTGCAGCATCCAGTTCGCATGCCGTTCCGCTGATCTTGGAGAGCGCCCAACGAACGGCAAAAGCAGCAGCAGCGGCGGGAGCAGAAGCGAAGCTAGATGCGCGCTGTCGGATTGACGGATGCGAGCAATCCGATGCATGTACGAGCTGCAGGGGCTGGCTCGAACATCTATCTAGTCTCTAGTATGCATCGTAACAGCGTTAGAATTCGCGCAACGTCAAGGAGCGACCTGACGGAGCGTATTGCCGTGATGGTGCTGTTGTTATTGTTGTTGCCGTTAACTAGGCGGGAAAGGCAAAGACCGCGGGGATTATTGAGAGGCGCGATGCGAGATCGTTAGCTATAGCGAGAAATTGCCCCGTCAGGATATATGCCTCTTTGATCATTCACGAATAATCTCCGTCCGATATACGCGTGGACATAATAAAAATAAGAAATAAATGAGAACGAGATGAAAAATTCCCGTGAGGCGATAGCCAATCATTCCGAGAGACGATGCGTTCAGAGACGGTTCGCCACTGGTGGTACATACGTGTGGTAATAGGCTCGATCCGATGGCTTTTATCGCTTTATACTTTCCAACTAATTTATGATCCGGTCGCGAAGCATCGTACCATATACAGGTCCATATTCAACGACGGTTGGCGCGAGTCTATTATGAGTGGGCTACGGTGAATACAAGACGCTACGATGTTGTAGGACTCGGAAGACACTTACCTGTGCATACTCGGCGCAGATTTCGATCGTGGACACGTAGTTGACGACGTCCTCGACGGTCCAACGGTTGACTGCTTGGCCGTCGCCGCATGGCATGTGACCGCAGAGCGACGGACATCGAACCGGCGGTGGTGTACTCGGACGCGGTACCACCGTTGGCTTTGGTTTCGGCGATATACTACCCGATCTTCGTGTCTCGGTTCGTTGACGCTTTCGCGGCGCGAAACCACCGGGACTCGAGAGATCCAGGGGACTCGTTATACCGACATCACGTTTGTTCGCACCTGTGATCGAGGCAACGGGACGGGTCAATTAGTATTTTTTAAGCACTCGTTTCAATGTTTCTCTGATTTTTTAACGGAAAACTTTTTGTTAAAAAAAAAATCATTTTTTGAGACGAAATTTAAGTTGGATATCAGTAATGGTGACTCGATCACGACGGAAGGCCGTGAATGAAAACTCACCTTTGAGATATGTCTCAAGCTCCGCCGCGCTTTGCGCAGCGTTCGCCGTTCGCACCATATGAAGCAACGCCTGCGTCGACGACATGTCGAGCATAGGCGGAAAGCCCGGATTCCCGAAGAGATTGTCCTGCTTCTGCTCCTTCGTAGGATCTTTGCTGGACAGGGGTGGAGTCGTTGGCACGGTCGGGGGTTGCGGCGTGCCAAGCGGTGCCATAAGGCCAACGAACGGTGTGGCGGCGGTTTTGAAGGCCGGAAACCTCGGATCCAAGCCGGGTGGATAGCCGTTCCTCGGAGTACTGAAGTAGCTAACAAAATTAAGAGCAGAACACATTTTTTCGTAAAAATAAATTGAAGAAAATATTCATCGTCCAATCGTAATTTAATGTAGCGCAAACAAACGTACTCGTTCGGATTGGCGTTGTTGTACTTTGCGGCGAGACTTCTCATGAAATCGCTGTAGTTCCGTCCCATCATCTGTTCCATGTGTTTGAGATGATGGGGCGCCGTTGGGCCTTCGGGTCCACCGAGGGACGTCGCATTTGGCGGCGTTCCCGGATGACTCGACGACGATGGCGTAACGCTGCGCGAGGACGTCGAATTGTTGTCCGGCGTGAGCCTCTCGGTCTTCACCTGAATCAAAAGAATCACGTATCCGCCGATATAAATCACCGTTACTATAAGAACAATCAATCTCGCACCACACTCGAGCCGAGCATGTTTTCCGACGCATGAATTCAGAAAGGAAAAATCATATCCCGAGGCATTTACGTGTCGGGCTCAGTAGGACAGAAATCACACGAAGAATAAAGTCCCTTGAAGCGATGGATAGTCTCGCACGTCTCGTTCTCGCCGCGGGTTGTCTACCAAGGTTTCACTTAAGAAGACCTCAACACGCGTTACACCTATTTCCATCCCTTCCCTCGCCTCACCGTTGTACTATATACTACTTCTAGGCTCAAACGCCTAGTGGTGCAACGCAAGAAAATATCTCGACGCATTAATCCACCATGAGAAGGAGGAACAGATTGCATCTTAGATATGGTAATGACGGCAACGTGTGCTTGCTTCTCGGGCGCCGCGCGGACCTTCTGCCGCCGCTCCGACGCTTCTCTCCTCCGTACCGTAAGAGTTGACTTCTCTCCGAGTTGACTTGGCCGAGCGCAGCGTGACACTAAGAAGGACGAGACCCGATTGGCGTAGAAATGCGATGCACTCGCAACACCGGTGTAGCTACCTTGGCACACCTAATCGATTTTTACGAAAACCGTATTTTCGTCGAATTTTCCTTTCCATTTTTTCGGTCGAAAAAATCGGAAAATTTTTTTTTCACGATATCGACCTGGAACCTTCGCCATTCGATTCAGTGACTTATTCCCGTTCTAAAACTGTATAATTAAACCCTTTTCCGACAATTTTTAAAATTCGTCCCTTTTGGGGTAGGGAATCCTATGTTAAATTTCCCGGAACGACACTTTTTTAAAAAAAATTTCGAGATATCGACCTGAAACCTTCACCATTCGATCCAAGTCATATACTTCCCAACCGATTTCAGCCACGAGAAAATTCTAAAAAATTTATTTCGCCGAAAAAATCGATTTTTTCGAAAACCGCATTTTCGTCGAAAAACGGTAAGGTACCCCCTTTCCGTTTTTCTCCAAGATCGCTTTCAAACGGAAATCGCGCCTTCCGGACTCTTCGGCCATTTTACAGGAAAAAAAATATTTTACCGATCTCGAACGAGCCGTATCAGGAATGGCAGCTTCGACCGGTCAAGACTCTTCGCTCCGATCGAAAAGCTCTGACCGCGATTGCTCGAGTACAAGCGAATGCGGCACTCGATGAAGATACATAAAAGACCGTGCTGGAGGTGTTCGAACCGTTTCGATGTTTGTCCATGTGCCGAGTGGATACTCGACGAGACAGCGAGTGTTTATGAGAATTTTCGGTGCTTCTTCCTTTTTCGCAAAACGGCTAACTCGCGATAGAAAATGTTGAACAGGCGGACCAAGTAGATCCACTCGCTTCAAGCACGAACGCACCTTGTACCTCTCGGTAGCCGCTGTCGTACGGGACTTTGCGTACCCGACGGTCGCAGGTGCGTGCTACCTGCGCTCGAGGGATAGGCAAAGTACCCATCAATCTGTAGGTCGCGCGAGCCAATCGACCAACGCTTAAACCGAACACGAAACACCGCTCGAGCGGTGTTTTGCGTAGAAATTCTTCTGCCCGGAGGCACTTTGTGTGCTCGAGTGCAAACACTCGGAAAGCAACTCGAGGACAACTCAAACCTTACCGGGAGTCTTCGACGATAAATACGAGGGTTTCGTGTACAACGGAGCGTCGGCTAATCGAGGCTAATCCGGATTCTAACAAATATCACGCGTTCCGAGGACAACGACGTCATGAAGAAACTGACGGGTAAATTCAGCTTCGTCCGCGACGAACGGGGCATTGCGAAAGGAGAAATTTTTATGGTCGTAATTATAGAATATAAAAGACTCGATACCGGGAAGAAATAATTATTGAACTGTTGCGAGTGTTCGCTGAGACTGTAATTGGAATGGGTTTTGAGAAAAACGAGTAACTCCGAGAATAATTCCGTTATTAGAGAGCACGCAAGCGCATCCACGATTTTATTTTCGAGAAGATAGAGATCTGCTGGAGAAGACACACTTCGGTGCACGGCCTCGAGACGCGGTACGCGGGAAGGTAGTGCGGATCATTATCGATCCGAAGAAATTAGTCATACAGATACTTGTAGCTATTGGTCGAAACTAGAGTCACAGAAATCGTAAAAATGTCACAAAAAAAATTGTTGAAAAAATCATGTCTCACCAACGGTGACACGAAAAGTCGTCGACAACGAATCGTTATTATATGTCAAAGTCTCTGGTGAGGACGGATTTTCCACAGAATAGACCACACTCATCACCGTTACTTGATATTTTCAAAATCTAAGGCCCCGTTGAGAAATGGGATTGTACGGTTAAACAGGGATTTAAAAAATGTGACAGAATCTCATCTGTGCACGAATGGAATTGATTCTATTTAATGAAAAATGCAACTTTATCTTACCTGCGTCGTGTCGAGTCCGTTCTGATTCAATCGCCTTCGGCTTCGCGGAGGCCTTGGGGTCGCTGCCCCCGAGAGGTGGGCGCCCTGAGGGCTACCGCCTCTCGCGTCTATCGCTGTGTTCGCGGCCAGGGTGGCCCCGTCACTCCTCTCCGTAATATTATTGTGTCTTCCCAGATCGGCCGCTTCTACGCGGTCGCCTCCACGTGGAACCGTACCTGCGGAGACGGTTTCACCCGACACCTCACCTGAAAGACGAAAATAATTACGCACGATTATTATCGGTCCCTTCGTCAGTGTCACCAAGATCACCAGAGCAAGATCGGAGCGACTTATCTCGAGCAAGAGAAACGCGGCGGTAATTACTTGAAAAAAAAAAAAAAACAAACAAACAAACTAATAGCTTCGAAAGTTTATCCGCTAGAATCTCTCCGATATGTCTCACAGCTCACCGGTCGGAGGCGCTGAAGGGTAATTTTCACGTCAGGTCAACGAAGAAGAGGTGTTCGCGCGGAACTACACGAGTGTATAACAGGAGAAGAGAAAAGTCTGAACCTGGCCGGACTAGCACACGTTCGTTAATGGAACGAATGCGAGCGCGTGTGCCGCGCTCGTCGAACTCTCTCGGCGCAGCGTACGAAAACTGGCTCTCATCATCGCGGTCTCAGAGTCGTTTCGCTGACGAGATAATGGTTCAACAAACTCGCGCACCTCGGCGAAACCCAGAGAAAAGTTGTCACATGCCCAATCGCGGATTTGAAATTTAGAAAAAAAAAGACTGTAAAATACGATCTATAATTTGCTACAAAATAAGATCCAAACGGGAATCGTGGAGACGCCTGCGTCGGTCGAAGTGTTCCAGCGCTCCGGACGTACGAAAAACGTTGCGTCGCCAATAAAAATCAAGATTATAGGCTGACGCTCAGCGTGAAGTCCGATAATATTCGCTCGACGACGCGCCCCGACACCTCGTAATTCCCGAACGATGCCGGGGCGATCGAGAGAACGTGTCACATGGCTGAAACTACTGGACACGTTTCCTGGATATATCGAATCCGTGTGCGAATATAAACGATCGTGTGCGACAGCTTCCTCACCTCATCATCATCGCGCGACTTCGCGGCTCGAGCCTCGCTCTATGATTGATATAATTTATAATACGCCGCACCTGCTCCCGCGCCGTTACTTATAAATGTCGCGGCAAGGCGCGTTAAGGCAATCGTCCGAGCATAAACTCCTGACGGGCGTCACACATGCCATATCTAGCGATAAATATGTTATTGCTAATTAATCGCTCGGGTCGGTAGAAAAAAAAGAAAATAATTTAAATATATATATATATGTGTATATGTGTATATGTATACGTATATATACTTCAGTGATCGTTTCGACACTGCATACCTAGACCCCGTTCCCTGACTACCCCATAACGCCAACTCGGTTCATCGGGTGCGAGTGGATAATTGGCTGCTATCCCCCCCTTTCCACCACCTTCGGCGACTCCTCGTATCAACGGAGATACCGCCGTTAAAGCTGATTTAATGTCGCATGTATGTAAACCGAGCACCGGTCGTTAAGATTGTAATGTGAGGAATGAAAAATAAGATATAAAAAATTAAATGTGTTGAGATAGAAACGAAGAGAGGAAGAAAAAGGCACGATTCCGTCTGTACAGTACAGTATTTTATATATACGATGTTCCCCGTTTAATGTGGCGCTAGAATCGAGATTTACGCCCAATAAATGAAGCCGTCAGGAGACCCGCGCGGCTCCAGCGTCTTCGATATATTCTTGCTCGATCGCCGCGGGATCGGCCGCCGTCATCGTCGGCGACCGAACGAGTATCGCTCCGTCTAGAATAGCCGCGGATTTTGCAGAACCACGCCGCGCCCTACGCGCGCTGCTCTATTCAAGTGGCGAACAGGTCATCGTCCCCACCAACATGCTACTGAAATCCCGATAAATTATTGACGTCGTTAAAACGCGCTCGAGGATTTTATAGCCGGCGGTAACTCCGCGGCGCGAGAACACCGAAATTTTGCGTTCCGGTACGACATTCGACGCAATACCAGGCTCAGGCGGATATCGGCTCCGATAGCGGTCGAGTACAGGACCCTCGGCGACCGGTACTGTCCCACAGCTGCGCCGATGCTTAAATCTCACCTGGGTTAATTCCTCAGAAGACAGTTGCATCGCAGCGGTTGTTGGATCGATTCGATCACGTTGCGAGATTCCGCGAATGAACGCAAAGAAAGAGGATAGATTGAACCGCCGATCGATCTCGTGTACTACACAACCGGGCAATGATCGAGTGATCGTCGACGAGTTGCCAACAGACCGATACGAATCGTCACGTCGAACGAATCCACGGCTCCATTTTACCTGCTATTATCGGGACGTGCTTCGCTACGCGTGAAACTCCTCGGAAACGAGACTGACAGCCGGTATAACTGTAGTAACGGAGTCGAGAGATGTTCGCAAATCGATCGGCCGTTCGACGCTCTGCTGGTAGAATCGTGGAACAGGCAACGAGCGATGTGTCCGATACGGTTGAACGATGCAGATTTTTCCAGAGGCCGAGTAGTTCTTTCCAACTGCGTGCTTCTACCAAATATCTTTTTCTGTACAAAAAAAAATGCATCGTTGGAAAAAAATGTAGAAAATTTATGATGATTTAAATATCATCGATCGGATTTGTCCCGCGTTTTTTCACGTCGAAATGCAATGTAAATAAAACATCAACGACGGAGATAATTAAAATTAACGAAAGTTTTTAGCTGCGAGTCTCGATCAACATATTAGTCAATTATCTCTCCTCCCGTATAAATGTTTTTAACACCGGTTATATCTCCGGTCCTCGAGTTCCTAGAGATGATCGACCGTAAAACCCACTTAACGCTCGTCAGCTCGATTCCTCTTTCGAGTCATGCGAGGACTCCTCGAAACGCCTGTTGACCGACTGTTTAATTAATTTCTTCATTTCGCGATCCGGTCCGGCGCAATATATTATTCACTAATTTGTACGTCGATACTTTTACGACCGTGAAGAAGATGTCGCGCTCTCTCTCCCTCCTTGCACGGTACTCTTAAGGGATTTCGATCTCGGAGTTTGACATAAACACGTCATTCTCTTTCTCTCCTTCTATCTCGCCACGGCAAACATGACCGAGAAAACAACGAATTTACGAGAGTGTCGGAAAAAGAGTTTGTGACACGGATGATTCTCGGTTACACCTGCGAAGCGGTTCGGAAGTCGCTGAGAATGGGAAGCTGCCGTCCTAATAACGGTACACGACTCACCGTGTTTTATGTTCCATCAATTTATCATGCCTCTCATGCCTCACTTATTATTGCGTACCGGATCCGGTCTCGTCTCATTGATCGCGATCGTCTTCCTCCCCTGACTCGTTGATTCCATTACGGAGCAACGAGACCGATGCATCAAACATATCGCTTTTTCAGACCTTCAGGGACGCCCGTTCGAACGAAGGTTGAAAAAAAAAAAAAAAAAAAAAAAAAAAAAAAAAACGTGACGCGTGAAGCGATTTTAACGACTGTGTCTCGAGCCAATGCAGGCGATCGTCTATAGTGGGTCGCGGATAACGAGCCTCGATGTCGGGACAGCACGTACGGCAAATATCGTAACCTGGTCAGAGAAACGCCAACCGACAGGTCTATCGGCTTCGACTTGCGACGGCAAAAAGATATCGTCTCCCTCTCCGACTTTCAGAGATTAAAAGATCGTTCGTGACTCTCGAGGGACCTGGTGGCAGAGTGCAGAAAACGGAGTGGTGAAAATTTTTCGTATGTTAGCTGCAGATGTAAATTGAAAATCCAGCGATCGCGGTTGACGCCGGAATTCATGCGAGGAACGTTCGTCACGATATTGCGGCGAAAATTTGCTCTCGGGGACGAAGAGTCCTTTGGAGAATGGCGACTGAAATTGGCCGTAATTCTGCACTCGGCAGTTCGACGCTTTGTTTTATCTCTGACAGGTTCGTAAAGTTGCGGAAGATACGGTCGGCCACGCTCCCCGCCGTCGGTTCGCAAAAGATTGTGACCAACAAAAGCGGAGTCGACACTCCGACGACGGCTCGACCGCGAGGTTTTTCCTCCATTTTCTTCTCCACCGAAGGTCTTTTGTGCGGATGCTTTACGCCAAGCGGCACCACCCGTCTTACCCGACAACTATTCCCAGAATATCGAAGCGCTATCTGGGCGGTGAAAAAAGTTTTGTTTTTTTTTTTCTTTTTTTTTTTTGACCGGGAAATCCAACACCGAGCTACGCTAACGACGTACGTGCTCGCGCAACTTAGCACGTTTTAACACGTCGTTACGACATTTCACACCGAAATATCGTCACTTCGGTTGAGAAGTAAAGAAGCGTCTAAAAGTGACTCGCCGATGGTCCCGGCACCGTGCCGTTCACACATTACGCTCTCGCGTACATATCGAATGTCAAATTAAAAAAAAAACTCTTTATTTGAAATTGATTTATGTTTTTCTGTCGGAACGTGGTAAAATCGATCGACTGATTAAATTTCTATGGAGTCTGAGAACTCGATTTTATTACCCCGCGGTACACGTAAGTTCGGAAAGCGAGATTTCGAACCGGTCTCGGTCGGAACGAGGGAAAGTGTATCCTGGCGGCAGGAGCGGGCAGCAACACGGAGAGTTATCCCGGAGTCACTTTGGCGAGACGCTCGAAGGGGCTGAACGAGAAACGAAAGCATTTCTGTCGATAAAGATAAGTTCAGGATTTACAGCGCGCCCGGAGAATTCAATTCCATTGGGCGAATGATATACTTGTCCGGAGTGTCCGGTCCGGGAGGCAAAAACTTATACGCGCCCGGCGGAGAAAGAGAACCTCGCGGTATGCACGGTAGCGGTAGATTACACGCGTGTTTGCCACCCGATTATAAGCTTTGACCATAGCGGAGCATTATAATGCCAAGACAAATTCCGAGTGGCGAGATATCCGAGCGAGATTCGAGTCGCCCATGGCCGGTCATTTGTTACGAACACACGCACACCGGACGTTTCTCTAGTTGGCCCGAATGCAAAAATGATATACCTAATTGTCGACTAAAGAGCAATTCCATACGCGAAACCGTACGTAGCGCATGAATGCGTAAGAACTCCCCGAGCGTTTGCATGATATATCTCAAGCCGAGTGATAAATTGTATCGTGTCTAAAATATTCGCGCGAGATAAAAAAAAGCCATAGTCGCGAAGGGGTTAATTCGCCCGGTAGGCGAAACACGGCACCTCCTCGAGGTATTCGGGTGAAAAAAAAAAAAAAAATGTGTGCGCGCGCGTGTGTCTGGCTGCCGTGAGCAGCACGGCCTGTCAGGACGTTAATCACGAAGCTCGTTAGCTCTCGATTATTCCGCATAAACATTGCAGTTACCCTCATTTTTTTCCCCCTTGCGATCCACTCCCCGGGAGAGCTTTAATAGTCGAGGTAAATAAAAAATTCGGGATGGGCATCAAAGTGTCAGCTGTACGGAAAAAAAAATAACTAAAAAATCATGAACTTTTCGGAGTACGGACGTTCGTGCTCGGTTTGAGATAGCCGTTTCTCTCGTCGGCGAGGAAACCTCGCATTTTTGAAATATAAAAAAATCCATCAGCGGCGAGAGGGGGAGGGAGGAGGACGGAGTGGAAGGAACTCGAAGAGCTACCGATGTTGCTCTCGACGGTTCGCATATATTACCGCATACATTACGTCGGAGACCAGCAGATCGCGCGCCGCTTCGCTAAAACGAATTGACCCGCGGGGTCGGCCGTGGAGAGTGGTCGGCGCGAGTTGCGCGCGAGTTTGCCGCATATAAATTCTTACGGCTTTACACAGTATAACATAATAGAAGACCATACGCAGCCAGAAGCTCCAGGCGAGTTTGTCGAATCGCCGACTATCCGCCACGTGAACACAAATTATGTTAAAACGGACGAAAGATAATACTAAAATCGAAAGTAAAAACACTGGGCAGGCTGAGCGTGATAGTATCCGGATTTATGGCTACGGACATTACGCGACTCTCGTAGAAATATGCAAAACTATTGAAATCGTGGCCGTTATAGCAGTAATGTTTACATATAAAAATAATAATGATAAATATAACGTGCAACGGAGAGAGACACCAGGGTTAAAAAGTTTCGAGGCGACTCTCTCGTGTGTGACCCGCGAGCCGAGTCGAACTATTGAAATGTCACCTGTCCAAACACCAGTTTCATGCAAGAGAAATCGAGCGACAGGCGAGTCACACAGCCCGTTTTATGTCACAGCCATACGTTTATCGCCGTCGTCTCGTCCAAGGTTGTTCATAAAAAAAATATATATATATTATAATTTTACCCTTCACCGCCGATAAAATAATCTGTAATATCCGCCGCTATGCGATGATAAATACTCGTGTTACGCGCGAAATGAACCACAAGATTTTTGTTTTCAGCAGGTGAGTGAGCGACAAAGATTTTCATCGAATCCCGTCTGGCGGTGGTTCGCTCGCACTAACCGGATGCGGGTGCATACGTGCCGCTTCCTCCTCAGCGTCTGAACGAACGCGCGTGGCCGATTCCCGACGAAGCGTCGGTCGGCCTCGGCAAGGCTGCCTGCCGGCGAGGCTACGAACCGTTCGCCCGTGGCTCACACAGACATGTTGCAGTTCGGACACAACACTGCACACGTACAAGCTCACTACCGCATCCGGACTCCGAATCACCGTCGGCGCACACCTAATAAATAACAAAGACCCGACGAACTTCCTCCAAATGCTGCGCGGACGCCTTACCAGCCGGGCGGAGGAAGAACCAAAAAAAAAAAAAAAATTGTCGCGTATTTAATCACCAGTTCATACGCGACGAAGCCGAGAGTGCAACGACTTATCGGCCATGCGCAGACCTAACAAGACTGTACACTTGTTCCATCCGATTTTCTTTGACAGTTAACCATAGACATTTAAATTGCTAATCCAATGATCCCGCATAATTTTTTTTTGTCGCCCGATTCCGCTTTCGTTACCAATTGACCAATACATATTTCCTTAACAACTTAAAAATAATTAATTTTCTTCACCTTCCGCAATTCCCCTCCCCCCGCGGGTGGCCGTAAATTTGCCTCGAGTTATGCCCGGCGACCGGTACAAGGTGCAATCCTCGCGAGGATATAAATGCGGCGCGACCATCAAGTCTGCCCGCCGGTTATGCCAATTTCAAGTGGAAAATCATAAGCACCGCAAATATACGCCGTTATTGCTGCCGCGTATGATATATACAGTGTGTATATACATATACATGCGCGTTATATGCACGAGACACACCGAGCGAGCTTGCCACTTACTTTGTAATCATGACTAATGCATAATGCAGTAGCAACCAACTGCAGTAGCAGCGAGCACCATAAGGATCCCGTGGAGTGCGGCAAGCGCTACACATATGAACGGTCCGTGGCGCGAGCTGGAGTAATACGCGTCATGCGTCGTATTACGTACGGCGATGCATACGCGGACGCATTCGTACTTGACTCATTCTCGCTAAAGCGTTACCCGCGAATTTCTGATTGCGCGTTATCCGCGCGCTCTTGGCGGTTAATCAGCATCCGCGCACGCGATTAATCTACGATTCTCTCTTCCTTTCGGACTCGAGCCATTGGCCCAGTTATCGTCACAATTCTCTCTCCACCGCGATATTCCTCGCAGACCATTCGCCGTGCGTTCTGTCCAATCCCCGTTTAAATTATCGCTCGCTCGCGCATCGAGCGAAATGTTTCGCGGCTCGTCAGCGCGGAACGAGACCCCGCGGTGTGAATTATTGCGACGATAAGAAGAGCGGACGCGCGCAAACGTAACCGCAAAACTAATGCCACACTTACGCGTACCTGAGGAGAGATTGTAAGGAGTTCTCGCGTCAAGGTCGCGATACATCGATTCCTTGGATCGTTCGAATCGCGGCTCCGACCTTGAGTAGAATTGCAAAGAAGGAAGCGGTGCGGTCGCGTCGCTATCTTGCAATTCCGTGATAGCCCGGCGGGCTTTACTGCTCGAAGCGATGAGCGTCATTGTGACACGTCGAGGTAATATGCGCGGGGTGACGGAGAACACAATGCCAATGGGTTCACGTGACCGCGAGTTTTATCGCCGTCGCGGTCGCCCGGGAGCGCGAAGCGATCGAGCGAGTCGGCGGCGCGGGTGTTTAACGTTCCGACAATCTGCAATAGCTCAACGCTGTTCGACTTTAGAACTCGAAAGTCCCGCAGCGTTTTATGCTGGACTATACTGTTTTACTCAGTGTATGTGTGTCTGTGTGGGTGTGTGTGTGTGTGTGCGTGTGTGCGAACGAGCGAACTGACGTCGTAGCCGCGCCTTGAGTTTCGCGAGAAGCGAAGGTCACATGACGATTCCAACGCGATTGTGTCCCATTAGGAGGCAAAGCGACGGCTTCGGAGTCGAAGGTGGCTGCATCACGTAGATTCTCGCGCGGCTATGTAGCTACGAAAAACTCTCGCTGCTAAGTCTTGACGTGTTCGACTTTACGCTGGAATGCGAGATGCCTGCGCACCGCGAAGCATTCTTGAAACTAATTAAATTCTATTGTAGCTCTTTGTAGCATTAACGAAGTGAGAGGCCGAGGCCGAAGTGCGCTCCCTGTCGAAGGAGTGCGGGCAACCCTGACGCATCGCGACGAGGGCAGCGCCGATGCGTCCGCGAATAAATCGCGCTTTCGGAGTTCGATATTTGGTCAAGGATTACCGACGCGGTCGGTACGCGCGACAGTAATTTTTTTGTCCACCGGTCAGCGATGTTTGGCCTGCTGATTCGACAATTTCTTTCCAGCAAAAGGTCGCGCTGCGCAGAAAAAAAAAATTATAAATGCCAGAAGAAAGAAATTACAGATGTTTCTGGAGAAGAAAGTTTTGTTGGAAATATGAAGTTTTTTTTGCCGTTGAGAGCTCGGCCATTATTTCAACGAGTCGCAACGAGTTCACGGATGAACCGTGACCTCGGTAGGCCGGACTAGCTACAGAAGTATCAAGGAAGCGGGAAGTATGCCGCCTGAAGATGAGATAAGAACAAGAAGAAAAAGACGAGGAAGAAGAAGAGGAGGAGGAGGAGGAGGAGGAGGAGAAGTGCGTTCTTATGTGACGTGACTTTAGCTGGCATCACGCACATGTTGCAGTTGAAGTGGGGCCTGGTTAGGTACATAGGTGCATCATGTAAACTATATGTAACTCACCCGAAGGTCTCGCCGCAGGTGGACCGCAGCATCTTCGGGTCATTGAGAGCAAATTTGTCTTTAATGTATGTAGCCGTTGACTGCAGAACGATATGCGTGTACCACATGACCGGGGTCTCATAAGGATTCAGGGAGTGACGAAAATTATACGTTCCGCGATTACTTATTAGAGTGCTTGCGATTGTTCGCGACATTTAGAACGAGATCCTTTCATCTCTCGACACGTGCATAAAGCGCGAGGGTCATCTTCTCGTTTTAACGACCCCAGCGGCGCGAATGCTCGCGCCATCGCCGTGAAGATTCACCGGCGATGTACGAACGGGACAATGAAGCGACGTGTCCGTAAAATAAAATAATAATTTGATCACCGATGCACGCCTTGCGAGCGTGCAACGTCGATCAAATTAACGGGCGTTTAACTGTAATAGAATTTTGTTGCGGAGACTCGGACGATTGCGAAATGGGAGGGATCCGCTATATTTCGTACGATCGCGCGGTGCAAAGGTCGACGGTATATTAACTGTGAAGCGTGTGTGTTAACCCAGTGACACACGGAGAATCTCGGCGTCAATCACGAGCAATGTTTCTTGCTCACTCTGAAATATTGTCCGCGAGAGACACGTGCTTTAAGCGAATTCTCCGTCCCTCAAACGTGGAGTCGCCAAGTGAGACGCGAGATAAAGTGTTCCGCAGAAAAGGTGTTCGGAGAGCGCCGGAGGACGGTACGTCACGTACGCGACCCGGAATGTCATCTCCAGGGAAGATTACGATTCTTACCGAAAAATTAACTCCTACCTCGGGACAGGCATGTATACGGGGGAATAATGATTCTCGTGACGATTTTACATTCCCCGCTGCGAACTCGGCCGTACCGCAGCCTCCGCGATTCGCGGCATGTTTTCGTCGGACAACCAAGAGAGAAAACGAGGAAGCGCAGCGAAGCGAACGGCCACAACGGAGAGGCCAAGAAAAGTGAGTCCGTAACTGTGAATTCGTACTACCAAGAAAAAAAAAACAAATATTTCATTCGTAATTATTATTAGGATGATGAGGGAAAAGTTGGAAAATAAATTATTCTACTCTCTTTCGCTCCGCGTCCGCAGTTCGAAACGTTCCCATTTTGCTCGGGTCTCCTCCGACGATATCGCCATTGGCATTTCGGTCGGCTCTTCTTATGTCTTCCGAACGGAGTGCGTATCCGAGAATTATCGAAGTGCCGGCGCCGCGGCGCGGCGCGGCGTGCGTTGATGGAACGAAGAACAAAGAGTAAACACACGACCTCGTGTCGGTTGCGCGGGAGACACGGCGCGATGAGATCGATTAGCAAGAGAGTTGGCGAGCAATCGCGCGTCAAAGGAACAAGGACGAGTAATGGCGTGCACGCCGCGGAAAAGTGACTCGCGGGAGAGGAGCGAAGAAGAGACGCGAGAGGAAGAAGAGGGATGGAGCAAGGGATGGAACTGAGCGAGACGAGGACGAAGAAGATGACGCTGAAGAAGCGAGACGCGGCGGTATCATGCAGCCTGCGGGCAGGCACTATTATGCGAGAGTGGCTGGAAGTCAGGTACGAGGTTGGGTCAGGTTGAGGTCGCGCGATGCAAGACCGCGACGAGTCACCTGCGGTGTGACCGATGCGAGACGCCAGCGAACGCGTTCGCTATCATCTCACCGAAGGCTCTCCGCTCTCGGAGAGGGGCCCGCAACATCTTCGCGGCCTTCTTCGTCATCCTACGACCGCGCGCATAAAGCCCCCCCCCCCCCCCCTCGCTTACACAGCTTCGCCCCGACGCTAACTGCTCGTTGAAACCGTCCGCGAGTTGTACAATCCGAGCCAGGAGTTTCTCAGCCAGAGTCTATGTCTATGAAGTCATTTCGCCATAGTCCGCATAGTCGTGTTCTAAATTAAATGCCGGAGACGATAAAAAAAAAGGCGCCTTTGCGTATCGATGGGAAACGACTTTGTCGGTCGGTGAGATATCCCCAGCCGATATCTCGGCGTTTCCCGCTATTCGAACACAGGATCACACGGGTGCGCGTAAATCGTTTGCGTAACCGCTGCAACATCCCGAATGCTAATATGAAACAACATATTATAAAACAGGGGCATAAAGTCCTCCGGCTCACTGTTATAACCCACGCGGTAGAGAAAACTCAGCGCAGAAGTCGTTGCACGCGTCCTGTGCACGCAATAATGCGATCACCGGTAAAATTCCCAGCCCGAGCGCTGCAGAAATGCACTTTGGTAGCTTCACAGGCCAAGTGGTGAAAGGAAGATTCTAGCACCGATCTCCTCTCTGTGTCTGAGTTGTAAAAAAAAAGAGAGATACAAAATACTTGGCCAAATGTGGAAGCGGATAGGAAGCGTGTTAAAATCCTGTATGGATCTCGAAGAGGAATCGCGTGGGGAAGTAGCGGTGGTGGTGAAGAATTTAGTGCGGCGATGCTTGGAGCTATCTCAGCCCGTTTTCTCTGCTTCTTCGAGGTATCGGCTCGCAGAAGAACTACACAGACACAAGCGGAGCGAGCGGAAGACTATCGTTGATCGACCCCCGGTGAAGTGCAGGACTGAAGGACCGACCAGCGAATGTAGGTGCACGCCGAAAAGCGTGACCGATCCGACGATTGTCCGTTCGCGATTCGGCGATGTATAAAGCGCGGTCTAATTAATCGCAGGCGGTGAGCGCCGGAGCCGGAGCCAAGCAGATTGCACGTACAACTTATAAGCACGGAGTGCACTCGTCGCGACGACTGATACACAGTTGTATTAGCGTATCGGAGAGGAGAGGAACGAGACCCGGAGGACTCGGAGCAGTGGCCACCCACGATACAGCCAACACACACGGTAGCTCAACGTTTCGCTCGGTTAAACGTGAATTAGCGACTTATCGTATCCTGCTTGACCATGGCTCTCCCTCTCTGGCAGCCGGTCGTTAGGTTACCCGCTGGCTCTCGCTCCTCGGAAACTCCTCGATGTCGGCGAGACCAACGCGCGAAATTAAAGGCTAATCGCGCTCGCTCGCGCGTTTCGCTCGCATACTCTCATCCTATCTCTCCGAGAAGCGCACTTTGCCTTGCAACTTCTTGCCGCCTCTTACCACGTGCGCGCGATCATTTTACAACCGAGTTTTCTCGATGCGACCGCGATAGTGCGGGTCTTATCGTCGATTTAATGGAATCCCCTCTGTCGTTGGAAAGGGTGATCGATAATAGTGACGTGCATCGGTGAACTATCGTTTCCATCCTGTTGAATGTTTAGAAAATAAATAATTTAAAAAATGGAATTCCCCATGAGAATTTTTCTATTCGCACCTGATATTTTTTTTTCTCCGATCACAGAACTGTTATGAACTATCAATCGTGTAAGAACATTGACTCAATGTTATGTAAAAATTAAAGCACAAAGCTTGGATTTCGAAACATTGCTACGCAGCGCTATTGGAAACGATAACTTTGGGAACACCCGGTATCGCTGCTACCTGGGTTCCGGCACGCGGTAAGCCCCGAACCTTTCGCTCACGATGACCCGGCGAAGAGGAAGGGTCCAAAGGTCGACCGGGGGCGAAGGAATGTCGGGCTCTCGCCGAGATATATATACCACACTAATGAACCCTCGCCAGGTTTTCTCCTCCTGTCTGCCGTGCAGAGCGAGCCGCGGAGTGCCGTATCTATCCCCGGCACCACCCGTAGCGTGCAAGTCCATGGTAAAACGCACTTCTGAATCACCCGCCAAGCACCCGAAGAGGAAAAATCTACGTGATTTCTTCCTCGCTCATAAATATATACATATATATATATATATATATTTCGTCGTCCCTTGTCATTCTCGGTGAAGAAGATCCCTCGCGCACCAAGCAGAAGAGGACTCAGAAACGCCGTGGAATTTGAAAGTTGGAATGTTGATTCGAGTGAAGCAAAAAAAACCAGAATGCTTTTAAGTATCGTCGTCGCGGTGTGGAGAAATAAAAATTTCGGATGAATTTCATCGACGTTTCCTCTTTCCGCGTTTCGATAAAAAGGCCACAGGTCAAAATGGAAATGAATCCGAGACGCGGTATACGCGAATTCCTTCCATAATCGCGGGTAATTGGCATCGCGAGAGTACTGTTCAACGAGACGCAGATCCCTTGCCGTGATAAGATAAAGCCATGTATGCTTGACCCAGTTACTTTACGTGCGCAATTTTGTTTTTTTAGATAAACCGAAGTTCTCTCGCTTACCTTCCGATTACGCATAATCTTTTCATTATGAAACTGTATTTTGGATTCTATTAAAAAAAAAAAAAAAAAAAACGCATGCAGAGTTTGTCAGAAATTACGGACCTCGATCGTACCAAGTACAAAATATGACTGTACGTTCATGCGACAGCGAATTGAATCATTAACTCAACCGAAGAATTCGATTAGGACGACAAACGGAAAAGTTTGTCGGATTGGCATTAACGATCGAAATATCACTCAGATATAGCTATACCGTAGTATGGCAGTTGGAAATCTTCTCTGTACAACGAATTTCACTAGGTACGGAGAGCGAACGACTGCACTCGGCTCGGGTACGAGGAGCATCCCGATATGGTCATGCTCACCCAATGCAAATGAGATCCTGTGGTGCGCGCGTTTATACTCCAAGCGGAGATCGGCGCTGCTGTGCCGCGTGGCTCGGATCGGCAAGAGCAAGGGAATCCTGCAGCAAAGCCCGCGGAGCAATTAAATTCTCATTGGAAGTCGGACACGTGTTACCACGTGTGTCTGACGTGGCGGTCACGGCGATGCCGACCTCGAGATCATTGATATCGCGCGCGCATTACGCGACAAATCGTTCCTCGCAGCTGCCTCCGGGTTGCAGGCAACCGACACACACCGTCTAACTCATGGGTATCGCCGAGCAACCGCGACGATTTATTGAATCATCTTCGTGGGGCGCCGTGAATCGTCTTGCTGCGCTATCGTTCGCGTGTGTTGTATACTGCAACGCATCGGGCGTATATCAGCATAGCGGGCGCACGTCTCATTACCACGTACTATCAAAGACGATGAACAGCGCCCTGGCAATCGTAAACGCGAGAGTGAAGAATTAAAAAAAAAACAACTAATGTCCTGCGCCGCAGGCTCATTGATGCAGTTCATTATTTCTTCGGATGTAAATCTCGATGCGAAACAATCCGTTTTTTTTTTTTTTTTCTCATCGCCTTGTGGGTTTCGACATTTTTAGAACATCTCGAAATACCGACAAACCGATGGCCAGTTTCATTATTTCCTATGGAACAATGAAATTGTATATGCCCACGGTTTGATAATGATCATTGGTCCATAATAACGGTTTTGTCGCTCGAGTTGCACGCAAGGAATGTGGTTATTTTAGCGAAGTCGGAAAAATTACTATATTATGCTACAAGGTAAAGAAACGCGGAATTTTCCTCGGCGCTAAGCGAGGGTAAAAATTGCACGAGGTGAAAATCCGCTCCCAAACGTATCGCGTACGATACGTTTTTTTTCGACTTCATACATATAACCACATTTCTTGCGAATCGTTATATTCGACGATGACCATTATTGCTCCTGGAGTAATTGGGCTTCCAAAGAGAGCAAACAGCCCTATTACTCCCTAGGGAGTAACGACACTGCTCATGCACACAGGTTAATAATGATCATTGGTCAATAACAGACGATTTTCCCGGCTGTGTTCCACGCAAGGAATGCTGTTATTTCAGTGAAGTTGGAAAAAAAACGGTTTTATTCTCGTTATTCCGAATGTCTGGCTCGCGAAAATGGGCCTCTCGATTCACTCCGATCTCAATGCTTCGTGCTGGCAAACAAAAAAAAACGATCCCTCCACGACCCTGCAGAAGTTACAACAGTAATACCAAACATGACGACGACACGTATGGAACGTAACCCTCACAGCGTGAAGCTGGTGTAGTCCGAACGCTTAGATTTTCCAGCCAGTGAGAATATCGGCGGATCCTTCGAAGGAATCCGGTTTTTCCCGTAGCAACGAATATTATGTATTCTAGCTTGACGGTTGATTATCGTCGGCAAATAACCTCGCGCTGGCATCACATTCACGTCGGCAAACACGATGCATCCTCAAAGAGGCCCCCCACGCCACCCCTCACCTCGCGCACGGTTATTTACATATTATGGAAAAAGATATACATCGAGCAGCCGACAAGGCGGATTAGTCAAATTGATATTTCATTACAATTATATAAATAACATATGTGATCCCTGCTCGATGCGCACGCTCTCTCTCTCTCTCTCGTCCCAGGTATAACGAGTTTGCGAATATGCGATTCCACCAACCTCGCCGGTACTTGGATACGTCGACACGCGAATATTCATACGCTATAATCGCCGGTGTTCCCCGTGTCCTCCGAGCAATTTATATTTTAACGTACTATGTCGGATATTATAATTTTGGAATAACGCCAGCCGATTGTTCAAAGTTTGACAATTTCTCGTCGGTTTACAAGCCGGCAATAAGGTACGCGCTATATATAAATATAAATAACACAATGTCCGTTGAAAGCTCGCAGAAACGAAGGTGCCAATCCCGGAGGTCTTTCATCCGCTATCTCGTCACGTTGATCTGCCGACAGGTGGGCACCCGGCTTGACGCGCAACAATTCATGAATGAATTAATAGCCGCCACCGTATACACGCACACAGACACACGCGGAAGGACCCCGTCGATTCTGCACTCCCACCGAACCGCGAAGATTTACATCTTCGTTCACGGTGGGATAGCTGTCGACGAGGTTCATGCGCGAGTCTCCGGCGATAGATAGACGGAGCATGAGTAGCCGTGCATATTCGCTGAGAGAAAGATCGATTCGAACCGAGAGCACGAAAACCGCTGGGGAAGATATTTCAACGAACGAACGAAGAAGCGGCGAGAGATGACTCCTGTCGCGCGAGAGTCGTTACGCAATTTTTTAGTGGAGAATTAACTCGTATCGAGGCGAGGCTCTACGTCGAGCTTTATCGCTACGAACAAATTGTGAAAGATGCCGCGTCCCGAGATTCAATCGACGTAATGAATTTTCATCGCGTGCAATTTCTTTTCTCTCTTTCATTTTCTTCAGTTTTTTTTTTTTTTTTTTTTTTTTTTTTTCAAACAGTTTTCAATAATTCATGAAATTTTTTATATTCCCGGAGAGACGGGTCTCGAAAGGTTCGCGCCCCCACGCAGCCGATATCTTTCACCGGACGCCCGTTAGACTTTGCAGTCAGAATAATGCGCCAAGCGTTGCGTTCCCAATGGGCACGAGAAACGTTGCTTTTTCCCCGGTTCGCCTTAACCGGGGTGCGAAGAAGAAGGAACTATCGCGCTCTCGGCCGCGCTCGTCTCGTCGCGGCGGCGTTAAAACGCGAAAGGTTATTGCTTCCATAAATCGACGAGGCGGCAAAGAGAGATACGGCGTGTGCACGGGTCGGGAGACTCGTGTTGCCGCTCGCCGGTTCGAGCGATTACGTGCAGATAGCTGACTTCGCCGACATAATCCCTCGCCGCGTGTGCGTTCTGATGCATCGGACGAGAGAATACGCCGAGGATATTTTATTATTTTAATCCGCGACCTGCTCGACTATACGGTGCGTTAAACCTTTTCGCGGGGAATCCATTGAACGCTCATAACACACTTGAGATATGCCCGTGCGTAGCCCGACGAGACGGTGCGTCGAGCTCGGTATTATATCTCGGATGCGAGGAGTTTTCCCTCAAAGCAAATAATAATGACTGCCGATAGCCTTACGAATGATCGTTGAATGGACCGCGACCGGAGAAGGAGAACGATCGTTCTCGCGGATTTGATTTATCTCGCGTCACTTCAATTATCCATCGATCCGCTCTCTTCGTGGGAATGCAGCACGCGCTCTTAGCGTACACGCTCTGGTTACGTATTCCTCAACGTCTTCGCAACGGGTCTAGCCACTCGACTAATGAGGAAAACGATGGAATTATGCGCATCCATCCGACTCGTTCGTAACAGGTCGAGGAACAAAAAAAAACAATAAGCTACGACTATCCGTATTGTAACCGGACAAACGAGAAAAGTTACACGCTTTCGTTAATGTTATACACGTTACGAGTAGACGAGCTCGCGGAGGCTTCGGTTCAGGACCGCCATTGTAGGCACTCGAAAGAGCAATCCCTTCGAAACGGAATCTCTGTTTTCCGCACCCCATCGAAACGTTCTACCCTTCGACAATAAATCTGTACCTTGGACGATTTCGGAGCTGCTCGATAATTAATTTCCGCCTTGAAGCCTCGTCGCTCGAAAGAAACCGATATCACAAATCAATGAGATTCCATCATCAGGGGCTTACCTGCAACAGAAATGAAAAAAAGAAAAAAATCATTGTATTAGTAAAATAATTAAAATTTCTACCGCTTCGTCTTATCGTAGATCGGATGTTCGTGTGCGGGACTCCATAAAATCCATTATAAAAATGCCACCATCCGCGTGTGGTATCCTGTGACACGATTGATAATCTCGCTGAACAATGCATATTACATTAAATCCCCATTACTCCGTCTCTTCCTCCCACAAAGCTCGTGGCCTTTCTCCGCCGTCGCGGCCCGTCCGCGTCGAGGAATTAATCGGAGCCTCGCGCGCGCGTGCTCGAAGAGAACCTCTTTTGCGAGGGAGTACCCACATGCTCGTTCGAACGTCATGCGTTCGGGATCTGCGCGAGGAAGCACCTGGGCGTACCGTCGATGGTAACGTTAGTCGCGCCAGAGATGAGAATCCATCTCCCCTCACGCTTTACCGAGAGATAATGGCTCTCTCATAGATTCATAGTGTACCGAGCGCGGCCTATTAAGAAATTCATGAGACGGACTCGCGTGCGTGAATGCATGCGCTCTGAGCTCGTGCTCGTAAGTACGTGTATTGTCGTCTACGAAAGCGTAAGAGGTCAGAGTCGAAGCTTGTCGAGGAGGATGGGATCGAGCGACGAGGCTCAGGACTTTGGCGTGGACGGTGGGTGAGGTTGCGGGGTTAAACTCCTCGGTTCAACTCGAGCCAAGAGAACCACCGGGTGAGAGGGGACTGACGGATGGGGGAAGGAAGGAAGTCACGAAACGGTGACACGAATGACGAAGACTCCGGTACCCCGGTCACGTGGGCAGGACACAATGAAGGGTGCGGCCTCACCTTTGACATCGGAGGTCCCGACCTATTCCTGCGATATATAGTCGGTAAGATACAGACGCGCGCACACACGTGGGTTAGAGAACGGTGCATGTGTGCGCGCGCGTTTGTGAAGCATGCAAAGTCAGCGTTTCGAGCGCCGAGCTCTTTCTCGGGTTCGCTATCATTGCGGCCGTGCAGGACTCGTCCACGCGCATGCGTCGTCGTTCTTCGTCGTTCGCCAGCCCACGTCCACGCCAACACACTAATCTTCGTGGAATTTCAGCGCTTGGAAAATACGTTTTGTGTATAGACACGTGTGTGTATTGGTTTATAAATACGAGTCGGCCGAGGAGGAAGGGTCAAGCGAGCGAGGTGCGGGTGGGTGGTTTCGCTTGTGTGGCGCGTACACAAGTGCGCATCTCGCTCCGCGGACCGGTATATCGGTGCACCGGACCGACGTGATTTATCGCACCGTGCCGCACGATCCGGCATAGAACGGGAGGTGACACGCATTTCCCGAACTATCGCGAAAACTAGTCGTGACTGTTTTGTCGTTTGGGCGCTTGCAAAAGCCAGCTGATCCGAGATACGGCGATGTTGAAGGCGTATGTAACCAATAACAGACGGTTTGATCACGGGCAGTTGTAACTTATCGCGACTTCAGAAAAGGAAAAGTGTTGTATTTTTTTTTCTCGGCAATAAAATTATTTATCGAAATTTATTTGTTTCCAATTGTGGCCAAAACACCGTTCCGAATAAATTTTTTGATGAATCGAAAAAAAAATTCGGCTATATATTTCAACCGATTAACGTAATAAAGTTCCAACAGCTTTGAATTTCACAACATTTTTAGTTAATTTTACTGCTCCGTGTTGTCCGCCGTTTGGTTCGTGTGTTAGAGGGGCTTCGAAAGCTTCGAGATTGTTTCACGGGAATTCCAAGAGCCAAAAAAGATATACAGCCTTTGTCAGAGGGCTTTTTACATATGAAACGATCTTTATGACCGTTCGAGAACACCCCGTCCGCGTTCGGAAGGTTACGTCTTATTCTTCCCCGGGGTTTTTCACGTGGATTCATGTACATACGCTTGGGAAGGAACTCCCGACGCCTCCTTCCTCGGTTGCGGCCAAAGGTAAACGGATCCTAAACGAGTGTCCATGAGAGGCCTCGCCGGAGTTTCGAACCAGGCTCGGGCTATGTATATGCATGTGTGCTCCGTTCGAACGACCCGGACGCCCACGGCATCTCATATCTTACGGATGAAAACATTTACGACAATCCTCGCGCCGCGCACCGGATCCTCGAGCGTATCCCCCCCGTACCTACTTATATCTCGCGTCGCATACGGCACACGGCTCACGCGCCCCCCCCCATCGTATTCACAATGCGTTCTTTCCCTCACTTCGTTTCTTATCTGTACGCCTTTTATCTTTCACTCTCATGCTTTATCCGCTCGCGTCGCCTTCCTTTTTCTACTCGAGACCCAACCGTGCGCGGAGCGAAACCGCTCACTCTCACTCTCCGAGGCTCTCGGATAGTTTATCCGCGGCGCCAGCCACTGACAAATGTCACTTTAAACGCTTACCTTGCGGCTATGATGTGGACGTGACGTCATGCCACAGGAAGTCGATGTGAAAAGAAATGAAATGAGAGACTCCGCCTATCGACGTGGGATTTTCGATTTTTTTTTTCACCATCGGTTATCGAAAGATGGGTGTTTATTTTTTTTCTCAAGGCATTTTTTTTTTTTAATTCCGCGAACGACTTCGAGGCTGAGCGTCAGAGAAATTTCCATTCGATGTCCTCACCGACACGCTCTCACGCCTCGCGAAAGTCCGTATCGCCCGGTTCGCCATTAAATCATCTTCCGCGAATTCGTATCGGTGAAAGAAGGCGCTTATCTACCTCGCTGCGTGTATATCCCATGGAGTAATCGGGCGACCGTCCAGTTGGCGCTAATAAGGTTTTCGTCGAGGTCCACGGGATGCACGATCGTTAAAGAAAGCCTGCCGTGGAAACCGCGAGATAATCTCTTTTAAATAATAACGGTGAGGAAAAAATTTCTCGGTGGCGTAGACGAGAGATTCGTATCGTCTTCGGAAGCTCGTTAATCGCCGGGCCGTTCGCTGTAATAAGCCTGGTGGGTATGTATACGGTCTTAAACTATTCTTCGTTTGCATTTTGCAAAAACGGACGCACGAGGAAGGATAGCATGGCCCGTGGCTCCGCTACAACGGAGCGTGCTCTACCGTCGAGAGGGAACACAGAGAATGCCTGGAGGTTCACTGTCGTACGTGCGATGGTACGAGTATGCGGGGACCGGAGCCTCCGAGCGCCGCGAGCGTTGGCGGCGGTCTATGACCAGCTGTGGTCCAGGCCGAGGGGTCACCGTACAGGAGGTCGCCTTCAGGGTCGCACTCTCGCCGAGCTAACTTACGGTATAACCATTTAAAAAAACACACGCACACTCGTACCTCGGCACAGTGAACGCTAAAACTGAAATTCGCTACATTTCCGCGAAAAAAATTACTACAGCAGAATGCGGATTAACCGGGATCCTCAGGACCGAAAAGTATCCAAAAACATACGTAACATTTTTTTTTTTTTTATGACCTTTTCTTAATTAAAATTCAAATAGATAGGTCGACTCGAAGAAAGTGCTGAGGATTTTTTCAACGGTGTAAAAAAAATGTTACACATCGTTCGGATACAGCACGAACGTTCTTTAACGCGAGATTGCTCGAATCGTAAGTTCGTTTGGGAGAACCCACGAGCCTCTTGGGCTCACGATAGGTCGTGTCGAACTGTTACGTACATTGCCTGCGACGTAGACACTTGACGTGTCGGCGCGTGGTCGATGTTCGCGTGTAAATCCGCGGATGTCAGAGGTGTCGTGTCACCGAAGGTGACGATTCTCCAGGCGTATTATTGCGCAACATTCCGCGCGCGAGAAAACAACGGCTTCGCGCATTCAACCGCACGAACGCTAAAAAAATTACGAGATAAAGCATTGCTGGATATTGTCGCGTGAACATAAAGAAAAAAAGAAACAAAAAAGAAAGATATAGATGAAGATTTATCGACAGTCGCCGCGTGGTTTTGCGGTAGGCGTGTTTCTCGTTCCGAGAATATTCAAACAAATGAAATTTTTCGCCGAGTCCCCCGAGACACAAATCACCGTCGATATTTTACCGAGAAAATAGTATTCATACCCGTGGTTCCACGGCGAACAGTAAAACGTGTAAAATGTGTATAGAGCGATGTTCTCTATCGTAATGACACACATTAGTATCAGCGTGACGCTATACGTTTATATCCCGAAGAATTAATGACACAATTCGCGATCCGATATCTCGCTGCCATTCGCGCTACCGCGTGGACTCCTCTCGAGTGACACGGAGAGACGTACAGACAGTCTCACACTCGCTCAAACACACACACACACACACACATACGCGCACGCACACCTTTCGATCCTCCGTCGCCGGCTGTTACAGCTGTCAGCATCTCGTTACGTCCCGTGAGGAACAAGGCGCCCGAAGAGTTACGAAAGTGAGAAGCCAGCGATAGATTATGGCATACGGAAGGCGTAGGAAAGAATCGAACTATCCGTGGGCCGTCGACGAGGCATCGGCCGGGCGCCGCTCCAACGATTGCAAAACGTCTTAAATGTTAACGATCATTGCCATGATGTTCTCCGTCTTTGTCTACCCCGATCGTATACCCGATTCGAACATTAAACTCCCGCGCGGTGTAATGCCGATGCCCCGTGAGAGTGTACGAGTGAAATCTCGTCACAGTATCGATATCTTCATTCATGGACCTTAACTCTTTCAGTGGCTCGTGACACATGCGTTTCAGCCGCTCGCGGCTCGCATAGAAACGACGGGAGTGGTTCGACGTCTATGAAGATGTGCATCGTCCGGGCTTCGACGTCTCATGGACATCGGGAACACAAAATTATTCACTTCTTACTTTTTTTATCGATTCGATCGGTTCTCCGCCGAGGAAAGAGGTCAATGACCTTTTCGATTCTCGAGACCCGTCATTAATCTTGTCCAAAAGCGATCTTCGTGAGACTCGCAGGTCGGCGAGACCGCTCACCTGGTATCGGTTGAGAATCCCTGACCCGCATAGAGGAGCGATCTCGAGAAGGAGCGGACCGGTTCAGGTCACCCGAGAGGGTCCCTGAGGTCGTGTCCCCAGAGAGCTCCGAGAGGTGGAACGCACCAGTGGCCACCGCGGCGAAGATCTCTCCTAGCTGCCGTTCGTCACACACGAGACTTCTCTAAGCCACCAGCCTGTCTCCTTTTATTTCAGACGAGTCGAGAACGCTCGTCCGGCAACGCACTCGGGCAGGTGACACACGCGCAGTTAACGTCGCGTCACGGTGTGTCGAGGGAAAAGAGATAATACCCATGGAAGACACGGAGAAATATGAACGGGACATAAGGAAATAAGTTGTATCGAGGGATCAGCGTCCACTCGGACGAAAGAAATGTCGTTCGAAAGCTGACATCGAGGTCCTTCGTAAGCCTGCCCTGTTTTAGGCGATGAAAAAACGTATCTGCGTTATAGACGCTTATTGATTTACAAGAGTCTCGGGGTGAAACTCCACAAAAAGACGCTCGAACTGCGGAGTTCGGGGAGTCTCCTTATGGAAAAGACGTGGTATAAGGTGGATGTAATCCATTGATCAGCGACACTCGACAGGGTATCAAGATAAATGTTTGCGATAAAATTGTTCCATTTTATGTTTTTTTTTATATATATAGCTATTTTTTAGTTTCATCAATCGCTGCTTTCGCGCTAATGACCGAACATCCATCTTCCGTGCCGTCGTCGAGAGGGAGATTCGAAAAGAAGTGCTCCGGACGACGAAGCCTGGAGGCGAATCCTTTTTTTTTTTTTTTTTCAAACCACATCGTCGGTTATAGTATAAACCCTGAGGCAGAGTCTCATAACTCTGTAAAGCGACAAAACAGTCGCGTTCATTCCGAGGCAGATTCGCGAATGCTCTTTGCGAATACGATGGAAAGATCCTTCGGCGGACAGTCCGTAGGTAGAACGACGAGGAGCCGAAGTCTCGTGGTGTGCGGGCACGCGCGAGACGTGTGAGCTCTCTCGGCGAGTCCGCCTCTCCGCCCGAGCACGTATACAACGAAAGACGACGAGTTCGCAGCATTGCTCCTTAAGGCGATGGAATGCGCACTGCCGTCTCTCCTCGTCACTGTACTCTTTCGCATATGTGCCAGCGGCAGGCAACGATCCCTGCCCGACGAAACACGATGGATTGCTTTGTCTTGTAGAAGTGACGTTTCGACTCGAAAACGGTTTCACTCCGACGAGAGATCACGAAGAGTAAAGTATCGACGGCTTGTTACCGAACAGAGCGAGGCCCGGTAGGCAGGCGCGTGAGTGCAGATCTCTTCTCGCGGACGACCTTTTTCGGTCAATTTTTTTTCCTTCTCTGTTTCTATCCAAATCGCCATTGATTATTCTATCTAACTATTTTTTACGATCCGAACAACGCTTAATTTTTTTCTGTAATCTCAGGTTTATTTTTTTTAGCCGGGTGGCCCACCACGTATCGAAGAAACGTTAGCGACGGTGTTTCTCCGTGTGTCATCGACGTCCCGGATCGAGATTCGATTGTGCCACGGAGGTCCACCGGTATCGGTGTGGCTGTACGACTCGCCGTTGGCGATCGGCTGTAAGTTGGCTACAGAGGCAAATATCGTTGTGTACCGAGCGCGCAGGGCACGGCAGAGAGTTGTCTCCGGCGAGGAAAGGACGATCGAGGGGAACACGTGTTTATCGCATTGTCTTCAGTCAGCGTGGGCAAGTCACACGATATCCCACCGGTCTCCCCGGTATCCGCGCGGGACAACCGACAGGATCGCGTACACACGACTATTTCCCTCCGCCTGTACGGTATTCTTCCGCCGGACCGCAGCGAGGCGCCGACGCTCTCGGACAATGAATTTCCCCGCGACACTTATATGAGCTTAGGGTCCGGAGAACCGCGGACAGGCGATAACCCGAGACCGGTGTTATCTGCGAGAAATCGGTTAAGAGACGACGACTGTACGGTGTCTCGTTTATTTTACGTCACGTCGTTCATACGTCCGCTGGCTCTCGCGCCGGTCTCGCTGGGAAAATCGTCGAGGTTCGAGACTCGGGCTGATGGAGCGTAATGAATGGATTGTTCGCACTTGGCACCCACGCTCCGCTTCCCTTAGTTCCCTTTCTCTCCCTCGCGTCTCAACCCGCATCGTCGTGTACGGATTTATACCGAATCGTCCGGCGACCCTTCTCGGTAATACCGTTTTTAAAAGAACGTTCACTTTCTCCCGTCCTTCGCGGCTTTTTTTTTTTTTTTTGTAATTACAAGCAAGAGGGAGTGCCGCTTGCGATGCGAACTTCCGTCGATTTGTAATTACGTACAGCCGCGTGTCGATGGCGAGTCGCAGGAACGACGCATGCACGGTAGGAGAGAACCAAATAATAAGTAGCTTGGAGAGAACTGCGGCAGCGACGGTAATATCGGCCGGTAGGAAGCTCCATCGGGCAAAGTGATTTATTATCAGATGAAGCGCTCGATGAGAGCCGGGGAGGAGCGAGACGCTTCGATAATTGACGAGCCGCTAACGAACGAGCTCCGCACGGTTTTCGGATTCGGTGCCTCTTGCTTTTTCGACGCTCACTTATTTCGCTCGAGGTGGATTCCCCGAAACTTCGGTTGCTCGCGGGCCACCGGACATTTTCCAAACTAACGGCGAATTCGCGAAAGCCGCCCGACGCCGGTTCGCGTAATTTCATTGGAAGATTCTTTTCTCCCAGCACGTTTGTCGTTGGAACGCTTCGAAATTTTTAGGCACGAGGAAGCACGAAACTGCCGACTGTATCGCGAAGAAAACGGACAAGCCGGTGCTGATGAGTCTTCGGTATTATATGAATGAATGGATGAAGGAATGAATGAATGAATCATTCACACCTCTCGAGTCCAACACGCCTCGGCAGAACGGCCGACGCCTCGGCTGCTTCAGCACCGAGAAAGACACTCTGGTAATTAATTACTCGGGTCGACGATACGACGAGAGTTCCGTGGTTGCCGGCGCGAAATCGAGCCGGCCGGAGGCAGGAGTCACACAATGATCGACTGTTGAACGACTCGAACTAGTTATTAGCATTCCCCGATTTTATACCGCCCGGCAATGCATGAATTTTCGTCTTAACGGTCGTACAATGGATATCGTGGGAGGAAGAATTATGGGAAAAGGTTTCACCGGACTATGGCTCACTCGCTGTATTTTGCCGTTCCACCATTCCGATCTTATTTATTATTTCGGGACGCCGGAGTAGCCGGTCTGAAGCGCGGAGAATCGTTGGGCGCGTTGCACTCTTCGATTCAGCGCTCCGCAGCAGCGAGCTATTTTTCTTACTCCCAATGCGTGTTATTCTTTCGACTGTCCGACAGCAGCACATGATGAGCCGAAAGATTGGAGAGGCCCGCGGACACGACGCACTCGTAAACGAAGTGAAAACATTTGCGCGACGCGCCGGGCCCGCTTGCGCTTACTCGACGCATTCTTCACGCTCGAATATCGCGTCGACGAGGCGTCCACAAAAGATCGAGTGGGTTTACCGGGACTCGCGGAGAATACAATCAGAGCTCGATCAATCATCGAGCCACAGAGAAAAAAAGTGTGTGGCGGAAATCTTCTCAATTTAGGGTTATAATTTTTTTTTTCTTATAAAAAAAATCGAGCAATTGGAGACGAACGATCATCAAAGGCCGGTGCCGAATGGACACACCGTTGCGCTGTGTGGTAGCTCGGATTCGGATTAAAAAAACCTCGAACGGATATGACGACCTGCGGCTCGAGACGACAAGCGGATCCTTCCTTCTGTTTCTCTTTGGCTTCACTCGGTTCTCCGTGACCCCTGCACGGTAGATTCGGCACGGTGGCTTCTCACTCCGACTGTCCTGCGGAGAGATGACGAGGACGTACCGGGTGGCCCGTCGGATATGATGCGCAGGATCAGAGGAGAGGATTCACCGCGGGCGGAGTACGCTGTGCACTTCGATACCACTTAGTGGCGCGCACCTGCCGCCAGGTCATTAGGTATAAACTGCAGGTAGAGCCAGGATCGGGAGAGTTCGCGGTCGCGCTGCTCATCTTCGTCGTCGTCGTCAACGGCGCGACCCGAGAGACCGATGTCGAAAGAACATGGGATCCGTGAAGAAGGGAAGACGCGAGACTGAAAAGGGCACGGCGGCGGACGGGGGAGAGACCCGTCACGAACTGCGGGCTAATTGTCCGGGAGATTGCTCCTGCAGCAGCGACAACAGCAGCGTCGAGAGATCCCTACTGAGGTTGGTTCCCTGCACGAGACAGAGATCGGAGGATGCGTTCGGACCATGAGACTAATCTTCTCTCTTCCATGCTATTCTTCTTCTAATTTTCGCGTGTCCGTCGGAACTCTCCCGGAAAGATACTGGCCCGAAGATATAATGCCGGATCGTCACCGGTCCTCCAATGTTCAATGACAAGGTTGCGAGTCTCGTGTGAAAGTACATGCGTTACGCTCTTTCGATTCACTGCTCCGGTTGTAAGTCGCGGCTGAAACTGGCTTAGGTCGCGGGCGCGAAACGTTCGGATCAAATAAATTTGCCTGTCTCGTTGCCGCCGGGAGTTCGCTGCTGCCATTGCTCTCGGTGAAACCCGGACTCTCGTTCCACGGTCCGCCACGACCTCACGACACGACAGCGGCTCGGTGACGTTATGGTCCCGATTTCCAACAGACGCCAAATTCTTACGTAATAATGTAATATCCTCGCGCGATTTGATTCGACTTTATCCTTTCCCCGACCCCGCTCAACTGTGACACGCTGCAGGCTAAAACTGTTCGGCGACCGACGAGTCGTAACTTGGTATCGCTCGACGGTAAAATGTATGGCTCGCAGATGCACGTCCGTGTGTAATTTTCACTGGGGCTTTCTCACTCCGTCGGAGACTTCTTATATGGATTTAGTTAATATTCCTGCCGTGCGGAGTATAGAGATATACCGTACGATACAGTTCAAGGAATGAGACACGACGGACGTTGCGGACGCGAACGATCTCCGTTCCCGGCTGCCGTTCGTTCGATTTTGTCGTTGCGTAAATTCGCCTCGACACCGAGAGAGAGAGAGAGAGAGCCTCGAGTGTGCCCGTGCGCTAAGCTCCAAACGTCACTCTCAGAAACGGCGATAAATCCTTTGGGGACACGCGGAGAGAGAGACGTGTAGCGGTCGCAAATCTATCTCTCGGCTACATCCTTATAGCTCGAAAACTCCCCCCGCGGCGTTCGTTTAGCCGGCTCCCGTTGATGCTGCCGCGATCGCTGGTACCGCAGGTGAGAGAAACATACAGACGTTCCCGCGACGCCTTCGGACAGAAACTTCTCGCTGCCCGAAGCAGCCACTCCGCAGACGATACGGCGGTTGGAAAGAAAGCGGACGAGAGAATCGAGATCCGACGATTTTATAAGCGAAGACGAAGTCCGCCTGTATTTTACTTTCCGCTCTCCTTTTCGCTGCCGCCAACGCGGCAGACTCATCCACCCGATAAAACGTGTTGCGCTAGACAGAATCGGACAGAAACGTAACGGCGAGATCCCTTCGAGAGCTGCTGCCTATATCGAGATTTCTTCGATCCTCCGAGTTTATACACTCGTATTATACATAAACGTTGGAGGCAGACGCGATAGCGTCTTCGTCCTCGTCCACGTCGTCCTCCGCGGAGGAAACCCGTGCACGCCGCGCTCGACGATTAATGGGTTCGCGAGGTGCGAGAGGAATTGGATTTCACTCGTGATCGCGAACTATCTCGCTCGCTGCTACACAACACACAAACACCGTTGTGGAATATCGTTTACCGAATCTGTTCGACGATCGATCTTTCCATCGTCGACAAGCTCGCAACAGTTTCTCGGGCACGTGAGAGAGCGCGCTCTTCTATCTGCCCGGGTGAAACGTAGAGACATCCGTGGCGGACGTTTTCGCCGTACGAAGAATATTTTGATCGCTTGGTCCTGATGCTGCTCCTCGCTCCGCTTCGTCCGTTCTCTTTCTCACATCGGGTCTCGAGAGACTCCCCGCAACTTACGTAAGTACAGCTTTCGGATCATGCGCAGCACGGCTCTTCGGGTTACTTTTGTGGTCCTCTTTTTTGTCACGTTTTGTTGTTGTTGTTTCTTTTTGTTTTCCTTTATTCGGCGAGGAGAGGAGAGTCGGGAAAAGATTTGCCTCGACCTTTTTGTTACGTCACGGCGAGTAGAGCAATAATTTCTCGGGTTCGCTACCGTGGAGAGATAAAGCCCCGAGAAACGGGAGGCTGCAGAAGAAGCGGAGAACGTTCCTCATGCCGCAACGGCAACCGCAGCTCAGAATCGGAGGCACAATCGAGCGGTTAATGGCTCGTTCCGTGCGCCGACGAAGTGCGCTGGGCAACACCCGCTCCGGCTTTCCGACCCCGCACACTATTCCACACTGAACCCTGCACGACCTAACCGCCCAAGTCTTCTATCTATTCTCCACCAAGATTCCTGCATTCTTCCTCCAACGATTCAACTTTGATGTATTTTCGATACACTATAGAGTCGACTCTGGAAACATTGAAGTTTTCGCAACTGTTGCATTCTAAGGTATTTACTGACCTGTCAAATTATTCAACATATATATAAATATATTTGAAAGACCGAGCCAATGGATAACCGTAGTCAAGTATCTCGAGAAAGGAACTGTCACATGTCCGTCCGTTTAGACGTGCCAGTCGAGACTTTTTTACACGACGATTGATCTTGTATTTATTTATCTCTTCGCTCGTCTATTTTCAAACCCGACGTTACAATATAATACCAAAGTGTTCGTTCGCTGTCAATTCGCAGGATGCCTCATCGAATTTACATGCCGAAGATTAAAAAAAAAAAAAAAAAAAACTTGCCGAGCGTGCAATTAGTGCGTGTGATACAGGTGTAGAACATAATCCAGCCGCACACGTTTTCACGCGTCTCGTACGTATATGAGAGGACGGCGGGGACGGAGGATAAAAGTTATCCCGAGCCGTCCGCTGATGGTGGAGCGCTCACGCTCGGTTAGCTGGTACTAATTAACCGAGGAATGCTGTATCTAGATTGAAATCTGGGTGACCCGACGCCCCAGGGCCATCACCTCCGAGTTCACCTCGGATTCTCGCGGCCCTCTCCTCGCTTCGCCATAGGAACAGAAACGGCAGCAAGTATATAAGGAACTCTCTCGGATGAGTGGCTCCTCCCGGGAGTCCGGGAGTTCGTAGACGGCTGTACGGCGATCCCTTGCCCCCTCGTTCTCTCGACGGGCAGCCCTCAGCCGACACGGCCAAGCGGTGTCGGTCGGCTATCTTCCAACTGCGGTACCGTGAACTTCACTAACACCGAGGACCGGTGCCTCGCGTATAGGGACCGTCGGCGTTTGCAATCCATTGCCCACTTGGCCCGGTAAGCGAGCACCCGGCGTGCACACCACATATACCGCCCGCTCATAAGGCGCGGATATAACCCGTTACGGCTTCCGAAGTCGAATGTTTATGATAGGAAAACCAAGGATACTCTCGTCTCTCGATGTCTGGACTGTTAAAAAAATTAGGTTGAATCAACCAATCAAGTTTCGAGCTGGGAGGCTCAAATAAATATTTTGTTGGGACAGAAAAAAAAATCTGTTATTTCGACAATTCGCTGAGTAATTTCACCAAATATTTTTGTGTCATTGAAATAGTTCGACCAACGAGATATTTGTTTGTTCGATAAAGCTGAGCATCAATTGAATGGAGGGATGTGAAATTCGGCTGTTGGTAACTTCCATCCGAGTACGGAACGATGGACGCGGCCCGAGTGCAGATGAGGATATAATAAGCGGGATACCGATGAGTCGAAGCGTCGCGTCTGTTCTCGCGGTAGGATCGATCGATCAGCGAATTTAACGATCGGGAGGTAACCGAGACGACGAGGAAGGGAATACGACGACGATGACACTCTATCGCCTGCAGTGTCGCGCCACGCGCGTCGTATATCTCTCCGCGGATCTATCGTACCGGTTTTCTCGCGGTACCTTCGATATATACTTGGCAGTCTCTGCGAGGCTCTCGATAACATTCCGTCCCTCCGCTTCGGGATTCGGTGGACACTGCGCCTCTATAAATGGCGCAGCGCAAACTTCGTCGTCCCACTCGCTGTCTCGCCGATACGTTCGCTTCGGCGGATCGATAAGATCCACTGCGACCATCACGGTCCCTCTCCGTCCCTCCCTTCCGACGATATAATTTTGCTCGTATAACTTGTATTTTTTTTTAACGCATGTGTAATTTTTTTTTAAATTATTTTACCTCGACACTTTCCGCATAAAACGTCCTCGCGACTCGTCAAACCGAAAACGAGTCGAGGGTCCGCGGCACCGGAGCCAACCGGTTAGTTAATCGATTGCGATCGATCCGTGGAACGAGCGCGGGTCGTTTCGATTTTACGGATTCGTATTGACGGGATAAATGTCCTTGGGGACAGATCGATCCAGACCGGACTCTCTCTCCTTTTTTAACTCCTGATAAGAGACTATTGGCGACTCGTTCTTTCGAATCCGGGCGCGACCGCCGGCGATTAAATGCGGGTCATGTGATTCCATTTTGCGGCGTGACGGGGACGATCGTTGACGGCCTTTCGCCCGCACGACCAAGGTGCGGCGGGCTCGTAAAGGCGACTTCGATACCGGCGCGGTCTTCCCACTTCTTTTCTCTCGGGCCGAAGGGGAGAAAAAAAAATTGTATCGCGGGTTAAGTTGTCACCGTGATCGTGTCCTCCGGTGCGAGCTCGCGAACATCGGGCGGAGAGCCGGGAAGGCGAAGGTGGATCCCGGGGCAGGGAGAGCGGACATTAAGACGCGGAATCATCCTGAAATATAGCGAGATAAAAACAGCGGGCTTACGAGCCGCTCGGACGTTCGCGCAGTCAGGTCGGGTTACGCACCGACTTATTTTACGAACGACTGACCTCCGGCACTTCGAGTCCTCCAATGGCCTCTATACCAGCGTATACTTGTATACAAGTGCAAACGATCGTCCCGGGAAAGAGAGACGTTCGCCGATATGTTCGAGCGCGGCCGGGGATATAATAAGAGAATAACGCTGAGGAGGAGGAGTGAGTTTCGGTCGACGTCTCTCGTGTCGAAGCGAGGTTTCAGATACGCGAAACGACGAAATAACCGTATAGGATAAGGACTCTCGTATAATACCCACCTCGGGGGAGGAGCGAGAAAGCTTTTATCGATTCGGCTTTATCTCGAACGGAATTCGCGATCGTACGGAATACGGCGAACGCGCGTTCCTCCGCTCGCGTACGCGCTTTTATGAGAATTTCATATTCCGAGCGACGAAACAAAAACTCAATCGTCGGTTATCGTCCGATGCAACTACCGCTGCGCGCTAAATAATTCAGCCTCGAATCGAACAATCTGACCGGTACAATTGTGTTATTATTTGCGAATTGCTGGAAGCCGGGCAAAACGGATGAGCTACCATTTGAGACGAGATTTTTTTACCTGGTCCATTTGTCCCTCTCTCGTCTGGTGCGACCGTGCGCGAGTATCTTTCCGCTCGACCGCTCTCCGAGACGACACATTAATACCGAAAGGGGAGCGTAAACGTCCTGTATTTCACGCGGACGGAACCTGCGCGGATCATTACGAGCCATCGGACCCGGGAAAGGAAAATGCAGACGACGTCCGGACACGGAGAACGTTGCGGAACGACGCGGACGCACGCGAGAAGCGCGTTACGTTACGCCCACTTCGGCTCGATTCACGGCCGTGAAAAAAAATTCCCGGTTAAACGAAGAAATAAAGAGTGGATAAAAAGAGACGAGAAGAAAATAATAAATGAAAATGTGAAACTTAGACACGGGACGTAACGAACGACGAGGAGGCAGCGTAAAAGAAGAGAGACATTAGGCCCGCGAACGGGTTGTGTGTGCCTTTACGGTACCGTCTTTCGCGATAAACGTCACGTATCTTTGGCTAAAGAGAACTGTTCCGAGCTCGAACTCTCCGAGTGCGAATTGCCGACGTCGCGGGGTCTTCTTCGTCGCTCGGAGACGGGACGAGGGAGAGGCGTTCGTTCGTGCGGTGCAGTTCGCGCGTTCCTTTATCGGATACGTGACTGTGCAGCATCGCGATGGGACTTCCGGGAGCCTGGGGGCCAGGCGTTCTTAACGATTTCTCCGCTCCGGAACGCTCGTTCGAACGGGAGACGTACGGCGGAGAGATGACGCGGCGCATGCGCACCGCCTCAGTCCAGATAACGCACCGACTAATAAGAGGAGCCGTCGTGAAATTCGAAACGAGGATCGAACTCGACGCTCGACGCTAAGCACTTCTCGTTATACATATTTTCCACTGCGTATAGAGACACAAGCTGCGTGCTATATGCCGGCGAACTCTTCGAGTTTCACGAGCGAGGGGGGGGGGGGGGGGGGGGATCTGTGCGAAGAGGTACATTGGCCTCGTCGTTAAAAATAAAGGAGGAAAGAAAAATAAAAAATAAAGATTATATGTCTCTAATAATATCGGGGACGAAAAGAG
The DNA here is from genome assembly GCA_963978505.1 of Listrodromus nycthemerus. Taxonomy (NCBI): domain Eukaryota; kingdom Metazoa; phylum Arthropoda; class Insecta; order Hymenoptera; family Ichneumonidae; genus Listrodromus; species Listrodromus nycthemerus. The sequence goes on along the minus strand of OZ021683.1, from coordinate 737,987 downwards.
CGTGTATATGAGATCGTAAAAGCGGCGAGTGGGTTTCGCCGAGTGCGGTATCGCACCCGAATACCGTTCACGAAATGTGGCTAGCGGTGGTGTCCCGCGGAGGAGCGAGAGAAGGGGGGACGAAGAAGAAGAAGGTCCGCGACGATTGAGACCGATAATACCGCGAGGGAAGAGCCGGGACGCTTAGACATCGCTGCTGCGAGCAGCCCGGAGGGTTCTCGAGAGCAGCGTGATTAAGAGTGAAGCTGCCTCGACCCAATGCTGCCGCCGCAGCGAGGATAAGTAGCGGCAGAAGCGGCGTTGGACCGGGCACCCCGAGAGAGCCTCGTAACGCCAGCGCTAAGAGCCCGTACCTGTCCACGAGCGGGTAATACCTGAAAACATGTCTCTATCGGGAGAGGAATCTCGAGACGCGCGCGCCCGCGCGCTTCTCTCCCCCGGACTCCCTGTAACACCTTCGCATAAAACCGACGTTTTATTCCGCACCGACCACCGAGACGTCTTTACGGTCTCTCTCTCTCTCTCTCTTCGTATCCCCGGCGGTTACCAGCGGACGAAACGCTTCGAGGATATTTTCACGGGCGCATCTCGCTCATGGGCTGCGACCGTGAATGGGTGAGAATTAACGCACGGCGCTCGAGTATCGACGCTCACGGCGCCGATCGAAGGGTGAACGAAGATCTTTAATTTTTTTTTATTTTTTTTACTCAAAAATTTTTTTTATTGAGCTTCCATCTCAATGTACCAGAGTCTTATTTATTACCCTTGAAATAATTTGGATCTTTTCGCGTTCATTCCGCTCCACTGCGCCTCTGCCTTATTGCCGATTTACATCTGAAACAGTCGTCCGTGTACCGCGAGCAAAAGCGGCAATGGCGTCGAACACGACGACCAAGACTCGTCCAATCGAGAGGCGCTTGCCTAATTGGTAACCCGGACCAAGGGGCCGCTCGGGACTTCGGTACAAAGTATCCTTCTCTCTATCTCGCAGGTATACTCACAGCGGAACTGGGTGCGCTGTATACGCCGCAGCTGCCGAACGTAAAAGAGACTCACGCGATAAGGAGACGATTCTAAGAAATTCTCAGAGAATCGTAATTTACCTTAAAAACGAACCTCCGCTATCGTGGAAACTAAAGTGACGTTGCTAATTGGACAATGTCAGGTCGGGAGAGTCATTAAAGTAAAATAAAAAAAAAATACCACAGACCATTTGCATGTTCAGTTTTTTTTGGTAGAATATAGTTGGCCATCGAAAATTCCGCTGTTCGTTCTACAATATCGAAATAAGTCCCAGGCGTTTATACCATACGTCCGATAGGCGATTTGCATAAAGGATAATGTGGTGTCGGGGGCGCGCCCCGTGATTTCGCGGCAAAGGTTTCCGAAATGTCAACACACCCGATATCGACGAAATGCCAAATCGTTCCTCGGACAGGAAAAAAAAAAAACAAAAAAAAACAAAAAAAATTAGTGAAACACAAAAAAATGCATATAAATAAAAATACTTTCGTATGGACAGTATCGCGGATTTGTCAAGAATTGCGCGTGCGAGCGCACCGCGACCCCGAACGGCGAGGAGAATCCCCTCCGTGGTTTAACCGTCTCCGATCGTATTACACAACGTACATACGTATAACGTTCCCCATCGCACGATCCGATGAAGATATCGCTCGACGATCGTCGCCGTTGTTTTTCTGCAAGTCACTAATAGTTATGTGAGTTCCCGTAGCCGGTCCCCGTTCTCGCACACCGGTAGCAAAGTTCAATCGGCGAGTCGTCCGGTCGCGGGTCGCTTCATAAAAAAATGAGTTCGGCATTTTTCTTTTTATTATCGCTCCTCGCGGCGGTCGACTCGACGATTCGGAGTACGGTCCGATATGATGCGATAGTCCGTCGAGTCACACTGGGGGCTTTTTCCGATACACTTAAAGAAGAAAATAAGTTGATTCCCTTTTTATTGCCTGGCAATGGTGAGGCGCGTTTTATCGAGGACTGGACATTGGCTCCGATAGCCTAATTGCCCAGCAGTATTGGAGAATCGGAATTTCATTTAAAATCCGACTAAAACGCGGCTTCCTTAGTTTCTGGCGTTGCCTGAGCGGCGGTTGGGAGGGGGGAGAGGGATGAACTTGGAGGAAGGAGCCAGCAATAAGACGTTGCCGAGACTTGGGCGAGGAAGGTCCCTTATCGTGCGCCGGTGCACCACCTCTCGCGGTAGCTCTATCTTAATTGTGATCGGAACCCCGCAGCAGTAGCAGCAGAAGCAACAGGAGCAACAGCAGCAGCAGCACAAACGGGAACCAACTTCTTCCGCTGATGCTGCTGCTGTTTCTTCGCGTTTCTTCTTTCCACTTTCCGTTCATCGGGGAGCGTGCGCGCTCGAGCGCTCTCCGCAAGCCGATTCGCGAATTTACTCGCTGAACACCTGCAAAATTCTCTCTAATCTGCGAGGCTCCACTACCGAACCATCTGGTCGCCACGGTCATCAATTATTTCGCATTTCTTCAAGCACGCGAACGGCAGAGACGAAGGTGAAAATAAAAAAATTAAATAACAAAAAAATTGGAATCGAGGTAGAACGTCCTGTAAGCCCCGAGTCAGATGTTGCTCTCGGATGGGAAGCCGACTCGCGAGCGAATGGAAAAAGGCAGGAATAGAAAATCACGAGCCGCAGCAACCCGTCAATTATTCAAAGACCTTTGATTCCTTGAATACACACGTTGCGCGGCGGATTTTTGTACTGCAAGAATGTATACGGGTCGACCGTTTATCGATTATATATCGCGTGTTATTATCAGAAATCTATCGGCCTTTTACGCGTCAAAACGCATTGCTCATGGGTCGAGTTCACGATACAAGAATAGTACGAGAAAAACGAAGTCAACGATTTTTCATGAAAAACCTCCAGCAGGCGTCAAACGTTTTCAAGTTTTTATTCAGTTGTTGCACGAAAAAAAAATTGCAGGAATCGTCGGAAGGCGTATTTAATTTAAACCGCTCACTTAAGTTTCTCGAATGTGTATATCGTTATCGCGGGGACAAACGTTTAGAGACTTTTTACCGCGTTATGATTCATCAAAGAGTTTCACGTAACTTTGACACGGAAAAAAAATTATAAGTCGCTCCGACCAACTGCACGGTTGAATAATTACCGGCCGATTAATTCGCTCGGGTGAACGATTGACTGAATCAACAAGTTAGTTGGTGGCGAACTAATTAGTTTATTGTCAAACAGATAACTTGCCGATACCGCCGATCAATTGAACACACGACCGAGTACTCTTCAATGACGAAGTTGGTTGCGGCAACTGATTATTACTCTCTGTACAACCCGGTGGTCCGATGTCCAAACCCGAGCGCCCGATATCGCGACAATCAACCGATGGGCAATTAAAGGAGGTGACTGGTCACCGTTGAACTATCGCTACTGAAGCTGCAAAAGTTCGAGCCATAGAAAACCAGAATCGACCGACAGGATGAACGTCTCCGGTCCCGTCATGCGTTCAAACGACAGCAATAGACTCAGTTCGCGTACGTCGCAATTTATACTGTAGCATAATCGGAGACGACAGGAGGACGCGCGCATGCTCGCGAGGTGAAAATATCCTATAATTGGATAAGAAGCGTTTAATTTTTTTCATCGGACATTCAATTATAGAGAGAACTCTCCGATTCACGAACGCTGTCCGCTACCGGAGTGTTGGACTTCATTCTACGCGATAAACGTCAGGAATTCAAATCTTGATGCTGACTCATCGTTTCATTGTATTTCGAGCCTCCGGACGTCTACGGCACTGAACGTTCGAGGAATTCTAATCATCGTCAGGTCGCGCGAATTATCACTCTCGGGCTTTGCTCCCAGAATCTCGAGGGATTAAATCAGCTCGGCGGGGAATTGAAAAAAAAGAGGCGAAGAGAAAACGGGTCGAGAGTGCGACCAAAAAAATGGTGTGGCTGCTGCGTCAAGTGGAGTACGGGAACAAAAGGCTTCATCGCAGCTAAAGCTTCTTCCGCGGCATTTGGCTCACGAGAGTCCGCAGCTTTATTCTCGCGCGTTTCGCTGCACTGCCGTTCTCGCGATTGAAACTTTTCCCCCTGACTTATGAAAAACCGCTAAACCGCCACAACTATTTTCTCGGGAAAGGCTCCGGGCATCGAGCTCCGGATGGATTTCGCTGGAAATCGCAGCGCGCCACTGCCGATGCTGCATCAGAGTGATTCAGCGAGGTCAAGCTGCACGCCGCTGCACAGCCACGATTTCAAACTACGAATTAAACGAAATTTCTTAATTTCTCGAAGGAAAATGTGATGCTGTGTACGCGATGTTTATATACTATACGCCGTCCGGCATTAGCGGTATCCCGGGGTGGGGGAATAGAGAAATTCTAGTGCCGCAATTAGACACACGTCTACGAGAAGAAGGATACCGTTTTGCTCATCGCGTCCGACCGGCCATTATCTCGCCCCACGGATTCGTTCCAGAATCGCATACGGTGAGCTGAATCCCTGTCACGAAATGTTCGCGCCGGTGGAAGCCTAATACGACGCGAATGTCCGGTGCATCAGGCTTTATCCTCCCCGAATGACGATGTAAGATTTACGGGCAGGTGCGCGGGATTAGCGGTTTTGCTGTTTCGTCACATTTTTTTTTATCCCTTTTTTTTCGGAGTATTTCGTGAGATAGTAGTTCGCGGAGCCGGCGATGACTTTGATTTTCTCGTGTGAGGAGAGTCGAATGGAGTCGAACGGTGCATCTGTTAATTGGAGGAAATCGAGCACTAAAACACAGCGATTTGAGGGAGATAAGGCGCGAGCGATGCGGCAGCACGAGAAGGAATCTCGATGAAACTTAAGTGGTTTCCTATCCGCTACTGGAGTGCGCACTACCGCTCCTCGCTCCCCTTCTCTCCCGCTCTCTCTTTCTCCCGATTAATCTCAAAGGGTTCCTATATAATTGTCAAAATCGACCACCGCATAATTATATACCCTTCGGTAGGTGAATCGCTTTCGCGATGAGTTAAGCTTAACGATCTGAGCGATACGATCGTCGGAGCCAAAAACTTTGCCTCCCTGTCTTTCCCCGACCGACCAGCTCCGTAAAATTGATGATAAAAAAGACCTCGTCTTTTTTATTCTCCTCTCGCGTCGGAGCCACGGAAAGTGGGTTTTAAAAAGCAGCTCAGCACATGGCGGCCACGAACAACAGCTTAAAAAATTCTTTGACTTTCCTCCGACACTCACCGAACAAGTTATCATTTTTTTCCTCGTTTGATATTCATGCTGATACGCTAACTGACGAAGATCCAAATTAATCGCATTGAAAAAAAAACCGTTTCACAATATTTTATGGCGGGAAAATAGTGTTGATTTGTAATACGTCAACGATTATGCGAGGCGCGAAACTTTTACCGCGCGAAGTCAATCGATTAAGAATTCCTGGAGTGTGAAAAAATAAAATAATTCTTTGAATTTTGCAACTTCTCCGCGGTAGTCTCAGATTTTCCTTCTGCCGTGCCGTCACACATTCTCTTTGCCCGACAAATTGTTCGAAAAAAAAAAAAAAAAATCCTGGCTTTTCTAGGTTTTCCCCGACCGATGTCCGTCACGTCAGCGCTACAGGGAAGTTTGACCGGGGTTCGCGAGTTTCACAACTCGCTTGAAATTGACACCGTCGAGTATCAGCGTAATTTCAATAACACCTCGGCGAGCTGCGATCGCCGACGTTATTATGTGTCGACAGCATGAAGTTAGTGGCAGTTAATACACTCGTCGATTAACGCGGTGGATATCAACGACTCTCGGTATCGATGTTTCCGAGAACGGGACACCTTCCGGCGGCTTGTAAACGCGCGCGGGCGGTCGGATATGTGCCTCGCCGACATCGACTTTCGTTCGATTAGATCGAGCCGCAACGGCCGACAACGGCTCTGTTATCATTCGCTCGAACGATATCGCATCGTCGGTATACCCTTTCGTCGGTCTATACACACACGAGGCGCGAACGATCGAACGGCCGAACGATTCTCATAAATTCCGGCCTCGATCGTTCCGAGCACCCGACCGACCCGAGCTCTTTATTAGCGTACGATAATTCGATCCTCCTTCGTCAACTCTTTCTCTCCACCACGCTCGCAATCAATAATTCCTCAATTCGTCAGAATTCTCGTCTATCCCGAGATAGGTGACCAATGGATCAGCCGGCATCGCGATTAAAACATGCTATTCGAGATTATTCGTCGAACACGTCGAACAAGGCGACCCTCGCGCGAATCAACGACATTTCCTCGTGCGTGATACAATTAAAGTTTCATGATGAATAAAGAGCTTCTTACGGAATACGAGACTCACCAGTATAACACCAGGCTGGCCAGACGACGGGGCTCTCGGTGTCTAGCTCCCTCATTCTCTCAGCGAGCCGCGGACATCTCCACTCCGTCGTTCGTCCAGTAGTCGGGGTCAAAATGTCCAGGTTGTCAGTCGATTATCAAAACAGCGCGTTAATAAAAAAAAAATCAACGAAAGTTCTCCGCGAAACGAGTCTCAGAGCTTGATCGCCGATCAAAAATTCGATGCCTTCGTTTTTATTTATTTCCGGGTCGGCGGCGCAGTATATATATATGTATGATCTCCGGCGAGCACCTCGGAGCCGTCGAGGTCGAGAGGTTTCTTATCGAGGGCGCACGTGCAAAACCCCTTCGCGGAGCAGCTCCAAAGACGACGTCCACGAGAATATATGAGAACGGCGACGGGGCTCTCTCGCGCACCCACCCACATACACAGGCTCGCTTCGCTGCTGATGTCTAACACGCTCAGAGTTCCGAGAGACAGATAGCCGGGGCGATAAGAGAATCGCGAGTGTCGCACACAGAGCGGACAGACGGAATCACCGTGTGTACGTCGCCGAGGAAGGTACGTAAGCGAGGTTGACTCGGTTTCGCCTAGGCGACCCGGCGACGTTGCTGCTCGTTTCTGCTGATAAGGCACGAAACTCGCGTCATCGAGTCGCTCTCCGCTCGACCGCGGCGCGGCCCGAAACAACGACCGGGGACGAGCTGGAGTCCTCGCTGTTGCCCAAGGTGGGAGACAAAAAAAAAATACGCGACTCACAGGACAAAGTTATTTTGTTCGAGTCGAGTTTAACGACAGACGGTGAAAGAGGCGAGCGTCACTCGGGATTTTGTTCACGTAGCGAGGCAAGCCGGGTGTCAGTCACGGAAGGAGGAGCCCTCGAGTAACGTTTTCTGGCTTCGAAGACTCGGCACCAAATGTCACGATATCGCTGATATCTCAGCGAGGCCCCTTACTTCCGGAATCCATCGTCGTTTATCTCTCACTCCGCGCAACCGGACGGTTAATTTTTTTATTTACTTATTTTCATTCGCTAGCTGGTCGATAGCATCGGCGACCAAATGTTATTCCCGCGCGATCACGCCAAACGATCCGTGGGAATTTCGTACACTCGTCGATCTCGATCGGAGAACCTCGATGACGACCTTTGATCTTCGAAATCCCCTCGGCGTTATCTCGTTGAGAATCGTCGGAGAGATAAGAGATACGCCGTACGTGAACAATATTGTTTTATGTTGTTTTCTGTTTGTTACTTTTCTCTGATATCGCGACAAATTGCGTTAGCCGTCAGAGGAACGCACGTGCGTTCGTGAAGAGGATCTTATGACGGATCACCGGTTGTCACACGTACACTCTTTGAGTAAACACAAGACACTTTACCGAAGACGACGGTCGATGCGACAATATTTTGTAAATTTTTTCCGTCAAATCTTTCGAAGAGATACTCGAGTTTATTGGGGGGAAAAAAAAAAAAAAAAAATGAGTAAAAGGCCCGAGCACCGAGCACGGGCGCGCACACCAGGCAGCTACGAGTAGCGCACGAGACACAGGTGAGCGGAGTGGCACTTAGGTTGGTGCACCTGCCGCGAGAGTCCGCGTCGTAATGGGAGCGGGGCAGCGGGCGGCAGGTAGGCAGGCCCTCGGACTCGTCAACCTGCGGAGAAGGGGTATCAGTCACATGGCGTGGCACGGCTAGCCGCGCGTCCGCGAAGCCGCGGTAGAAGGAGGCAAAGCCGAGGGAGACAGAGGTCGAGTCCGATGCAGCGGCAAGAGCAGAAGCGGGAGCCGGCGAGAGCGGTGGAAGTGGCGGGACAACGGTGGTGGTGAACACAAGAGAACAGGACCAGGACCGAGGGAGTAGGAGTCACGAGTCGAAGCGGAGAGCCCGAACGTGCTCGGAGCTTCGACGAGGCTTTTACGCCAGCCTCTTTGCGCTGGTAGCACCGGAGAACTTGGAGAACAACCTGTCGCGCGGCCTATCGAAGGTCTCGGAAAGCCGTTTTGTTTTCTTTGAGTTCTGCACTTTCCACTCCTCGCTTTCCATTGCTGCGGCATTGGAGCTGGAGGTTGGGAGGCCGAGGAGGCAGAGCGGAGGAGGGTCAAGCGGAAAGTGCAAAGTTCAAAAGGTATCGTTGGAGAATCGGGAGGCTTAGGTGGGAGTTACGAGAGCGGCTGTGCCGCCTGAACGTCAAAAAGGTGAACGCCGATCCGCCTTTGGTGATGAAGATTTAGGACGCAGGAATTGAACGAGGGATACGCGTAATGTAAAGGGGCGATGCGTGTACCGAGGATTCGTGTTTCACTTACCGATTATGGTCCCCGCGATCTCTCGGCGGTCGGCCGTTTCCATGTTTGGGCACTCTTACGCTACGCCACAGAAGTTAGATATAGAACGGGGAGGATTGGACGGAAGGATGTCCATTGAATTTCAAGAGAACGAGGCTCGGCGGACCCCGGCTACGGACGGGGTTAGCTTCCGCTGTGAGACCCTCTTCCATGCACGTCGCTCAATGTCCAACTATCGTCTCTATGTCTCTCTTTGCGCTTCCCTCGAGCAAAACTCTCGGCGCACTTGGCTGCCTCGATCCACGGAAGCCCCCGGTAGAATCGCCTTCCTCGGTCTTCCTCTTCCTCAACGGGAAACCGAAGAACACACGGGCATCCTTCAGTCTGGCGTCGTTTCGCGTTGTTTCCTCTACGCTTCTATCAAGCCGAACACTATATCACCGGGCTGGTGTTGAATCCACCGTCGGGACACGGATAGCTCGTACGCTCGTAGTGGTAGTCTACGGCCTGGACATCTTCACGATCGGTTTGTAATGCTAAGTTGCTGCCGCTCCTGCGGCTGTTGAAGCGTCACTTCCCTCTCGCCTTCGTTCCCTCGGGGGCCGATTGGTAACGAACGAATGACTTTTCACGTCGGGATCGAACATCGCGTTTGAAACCGTTCGTTAGATCGAATGATCGAACAGCCGTGGGGATTCTCGTCGCGAAAGGGCAACATTTTTTGTTTGCGAATTATATGTTTCAGTGAGATGTTTCAGTGGATCACTCTCGGGTCCGAGAGAAGTCTGACGGATTCCATTTCCGAGCTTACAATGTGTTCCACCTACGCACGTGCGTGAGTGGCGTCGGTTATTGTTCTCTGACGAGATATCTGGCCTCCGCGTCGTACCATTGAATTTCCAACCGTCGATAAGTGACCTCACCACCTGTCGATCAAGGTGACCGGCAAAAGATTTCACCCACGTTTTTACCACATTCAAAATCACGAATACAAGAAAAATTGGTAAAACCCCGAAAAATAAAAATCCCGGCCGATCAGTGGCGTTCGCCCGTACACGCGATTATTATACGAGATATTTATGATCATCGTCCCATTCTCGGTATCTTATTTCTCAGAGTATTTTCCTCCTTCCTGCACTGAATGCGCAGCACGCAGCGCCGCAGGTGGAAGAATAACCAGGGGAGTCACCAGCGGCAGAAGCAACATTTCATATGCGGAGGCATTACGTCTTCATATTTTTCCTTGGGAGGCAGCTCGCCCCCCCCCCCCCCACCCCTTCCCGGGTAATTAAAGGTGCCCCGTCGCGGCTTCCCGATGATTTATCCTCCCCTTAGCTCGCCGCCCTTGATAAGATGCTCTCGACGATAACGGTGCCTCCGTCTCTCCCTTCGTATCTCCTCGGGATCGACCGCTGCGCGCCACTGGAGTCCCCACCTTTGCATTATATTTCGACTCCCGGGGGCTGACTCGTCCGGTGCGTCGAAGATGGCGAAGATGCCCTAATGCGTTCTCCATTCCGGGCGTCCACATGTCCGGAGCGCGAACATTAAGAAGCCATCTCTCCATTCGGTTCCGCGCTACTTTCGCTCCGCTTCTTCTCCCTGTAGTTCTTCTTGGAAGCAACGTTGTAACGCCAGGACGACGGAGGTTTAACGCGTCGTTATACGACGACCGGAAAGTGTCCGTGCCGCTGACGTTACCGGTTCTGCACATGAGAAACTGCCTTATGGACGCGGAAGCTCGGAAGAGATTTCGCATTAACCCTGAAGAAATGCCGCCGTTAACCCTGCGCACCATTCTTTAACTACCGGATAATTATGCTAACGAAGAGAATTCGGGAATTTATTATGGATACGGTGTTTACCGTGAGCGAGCGGATTACGGTGAATAAAAGTTGACGGAAACATTAACGGATACGCGCGCGAACACGCAATTGGGTTGTAAAAATTGAAGTGACGGAAAATAAAATTACAAACCGAACGGGCCTCGTAAAATAAATCGCGTGTGCTTTGCCCGACTCGACGAATAGCCCTTTTATTTTTATTCCGTTACTCGCCTTACGAACGTACGACGGCAACTAAATATTTTGATCGGTGTGGTACCGCGAATATCGCGGCGACCGCTCGCCGATCGCGCGTGTTTTTTGTATGTTTACGAGGGATTTCGGCGACGGCCCGTCGATGTCGATGTTGGTGACGACACGCGAAATTTCGCTGGTCACCACAGACTACGCTCGGCTCACTCACATCGTTCCTCGCACTCGTTTTTTCCTCATGCTTTTTTTCCTCTGAAAGTTTTGCCAGTTTTTACCGAATTTATGGTAATTTCGGGTAAACCCTACTCTCGTGGAAACAACAATTGAACATTTTTTCCTATTTTAGAAATGTACTCCTACATAATCGGTAGAAAAAAAAGGACAGAATTGAGCGTTTCACTTCAGCTCTTATCCATTTTTTCCATTTTCTTCTTGGATATTTTTTTCTTCTTAAACTCCGGCTTCTCAAAGACCCGCAGGTGGATTACGCTCGATCCTACTTCGGTGCTCGTATTCTCTGGCTGTGAGCGAGGGGACCGGGCTCTCCGCGAGACTCGGGGGATTAGTCGGTATCCCCGAGAAGGAGAGACCCCTCGGCTGTAATCCCGCGAGAAACTGACGTTGGTGCGAGAACCGTGGAAGCTGCACACCCCGGACGCACACGCAACGGGCAGCGTGTGTCACGGATAAAAGTATACATCGTAGAAAAGAGACAGGCTGGGTGGGTTGCGTGCGAGGATCTCGCGAGAGGAGGATCGCAGAGAAAAGAGCGATGGAAGGACGACGAACGAATGCGACAGGGACGATGGGAACGGGGCGTGGATGAAGAGGAAACACGCGGAGAGCGTGGAAACGCCCGTGGCGTTAAATTTATGGCACGGCGACAAAACGAGCGATCCGGCGATATAGATGGAGAAGAAACTCGTGCGACTATGTGTTACCGGTGCGTACATATATATACGTGTATTTGTGCATCTCTGTATCCCACTACGTTCGTGTAAGCAGTTCCCGATTTCAAAGATTTAATTGAGACGTCCCGGACGGTAGTAAAATCCGAGGTGTGCGATACGCGCGCGCTTCCTTTCCCATTACTTCGTGCCACGAGTCCTCTTCGTCGGAGCGACGCTTGTTGCTTCTTCTTGTTCTTCTTCTTCCCTCGTCTTCTCTGTGGCTCGCTTTCCATCCCGCTTCACCGGACCGCGGAGGTTCCACTCGCCGGCGTCTACTTCGGAGATAGATTATCTTCGGAATGACTCGATCCACTTGGTTTCGGTGAATACTCGAAGGGAGAGTTGTCCCTGTGCGAGGGAGCGACGACGGCATCGCCGATGACGAGGTCTTCCTTCTTCCGTCCGCTCGTCCAATAGTCCGGCTCTACGATTTACGACGGGTCCACTTGCCGGATCCTTCGGTTGTCATTTGTTGCGACGTATTTAACTCGATTGAGGAATATATGTATTTATCGATAGCACCTGGATCGTCACCGGCATCTCGAACACGAACCGGCTTGCCGGATCGGCGAACGAAAAGGCGACGGGAATCCAGAGGTGGCCGTCGCGGTGCGAACGCAGGTGAACGCGCGGGAGCAAGAGGGAATCCGAAGCCTTATTCGGAAAGGCGTAAAAACGATAACGAGCGAGCGATACGAAGCTCTCTACACGGTTCGACGGGAATTTTTATTATGATGTATGCCGGTAGGCGCGCGCGCCTGGGATGTGACGCACCGAAGTGGAGGGACGATCGTAATGAGCGCGTGGAAAAACGCACGTCGGACGGCTCTCTCACGCGCAAGACTTTTATTGAGTGAGATGCTGTACAGAGAGGACCCTCGTATAAGAAAGCGGATGTGTGAAGGCACACGACGGGGAATGAGAGGGCGTTCGACGGCGGCGGGTGACGAGAGGAGGAATTAAGAAGACGAGCACAGTCGTATTTACGATCGGCCTCATTTGATGGCTCGTTAGAATTCTCAAATAAATTGTAACGGTAATGTTTACGAACTCCATCGAGTTTGGGTCTGTGAATCGGTACGCGCCGTATATCGTGGAATTAAATCTCACGAAAATGTCATTATCCGCCCGAGGCAGATAAGATTATAAATATTGAAAAAAAAAAAAAAAAAAAAAAAAAAAAAAATTTCACCGATACTATTTTATAAAATTTAATGGGTAATTCGGAGGGCGCGCACGACGAAGATTCTCCACCATGAATGAGCCGTCGTCGATCTTACAAAGTTTGAAAAACTTTGGAACGTATGTATATTTTTTTTTCTGTTTCGATCTCTTCCAGTTGCACGGTGCCGTACTGGTCCGATACCGGATAGATAATTCTTCGGGGAGTCTCGCCTCCAACTTCTCGCTGATTCGATCGAATTCCCATTCGATATTTATGCATGTGAAAAACCTGTACGTATACCGGGGGAGCTATAAAAGTCATTGATAAAATCGTGCTCCTCGTTGCGGTGTGCGCTCAGGCTTAAACGGGCGGCGGAGCCGACGATGGTACGTCGACGCGAGGACCCTCGGCTCCGGTCGGGCCTCTCGGCGTTGAGAGAATTTTAAGTGATTTTACACTGGTATCCGTCTGTGAAACGGGAGGACAACGGACGACTACTATAACCGATCCTCACCGTGGCATTATAGCGTACGCGCGGTACCCGCGGTGTGTATCTGCCTGGGCCGTTCGTGGTACGAATTTACGATGACGGATGGGAATGCCACTATATCAATTTCGTCGTTTTATCGGCCCTCGATAGGAATTAAGAGAACCCGCCTTTCTCGCCGCGGCATATCGGCGAGGGATCGGCGTTCGTACACCGGTGATAATTAAATAATCGAACTGGTCGAACGACGTTGAAATTTTTTTTTTACCCTCCCTCCCCTTTTCGTGGTATCGAAAGCTTTCGGCTGTAAATTTGACGCTCACCGCACCTTGTCGAACGACCGACTGTTAACTCGAGTACTTTGAGATGACGAAAAAAAATAATAAAAAAAAAAATAAAAATAAAAAAATAAACGTTCTCGTAGCCGGAGAAAATCATTCGTATCTCGGCTGCCCAATGTCACGTAAATTATGCTCCGACGTGCGCAGCTCTGTCTGGGTTATCCTGACATCGGCCACAGCAGCAGCAGAATTAAGACGGAAGAGAGCGGCCGTGCGTTCCCGAGCAAAAGTATATAATTACCACGTGAAACCTGTCATAAACGTCGAGCGATGATTCTCTCGAGTCGGTAATTTTTTAATCGTCACACACATACACCGAGATTCGCGGACACAAGCGTTAACTCGACGAGTCGCTCCTGAAGTTTCACCGATACTCATTTTGAGATACCGTGGCGAGGTACGCATCGCCTCGCTTCGAGCCACTTTATATCGATTATAAAATCAAGGTGTTAGGTCGAGACCATAAATATGATAATAAATATGTGTGTATATCATCGTGCGTGGAGTAAACCAACGATTAACATGTGCTTTTAAACGGGTGGTGTTCGTGCGAGCGCGCGTACTCGTCAATAAAGCTATCGGGAGTTTAACGGATGAATCGCCAAAGGTAAAGGTCGCAGACATGGTGAGTAGGAATGTGAAAGGTGCAATTATTAAAAATCCCGATTATAATCGCCGATAAGAAAGTGGAAAACGAGAGAAACGACTCAGACCCGAAGACAATTTCCCACCCGGCGTTGGTTTGGAGTACGAAGCAAGCGGAGGACTCGAAGCCGAAGAATATCCGACGATTAGAAGTCGACGCGTTAAGTTCATTAACAGCGGTGCCGAGAACAACGCCAAATTGGTAGCCAATCAGGAGAGAAACTCGGGATAGCGCAGTGCGGGTATTACGCCATACTCGGCCCGACGCCGAGTCTGTTACGTCGACAGAGCCGTGGCTCGGTTCGCTCTTCTATCGATGCGAATTAAATGGACAATTAGAGAACTCGCTCGGGTTTGAAATCGTTTCACGGAATCTCACGCTTGTTATTTTTTATCTTTTTTTTTTTTTACATCACGCGCGCGTTGCCAATCAACGGACTCGGTTCCTTGCGATAAATCATAGAAAGTTCGATAGACTTATAATTTTTTTTTACTCACAGTGGTGGACGGGAAAATCCTTTCTCATATTTTAACAATATATTAATTTTTTTGTTGTTGCTTGGGTATAAGAAAAAAAAAATAACGCATAACAATTGTGCTGGGGTATGTAAGATACGAAAATGATGTGTGTCTCACGGTGTACAAAGTTGATAGAGTTCGAAGGGGTTCGTTGGTGGCCCGGGGGCGATTCCGTGGATGATCGAGGGTGAACTCCGTAACGGGGCGCGGAGGAACGAGCCCGGTGAGTGGGCAAAGCAGAGAGCACCGGTAGAGGAATCCAGCGCACAAAGTGCAATTTCATAATTTTTTGCCTCGTAAAATCCGAGCAATGAGCGACGTAAAAATGAATAACTGGAGGAGCGTTCACCCGCAAACGGAGAACGATGTAACCCGAAGGTACGGGGGGGAGAAGCGAGGTGCGGACGAAGGTTGGAACACCTCGCGGTACGGGCAACATCGGCGGCAGTGTCTCGACTCTCGGGCAACGCGGAGAGGAGTTCACTCGGGATACTCTCCGGTGGTTCGCGGGTCGCCAGCATCCGCGAAGCGACCGGAGGAAGAGCCATCGACGAGCACCCACCGTGGAGAGGACCCCGAGAGACCCCGGTTACGTTCCGACCGACGATTTTTATCTTCCGGGTCGAATAGATTATCTTTATTTACGAGCAATCTGCGGGACGAGCAAATTGTTTGGGAACGAGGGCCCCCTTATTTAAAAGCCGTAAACTATTCAATAGGCTCTCGAGAGGGACAGGGAGAGCGGTGCGGCGGGAGAATAAGAAAAGATATGCAGAAGAAAGGAAGGCAGTTTTGCACTACGCCACACCGGGACTCGCTCGATGATCTACACCATCGACCATACATTATGAGTTATTTTTCCTCTCAGCAAGAAACGAGCCCCCCCTCCTCTGCGCGTTTACGAAAACCTCGGACGATACTTTGCCCCGTTCACGTAATAAGTCGTACAATGTGGCGAGCAAAAGTTTCCTCGGTGTTTGGCCGTCGAGGAGCTCGCAACACCAGAACGGGCGAGAGAAACCGAGTCTGCAACGTTCGCTCCCGAATGCCACCGCTTGGCACTCCGCCGAGCGGAGCATCTCGCTGGTGGAATATATATTCCCACCTCGGAGATTCCATTCTCGACTGGCTCCGAGCTCGCGGGGCAAAACTTCAGGGTAGGAAGCGCTTCTCGCGGGAACGAAACCAGAACGTGTGACGTGCACGGAAGTCTCGGCTGAACCGACCGGGAGATCAACTGTGACCGCGAAGTGCACAGAGTCATGACGCAGCGAGAAGCACGTTTCTGTGCAGCGGGCATCCCGCTCCCGATGCTGCACCGCGGAGGATAGTCGACCGTACGATACACGAGGAGATGAAATTATTAAGCCAACCGCAATTGGATCGATATCCTGCCGGTGCGTGAAGCTGCATTGCCGGTATCGGTCGATCTTTCCTTCATGCCTACGTATTATTTATGTGAAAAAACAGCATGTAGCATTTTTGATCTTGACATTCGTTGATGCGAGGTTATGAGCCGATGTATTATTTCTCGCTGGAGGAATACGAAATTCGTTTTACCGCCGGCTCAATGTTTCGTAGGAAAATTCTGACCGGGAGTTTCCGTATCATAAATATTGTTAATCCCGAGATCTTTAATTCCATTTACTAATCCCTAGAAATACGGATTTTTGGTCATTACCAGCGTTAAATTATTCTCGAGCGCGCGATGCCGATACCGCTAGTTTCATTTACAAACTGGAAACATTCTGTCCTCTTAGCTTCTAATTCAAAATGTAGAAGTCGCGTCAACGTTCTTGTTTCTCTTTTCCTATGAAACAATTTTTTTCATCCTTCGTCATTGGATTCACGGCTTTCCTGCGATTCGTTTGGGCCGTTCGTGGAACACGTATTTTCCTCCTTGGATACAGGTCGCGGCGGTCGAACCGCGCGCGGATGGAGGAAGCTGCTACTCGAGGCGGAGCTCCTGCTCTCGGGCCCGAGAGCAGAGAAGATCGCCCGGTGAACGGTAGTTAGAAGTTGGCAGGGCACAAAATAAAAGGATCAACGGAGATAGAGGAGATAGAGAGGCGGTTGCACAGCCGCAGCTTCGGAGTGTTACAGAACTGTAAGAAGATTGAGCGTACCGAGAGTACCGCGGACGATGCCGGAATTCTCGAAAAGTCGTTTCAGCCAGATTCCACCTTGGCGTCCTCCGAGGATCCCAGAAAATTTTCGCCTCGTCATTTTTCTCGCTGGTTCCATGAATTCCAACACCTCCGAGCGGTCACATCCCTCGCAAAATAGCGAGGGATCGAGATCGAGCAATTCGCGGCCCGCGGCGCTTCGCCGGGTCGATTCTCTTCTTGCTCGTCTTCCTCGTCCACTTTGTATCTCGGCTTTACAGCATTGTAGGATGCAAAAAGCCAATTCACGTCTATTCCGAACGCCGTCTCGAAAACGGTAGTGATGGTCCAGCCCGAACTGCGGCGAATCGCAGAGAGGAGCGAGGAAAGCCTCGCAAGCCCGATAGAGCAACGAGCGAGAAGACCAGCAGACGATCGGAAGAGTGAACAGCGGGGGAACTGAAAAGCCGCAACTGGAAGGGTTATCGGGGGGGGGGACTTCTTCGGCGCTGCCGAGCATCGAACGGAGAAGGTCGTTCCCGAAGAGGAGGACGAAGAAGCTTCGGGACGAGAGGAAGAAGCAAAAGGGGGCAGACGGAAGAAGAACGAAGAGGAACGAAGGAAGAGAAGAAGCAACAAGAGGATCAGCAGCAGCCTCGGGTGCCGGGCGGGGCTCAGATGTTTATCCCGGTCGACCTCAACTCCCTCCTCGCTTCTCCTGCCTCACCTTCTTCGCGGCCGCGCCACTCTTCCTCGTATTCCCCGCGGTGCCCCTTGCCCCTCCTGGACCCCGTCGTTCCAACCCGTCAGAGTTCTTGCAGCGAGGGAGAGAGAGAGAGAGAGCGTCGAGGAGAGCCCGCGGCGATCGGCCGTGTTGTATAGCGATGTACACTTGGTGCGCCCGCATGCACCAGGCTCTCCTGCATCCATATAGAATATCACTACGGGAACTCTACATGCGTGTGCTCTCTCGCCCTCGTTGCACTTGGGTAGCCGCCGAACGCTCCAGACTCCGGTGACCACGGGCGCAACAGTGGCGTCGCACCCTTTCCGTCGTCCTTGAACGACATAACCACCTATGCGCGAGAGCATTTCGCACGTACGGAGGTAAAACGTCCTTCGTCGTGCAAATAGGTACGTGCTGTGGACGGACCAAAGAAGAGACCACATGTACCCGCTGCAGATGTAGGAAAGAGCGGGGAAAAATTGGCCAGTGGGGGCAAAACTGAATTTTCAAACACTCTCTGGTCGACCAATTTTGTCCCGTATCATGTTCCTGTATCATTTTTTGCGAAACGAAAGGTTATTGGGAACTTGGGAGTTAACGGAACATTGAGATTTCAGGGGTCGTTCATCGGCAATCCGATTGATTCAATGATCAACGGGTGATTGACGTATAGGTGTGTGAGTATCTCGTTATCAATCTTCTCGTGGTACTTCTATTGTTACGGACTGCGCGCTCCACGTCGATTTACAAATCCGACATTGCGCGCCGCGCCGCGTCTTATTATTATGTCGAATCCAGCGAATGATGACTCGTGACATTTCACAGCACCGGTGGTTTATGGCAGCGATGATGATCCTCGAGACGTTGTGTACACAGGTACACGGTGCCATACCTGCACTGCGTTCCTCATCTCTCGCAACCACGAGAAACGGATTACACCGGCTTCTCGGCAACTGGGTCAAACGCGGCAGTTCCTATCGCTGCAAGGTTGAATTGCTTTTGCGCGGAGAGCGCTGGCGGGCTCGGCCGCCGTAGGAGCCATCGAGACCGTGCAACGACGATCTAGCGCATCATCTCAAAGGTGTCGAGAGAGTGACTTTATAAATATGGACGCTCGGGATTCCGCGCGGTGTTGAATACGATATTTTTCTCGTTTATTTTGTTCATTTTCAAATCATGAATACTATTCGCCGCAACGGAGATTTCATATTCCCCTTCGTGATACGCGAACGATTGCCTCGCGGTTCGTTGCAATTTTCTTCGGCGTTAAAAAAATAAGGATCTTTCGCAACCGCTTCTTTTGTTCTTACACGAGGGGATCGAAGAGATTATTGTGCCATCATCGTCCTGTTGTTTGCTTATACGGCGAGCCTGCGGTCCGGCGATATTGTGAACCTGTGATCGATCGTTTGAGTTTCTGAATCGTGATCGAAGTCGTGACCCGGCGGCGAAGCGAGCGACGGAATGGGACAGAAATAAGAGGAATTGTGCATTGGGCCATCGGCTGTGGGTCCCAGCGTGACGAGAGAGGCGTTGCTCGACGTCGTCGAGCTGCCGGCGCAAAAAGCGAGCCTCCCCGTTGTCCACCTATATCGAACTGGGGCGATCGGCAAACGATCACCTCCGCTCGCTCCCGATATCTCGGGCACCACTCGATCTATCCGCGATCGAGGCAGCGGTAGCGGTAGCAGGTTCCCCGAGGCAAAAAATCGATGAATGAACCTTCCGCGAAGGTACCGAGACAAGCGCGTCCGACGCGAGATCGCGAGCCTGTCGACGATCGACGGCCCGAGACGCCACCGTCCCTCGGGATCTGTAATCGATTCCTCCAGTGGCTTCCATAACTTAACGGCGCGTCGTTGCACCGCCAGTTTCGGAGGCGAGATCTTGGCTCCGTTAATCCACGAATTTTCATTCAATTTTTTATACTCCGCTTCTCGACTTTAATTGCTGCTAAATAAATCCGGCTCGAGGAGTTTAACGAGGCTGAACGTCAAATCCAGCGATGACGCACTTCCGGCCGGGTGAACTCTCTCACTTCGTCTTTCTCGCCGGTGGCCCCACGATAATTCCGTAGGAGGGAAGAGATCACACAGGCTCGGCAGATCCAGCAGCATCGGAGCAGTGTGGCTCCGTTGCCCCGTGACGACCCGAGAGGATGCTGTTTGCTCTTGTTGCACGGCCCGGGGAAGTCGGGGGGCGAAAGACGGAGGGGGGAGAGATCATAGGAGCGCATAGCTACACTCCGCTTTACTATAGAGCAAGAGTAGAAGCGCGCGAGTGGTTAAAGCTCTTCGGTAGTGTAGAAAAACCGAGAATGAAGATGGAGAGGTCGGAGCAAAAGCACCGAAGGAAGAAAGAGGAGAGAGACTGTGCGAGAGATAAAAGAGAAGCAGCAGGAATAAAAGGAGGGGGGAGGAGGAGGAGGAGGAGGAGGAGGAAAGGTACGGGGCCGCGATCCGACGCCTAGGTCTCGCCGAGAGCCAAGTTCTAGAGAGCAAAAGAGCCAAGGCAGAGGAACGAACGAATGAGCGCGGGCATATAAACCCCGGCGATGGTAGCGGTTCGCTCATCATTGTAATTACTTCGCGAGGATGTACCAGTATATTGGATCATTATCGACCGCTCCATATCTACCACCTAGGCCATAAGTATAGACTCGTGAGCGTGTACGAGAAGCTCTCAGCGCCCGAGTCAGGAGGGGTGAACTCTTGTATTTCCACAATACGCCAGGCCTCATCGTCTCGATTCAACTCCCAGGAGTCTGTCACGTACGGCGAAACGATCCTGGCATTAATTCCCGGGGATGGTGGAGATAATCCTACGGATTTACGTGAGCCATATCTCGATTCAAGGGGAAACCCAAGCTGAACTTGATATTTTCCAAAGTGTCAGTGGTCTCGAAGGTTCATCGCCAACTTACAGATTTCCAACTTGGTCAATTTTTTTTTTTTTTTTTTTTTTTTTTTTTTTTTTTTTTTTTTCGAAAACATCAATTTCCACTCAGACTGGCCGGACTGACGGGGAGCGGCTGCCACGTTGCACTATCGTTCCTGTCTCGTCGCTCATACAAGAACGACACATCCTCTCGGGTCTCTGGTAAGTCCATTAAGCATTGGGTTAGTGTCCTTTAATGACTCGCCGATAGTCGAAGGTCTTTCCGTTCCAAGGCCGACGGGACGTCATTGCATCCAGCGCTAAGTGCTCGCACGGGCTTATTCGATGTATAGACTACCAAGATCGAAGGCAGACACACAACGATCGACCTTTTTTTTTTTTTTTTTTTTTCATTTTCCCCCTTTTTCGATTTCTTTATTCTCGTTTTTCTTTTTTTTCCTGGAGTCTCATTTTTGCGGATAATATCGTATCCCGGGTATCGGACATCTTTCCAGCACACATGCCGGGCGAAGATCGGTGCGCGGACTCTGTGTAGAACTCCGAAGATCGCGGCAGCCGCCGGAATGCCGAGGAAATTCGATCGTCGGCTGTGCTGTCCGCTCACGCGATGCAACCGCGAAGAGACGGCTTCCGCTCGAATGATTATCATCGATCCGAGTCTCCCGATACGTACTGCTATGCCCCGGCACTTATACTATAGCTTTCTTATACGTCCCTCATCCTCGCGCAGAGAGAAACACAGTCCGACGAGCAGCGCGCCGGCAACAGCAGCAGCGGCATATAACAACGTCTTTTTCTGTTTGTTCCAACAGCTCACGTACTCTCGGAGCCCGAGCGAGAGAACGAGATCCCGGTCTGGCGAACGTCCGTTCTCTCGCTCGATCGCTCTTCGAAATCCACGTCTCGTCTGATCTTCGCTCTCTGCCGTGAACGTGAACCCAATGACCCGCCCGTACGCTCGGCTAGGGTTTTTTCTTCCTTTTTTTCATGTTTTTTTTTTTTTTTTTTTTTTAACACACAGTCCGCGCAGAGAGAATATCCCACGTGTGCTCGCCACGGGATCCGCGCACGAGGCGTACTCGACAAAGAGCAAAAGACGGGAGGAGTGGGATGTAATCCACCGATACAGGCGCAGAGTTCGTTCCAGCAACTGGCAAATCATCGGAACTCTCGGAGTCATAGACGGGGCAGAGATCAGTAAGGAACGAGGCAAAAAAAAACTATCCGCGTTAGAGAGATACAACAGTCCCAAGAATATCGCTCTTCGAGGAGCGAATGAATCTCTCGCTTCCTCCGCCTCCGGTGCTGACCGGAGCGATAAGGAAGCCGTAGTGATTTGCGCGGATCCGCGGAGACGAAGATGCACAGAACGCTCAGGTGTAAAACCGTTGATTGCCCGGTGCGGAGAGTATTTTCTTCGTCGGTTCCGCGGACTCGCCCGCGTGCCCGAGCGGTTTGTAGTAGCTGTGGGCGTGCCGTGCACGACCGAAGGGAGACGGCCAAGGCCTCCTCATCGGGCTACCGCGATTATGTTTATTATACTGCGAAGGAAAAAGGGGAGGAAGCCCGCGATAATCTTGGACGAGAGGCACGCGTGTGCGTATGATCGAGCCATCGTGCGACTAGCAACAGCGGCAAACTTTAACCGCAGCATCGCACTTTAGTATTCGACGAGCGAAGTCGTCCCGAGCGGACGAGTGTGTCGGCGAAGGCGCGGTGCATCCTGTGCGCCGCGACACTGTCGTCTCGGACCAGACGCAAGCTCCGTCCGCTCGTTGCGCTGCCTCGTCGTGTCATACGGACTCCATCAAAGTACGGACCGTCCTAGAATTCAGCCGAGGCGAGGCCTTGACATTTCGATCGAGGGAACATCCGATCGTAATCGAATCCGGACGAGAACGAGCCGAGGCACTATTCTTATCATCCTACTCGATCTATCCTTGCGCCTTCGCGCTGTATGCAAGTAATTTTTGCTCAATCGATATAAAAAAATTATCGCGTTTATATGCACAAACCGGTATGCTGAATTATATATAGGATTGAGGTGTCATTCATTGATCGGTATATTAAAGATGTCTCAATATTCATTCTGATATAAATATTAATGAAGGATTAACATTTATATCGGGGTTTGAATTTAACTGGCAGGTAAAAATTTAAATACAATTATATTTTAATTCAATATCAATATAACATCAATAATTTGAATATTTAGATTGGATATTTCAAATGGGAATGGAACTTTAACACCGGTATATCGATCGTCGGGAGAACTCGATATAACATAGCGGTAATTAAATTTCTCTCGTACTTTCGTATTAAAAATTTCGACAATAGACTGTAATAAATTTAAAAAAAACTCACCGAGTTGACAGACGAACGAGGCTCCGCTCACCGGAAATCCGTTCTTCACGAAACCTGAAAAGAAAAAATAATTCGTCAGAATATTTTTCCATTTCTCTTTACCGTGTACAATGTTGAGCGCGCGGCAACGCGGCCGCCGCAATCAATCGATTAACGAGAACCTCAGAGGGTTGAACCTCGAGTGAGGCAGATATAGAGATTTCCTACTTGTGGCTGTCGCCACCACCCACGTAGCCTGTGTTCAGCATAAGCGTCCGGGGCGGGGAACACGGCGATCCGAGCAAGGCTAAATAACACACACACCGTCCCGCTCCTCGGCAAAGCCGGACGCGGGCGCCCTCGCGTTCGCTTGATTAGAAATCCGCCGATAAATCAGCGAGTACTGGACGGCATGGACGAGGAGGTTGTGCACGGAGAAAGAGACAAGGAAACAGTGTGCTGAAAGAAAGGAAACATCGCCGAAGACATTAGGAGGAGAGAAACGAGAGGATTCGACGATCGGAGGCTGCAGCTGCGACTGCAACTGCAAAGCTAGCCATTGGTAATTGATCAGCCTCGGCGTATACTCGCAACATGTGTAGTTATATATGACACTGTGTACTACCGTACTACGTTTACACTCGTGGCCATCCGGTGCGGGACTTTTGCTCCGCGCGGTAACGAGATAATTAAATCAATATAGGACTGGACTCGCCTCCGTTCGTCGTTCCGATGCCTAAGACGCAGCAACGGCACGGCGGTTGCAACGTTTAATTGGACGTTCGAGTGGCTCACCGAGATCTAACCCACCCCGGTAGAGAGCGAGCTGCGGCTGTACGTTCCAACGATTCCACGAAGCGCATGAGACGCGTGTCTGATCGGGCACTGTCCGATTCCCCTTGCGTCCCGATGCGCCTGGGCGTTCGATATCGCAACCGGGCGCGAAAGCTGCCAAAACTTTTCGAATTCCGCTGACACCGAAAACTCGCGGCAGACATCAGAGACGTCGCACCGCCTACCTCGATAAATGTATCGACGCGACAATTTCGACGAATCTCCAACCCAAGATCGAGCGAGACTCGTTCGTCGAGGTGTTTTTTTTTCCACTCAGCCCCGGGGGCTTTCTCGTCTATGTCGCTAAAGCGTAACCAATAAGATAAACGATGAGCGTGTTCGTACACGGCGCGAAGCGCGAGAGCACATCGATTATACGTATCGCATTTTATATACATTTATATATATATATATATATAGGTTTCGTGTATCACTAACGCGTCGTTAAATCAACATCGCGACACGATAAAGGGCTATTAGTTGCCATCAACCTCGGAGAATGTCTTGTCAATTATAGGTCGTATCGAACGGGCGAGTGTTTGGAATTTTTGTCGTTCGACGCGAACGAGATCACGACCACCGTCTTGTGCAGTGTGCAGTTGCATACATATACAGGCGTCTCGAACGTTCAATTATTCTTTCAATCAAAGTGATCTCATTACGGCTTGTCGGACAATTCTGTATAAATCTAGCGAGGCTCCTCGTCATTCCTCGCTCTCGATGCGGTCCCACCTCTGTATAATAACACCGAGCTGCGAGTGAGTTCCAGAGGTTTGATTAGAATTCCCACGATGAGTCGAAAATATAATCGACGGACTTGGCAGCATCTGGGTTTGCGGCTTGTGAAATTGAAGAATTTTAGAAATTCCATCAGCGGAGAAGCACACACCGGCCGAGGATACGCGGGAAAAGGTCGAGAGGACGCGCGAATTCCATCGCGTATTGACCTGCTACCCGGTGAACGTTCACACTCCGTGCATGCATTGCACTTAAAATCTTCTATGCGGCGATGCATGAAACTGCATCCGTGCGGGTTAGGCGCGCCCACCGGTCTCGAGATGCTGCTGCGACTGCTGAGAGTCCCGAGCGATGCCGCGGGACCGACGTTCCTCCCGTAACGAATTGAAACGTTTTCCGAACGGAAATCGTTTTGTCTCTCCTCCAGTTCAAACGCGGCTTTTTTATCGAGACACAAAAAAAAAAAAAAAAAAATTACGAAAAGCCTCAATTTTTCCCAACTCACCTCTACGTTTCACAACTCCCATACTGATTCAGATTTCCGCGTTACGTGCTCGGTTACTACCACCGTTGCTTAATTCGAGACCTCCCAAGCTTTTATTTTCATTTTTTATGCGAGATAAATCGTCGAGGGTGGCTGTGATGAATCTCGCGAAACGGGTACGGCAGACCGATTGAGAATTAGCGGTCGCGAATTGATTGCTTTATTAGGTACAATTTTGCCACTCCGCGGTTAGAAAGGATACGCGACAGTGCTCGAGCGTGGATTTCGCCTTCGCGCATAAGCACGTATACGTGCGTCGTAAAGAACGTCGCTGAACGTGTAACTTGTAAACCGTGGCAATGTACGCAAGAAGGTGACTTCGTGATCGTTGGATAGATCTCGTTTTCTATCGAGAAAAGCGGTGCTCGCCGAGCCGCTCGACAGACGGAGTGAGATCCGCAATAAAGTCTCGGTCGAAAATTGTCGTGCATACCGTTACAGCGCGCGGTACCTTAGCGCACTCGTTTGCAATGTTTCGCCCGAGACAAACGCGGATCGAGGGGCCCTTTCTATTGAGATATTTTGTAACGAGAACCGCGTACAACGATTGCTCAATGTACATTTTATATTCTCCGTAAATTCTTCGCAATTCAAATAAATTTTTTTTTTCGATCCCCTCTCGGCTCTACCAAGTTGAAAATAACAACTGATCGTAAAGTCAAATATTCTAAACGCGCGGGTACCTCAGA
Organism: Listrodromus nycthemerus; assembly: GCA_963978505.1. Lineage (NCBI taxonomy): Eukaryota > Metazoa > Arthropoda > Insecta > Hymenoptera > Ichneumonidae > Listrodromus > Listrodromus nycthemerus. Next base: position 712,329 of record OZ021683.1, on the reverse strand, counting down.
CAACGACGACGAGTAATTTTCCGCACGTTGGCCGGCAAATTTACATCACCTGTTTTGGTCGCGTTACCGTTACGGTTGATCGTTACTCCGACAGTGCGTCGGGAGTTACTTCTCATGCCAAGGGACCGCTACGAACGTCAAAGTTTTATTTATACACATAGATACAAATCTCTTATTCTCACACATATTTTCCCAAGCAGTCAATCACTGTTTAGAAAGGGGATTTTCGCCTTGGATTTTCCGTTCCATTCAGCCGGGAAGTCGTCGTGGAAAGAAAAATTCAACAAAAATGAAAAATAGTCCGGAGAAGTTGGCTGGCAAGTGGTAGCGAGTACACCGCAGGATAAGTGAGTGCAAGGCGAGTGATAGAAGCAGGAGCGAGGCGCGCGCGAGAGAAATAGCTGTGCGAGAGGAGATCGCGCGTGGCGTGGGAGTTAGGCCGGGGATGCATTGAACAGTCTCGTCGGAATGAACGAGCACGCGTTGTGGGCGGACCTCCGGGAGGTAGTGGAGGTTAAGGAGGCGGTGTTGGAGGGGCTCGGGCGCACGTTCGTACGACGTCCACGTTCTTCTGTGCGAGAGCTCACCAAGGCACCGGTGGCGGCTGCTGCGGCTGCTGCTGCTGCTGCTGCTGCTGCTGCTGCTGCTGTTGCTGCTGCCGTTGTTGCTCCCGCAAAACCGGATCTACGAGCGCCCGCACAGATTCAAACTTCGCACACCTTCGTGAGTATAGGTAATACAAGGTACGGTGCAGCGCATGTGTGTACCGGGTGTACATACAGCGAGAGCTTCTGCCGGTGCTTATGGTACATCCGGTAGCGACGCGGCTGAGACGGAGGACCATTAGTGCCGGTAAACACGCAACCCCGAGCCTCGCACTCCTTGACTCCGCACTCACTCGACGTCGTCCCTCCACTTTGGCAGACGGAAATAGACTCTCGAAGTGGACCATGTGTAACAGTTTCGGAAGCTGATTTCACCGTGTTGACGCGAGCGGGTATACGAAATTTCATAGTTCAGGCCTGATCGATAGCAGATCTGGACCAGAGAATGATCCAGTTTAGCGATCGATCCTGGATCGATCTTGGAATAGCAGTCTCGGTTGATCGAACGATTTTTGTTTCAATTTCACGTCCCGTCGGATCGTTAATCACGACTTCCCGCACTTTGACGTTAGGGAATCTGATTACCGGGGATTAACGATCGCGCGGTTATTTCTCGCGGTCGCCGGTCGACGCAGTGAAACCGGCCGATCCCCCAATCGGCGCGCTTTCTCCGGTTGCCCTTTAGCTGGATTTGCATAACGCCGATTCGCATCATGATCATCGAAGCTGGCACTGGCGGCAGCGGTACCGGCATTGCGATCGCGTCCCGCCGCTGATTGCTCGTAATTAGCGACGCGTGGCCCGCGCCCACGTCGGGTCATCCGTTCGCTCGCACAGGCGTTATAGGTATAAACCACTGACTCCGTACAGCCACTTTCGTACACACTAAGTACTCGTGTGGTAGGGAGGGGATGTGAAGAATACCCACGATCCGGTCGCTAACGAACCGACGACGAAGTTTCACCCAGGCGATATCGCGCAAGAGGAAAAGGAGAGCTCGGTGAATCAGAAACATATCGCTAGACCGTGCGAGTTTTCCACGTGCACGGTTTAAGGTCGCGGCTGAGCGACGAGGTACGTGACATAAGATACACACCGCTCCGGCATCGCGCGCTTCTTTTCATATTCTATCGCACACATATTATGCACGATATACTCCCGTACCGCAGAGATAGTCAACACTGCAGCGTTGCTCGATGAGAACGTGGAAAAGGTATACGCGAAAGGTCAATTCGCGGGTCTTGACACCGTTCACCCCTACGCTGCATGCTAACTTCGCGCATTCGTATTTCGTCGTATACCCATTACAATTTCAATTTTTATTCCTTCTTTTTTTTAGCGAGGTCAGCCGAACGTATTATCTTTCAATCGCTGTAATAGCCCATGGTTACTCGCAGTGTTCGCGACTTTGAGAAAACGAACGATTGATTCCAACAACTTCACTGGTTCAATGTTCGTGCAATTACGTTCATTTTCAATCACAGCTTTTATCACGGTACCAAGTGTGCAGCTCCAAAAAGTCACTCGAATCTGACAGCTATTTTTCTATCGAATTGCAAGCTCCCTCGACGATCATTGTCTCTCGGTGAAGACTATCGTTGGCTCAGGACGAAAGTCGCAAAGCCCGTCACGGCACAATCGCGAGGTGCCCGGTGGCGGTTTGAATTCTCAACGGTGCTCGAGTTGGCAGTTTCTCGCGGGGTCAATGGTCACCCGCGTGCCAAAACCATTTCCGACCAGGAAAAAAAAAAGAAAACAAAACTAGCATACCCAAACCGGTGACACTGCAACATCGTGATTCTCCGGCATTACGTCACGACTTCTGTAATTCTGCTTTTGAATTCGTTATTGCCAGGCGAACCCGTGAGAGAATCTGCCCTCGCCGATACGCGGCCATGGAATTCGCCGTCGAGGACCCCGTCCGACGATCCGACACGGCATCTTCGTTATCGCCCGTGCCGTCCGGTATGTAGAACGGATGAACAAACAAAAAGTGAGCAAGTTATCCGCAGCGAGGAAGAAGGCAATCGGGCGGCGGATCGGGACTCGGAACGAAACGTGTCTGCAAATCGTTCTATCGTACGCAATTGTAGCGTGCGTAATGGTACACGACGCCCGACGATTTCCGGCTGGAGCACACTCGGGAGAGAGCTCGCGGGCCTTCGAGGAGAGCGTCGAGCCGGCAATCAACGACCCCGCCGAGAACGAAGTTCATCGGCATTAGTCCCCGCCGCGACGCAAGGAGGGCGATGAAAACGAGAAGGGAAAAAAAAAGACGAAACGCCGAGCTCGTATGCGCCGACTGGATAAATGTCGATCTGGTGGAAGGGAGACGCGATCCCAGGGGGGAGGCTCCCAAGGGGGTTGGGAGGGAGGATGAAACGAGCAGCGCACTTATGTCACGCGTCATTGGACCGGCGAATGACACGATAAGCCTCGGCAGAGTTCTCTCTGCCGAGGGACTTCGCGACTTACGTTTCAATACCAATGCGCGACACACCCTCCTTACTACGATTTCTCGTCTCCATATCTGTCCGCTACAAATATAGCGTGAGATATTAAATCGGAGAAGCGAAGCAGCGCCTCGAGCCTCAATGAAACATCGTAAAGTTTCTTAACTCAACCATCGATTTTATGAAAGTCGGATCAAACAACCGAGTGAGAAAAAATCATTGGAATATTTTTATCTTACATTCGATGGACATTCCGCGATCCCTCGACACCTGGTCCAGCATCCACGCGAGCACCGCACGAAGAGGAGAGCTTCGCGCCAGGCGTTTTGCTTCTCGAGCGGCAGCTGCGTATCACTGACGCATCAGTCGCGGGTCTCTCCGGCGCTCACACACAAACTCAATTTCTTTTCTTTAATTTTTTCTTTATCACATACACATGCGAAACACTCGACGCACCGAGACGCGTATATTCCTTCTCAGCAGTATATTCTTCGAGTGGCGTCGCGCGTCCCTCGAGAGATCGCGTGAGAGCGCGCGCACGGCCCGAACTATACTCACTGGTATCAAAACTATGCCGAGAACACACGAGGCGAATAGATTCGACGATCGCGAACTTACCGGCGAATACAAGCGGTGGATTGACAAAAATAGAAATGAATAAATAAATCTGAGAAAATGAGAAACAGAGAAAGAACGAACTTGCTCCTTGCGTTTGTCCTACTAGTTTACCACGAATTTGTAGAGTATTTTTAGCGTGTCGGAAGAGCGTACGGCTCTGTCGCGAGCCTCGGACTCTCGAGCGAGGCGAAACCGCGCGCGCGTGTGGATCCAAATGCTCGTGGGCTCTAGGTAGCGCGCGGGCGGGCGATCGCTCGAGCTCCGAGAGAGAAACGGACGTGGTAGGGGTAGGTCGGAGGTCAGGGCTATGCGCCGTACGACCCGTGACCTCCGACCCGTCTCGATCCCGCCGACCCGCTCGACCCGACGACGCCGTCGCCGCGCGTTCGCCGCCTACCTACTTCGTCCACTTCTTCTTCTTCTTCTCCTTCCTCTTTGCCACTTCCATCTCTCATCCGCTCATACTCGTTTTCTCTTCTGTATTCTCTCTTTTTCATCTCGCGAAACATCTTCATAGGGTCGTCATTGTATTTTCAGCCACGTTTTTCAGCGAACGACGGAGTTTTTCGATGGGACGAATGATGATCAACATTCAAAAATTCTTAAACTCTGTAATGCAAATCCGCTATTTTTTGTCATCCAATTATTTATCGTGCCACTCAAATGTGAACAAAGTTTGTGAAATCAAGTTGAAATTTAAGGTAAAAGCTGAGAAAGAAGAAATTAGACCTCGAGCACGGAATTAAAATTGGACTTTAATTTTACGTTGAAATTAACGTCTTAAAATTTAGCTTAAATTACGGTTCCATCGTCCATAAAAATTGCACAATCGGTTTTTACGTTTCCTCACGACTTCGCAGTGATCTATGCTGCGGTCTTTCTACCCGCCTCTTTCGCCTCTCGACCTTCGACTTATTCTTCCTCTTCACCGTTCGTTCTCAAATGTCAGCAGTTCCACCAGACAATACAGTCGATCTATGCGACGTCCGCGAATGTATATGTGTACTATAATGTATAATATACGGCAGAGAATAGGGGGTCGGATAGTCGGTGAGCCGACCTCCTCTCTTCGTGACTGTATTTTCAGCTGACCGGACTGCATCCCATTCCGCGCAACCAGTATTATACTATACGACCGATGTCGTCTTTATGCTATACCGCTACCGGTGGCTGCTGACATTCTCAGCTCTTGGAAACGTCGAAACGTAATGTATTGCCGGGAGTTTGTAAACCACGTACCCGAGAAATCTACCGTGGCGGCCTTCAGGTTTCTGCGACACGTCCGCACAACGTCAGCCGACCGGAGACGACATCGACAAAAAACATTGCTAAATTTCGATATCGCTCGTTCACCGCGTCCCGAGGCACATTAGTATCTGTTGCGTGCGTCACTGAACGAGTTACGGCAATGTGAGACTTTCACGTACGACATTTTACACTATATATATTTTTACATCGTGTCTTTCGTCAACCGGACACCGAGACCCAAATATTTCGAACAAATATCTTGTTCTTTATTTTTTTTTTTTTTTTTTTTTTTAATACGTAACGTATGAAGGCAAGTAAGAAAAATTGGAGTTTCTCTCGGCGCGAATAAAACGTCGTCCAGGCCGTCGTGTCAGCGATTATCGAGTCAAAGGGGAATTGGAAATCTAGCAATCACCTCACGGATCATAGTAATTCCGTGGAGCCTCGGCTGGAAGACATATATGTACATAAATGTATACTATCATTCACTAATACTATTTTCCCCGCCAATATGTACATATATATATATATATATATAAATTGTGGCCGGGGAACGTGTAGAGATGTTCTCGCCTCTCTCGAGACGCGAGAGACGAGAGCCGCGTCGCGAATTCCTCAAGTGTCACACACCGAGGAGTAGTCACTCGAGTTACGGTCGACGTCGCCGAACACGTGAGATTTCTTCAAAGCAGCGCTTGCTGCTCTCACACACATGATTCTTTTTTTTTCTCTCTCACTCATGAAGTCGGCGGTGTGCGTGTCGCTTATAATAAAAATTCGTCGTTGCATTTCTCGCGGCGGTCCACAACCGGGGACGCGGAAATCACGATGGATCATGGAGCAACGCGGTGGATGAGTCCGGTGGCGAAGCGTATCAGAGGAACATATCGAGTACATAAAACCAAAGGAGACTTATAGGTGGAAGCAGAAAGTGCGTACGTGAACGCACGCGGCTCACGCCGAGATTGCAGTCTTTCATTGGCGTTGAAAATTCAACTGCCGCCGCGAAGTTTCTCGTGAAAGTGAGTGAGCCACTTAATATGGATGTGTGCGGAAGACCCGGCGATGCGGACCTCTGAACCTTGACCTCTTCGCGCATCAGGGACCATCGGCGTCTGAGATCATCATCGGGTATTATTTTTCAATAATTATAATGATAAATAAACACTTGGATACAATTTGTCCGGCCAATTATCGACAGCTACAACCAAACGAATCCGACACGCGGTTGTGGATTTTTGCTTATACTTTTTTGCCCTCGTGTCCGTAACGCACAAAAAAAAAGACAGAGTAAGAATGAAGTGGCAGCTTCGGCTTCATCCAAGAACCGATTACGAACGACCTCATTTTCAGGATTAAGCCCGAGCACGAAAATTCGTACATCTTGAAAAGATGAAAAAAAAAAAAAACACACACACACACAAAAACACGCGAGCAAAGTGTACTTCAAAATACTCTGCTCGGACGATGCTTCACGGAATCAATTCCAGGATAAATTCCCGAAACGCCCACGTGTTCGCGGTGCTGTACCTCTTGATAATGGTAATAATGACTCTCATAACGATAACTACAACAACAATAATGATAATAATGATTGCGAGGGGACGGTGTATAATGACCGATATTAACGTGGAAGTGGAATACACGCTGACGTGACGGTGATTGTCCTCGCCATGGATGCGCGCAACACTTGGAGCAATTTGTCGAGAAGCGTGTATACATTCGCGTTAACACACGGAAACTGGCCAGTTTCTTTTTATCTTGCTTAATGAGCAAAGCGTTTTGTTTTCCTTGAAAAAAAAAAAAATAAATGCCCAAATTTAATTCAACCCACTGCACAAGGGGGAATATTTGAGAACACGAAGTGTGCTTATGCGATAAGAGCAAGCTAATAAAAAATTACAATTTTTGGAGAAACAAACGGTCCGCAATCGCAACGCCACCAATTACTATATTTACCAGTGAGAAGAACAAAAAAAATTATTTATTCAATCTTCAACATGGATCGATGCATCATCTTCTTTCCTCGCGTTATACCATCGAATAATTGATGGAGGGAAAAAAAGAAGAAAAAAAAGTGAGCAGTAAATAAGCGTGAAGGAAAGTGAGGACTCACAATTCATGTCGTGATAGATTCTGTTCCTGTCCCGCGAGTCGAATGCCAAGGGAGATTTTTAGATGGAGGACAGTCTCCGCGTATACCGCGCGCCCCGATGGCATTAGTTTTTTGCTAAACCCTCGGAATATGCGGAATAACTTGAAACGAAAGCCCCGGTGAGAGTCAGCTCTCGCCCCTCCCTCCTGGCTTCGCGAATCGCGAAGGGACACGGCGAGCAAGAACTGCGGTGGCATTCTCGGAAGGGAGCTTTATGGTCGCGTCTTGACGTAAATGCGCGCTCGAGCTCGCGGGTTCTTCGCCTGACCTTTTCGCGTGTGTGCGTGCCGAGGGTCGGGGGCATCGCGTTGTCGCTTCTCCTCTCGTTCCATGCCGCGAAGAGCCGTGGCAGCGTCGCAGCGGTGCAAACAGCGCCACGAGAGAATCCCCCAACGTCCCCGGCGTCTCGCTTGAAATTTCATCTCGGGAAGAGAACCGAGTCAAGCGAAGTTCAGCGTGCAAAAAGTTGAAGTGGCTTTTTGCTCTCACTGGCAAGGTCCCGAGGACATCAGGGAGATAAAGAGCTAGTATAGCTATTTCGCGACGAGGATACACACGAGAGGAACCATGCGGCAACTCATTCCCCAAGAGCCGGGAGAAGAGATCCGAGGACGAGCGGAGAACGGAATTATTCATCCTTTGAGAGAGTGATCTATGCCAAGGCAGCGATGGGTATGCGCGACACGCGGATAAGAAGACGCGGAAAGAACTGATTCTATCGGGAGGTGAATGATGAAAAGAAAGGGGCGAAGATGCAGTCCATCTTCGCGAGCGGAAAACTGGACAAAGGCGGGAAAGCGTAAACGGGCCCGCAGCCTCGATTCGAGACGAGAAGTTTTATAGCGTTGCATTGAACTCTGCCGCGGTGCCTTGCGTAATAATTAAGCTG